>BPTQ01000001.1:185496303-185791303 GCA_019973895.1 Chrysanthemum seticuspe | reverse complement strand
ATTTGAAGCAAATGGTCAAGACTGAGCAACTTTAGACCTACAGCAGCCTAATCAAAATATTTTTTTGATTTTTTTCCTTTTGAGGGAAGTTAAACAAGATATTGAAATTGTTATTTTTATTTTTTAAAACTTTTTATAACATCTAAAAATGAATTAAAATGCTAGGCTTTA
This sequence comes from Chrysanthemum seticuspe, assembly GCA_019973895.1. Lineage (NCBI taxonomy): Eukaryota > Viridiplantae > Streptophyta > Magnoliopsida > Asterales > Asteraceae > Chrysanthemum > Chrysanthemum seticuspe. The sequence continues at coordinate 185,791,132 of BPTQ01000001.1, read as the reverse complement.
ACAGAGGAAAATCACTATTTGGGACAAAACCACCAACTTTGAGCTACTAGCAGCCCTAGCTAAGGATTTTTTTTTTAATTTTTTTCCTTTTGAGAAACGCTTCACAAGCTAATGAAATTGCTATTTTTATTTTTTAAAATTTTTTATATCAAACTAAAATGGCTAAAAATCTGTGTTAAAAGTACTGGGTTAAGACTAATTGTTATGACCTATTTGAAGCAAATGGTCAAGACTGAGCAACTTTAGACCTACAACAGCCTAATCAAAACATTTTTTTTGATTTTTTTTCTTTTTGAGGGAAGTTAAACAAGCTATTGAAATTGTTATTTATACTTTTTTAAAATTTTTATAACAACTAAAAATGAATTAAAATGCTAGGCTTAAACTGAGGAAAACCACTATTACCAACTTTGAGCTACTAGCAGCCCTAGCTAGGGATTTTTTTGATTTTTTTCCTTTTGAGAAAAGCTTCACAAGATAATGATATTGCTATTTTTATTTTTTTAAATTTTTTATATCAAACTAAAATGGCTAAAAATATGTGCTAAAAGTACTGGGTTAAGACTAATTGTTCTGACCCATTTGAAGCAAATGGTCAAGACTGAGCAACTTTAGACCTACAGCAGCCTAATCAAAACATTTTTTTTTATTTTTTTCCTTTTGAGGGAAGTTAAACAAGCTATTGAAATTGTTATTTTTATTTTTTTAAATTTTTTTTACCAATTAAAAATGAATTAAAATGCTAGGCTTAAACTGAGGAAAACAACTATTTGGGACAAAACCACCAACTTTGAGCTACTAGCAGCCCTAGCTAGGGATTTTTTTTGATTTTTTTCCTTTTGAGAAAACCTTCACAAGCTAATGAAATTGCTATTTTTATTTTTTAAATTTTTTTATATCAAACTAAAAAGGCTAAAAATCTGTGCTAAAAGTACTGGGTTAAGACTAATTGTTCAGACCCATTTGAAGCAAATGGTTAAGACTGAGCAACTTTAGACCTACAACAGCCTAATCAAAACATTTTTTTGATTTTTTTCCATTTGAGGGAAGTTAAACAAGCTATTGAAAATGTTATTTTTATTTTTTTAAAATTTTTATAACAACTAAAAATGAATTAAAATGCTAGGCTTAAACTGAGGAAAACCACTATTTGGGATAAAACCACCAACTTTGAGCTACTAGCAGCCCTAGCTAAGGATTTTTTTTATTTTTTTCCTTTTGAGAAAAGCTTCACAAGATAATGAAATTGCTTTTTTTATTTTTAAATTTTTTTTATATCAAACTAAAATGGCTTAAAATCTGTGATAAAAGTATTGGGTTAAGACTAATTGTTCTGACCCATTTGAATCAAATGGTCAAGACTAAGCAACTTTAGACTTACAACATGATCAACTATATTAGAAGATAGATTGAGCAGTTAGTGACCATACAAATATTTTTGTTGATTATAAATTTAGAATGTGTTTGTTTCCATCTAAGATATAGTCAAACGGAGTAAACATCAAGTCATGGAATGGGTTTTGAGCGAAAGGTTATGATAAGGAAGACAAACAGTAGGCCCCTAAATGATTTTATGGTTTTGCGTAATTAGCTCCTAATGTACAGTTTCAAAATGAAAAATTGATATTTTCTTCATCAAACTTGGCGCTTTAAAGTTTTAACTATGATCCAAAATATTCCAATTAAAAAGGTTTACGATAATCTTAAGCTATACTAAATTAAAAAAGAATTAAGTCCCCTACAGCTTTAAGGTTACTGTGATATCACAAATGTAAGCGTTAAATCAATTATTAATTACGCACATATTTCTTAAACTCCTTTAATGACTTGCATGCTAACAAGACAGATAGAAGCAAGAGTGAGGAAAGGAAAAATGTTGGAAAATTTAGTGCACTTGTGGGATTAGTTCACACCTTGTAATGGGTTAGGAGGTACGGAGTGTACACCCATAAGGTCCATGAACAACCTGACTCTAATAGTGGTTTGTATTGGTAGTGCTAGTAGAAAGTACTGCTGGTGGAAAGTACTGCTTGTGGTTTCCACTGATAAGCGGTGTTTCCATTGAAGCAGTGTTTCCACTGAAGCAGTGTTTCCACTGCAGCAGTGTATCCACTGATAGTGCTATGAAAGTACTGATGAAAGTACTGCTTGTAACGAGCTTTTACCTATTCAAGTGGCAGTTACAACTGCATAATGACTATGTTTAATTGGTCATGTAACCACTAACGACTATAATGGGGATAATTATGAGGCGATTAATGGGCTAATTAATTCTCATAATTTCATTTGACTAGCTCAGAGTAACCTCCTATAAATAGGAGATCTGATTATACATGAAAAACACACGGAAAACGATTAACACTTATAAGCGCAAGGGTTATTGAATTGTGCCTAATTCTATAACTACATTTGGTCTTATCCCAAGTAGATATTCGTGTAACCCAGGCATTAGGGTCGAATAGTTTACTTTGTAAAGTAATCACACGATTCCAAGTGATATCCGGTAACCACCTAGTGGTATTTGTTTCTGCTGACATTGATTATCTTACCCTGTTCTGGGAAATACACGCCAACAATCAAAGTAAACTATTTGTGATAATCAATGGCTGCTGCTGCAATGAAACACATGGCTTCAAACTTTGCCAAGCTGGACAAGTTTGAAGGGGTGGACTTCAGGAGATGGCAGAAGAAGATGCACTTCTTGCTGTCAAGCATGAGTGTGGTATATGTGCTAACTACACCTATTCCTGATGATGGGGATGATGCTACGGTTGAGCAGATCAGGAGGAGGAGAAAATGGGAGAATGATGACTACATTTACAGAGGTTTAATCCTCAATGGTATGTCTGATTCTCTGTTTGATACTTATCAGAACTTTGAATCTTCCAAACAACTGTGGGATTCCTTGGATGCCAAATATATGGCTGAGGATGCATCAAGTAAGAAGTTCCTTGTAAGTAATTTCACAAATTACAAAATGACTGATTCAAGACCAGTTATGGAACAATACAATGAACTTCTTGGTATACTTGGAAGGTTTACACAACACAATATGCACATGGATGAGGCTATTCAAGTCTCTTGTGTCATTGATAAACTTCCCCCTTCTTGGAAATATTTCAAGCATACCTTGAAACATAAAAAGGAGGAGTTAACTCTGGTTGAGTTGGGCAGTCATCTGCGCATTGAGGAATCTCTCAAGGTGCAGGATAATGACAAGCCAAAGAGTAGCAATGCTACTGGTGCATCTGTTGTCAATATGGTCGAGCATAACAACTCCACCAGGTACAATGACAACAAAGGCAAACGCAAATATCATGACAACACAAGGGAAGATCCTAACAAGAAGGCAACACCTACTTGTTGGAAATGTGGCAAAACTGGTCACATTAAAAGGGATTGCAAAGGTGTTAAGGTTGGTGGTAAAGCAATGGATTAGGCACTAATGGTTCAGGGAGTGGTGGTTCTTCCAACTCACTGAAAGGTCAGAATATGGTTAATAAGTCTTTTCAGATTTATTGTAAAACCCTAAAATCGTTAACGCGTTAAAAGACCATAATGCCCTCAATCAATAATCCGTAAAATAAAACGAGCTTGTTAAGCACGTCATATGGTTGACGTTTAATTGAATTTACGTAATACCATGAATATAAAAACTTACATTAGAATGAATGTTACACAATACAAGTCACAAAGATTAAATAAAATACATATTAGACATTTAAATAAAAGATGATACAACTAATTTTGGCAAGTATATTATTTGGTGATTTGGTCCTTAATTCTCTCCCCATTCTCGGCAATATGAAAACGCCCAAATCCCTGAATTGTAGCCTTTTACACGACCCATTCCACCATTTGAAGACTTACCATATCTCTTCTATGTGCATTCAAAAATAAAGAAAACAAAAACCGTAGCCTCCAAATAAAAACATACGGCAATCATTTTCTGCATCTTCCATCTTCTGTTTTCTGTCGACACATAACCATTCCAAAGAAGAGACTCCAAGGTGCTTGTAAACTGCTATCATCCCGTGTTCCGTACGAGGGTTTCTTGGTTTGAATTGGGTTGTTTTGCTGCTGTTCTGGTCGTGTTTATTAAGACACAAGGGTGCTTGGTTCGCTTTGTTTTAGCCTGGTTCTCTTCCTCTTCGTTGCACGTTACAAGGCTACCTGGTGGCTGTTTCATTGTTGCTTGCCATGGGTTTTATTGTTGCTGATGTCGTAGTGATCTAGGGCACACCAAGGGATTCCTTGGTTGGTCGTTATTCCTTGTTTTTCCCTCCTCCTCGCACGCTACAAAAAGGTATTAGTATGACTCTTTCCTCCACTGTTTTCTGCATCTGGACGTGGGTTTTATTACCTTCACACGCATGGTTGTGTTAAATAAATCATGTTAAAATATGAACTAAACTTAAGTCCTGAAAACCTGATGTTGTACTACATAAAAGCATGAAACAAATCTTTATATATAGCGACATGTACACCTTATGAACCTGGTTATGTTATGTTTCTGGTCGTGGGAATTCATGATACCATACACCTATATATGAGCCCTAATCATGTGATATATTGAATGTTAACCAAACTATAAGTAATCTAATACGAATCACTAAAAAGACATGTTATTATATGTGGTTATGTACATTCAAATCTGCTTTTGTCCCATAGTTCTGGTCGTAGGTGTTGATGCCACGCGCACACATATTTTGAGCCTAAAACATGTTGTATATAAGGATTAACCTAAGACTATTATAACATAATAACTATCACATGAAAGCAGGAATTAAAACCTTGATATACATGGTGTTAAAAGTTTGAAATATGGTCCTATGATGCATTTTATAAAACCCTCGCGACACCTTTCTTTGGTCATTAAACATGCGCAAATGGGATTTGAATGAGGTGTATACATCTAGTAATATTAACGTGAAATGAAACATGATCTAGGGGCTGTTATGGTGGGAAGAAGGGGCGTATAAATCTGTTTTGGGTTAAGGGTTTTGTCACGTTAAAATCATGATTCACATAAGGTTATAAGTACCTTGGTATTAAACATGGTTAAAGGTAAATAACGCATATAGTATTCAAATGGATCTAGGTTTCGTCGATTAATGGACTCATTATTCTATGTTTGTTTTGGTTGTCTCGACCTAAAGTATTTAACCACATTAAATCATATAATCTTGTACTAGTCGAGTTAAAACGAAAGCTTATACTTGTTATACGCGTACATGTACGAATTTAGTAGAATTAATGTCATATGCATAATTATTGAAATTAAAGGGTTGCATTGTAAATATAATGACTAAAAGGGCTAAATTAGTAAAATGGGTAAAGATGGCATACTTACACTTTAGACCCTAAACTTGTGTAAATTGGCATAAATAATCCTTAAAGTCTATAAAACACTCATTTAACCTAATATGTCTTTAAATGCATCATAAATGACTAAACTTGCTAGTTACGAAAACCTGCTATTTTTGGAAAGTTACTAACTATAGAAATATGCTATTTTTGGAGACCTGTTATTTATGGAAACCTATTAATTATGGAAACTTGCCTAAAGTAGAAAGTTACTAAAAGTGGAAACCTACTAAAAATGGAAAGCTGTCAAAAATGAGTAACCCGACTTTAATGAGCGTTATCAAATTCATATAGGTTCCGGACGGCGGGATTGATTCATCGTGTGATCGTACTTTCCTATTTTGCTTGCTTCGAATAAGGTACAGATATTCTGAGCTTTCTCATAAGGTTTCTCATGATCTCTTTGCATCTTTGATCTCTTGCCAATTTGATATTGAACCTTTGCTCTGCTTTTGAACTATTGCTATTGAATCTTTGCTATTGACCCCTTTGGCTATTGAACCTTTGATATTGATCCTTTGCTATTGAACCTTTGATATTGATCCTTTGCTATTGGACCTTTGATAATTGAACCATTGATATTGGATTATTGATTTGATTGGTGAACTGCTAATATTGGACCTTTGATATTGATTGACCTCTATACTGTACACTTTGACCTGTCAGTTGATACCCGAGCCATTAACTAGGCATGGGGGTTCCATGTCCGTGTCATTGATGCACCAATGGCATGACTTTAGTGTGGTTGAGTGATGTTCCACACCGTCCCTATTTTGTATTGATTATGCGCGCTTCAGATATATTGTATGGCCACTATTGTTTTGCAGGGGCGTATGGATGCATCCTAGATTTGTATTGTATTGATATTGATATACTGTTTTGGTGATGTGGTGCGTGTGTGCAATACACCCCCTCACATTTTGGGAGCTAGCTACTCCACTGGTTACTGAGGTCTCCCCTCATATTGGTTTGGTATTCCGAGGTCACCCCTCCAAATACAATGGTTACTATTGGTTACTTGGCTGCTATTGCCACTATTGATATGGTTTGTTTTGTTGGCTCGGGATAGATTCTGACAACCCTTATACTTTTGATATACCTATATTGTACCTCCTGGATTCCCCACTGCACCATATTCTGAATTGACTGTCCTTTACCCAATACCCTTATATGACTCACTCTACTACCAAGATATATATGTTCCATTGCTTTGATCTGTTACACTCTCATTCCTTTACTTCAGACTATCGTTCCATTCACGTACCGGGTTATTATATGTTATCGGATTTGATTATGATATTCATGTTTATATGACTACTGATTTCTCTGTATGATATGTATGTATGCGATATAAGTTTTACCTGTTGTCATCTGATGATATGCTATCTTACTGTTATGTGATCCTTTGATTTGTCTGGTAACCGTGCTTGTGTGAAATCGATTGTTGATCTGTTTATCTTTTGTACCTCATTCAATTAATCTTGTGGACTATGATTACCTGATAGTATCCTTATCTGCTTGTTGTTGACCTGCCATTTTTGCATTTTTGTTTATGCTACGGTTTGATTGGGTAAATGGTTCAATTTATGAAGTCTAGCTTGTTAACTTGTTTAATTTCCCTACAATGTATTTAATTCATTTAATTATAGTGTTCATACTGTATTCCTACTTGTTACGTGTGACTTCCATGTTTTGACTGTTGCTAGTACTTCTGCTGTTATGATACTGGTTATGTTTTCAATTAAGGGTTTTGACCTGTGTGAATTGCCATGCTCACTTATTAATTAAAATTGCTTCCGCTTTCCTGTAGATATCTGTTTGGTTTGTATGTCTTCTGAGTTCCTGAATTGATTGCATGCCATATTTATGTTTTGTGGATACGACGCCTGCTATGCTTACTTATGTTTCAGCACTTGTACGCTTGGTTTGTATGTGCTTGTATATATGTCATCGATGCTTTGCTTTGCTTCATTCCTCCTTGTTATCTGTTCATTTTGGATATCTGTATAATTGTGTTCTGCAGGATCCTCTTTGACTCATTATTCTCATTTCGCTGCGACTTTGTTATCCGTTTCCCTTGTTTCATTTTGCATTTCAGATTTTATTTAGCTTTCGTTTTGTTATATCTGTTCATTGGGCTTTTTAAGCTCAGCCGCATTTCTTTTCCTACGGCAGGTTTTAGGTTTGAAGATGGGCTTTGATGGGCTGAGAGTTGGATTATCTGAGTGGACCAACCCTAGTTACCTTATTATTTTGGACTTATTCAGGCGGGCTTTTGTTTTGAGATTTCATTTTATCTTAGACATTTTGGGTTTTGTAATTTTCCGTGTAAATCATTGTTTAAATGACTTGATACTTTATTCTTAAGACTTCCGTTTTTAATTGTATGTTCTGATATGACACCAAAATGTGACACTTCTACCCTTGTCGGGTTGGGGTGTTACATTTATTATGTTACATATGTATCTGAATCTCATTATGTGCAGGATGATGATGTTGCGTGGTGGGTTGACTCTGGTGCAACAATTCATGTGTGTAAAGATAGAAGCTGGTTCAAGACTTATGAGTCACTGAATGATGGTTCTATTCTTCACATGGGAAATGAGTCAACAGCCTTGGTGCATGGTCATGGTTATGTAGATCTTAGATTTAGTTCTGGAAAGATTGTAACTTTGTTTAATGTTATTCTTGTTCCTGATATCAGGAAGAACTTGGTTTCAAGTAGTATTTTGAATAATCATGGATATAAACAAGTTATTGAGTCTGATAAATTTGTTCTCTCTAAGAATGGTGTGTTTATTGGTTTTGGTTATTTATGTAATCAAATTTTCAGGCTTAATATTGCCACTGATAGTGTTAATTCAGCCTTTGTGACCACCATTGACCTGACTGACTCTACCCTATGGCATGCAAGACTTGGACATGTACACTATAAAAGAATGCAAGATATGTCTAAGGATGGGTTAATCCCAGCATTTGACATGGACACTGAAAAGTGTAAAACTTGCATGTTGACCAAGATAACCAAGAAACCTTTTCAGGGTGTTAGTCGTGAGACAAAGCTCTTGGAGCTTATACACAGTGACCTTTGTGATTTGCATGACACTCGTTCTTTGGGGTATAAGAAGTACTTTGTGACATTTATTGATGATGCTTCAAGGTTTTGTTATGTCTATCTGTTACATACCAAGGATGAAGCATTAGATAAATTCAAAATGTTTAAAACTAAAGTTGAATTACAACTTGGGTCTTTGATCAAAAGATTAAGGACTGATAGGGGAGGTGAGTACATGGATACTCAGTATTTTCAGTCTGTTGGTATTATCCATGAAACGACTGCTCCCTATACTCCTCAGCAAAATGGTATTTCTGAAAGGAAAAACAGGGTGCTGAAAGAGATGGTTAATTCCATGTTGTCCTATTCAGGACTGAGTCAAGGGTTCTGGGGTAAAGCTATGTTAACAGCTTGCTATTTATTAAATAGGGTTCCTAACAAAAGGAACAAGGTTACCCCTTACGAACTCTGGACTAAAAGGAAACCCAACCTGAACTATCTCAAGGTTTGGGGTTGTAGGGCTGTTGTAAGACTCCCTAATCCAAAGCTAAAGACTTTGGGTGAAAGAGGCATTGACTGCATCTTTGTTGGATATGCTGAGCATTCCAAGGCTTTTAGGTTCTATGTTATTGAAACTAATAAATATGTTTCAGTTAACTCAATAATTGAATCAAGGGATGCAGACTTTGATGAGAATAGATTCTCATCAGTCCCTAGACCAAGTCAGAGGATTCCTAATGGAACTCATGACACTGGTGTATCAGAGGTCCCTGATGATGAACCATCAGTGGTCCCTGATGAGGTTGTGGTGCAACAACCTGAACCTATGCTCAGGAAGAGCAAAAGGGTCAGAACTCCAAAGTTATTTAGACCTGAGTTTCAACTATACTTAGTTGAAAGAACAAGGGATGAGGTCTCAGACCAATACTCATATTGCTTCATTATTGAGGATGATCCCAAGACATTTGAAGAAGCAATGAAGTCCCAGGATATTGCTTTCTGGAAAGAAGCAATCAATGATGAGATGGATTCCATCATGGGGAACAACACTTGGGTGTTGGTTGATCTACCACCTGGTTGCAAACCTTTGGGTTGCAAATGGATTTTCAAAAGGAAAATGAAGGTAGAGGGAACTATTGAAAAGTTCAAGGCTAGACTAGTCATTCAGGGCTTTAAACAAAAGTCAGGGATAGACTATTTTGATGCTTATGCCCTTGTGGCTCGTATCAGTACCATAAGACTGCTGATTGCTTTGGCATCTATTCACAATCTGATTATTCATCAGATGGATGTGAAAACAACTTTCTTGAATGGTGAATTGGATGATTAGGTTTACATGAACCAACCTCAGGGCTTCATCATGCCTGGCAATGAAAACAAGGTGTGTAAACTGATTAAGTCTCTTTATGGACTAAAGCAGGCACCTAAGCAATGGCATAAAAAATTTGATGAAGTGGTTTTGTCTAGCGGTTATGTTCTTAACCAAGCTGACAAATGTGTATATAGCTAATTTGATGAATCTGGTAAAGGAGTCATCATTTGCCTATATGTTGATGACATGTTGATCTTTGGCACTGACCAAAATCAGGTTGACCTGACAAAGGAATTTTTGTCATCAAGGTTCTCCATGAAGGACATGGGGAAGGCTGATGTTATCCTTTGTATAAGGATTAAACATGAAAGTAAAAGAATTTCTATCTCTCAATCTCATTATATTGAGAAGGTGTTGAGGAAATTCAATTACTTTGATTGTACTCCAGTGAGTACACCTATGGATACTTGTGAGAAGCTGATGCCTAATAATGGCAAAGTTGTATCTCAACTTGAGTATTCTAGGGTAATTGGCTGCCTGATGTATGCCATGACTTGTACAAGACCTGATATTGGTTTTGCAGTGGGAAAATTGGGCAGGTATACTAGTAATCCTAATGCTTATCACTGGCAAGCTGTTTACAGGGTACTGAAGTATTTGAAGAGAACTATGGATTATAGTCTCTCATATACTGGTTATCCTTCAGTGTTGGAAGGTTACACTGATGCAAGTTGGATCAGTAACACTGAAGGCAATTCGTCTACCAGTGGCTGGGTATTCCTACTTGGTGGAGGTGCAATTTCTTGGGCATCCAAGAAGCAAACTTGTATCACCAGTTCAACAATGGAATCTGAATTTGTGGCTTTAGCAGCTGCTGGTAAAGAAGCCCAATGGTTGAAAAACTTGCTTCTTGAGATTCCATTGTGGCCTAAACCTATAGCACCTATTTCTATCCGGTGTGATAGTGCAGCTACATTGGCTAAGGCTTATAGCCATATGTACAATGGTAAGTCTAGACACTTAGGTGTCAGACATAGCATGATTTGTGAGCTCATCATGAATGGGGTGGTATCTATAGAGTTTGTTAGATCTCAACAGAACTTAGCTGATCACTTGACGAAGGGTATGGCTAGAGACTTGGTTATAAAGTCTGCAAAAGGGATGGGTTTAAGTCCAACTTAGTCACTGAATGCTAGGACACCCAACTCCCTCCTGAGAAAACTTGGGAGCTGAGTTCAATGTGGAAAGCTGAACATTCAGTGGACTGGAGCACATGTTTTATATACATCCCAAGGTTGTGCTCAGAACCTGCTGAAAGGAGGATGAAGTCTTTACTTCTTAATGGTTAATTTCTCTTTGAAAAAGTGCTTCGCAGGAGCATGAATAAAGAGGAACCACCTATGTAAATGTTGAAGTTTTGCCGCTTCAGGGAGCTTTTGGACTTTTAGCTTTTACAACATTTATGAATTTGGATATGGACACATGGCTTGTATAGTGTCAGGAGCTGATAAGTGTTTGAAAACTTGTGTGTATTTTATCTTCAGGTATTCAAATGGGTTGAAGGGTTCAATTCTTAGAACACTCTGATTCTCGAATATTTGAACGTGTAATTTACTAAGATGGAAGTGAACTAAATTTGGGGAGGATTGTTGGAAAATTTAGTGCACTTGTGGGATTAGTTCACACCTTGTAATGGGTTAGGAGGTACGGAGTGTACACCCATAAGGTCCATGAACATCCTGACTCTAATAGTGGTTTGTATTGGTAGTGCTAGTAGAAAGTACTGCTGGTGGAAAGTATTGCTTGTGGTTTCCACTGATAAGCAGTGTTTCCACTGCAGCAGTGTATCCATTGATAGTGCTATGAAAGTACTGATGAAAGTAATGCTTGTAACGGGCTTTGACCTATTCAAGTGGCAGTTACAACTGCATAATGACCACGTTTAATTGGTCATGTAACCACTAACGGCTATAATAGGGATATTTATGAGGCGATTAATGGGCCGATTAATTCTCATAATTCCATTTGACTAGCTCAGAGAAACCTACTATAAATAGGAGATCTGATTATGCATGAAAAACACACGGAAAATGATTAACACTTATAAGCACAAGGGTTATTGAATTGTGCCTAATTCTATAACTACATTTGGTCTTATCCCAAGTAGATATTCGTATAACCCAGACATTAGGGTCGAATAGTTTACTTTGGAAAGTGATCACACGATTCCAAGTGATATCCGGTAACCACCTAGTGGTATTTGTTTCTGCTGACTTGGTACTTGTTTCTGCTGACATTGATTATCTTACCCTATTCTGGGAAATACATGCCAACAAAAAACACGTTTACGGTTACTTGAATTAACGCTGCTTTTAGAAGTAGAAATAGGTGTAATTCGATTACAGAAAAATGGGTGCAAAAGGGTACTCACTTTATCTTTTTCTTTACCGAATTTCTTCTTATCTATTGCCTCTTTTTTGTTGAAAATGGCTAAATCTTTAGGTTTTTTTAGCACCTGATAAGCTGCTTCAACTTGAGAAGGAAAAGGGTATTGTTGTTTGTTTCATGATCACTCACACGTGTAACTGTATTTCTTATTCAAAATTAGCATACTATTAATTAAACTTCAAATTTATCAAGAAAGAAATCACAAGTTGTGCCCGCCCTTGGGTGGGCTTAAACGGCTAGTATATATATATATATATATACATATATATATATATATATATATATATATATATATATATATATATATATATATATATATATATATATATATAGGGTAGGGATACAATGAGAAGGACCTTATAATAAAAAGGATGGGAAGCGATCTCAACCGTTGGATTTACCTTGCAAGTTTAAAAAAATGGAGTGGTCTTTTTGTAAATGACAAATGAGGGGCAAAGATGTAGTAATAGATTATATCCTTCTTTTCCCAGATCTAACAAAACCATATTCATCTTCTCATTTTTTCTCTAATTTTACACATTTTTTCTCTCAAATTTCACACACTAAATTCAAACAATAATTTCATACACCTGATTTCACACACTTTCTCTCTCAATTCAACAGACAGTAATTTAACAAAATCGTTGAATCATCAAAGTATTATCAAAAATCATAATCGTTCTACATCACAAATTAGAAATCATTGATTAAGATTGTCATCACAAACTATAAATCATTGATTACAAATCTATAAACTTTTAAAGGCCTCGTAAGTTGATTTATGAACTATAATTTCAAGTTTGCTTGGTTGAATGTGTGATGCACTTGAAGTGTAGATTGTAATTTGCATGTAAATGTGCTTGGTTGAATGTATTTTGGGTGTAGCTTTGTGTTTGTTTACAAGGTGTTTGATTAAATGTCTCAATGGGACTTGATACCTGCGATGCACTAAATTTACACTCTGATGCACTAATATTGAACTGAGATGCAATAGGTGTTCAGTTGTTGCGTGTAAAGATAAAATAGGTTAATCGTAGGTTGTTTTATATGTGTAAATATGTTTGCATGCTTGGTTGTATATGCGATGCACTGTAATTTGAACTGAGATGCAGTAGATATCAGTTGTTGTGTGTAAGGATAAAATAGGCTAAGCGTAGGTTGTTTTATGTGTGTAAATGCGTTTGTATGCTTGGTTGTATATGAGATGCACTAGAATTGGAACTGAGATGCAGTAGGGTGTTATACATGTCAAAAACTGTTTGTATATGTGTTTGTATGGATGATGCATTAGTTTCTTAAATTTATCATGTTTTACTTCTTCGATTTAGTAACTAGAATAAGTAATAGACTTATTGTGGTAGCAAAAGGTGTTTATGAAAGTAATAATTGTATCAAAAAGTAAGTAAACTAATTAAAATGCAGTTTTAATAGTTTATTATTTATACGAATGATGCAGTTGATTTTGAACTGTGATGCAGTAGGTGTTTAATTTTCATGTATAAGGATGTATTAGGTTAAACATAGGTTGTGTTATGTGTGTAGATGTGTTTGTATATTTGGTTGTTTGTGTGATGCTCTTGATTTTGTACTATGATGATGTAGTAGATGTTCAATGTATAAGGATGTATCAGGTTGTTTGTGTGATGCACTTGATTTTAAATGAATGATATAGTAGTTGTAAAGAAGTGATGCAGTAGGTTATGTTTTGTAGTGTATGATGTTTGATTAGGTCAAGTGTAGTATGCTTTAGTTGTCTAAAAGTGCTTGTTTTTGTATTTGAATGCCTGATTCAGTAGTTGTAAAGAAGTGATGCAATATTTTTCAATATATAGCCGATTTAGATTAATTGTATGTTGAATTATGTATGTAAATGTGTTCATATGGTTGATTGTATGTAGGATACACTTGCTTATGTATTGTGAAGCAGTAGGAGCTGAGATGTCATGTATAGGGATGAATTAGGTCAAGCATAGGTCATGTTACATGCATAAATGTCGTTTTTTGGTTTATTGTATGTCTGATGCATTTGATTTTGAACTGTGATGCAGTAGGTGTTGACTTGTCATGTAAATTAGGTTAAGCGTAGGTTGCATTATGTGAGTAAATGTGTTTGTATAGTTGATTATATGTCTGATGCACTTGATTTTGTATTGTGATGCAGTAGGTGATGAGTTGTCATGTAAAAGAAGGCGTACGTGAAAAAAGAACAAATCTAGCTGTTGCACGTCAAGTATACAACAAAGATCATTCTTTTCAGATTTAATAAGAAAATGATAAAGATATATATGTAACTATGTTTGTATGCTTGGTTGATACCGTGATGCAGTAGGTGCTGAGTTGTCATGTAAAATAGAGTCTACAAGGACAGCAATTTAAAGAAGCAGAAGCATACGTGAAGAATCAACTGAAGAGTTCAAAAATTGTAACAGATGATAATGTGCAAGTACATAAAAAGTTGTTGGCAAAGAGTAATGAGTGTGTACTCTTGTTGACTGAAAATTAAGTACTTTTGACCGAACAACTTTAGTTTAAATTCTATTGGATGTTTTAAGATTTTAGTTGTAATACTTTTAATAACTGCATGTTTAATACTAAGTATTTTACTTCTTAATATTTAGTGTTTTTTAAGTACAAAGTACTTTTTATTACTGTTGATATCTAAATGAAAATAAATACACTGAATTACAAATAGTGTTGCACTGAAAATAATAGTGCACCATAGTGTATACAACTGATGCATTATAGTGTATAAAACTGATGCATCAGAATATGTATTTAAGTGCTTCACAGTGTAAAAATATGGTGCATCAGAATAATGTAAATTTACGTCATCACAATGTTATAATTTTACTGCATCATAATGTATAAAATACACTGCATCACAATTATGTAAATTTACTACATCACAATTATGTAAATTTACTACATCACAATATATAAAAGGTTTATTATACAAAGAAGTCACTAAAGTTTGCGCGAAAGTTGTCCTAAGTCACTAAAGTTTTTAACTTGTCATCCAGGTTACTGAACTTATGAAAAGCATACCCTTCTATAATTTCAGTGTTAATCGGGTAAGTTGAACGCATTTTTTTATATTTTAAGTAACATAAATGTCATGTTTTTACAAGTTCAGTGATGTTTACGTATATTCTTTATGTCACACCCCCAATTTACCTGTTTTTGCAGCGGAATGGAATTCCTGGGGATTGACTGTCATAGCACCACATCACAGTTATATTGAACGACCTAAAGTGTCGTTTTAAAAACACATCGTTGGATATTTCATAAAAACAATCAGAGTACAACATCGGTCCCAAAAGTTTTACAAAGTTTGCGAAAATACATCCATGTTACAAGTCCAAACGATGTTTTGAAATAAAGTACCATAATGTACATAATGTAAGTCGACGCCGCGACTCAAAATATAGGTCCCTAAACCATGTCATGATGCGAATGCCTCAGTTACCTGAAAATACATTGCTAAAAACGTCAACAATAATGTTGGTGAGAAATCATAGGTTTATGTAAATGTTTTATACGACTACACAAGTATAGAATATGCATGACAATCCAGTCACGTAAAAATAATGTTACGATTGCTCTAAGCCCATGACCCCGAAACTAGACTGTTCAATAATGTATGCCCTTGCAGAGTGTTTGCCAGACAACTCCGTAATACCATCAAATGAAATGCATCCGTTTGCCTGGTTGGGATTCACCAACCCGGATGGAGGCGTCACCCTCGATAGATCTATCCACTCATCCTCGCTTCAAAGATTAACGGTTCATGTTCAAGTAATGGGGACTTTCAAATTGGCATATGCGGTAACTTAAGCAATGTAATGAATTTAACATACTTGGTATCGTACAAAAAAATGTAGTGCAATGTATTCTCCCCCGTGGGTTTGAAAATATTCGAAAGCATGTAAAAACGGGGCTATGAAAACTCACTTGGATAAACTGGAATAACGGCAAAAGTGAGTACACTGAGGTTTATAATGATGCGTCAACCGGGACCTATTACGAATGATATGATATGTCATGAGTTGCAATGTAATGTTATGCATGCACTTCGTATGTTATTTATACCATTTACGGGTTTTGAAAATATTACTCGTCGTCGAAAAATACTCTTTTGACGTCTTGACCAATCAAAAATGACTTTACATGTTTTTACGTCAAAATGTCATCCTACAATGGTTTTATAATGATTTTTGGTGAAATTACCATTTTACGTCGCAAAACAATGTCGTCGGAAAAATCATGAAATCAACAAAAATGGCTCCGGAAAACTAGTCGTAAAATGGTGTACGTCGATCGTTAGAGAACGAACTCGACGGTTTCGGAAAATTTGTATCGATATCTAGAAGTTTCAGTTCAGGAGTTTTCGTCCAAAAGGTCTCGATCATAGAGATATCAAAGGCTAAAGATGGTGGTTTTTGCTAATTGTGTGCAGAAAATAAGTTTCGGCCAATGTTTGAACATCCGTAAATAAATTACCATAAATCCGCTTGACAAACGGCTTTTTGATTTGAAAAATATGGCCGATGAACTTGATTTTACTAGAAGACACTTCGTTATAAAAAGTTTCACATCATGGTTAAAAACAGCCGCAAACATAGCCCTTACAGCTAATGAAATACTTGAATCGTAGAAATAATATAATTTTTCAGAAAATAATAGTTACGGCAACTTTATAAAAACGTGCATATATTTGTCGTTTCAAATCCGTTTTCTACGTAAAATATGTCCTTAGCTTCGTATCGAAGTAAACTAATATATTTTTGACTAGTCGAAATAATTTGTGAAGCTTAAGGCTCGTTTTTGACCCGAAATATGTAAAAACAGCAAGCTGAAAATCCTGAAAAATATACGTTTCGTCGTCAAACTTTAAAAATTCACCACGGCTTCGTTATAACTCCGTTTTTATCCGTTCAAAAGGCCACGGATTCGTTTTAAAGTATATTTTCTAAATATCAAGGCCAAAATGTCGTACCATCAGTATTTTTTCCAGAATTTCCATTTAAGGACAGAACACATAATATAGTTTACGAAAATAGTTTTTCTCGGACAAAACCTATTCTAATCCCTTCAAATCAACTCCAAAACTAATCTAATCCTACCATACAACTTCTTAGGGTGTCATGGGTTCCTAATCACCATCAAGACCAAAGAATACCATGGGAGTAATTATAGGATGACCATATTTATATTTATAACTCAAAAATCATAAGAAAATGGTATAAATCACATAACATGCATATAAGCTCCAAAAATGAAAAGAAACTTATGAAAATGAAGAGGAAACATAAAAATGATAAGAATATGCTTACTAGTGAAAATGAAAAGGTGCTAGTAACAAGGATTAACTTAAATATCCTTGGTTTTTATTTCAAAACCATAAAAAGGATATGATCTAGGTTGTTAAACACACTTGAACTTGAAGAAAATTTTTGATCCCCTTGTTTTGTTGTTGTGGCCGGTTTTGTGAACCCAAGAGAAGAGAGAAAATATTTTTTTTTCACACTTGGAGTTATGAGAAATGTATGTGAAATAATGAATAAGTAAATGTCAAGTAAGACTTTTGAGGTTGAGTAGAAACATGTTTAATCACAACCATGCCAATCAATAACTATACCCTCCCCTTGGCCGGTTTTTGGGGGAGGGTTGTCTCCATTTTATATATTTTTTTTTTAAAACATATACTTGTATTATTTTGTGTTTAATTTGTAGAAAAAAGGTAAGTTAAATAAATGTAAAGGTAAATGGTAATTTGTGGTACAAGTAAGTTTTTAGTAAATCAAAATAGATTGTAATGAGTTGATAAAAATTGTAAAATACTTTCCTTGTGAAAATCGGGTGATAAAATAATTATCGTCAAATTTTTAAGAAAACGACGTAATAATTAAACTTTAATGATTAAAATACCAAATAAATTTGAAACACTAGGAAAACTAAAAATATAGTTTTTATAAACTAAATGTAAGTTTAAAAATACCTCGGGATCATTTTTGAAAGTAACGAGTTAAATAATCAAAATAAAAACTCACGCGATAAAAATTATTAAATATAAAAATTACGCGTTGAAGGGTGAAATGAAATGTCGTGAATGTACTAATGAGATGCACATGATGTCAATGAAATGTAGACTAATCATAGTCCATATGAAATGTACGTGATGTCATGACCATGAATTCGCCGCTAAACCTCCAAGGTTACGCGAATTTGAAACAAGTAAACCAAGTTTACTAAAATGTTGAAATAATGAGACATGAACGGTGTCGAGAAATGACCTGAAAGTACGGATTGTCACATTCGCCCATCCAAAAAGGAATTCAGTCCCTGAATTCAATCGTTGTTAGGTGTAACGGTGTCGGCGAAAAGATGTGGATACTTGCGTCGCATCTGGTCTTCCCGTTCCCAAGTAAACTCAGGACCTCGTCGAGAATTCCAACGAACTTTAACAATAGGAATACGACTCTGTTTCAACTGCTTGACCTCGCGGTCCATGATTTCTACAGGTTCTTCCACAAAGTTGAGTTTGTCGTCAATATGAACTTCATCCAAAGGAATAACGAGCGATTCGTCTGAAAGACACTTCTTCAAGTTTGAAACATGAAACGTGTTGTGCACATGACTGAGTTCTGACGGAAGATCAAGACGATAAGCTACCGGACCAACTCTGCTCACAATCTTGAATGGTCCAATGTATCTCGGGTTCAATTTTCCACGCTTTCCAAAACGTACCACGCCCTTCCAAGGCGATACTTTCAACATAACTTTGTCACCTACTTGAAATTCCAAATCCTTGCGTCTAACATCCGCATAACTTTTCTGTCGACTCCTTGCAGTTCTAAGTCGATCACGAATTTGAACGATCTTTTCGGTGGTTTCCCGTACCATTTCTGGGCCAGTAAGTTGTGCGTCTCCTACCTCGGCCCAACAAACAGGTGATCGGCACTTACGACCATAGAGTGCCTCGAATGGTGCCATCTTGATACTGGTGTGATAACTGTTGTTGTACGAGAATTCAATCAATGGCAAATGGTTAGCCCAACCATTTCCAAAATCAATCACACATGCCCTCAGCATGTCTTCTAATGTTTGAATGGTCCTTTCACTTTGACCGTCGGTTTGTGGGTGATATGCGGTGCTCATCTCTAATCTGGTTCCGAATGAATCTTGCAATGAATTCCAAAAGTTTGAAGTGAATCGACTATCTCTGTCGGAAATGATAGAAATCGGTGCTCCGTGCCTCGAGACTATTTCCTTGACATAAAGTCTAGTGAGTTGCTCCATGGAATAAGTCTCTCTAATCGGTATGAAATGAGTTGACTTGGTAAGGCGATCAACAATTACCCAAATAGCGTCGTAACCTCCCGATGTCTTAGGAAGTTTCGTAACAAAATCCATTATAATGCGTTCCCATTTCCATTGAGGAATTTCCGGTTGTTGCAGCAATCCGGACGGCTTCTGGTATTCGACTTTTACCTTAGCACAGGTAAGACATTTGCTAACGTACGTGGCAATCTCCGCTTTCATGTTCGGCCACCAATAAAGCTTCTTAAGATCTTGATACATCTTATCCGATCCTGGATGAATAGAATACTTTGACTTATGCGACTCATGCATAATCAATTCTCGTATTCCGCCATACAATGGAACCCACATTCTATCCTTGAAACATAGTACTCCATCTGCTCTCTTCACAAAACCATTTGCGCTTTCGGGCATACCATAAAGCTTTTCACTTGGTCGGTTTTCCTCCTTAAGTGCCTCGACTTGTGCTTCGTGGATTTTCGATGGTAAAGGAGAAATAATCGTCATTCCCAATGATCGAACTCTTAAAGGTTTAGGCCTCTCTTTCCGACTAAGAGCATCAGCCACAACATTGGCTTTTCCCGGGTGATACTTGATTTCACAATCATAGTCGCTGAGTAACTCCAACCAACGACGTTGTCTCATATTAAGCTCCTTTTGATCAAGAATATATTGCAAACTCTTGTGGTCGGTAAACACAGTGCACTTGGTACCGTAGAGGTAGTGTCTCCAAATCTTGAGCGCAAAAACTACGGCTCCTAACTCGAGATCATGAGTTGTGTAATTCTTCTCATGCGTCTTAAGTTGTCGAGAAGCATACGCAATCACCTTCTCATTTTGCATTAAAACAGCCCCAAGTCCTTTATGCGAAGCGTCGCAATATACGACAAAGTTCTCAATGCCTTCGGGTAGTGCCAAAATCGGCGCACTGCAAAGCTTTTGCTTCAACAATTGAAAAGCAACTTCTTGTTTCTTTCCCCACTCGTACTTCTTGTTTTTCTGCGTCAACTTGGTCAACGGCCTTGCTATCTTCGAAAAACCTTCGATGAACCTTCGGTAATACCCGGCTAGTCCTAGAAATTGACGAATTTCCGTAGGATTCGTTGGAGTAGCCCAATCTTTCACGGCTTCAATCTTTGCGGGATCAACTTGTAGTCCTTGACTATCAATGATGTGACCAAGAAATTGCACTTTGTGGTTCCAAAAATCACACTTCGAAAACTTAGCATACAACTTCTCATTCTTGAGTAGCCTTAAAATTGTCCTTAAATGCTCTTCATGCTCTTCTTTGCTCTTGGAGTAGATCAAGATGTCGTCGATGAACACAATCACAAACTTGTCCAAATACGGCTTACAAACTCTATTCATAAGATCCATGAATACCGCCGGTGCATTAGTCAATCCAAACGGCATCACTTGAAACTCGTAATGACCGTAGCGTGTTCTAAACGCAGTTTTCGGAATATCCTCTTCCCGAACTCGAAGCTGATGATAACCCGAACGAAGATCAATCTTGGAATAAATACTAGAACCTTGCAACTGATCGAACAAGTCATCAATTCTGGGGAGTGGGTAACGATTCTTCACCGTTAACTTGTTCAACTCTCGATAATCTATGCACATTCGGAAGGATCCATCCTTCTTCTTCACAAACAAGACCGGTGCTCCCCAAGGCGAGGAACTCGGCCTAATGAATCCTTTGTCTAGAAGCTCTTGCAATTGATTAGACAACTCTTGCATTTCGGATGGCGCTAGACGGTACGGTGCTCGTGCAATCGGTGCAGCTCCGGGCACTAAGTCAATTTGAAACTCTACTTGTCGTGCCGGTGGAAGTCCCGGTAAATCCTCGGGAAATACTTCAGAAAATTCACGGACAATAGGAACATCTTCAAGTCGCTTCTCCTCCGAATTTTTCTCGGTTACATGGGCTAAGAAAGCAAGACAACCTTTCTTAATGTACTTCTCCATTTTGATAACCGATATGATACTAATTCTCGTTCCACTTCGTTCCCCACGAATAATCAAAGTTTCGCCATTGTAGGGAAGATGAACAACTTTCTCATCACAAATGATCTTTGCGCGATGCTTAGATAACCAATCCATGCCTATGACGACGTCAAAACTACCAAGCTCTACGGGCATGAGGTCTATGTTGAAAGGATGATTAAGAAAATTGAATGTGCAACCGCGAACAATGGTGTTGGTGCAAACTACACTACCATTAGCTAATTCGACGTTGTATGATATGTCTAGTGTAGTTGGTTTAATGTTGAGCAAAGGTGCAAATGCATTGGACACAAAACTTTTATCGGCACCCGAATCAAATAAAACTGAAGCGTAACGATTATTAAGAAGGAACGTACCCGTAATGACATTCGGGTCTTCCCGATCTTCTCCGCCTCCAATGACGTAAACCCTTCCTTGAGCCATACCTCCTTGATTCGGATTTGCTTGATTCTTTCCCTTCTTACAATCTCTCTTGTAGTGTCCAGTTTCCCCGCAACCAAAACATGTAACTTTTGGTGCCGTGCAATCCCTAGTACGGTGACCAACTTTCTTGCAATTCTCACACGGATCAGGACATCGACCCGGATTGTGGTGACTCAAACACTTATTACACTTCGGCAAAACCCCCGAATATCCTTTTCCTTCTTTGTGACCCGCGACATAAACCTTAGCAACCTCTTGCCTTTTGGGCGGTTGTTGAGTAGCATTTCTACCCCTTGTGTTATCCCACTTGCGCTTGTTATTGTTACTATTGTTGTTGTAGTTGCCTCGATTATTGTTGTTGAAACGGTTGTTGGGGTTGTAGTTGTTATTTCGGTTAGTGGTGGTGTACTTGCCTCGCTTCACCACTTGTGCCATCAACTTCTGAGTAACACGAATAGCTTCTTCAATTGATTGTGGATCGAATGAAGTCACATCTCCTTGAATCACTTCGGGAAGTCCCCCGATAAAAGCCTCTAGCAACTTTTCATTATCCGATACCATCGACGGGCATAATGCGGCTAATTCCTGGAATCTCCGTATGTATGTGTCGATATCATAGCCAATAGTGACCAATTCATAGAACTCCGTCTCTAACTTTTTGATTTCTGTTCGAGGACAAAACTTCTTAGTCACCAAGCTCTTAAATTCCTCCCACGTAAGCTTAAAAGCATTCTCCATACCAATCGGTTGAGCGTATGAATTCCACCATGACAACGCTCCATCGAGCAAAGTGCTCGTAGCATACTTAACCTTACTGTCATCCGGACAGTTACAAAGCAAAAATACCGACTCCAACTTTTCAAACCATCTAACCATTGCTGTTGCTCCCTCGGTACCTCGAAACTTAGTGGGTTCACCACTCTTGAAATCTTTGTACGAACATTTCTTAACCCCAGATCCTCCGGCATTACCAGTTGCAGCAGCTAGCCTAGCGGCTTCAGCAGCAGCCGCGGCTTCAGCAGCAGCAGCAGCCACTGTTTCTCTTTCGACTCTTAGAGCATTAGCAATACTATCATTCACTAACTTCTGAATTGCTGCTTGGGTCATTTCAACTGTTGCTTTCTTCGGTGCCATAACTCTTCAAAATCACAAGATGAAACAATCATGAGAACTCGTAAGTAGAAACAACCATCATACAAATATATCCACAACCCCAACATGCATAAAGATAAATGGAATCACAACGGAACAATAATGAAATATCACAATATAATCACAACACACGTGGATAATATACATGAAAATTTCGGCCTACATGGACCGATATCATACATAATAATAACCATTCCTACATAGTAGAGTCAATACTTGATAATTTGTTTGTACAACAACCAAAATACTACAAGTTCTTTAAACTACGTCACACACCTTGTGACTAGGATAATAATGGTCAAAACTATACATGACAAAAGTCTACATAAGGCACCTCATGGTGCTCCGCCTGCCCTATCCTGAAGATCGCGAACCTGAATAACCAAACTATCAATCAAACTCCTCATCTCATCCATCTGACCCTGCAATGTAACAATACGCTCACGGGCTAAAGCTAACTCCTGTGACTGTCGCTGAAACTCATCCTGAGTCATCTCGGCTCGGTCAAACAGCTCGGGCATCTCCTGCCTCAACTCTGTGATGTGCTCTCTATCCTCAATCTGTCTATGCTGGAGACTCTGAAAATCTAAGTCAATACAAACCCTGCCTAATATCAAACCCTCAACCTCCTCAGCTATGGGCTCAATCCTATCAACCGACAACTCCTGCAACTGTCGCGTCAAACTATCAATCTGTAACTGCTGGGCATCAACACGGGCTCCTAGTGCCTCTGTGGAAGGCTGTCGTGCAGCAGCTGCCCTAGAACTCTCGCCTAACTCAAATCTAACGGGCGGCTCGGGCTCAGTCGATGGTGGTGTAGGGATATCGAAACGAGCACGCTTTTTGGGCGGCAAGTCCGTAGCAGGTAAAGGATCTCTAAGAAAATATGATGATGATGGTGATGATGGTGCTGGCAGTGGTGCTGGTGGTGGTGATGGTGCGAGCAACGGGTTAAGAGCTGGGCTAACGTGAGGTGTGGGTGCGACTTCGCCCTCCTCGAAGGGTTCGGTCTCAGTGTCGGTCATGATCAGTGGAAAGGCTGCAGTGGATCCGATAGAAGATACAATCTCAGTGGAATGTGATGGATCATCATCCATGCTAGGGTCCGATGATATGGTAATAGGGTGAGAATCTGAAGACATGTCTGTGACAACCGATATGAAATAAATGTAAATAATCTCGACAAAGTGTAAGTGAATCCGCATGAAAAGTGAATATGTACAATAATGAAATGATGAGATGCTATGATAATGTAGCTATAGTCTAGGGTCAATGATGCAACCTAGTTCTCTATAACTGTAGCTCTGGTACCAATCTGTCACACCCCCAATTTACCTGTTTTTGCAGCGGAATGGAATTCCTGGGGATTGACTGTCATAGCACCACATCACAGTTATATTGAACGACCTAAAGTGTCGTTTTAAAAACACATCGTTGGATATTTCATAAAAACAATCAGAGTACAACATCGGTCCCAAAAGTTTTACAAAGTTTGCGAAAATACATCCATGTTACAAGTCCAAACGATGTTTTGAAATAAAGTACCATAATGTACATAATGTAAGTCGACGCCGCGACTCAAAATATAGGTCCCTAAACCATGTCATGATGCGAATGCCTCAGTTACCTGAAAATACATTGCTAAAAACGTCAACAATAATGTTGGTGAGAAATCATAGGTTTATGTAAATGTTTTATACGACTACACAAGTATAGAATATGCATGACAATCCAGTCACGTAAAAATAATGTTACGATTGCTCTAAGCCCATGACCCCGAAACTAGACTGTTCAATAATGTATGCCCCTGCAGAGTGTTTGCCAGACAACTCCGTAATACCATCAAATGAAATGCATCCGTTTGCCTGGTTGGGATTCACCAACCCGGATGGAGGCGTCACCCTCGATAGATCTATCCACTCATCCTCGCTTCAAAGATTAACGGTTCATGTTCAAGTAATGGGGACTTTCAAATTGGCATATGCGGTAACTTAAGCAATGTAATGAATTTAACATACTTGGTATCGTACAAAAAAATGTAGTGCAATGTATTCTCCCCCGTGGGTTTGAAAATATTCGAAAGCATGTAAAAACGGGGCTATGAAAACTCACTTGGATAAACTGGAATAACGGCAAAAGTGAGTACACTGAGGTTTATAATGATGCGTCAACCGGGACCTATTACGAATGATATGATATGTCATGAGTTGCAATGTAATGTTATGCATGCACTTCGTATGTTATTTATACCATTTACGGGTTTTGAAAATATTACTCGTCGTCGAAAAATACTCTTTTGACGTCTTGACCAATCAAAAATGACTTTACATGTTTTTACGTCAAAATGTCATCCTACAATGGTTTTATAATGATTTTTGGTGAAATTAGCATTTTACGTCGCAAAACAATGTCGTCGGAAAAATCATGAAATCAACAAAAATGGCTCCGGAAAACTAGTCGTAAAATGGTGTACGTCGATCGTTAGAGAACGAACTCGACGGTTTTGGAAAATTTGTATCGATATCTAGAAGTTTCAGTTCAGGAGTTTTCGTCCAAAAGGTCTCGATCATAGAGATATCAAAGGCTAAAGATGGTGGTTTTTGCTAATTGTGTGCAGAAAATAAGTTTCGGCCAATGTTTGAACATCCGTAAATAAATTACCATAAATCCGCTTGACAAACGGCTTTTTGATTTGAAAAATATGGCCGATGAACTTGATTTTACTAGAAGACACTTCGTTATAAAAAGTTTCACATCATGGTTAAAAACAGCCGCAAACATAGCCCTTACAGCTAATGAAATACTTGAATCGTAGAAATAATATAATTTTTCAGAAAATAATAGTTACGGCAACTTTATAAAAACGTGCATATATTTGTCGTTTCAAATCCGTTTTCTACGTAAAATATGTCCTTAGCTTCGTATCGAAGTAAACTAATATATTTTTGACTAGTCGAAATAATTTGTGAAGCTTAAGGCTCGTTTTTGACCCGAAATATGTAAAAACAGCAAGCTGAAAATCCTGAAAAATATACGTTTCGTCGTCAAACTTTAAAAATTCACCACGGCTTCGTTATAACTCCGTTTTTATCCGTTCAAAAGGCCACGGATTCGTTTTAAAGTATATTTTCTAAATATCAAGGCCAAAATGTCGTACCATCAGTATTTTTTTCCAGAATTTCCATTTAAGGACAGAACACATAATATAGTTTACGAAAATAGTTTTTCTCGGACAAAACCTATTCTAAACCCTTCAAATCAACTCCAAAACTAATCTAATCCTACCATACACCTTCTTAGGGTGTCATGGGTTCCTAATCACCATCAAGACCAAAGAATACCATGGGAGTAATTATAGGATGACCATATTTATATTTATAACTCAAAAATCATAAGAAAATGGTATAAATCACATAACATGCATATAAGCTCCAAAAATGAAAAGAAACTTATGAAAATGAAGAGGAAACATAAAAATGATAAGAATATGCTTACTAGTGAAAATGAAGAGGTGCTAGTAACAAGGATTAACTTAAATATCCTTGGTTTTTATTTCAAAACCATAAAAAGGATATGATCTAGGTTGTTAAACACACTTGAACTTGAAGAAAATTTTTGATCCCCTTGTTTTGTTGTTGTGGCCGGTTTTGTGAACCCAAGAGAAGAGAGAAAATATTTTTTTTTCACACTTGGAGTTATGAGAAATGTATGTGAAATAATGAATAAGTAAATGTCAAGTAAGACTTTTGAGGTTGAGTAGAAACATGTTTAATCACAACCATGCCAATCAATAACTATACCCTCCCCTTGGCCGGTTTTTGGGGGAGGGTTGTCTCCATTTTATATATTTTTTTTTTAAAACATATACTTGTATTATTTTGTGTTTAATTTGTAGAAAAAAGGTAAGTTAAATAAATGTAAAGGTAAATGGTAATTTGTGGTACAAGTAAGTTTTTAGTAAATCAAAATAGATTGTAATGAGTTGATAAAAATTGTAAAATACTTTCCTTGTGAAAATCGGGTGATAAAATAATTATCGTCAAATTTTTAAGAAAACGACGTAATAATTAAACTTTAATGATTAAAATACCAAATAAATTTGAAACACTAGGAAAACTAAAAATATAGTTTTTATAAACTAAATGTAAGTTTAAAAATACCTCGGGATCATTTTTGAAAGTAACGAGTTAAATAATCAAAATAAAAACTCACGCGATAAAAATTATTAAATATAAAAATTACGCGTTGAAGGGTGAAATGAAATGTCGTGAATGT
This sequence comes from Chrysanthemum seticuspe, assembly GCA_019973895.1. Taxonomy (NCBI): domain Eukaryota; kingdom Viridiplantae; phylum Streptophyta; class Magnoliopsida; order Asterales; family Asteraceae; genus Chrysanthemum; species Chrysanthemum seticuspe. Next base: position 185,763,773 of record BPTQ01000001.1, on the reverse strand, counting down.
ACTAATGAGATGCACATGATGTCAATGAAATGTAGACTAATCATAGTCCATATGAAATGTACGTGATGTCATGACCATGAATTCGCCGCTAAACCTCCAAGGTTACGCGAATTTGAAACAAGTAAACCAAGTTTACTAAAATGTTGAAATAATGAGACATGAACGGTGTCGAGAAATGACCTGAAAGTACGGATTGTCACACTTTATAGGTTTAGTAACCTCAAAATGACTGTTTCATAAGTTCAGTAACCTGGATGACAACTTTGAAACCTTAGTGACTTAAGACAACATTCACGCAAATTTTAGTAACTTTTTTGTATAATAACCCTATATAAAATACACTGTATCACAATTATGTAAATTCGCTGCATCACAATGTATAAAATATATTATATTAAAATGTTATAAATTTGTTGCATCAATATGTATAAATCTACTCTATCAGAATGTATATAACTAAGGAGCCACAATTTATAAATGTACTACATAATGATGCACTAAACAATAACAGCAAATGATGAACACAAAAGATACTGTAACTAAAATAACCTTCCATTAAAACTGTATGCTATACCTTTCTTTCTTTACAATTGAATCAGTGTTTTATTCGTAAAAAAGGAAAAACAAATATAGAAAAGGATATTAATTTGCAGCTAGATTCTCTCAACCCAGCTCTTTTTTGGCGGATCTTGTTGCTTGGGTTGCTTGGATGCTGGAAATGTATGTTTATAGGTCTTGGATTTGTGGCATACCTTCTCTCCACATACACCACTAGTCGTGTACCAATCAATCAACGGTAGCTTCAAAAAGCTCGTACATAGAATGTGTGATGACATAAAAGCCCAGACAACTACTGTAAAACCCTAAAAATACGAAACGTGTGAAGAGACTAAAATACCCTCGAAGTCGAAATTATAAAATACGTAAAATACATTTGTATTCATTTGACGAAATTTAAAATCTAACTTACGAATAATTAAAACTTAACGAATATATTTATGTAATCGACATTGTACGACGAAGAAAATAAGTTACGCAACATAAGTTTGGGCCTCACTTTTCGTTTGTTGTAATCCGATGGGCCGCGTTTGTTTGAGCCGAGGATCCAAGCCGAGAGCCCAGCTTGGGCGTGTGTTTTGTTCGGTTGGGTTCAAGCCGAGAGGCCCATCACAAACCCTTATACCAATCGGTACCACATATAAATACAAACACAAACCTCAAACTTGAAACCCTAGTTTTACAAGTTCACGGCACCAAGGGTTTTCTTTACCATGTTTTCTGTCGCCAAGAATGAGGTCCAAGAGGAGGTTGTACGGGGCCTTTCTCTGCTTCTATCACGTATTTGGTTCGAGGTTCGCTTGGTTTTGTTGTGGCTTTCATTGCTGCTGCTGTTCGTGAGGCTAGGACGCAAGTAGGGTGCTTGGTTGGTTAAGTTTTGACCCTTGTCTCTCCCTATTTTCATACGCTTCAAGGTACCCTCCTCATCGTCTTCTCGTCTCATTTGATCTATGAAACTGTCGTGTGTATGTTACCATGCACATGCTTTTAATCTTGTCACATAAAATATTAAGTATACACTACATAAAATAATGAGAAAGACCTTATACATATATATCATAAGGCACCCTTTGTATCTTGTTTATGCTTCAGGTTCTGGTCATAAATTTAGGACATAATACGCACACTCTTGAAGCCAATAAAACCTGTTACTTAAATGGTTAAAGCAAGCTAAGTATAACCTATTATATTGTCTACTTGAAATCGTAAAATTAACATGTTATATATATATATACACACGTATGAAACTTGAAGCATAGAACTAAACGTAATCTTTGGTCTTGTTAGTCATGAAATACGAATGGGATGGTAGATCAAGTAAGCTTTTATGTATACATTTTAGACGCGTAAAACTGATTTTCGTCTTGGCTAATTAAGTGGGTATACGCATGAAAAATGTTAGTTGCATGAAATAATGATATATGTTAAGATGGTGAGGATTGGTAAAACATGTATTATGTTTAGTATGGAGAAGTACATAAGTTGTCTTTGAACCTGATTTTTAAACCACACATGCATGCTTTGGTAATTTTTGTAACATGACTAATTAAGTATAATAAAAAGGAGACTGGTCATTTAAAAATCAGTAGCACGTCAATTAAATACTCGTTAATATGGTACTAAAAGTTTGGGGAAACCCTAGAACATAAATGAGAGTCGATTAGGGTTTGAAAGCTAAGTGTGTAAGTTCGTTATTTCATGTGAGAGAATGGTAAGTCTTGGAACCATTAATAACCATTGATTAAGAGTGAATGAGCTAGTACTAAGTGTTTCGTGAACATGCGTGAGTTATAATGAATTAAATTGGAATATGCATTGGTCTCATTAGGGTTTGCATTCGAACAATGCTACGTGTGAGTCTGGTTAATCATGTACGTTATAAAAGATTATGTAAACTATTTTGAAAGAGAATCTTAAAATCCGTTATTGACATTTGTAAACCCTATACTTTGAAAGATGATCATATAAGTCCTCAAATAAGATATTTATCATATTAAACCCTTAAGTTTACCATTTGTCATTTGCAACCCATAAGTTTGGCTAAGTAATGACTAATACTCTAAAATGTTGGAATTCCGTCCGTCACTAAAAATGAGAATAATCTGACAACTCTAAAAGTATTAATGAGATTAATCCGCTATGACATTAATGATACTAATAAGTATTAAATAAATCATAATCCGTGTAGATTCGTTGGAGGAGACGCGACGTTACATCTTCGTATTCGTTCATTCGTTTGCTTTTCTTCTCATTTGCTTTAAGGTACAGATATTCTGACCTTTTCAGTAAAGGTTCCTTATGATGTTCTTTTCGTTCGCTTTCCTATTATGCTTATTAGGATTCCCAATGCCATTGCTATGAACCCTTTTCTGAATGTTTGATCTGTTACTTATCTGAATTTATGTTCTAGTGAACTATGCAATATCTGATGTGAACTTATGTTAGGAAGACTTTGATATATACAATTGTTGAACCCTGCTATATTGGATTATGAACCTATGATTATGAACCTCTGGTTATGAACGTCTGTTTATGAACATATGATATGCCACGATGATATGAACTTATGATTTCCGATTATCTGAATATGGACCTTATGATATGAACTATCTGATATGTTATCTGTGACCTTGTGTTGACTATGATCTGTGCTATATCTGAAAATCTGTTTGACTAAGGTCAGTTGTTAACCGAGCCAAATATTTAACTAGTCATGGGGGTTCCATGTCCGTATCAGTGATGCACCTCTGATATGACTCTAGGGCAGTAGAGTGATGTTCTGCCACGTCTCTGGATGGTGAAGCATATTTTTGAATATGTAGGAAGGGGCGTATGGATGCATCCTAGATCTGTTATCTGTTATCTGATATGTTTTCTGGTGAATGATGTCGTGTGCAATACGCGTCTTCACAAATTCTGGGAGCTAGCTACTCAATTGGTTACCTGAGGTCTCCCCTCATATTATATAAGGTATTCCGAGGTCACCCCTCCGAATACAATGGTTACTTATGATATGTTATGATCTGATATGTTTCTGGGCTCGTGGTGGATGACTAAACCTTATCTGTTAATTATGTTTTATGAATTCTGTTTATGATTCCGTATTTGCCAATACTTCTGTTTGCATACTGAGTTATTATATGTTTATTGAAGATGTTTATGCTTTTACATGTTTATGTGACTACCGCTTGCCATGCTAGGATATGATTAATATGTTTAAACATGATTCGTATATCTGATATTATGATTTGTTATTGTTACGTGAATTCGTTGATTTGTAAGATGACTATACTAGTGTGTATTTGATTGTTATGTAAGTTCATCCTGTAAAATCGGTTCAGTTAATATTGTGAAACTTAATTAACCGTTAATATACCTATCTGTATATGTCTGACCTGCCATGTTAAAACTCTGCTAAGGTTAGGAATTGATCGAGAACTGGTTTAGCTATTATGTCTGCCATGACTTGTCTGATAATTCCGCTGCTACAATATTGCATTAAGTGTATTAAATGTTGACTACTTGATTTGTATGAATGCCATGTTTATTTTCTAGGACTGTTTTCCGTTAGTCTTTAGACATTCCGTTTGGCTTATACGTAATCTGTTATTTTGGTATGCAATGTGTTTGGTTGTTCTGATATGTTTGTGTTTGTGTCTTTGATGTGCTATGTGATGTCTAAACTGTTATGTGGTTGTTTGGATTTCTGTATATTTGTGCTTCCGCAGAATCCTAAAAGATCCTTCGTCATTATCTCATTTTATTACGTTATTTGCATATTTACTCTGTTTTTAGCTTTTGTTTCGTTATATCTGTTCACTGGGCTTTGTAAGCTCAGCCGCACTTTTCTTTTCATGCGGCAGGTATTAAGCATTCAAGATGAGCTTGTGGGATGGCTGATCTAGGTTGAGAGTAGAGCTGAGAGCAAGACTTTACCCTAGAGATCTTAGATTTATTTTGAATATTAAGTCATTTATATTATCTTTTGTAAGTTTTTGTAAAGGCTTTCGCTATCGAATAGTAATTTAAGTTCTGATATGAAACCGTATTGTGATATCTTTACCCTTGTCGGGTCGGGGTGTTACAACTACTACCGATTACAGCTACATTGAACCTTCATTTCAGACTTACAAAATACAACCTATAAAAGAAAACATGATATATTAACAATGTGATGCATTGGATATAAAACTGTGATGCATTACATTCAGACTGTGATGCACTGGATATGATATTGTGATGCACTAGATATGACAATGTGATGCACTAAAAGAAAACACTAGTGATACACTAGAAATGAAACTGTGATGCAATAAAATACTATCTAATAAATTAGAACATGGATCGGATCCAAGCACTAGGGGGTGTACCTTAACTCTAGCCTTTAATCGCTTAAACTAAGGAGCATTCTTTAGGATGTCTATTCAACATGGACACACCTAGATTTACAAAGCAATAAGATATCAGTAACTGAAATAGAGGCAGTAATAACAAATATCATTATATACCTACTATGTGTAACCTAATGAAGACTTAAACAACTACTGAATTAGTGTTTTATACAACTACTATGCACACCTTATATCAAAGCACATCAGAAGTAAACTACGCGTAGCATAACGAAACTATATACACCTATTGCATTAGTATTTGCACATATTATCTACATACACATACTACTAGTAACCTTATATCAAGCACATCAGAAGTAAACTATACATAAAATAACGAAACCATATACACCTACTGCATCAGTGTTTTATATCAACTGCATCAAAATAAAAACACAATAAAAGAAGATGATAATGAATATCACAAATCTAAAAATAATCTCAAATGCCAGCTGACTAGAGTAACAATAAGTATAAAACTAGTGCATCAATGACTTAAACCCAACTGCATCAATAAATAAAAACACATATTGAATATAAAAGTTTATTCAGACAATGTGATGCACTCGATATGACATTCTGTTGCACTAAAAGAAAACAAAAGTGGCATAAGAAATGAAATTTTGATGCATTAGACTAAAAGCTGATGCATCACAGTGTTAACTTTATGCATTAGATTTATAAAATCTCATTAAGACATTTTATCATACATCTTGTACGCTCCTTTAATTAACACATTCGTATTTATTTTTAAGATAGAAACACTTTATACATAACATATTTAGATCAATAATAACACAAAAAGTATTATCTATATCAGTGCATCAAACTTTTAGCAACAAGTTCATCACAAGGTGTATAAACAATTGTTGCATCACAGTTCAAAACTCGTGCATCACAGTACGAACCTAGTGCATTACAGTTATAGAATATGATGTAGACATTTTATCAAACACCTGGTGTGCAGGTTTTATACACACGATTTTCATCTACTTTTTTTTAAATACCTACTAAAATGAATGTTTTAAATCAACTAAATACTAAATACACTGATAATAAACAAAAACATATTAACAATTAAAAAATATAATCGGATTAAAATAAAGTAAATTAACAAAATAAAACTATTAAAAAACAAAATATTAAGATTTTACTATCATTATTCATTAATGTTGCACTAGTTGTTGATATTGAACAATCATTATTAGTTGATGATGATGAACACTCAATCGATATCTTAAAAATCACGGTGGAGAATGATGTAGATCATGGTAGAGAATTGTGGAGATCATGGTGAGGATGACGGTGGATAACGGTGGGAGAATGGTGAAGATGACGGTGGGAGAATGGTGGAGCCTGGGAAGAAGAATAGTTGCTAGGAGAATGAAGAAGAATAAAAAAAATAAGAGATAAAAAAAATTATATACCTAAGGGGTAAATTGACAAAGATACCTTTGATAGTTATAAAAAAAGGGAGTGGGGAGTGGACACCTGGAGCTTTCTGGTGACTTCCCAGCCTTCTCATTATAAGGATATTTCTCAATTTACCTTCTCTCTCTCTCTCTCTCTCTCTCTCTCTCTATATATATATATATATATATATATATATATATATATATATATATATATATATATATATATATATATATATATATATATATATAGACTTTACATTTAAAATTAAAATAACAATGATTTTGTATATAATCTTTTCAAACTTACAGAAACCAAAATAACAGTTGGAACCACAACACATGGAAACCTAATCCATCATCAACCAAATGGATATACTTAATACGCATAAATGTGATCGTTTAATTTACAACAAATATTCTACTTAAATTAGCTTTGCATGAACACGAGTCAGCCTAATTCATCGTTATATACATAGTAATTGTGATTGGACTGTTTAGAGTATGGGTATAAACGAGTCGAATTTTGGCAAGCTCGACTTGAATCGAGAATATTATATTCGGTTGGAACTCGGATAGATAGCGCCTTTTTGTGGGAAGCTCGAGTTCGGCTCGAGAAAATTTGAATTCAGCTCAAGCTTGATTTATTTGCAATGATGTGTTTTTTAAACAAACTAAAATTAAAATATAAAATATTATTTGAATTTAGCTCGAGCTCGACACAACTATAAATAAATATATACTCTTTGCGTATATAAGTCCTTAAAATATACATAATATATATAAAAACCACACATGTCACTTAAAAGCTCGAAAAGCAAGACAAGAACTTTAATCGAGCCTATATAAACTCAAGCTCGGCTCGATAAACATTTCGAGCTCATTTTCTGGGCTCGTGCTCGAGCTCAAGGCTCGATAAAGCTTGATACAAATGGGCTCGAGCTTGAGTTACTCGACAAAAGCTCGACTCGTTTATACCTCTAGTTTAGCACGTAAAATTGTAAGAAAATGAAGTTTATTTTTTACAAGAAAAAATAAGCTAAATAGACTGTAAGATTTATTTGGCTAAACTTGTCATGGGTTTTAGAAAAATAATTTCGCTCAAATTCTTACGATCATAAGTTACAGTAAGGTAACTTGTAAAAAACAAAGTCCAATTTCTCGTTGTAAATTCATCTTTAGTTTACGGTGTGTTCTCAAGTAAAGAAATAAAGAGAAAGTGAAAGTAACTAAAGTAAGAGGGACTAAGGAAATGAAGAGGAAGTAAAGTTATCTTTCACCTCAAAACTGTGGTGAAAGTTTTAAATACAAAATTCTCCCACTTTCTCTCATTTACTTTCACTTTCACTTCTAAAAAAACTCAAGAATATGAGTTCTTTTTTTTCATCACTTTCTTTTCATTTCATCCTTTTTACTCAACTTGAAAACACATTGGAAATCTAGCATCAACTATTTTAAGACACATGTAGACTCTTTGCTTGTACTGTTCTTTTTAGAGGAATATAACCGTTAAGTTTAATCCATTTCACTGTTTCATGACATGTTATTTCCTTAGCATGCATAATTGCAACAAGTTATGAGTTTGGTTTTTGATGATTGTTTTTATTAATTGTTGTATGTGTCAAAACATTATTATTGAATCATTTTTAATGACCTTGTCTTGGCTTGTAACAATGGACAAAAATTTGATCATAAGAATGATCAATCAAAGTTGGAAGATTCTAACGTATTACCATTCAAGCAATAATAATAAGTTGTTTAAAATAAAAGAGATGTTTTCAGTTTTTTTTTGTTTTCAAGTTTTGACTGCGTGTAACCAATGCCACGATTTTATTGATTACTAGATCTGCCCGTTCAACGAACGAGCTAACTCATAACACCTAAATTAATATGGATATGTGATAACATCAAATAGTCCTGAATATTAAGTGTCAATTTCCCCCGACAATGCTTGTAATTTATATCATTTTTTTGGATTTACGCTTGTTTTCCATTGTTTTCCACTTTCAGGTATATTACGAGCATTGGAGCTAAAGAGACGCGGAATTGGAGAAATATCAAAGATTTATCATAGTATGCTGATTTTAATGAAATTACGGCGTAACTCATCTCTCACATTACGCTGTAACTAAAGCGTGACTCAGAAAACCAACTCATCAGAAGGTTACGGCGTAACACTCCCCAAAGGCTATGACGTAACTATATTAGGTAAAATGAGGTTTCACGCCGCTGTTAACTACGCCGTAACTATTCCACCAACTACGGTGTACCAAGTATATTGAAGACTGTTAGGAATTAGAAAATTCAGTCATTAAAGAGTCGGTCACCTCAAGTATATGTATTCATTAGAAAGCTCGTAGTCGTAGTCTAGTTATATTAATAAGTAGTTAGTTATGTAACACCGTGGAGGACGGACAGGTCTTTACCCACTGTATGCCTGATCCACAGCCCGTAGGTGGCATTAGCTTGTAAGAAACTATAAATACCCTCTACCTCCCAAGGTAGAGGGTTGGAGCTTCAATACCATTTTTCTTTGTTTCACATAGTTCCCAACTCTCTTCCCTTTCTCTCTCTAGAACTTTCTCTCTCTAAGCTTACTTGAACGCCCCACATGGTTATGGTTTAATGTGTTTGTGAAATCCTATATCTAACAATTGGTATCAAGAGCCATGGTTTGATCACTCATCTTTCATGCTCCTTGTTTTGGTGGATTTCATAAGGTTTTTAGGTTATTAAGTGTTTAGAAGAGTTTGATTCATTTGGACAAGTTCTTGTGTTAAAGTTTGAATTTTGCTTGTACTTTTGTGTTTAGGATCATCATATGTGTTTATGTTTTGAATTGGAAGGCTTAAATCATTGTGGTTTGGTTGTTTTTTATTGATAAAGTGGTTATATTTGAACTTTGTACAAAGCGAGTTGAGTCTCGGATACACATTTCTTTGAAGCGAGTTGCTTTGTTACTGGGTGCGAGTTGTTGTATGCGACTTGGCTACTTAGCGAGTTAAGCTTTTAAGCGACTTGGTGGTTAAGCGAGTTGTGTTTGTTTGCGACTTGTTATTAAGCGAGTTGATTCCTAAAGCGACTTGCTTCTTTAAACGAGTTGATTGTGTTGCGAGTTGATACTAAAGCGAGTTGGCTATTTAGCGACTTGTTTCATCAAGCGAGTTGATTGTGTTGCGAGTTGATACTAATGCGACTTGGCTATTTAGCGAGTTGATTCCTTAAGCGACTTGTTCCTTTGAGCGAGTTGGTTGTTTAGCGAGTTGATTACTAAGCGAGTTGAGTGTTTAGCTATTTGTCTATTTAGACTTGTTACTTCTTCGTGATACATTCTTACGGTTGTTCTTTTAGTTTAGTAAAATCCCGTGAAAGAATCAATTTCCCGGTTTAATCAAAGAATAGTAAAATCCCGTAGAACTTGTAATCATGGCAAACATCGTTCCTACTATTGTTTCTTCCGTAGCTGAGGACGTTCAAGCAGCAGGATCAGATACACGTCCACCTATGCTTGACAGAACTGATTATGACTCATGGGCACAACGAATCCGATTGTACTATTTGGGAAAAGAAAACGGAGTCAACATTCTCAAGTCAATCGATGAAGGACCTTATCAGATTGAGACTACTAGAGACTTGATTGATACAACTGCAGATGGAACAATGATCTATGGAATAGACAGACCAAAGACGTATCATGAGCTCACTAATAAGGAGAAAAAGAGATTCGATGCAGATATCAGGGCTTCTAACATTATACTGCAAGGTCTTCCAAAAGACATCTACAAGCTTATCAATCACAACACTGAAGCAAAGGCTGTATGGGATAATGTCAAGATGCTTCTCTCAGGTTCTGAATTAACTATGGAAGACAGAGAATCACAACTCTATGATGAATTTGAGCACTTCAAGATGAAACCAGATGAGAGTGTCTATGTGTATTACGTGAGATTCCACAAGCTTGTTAATGACATGAGGAACATCAGAATGACTATGCCAAACATTCAGCTGAACTCAAAGTTTGTGAACAACATGAATCCCGAATGGCACAATTTTGTCACCTCTGTGAAACTAACCAAAGGATTGAAGAATACAAACTATGAGCAACTCTATGCATTCCTTCTTTAGAATGAGAGACATGCTATGTTTGAAAAAGGATTCTTGATCAGTTCAAAACCAACCAGGGAGAAACAAGTTCATCAAATGATTCAACAGCCTTTTACACCAATGAACTACTACCAAAGCATCTCAAGACATTCCAGATTCAAGTTTCAAACAACCTGATGCCAATGCTGTCATGTAACACTTATCAATAAACTGGCTTTTATGGTTAAACAAAACTTAACCTTCACTCCTCACACTAACAGACTTCACGCTTATAATGAAATCAGGACTGCATCCAATCTACACAATCATGTTTTGGTCAGAGATGGAAAGGTTATGGTACAACCTGTTCAAGAAAGGCAGTATGAACAAGGAAGAGGTAGAGTTGGTAGAGGTTTTGCTGCAAATCAGAATAGGGGAAGGAATGGAAATCAAGGACAAGTAAAGCCGATCAAGTGTTACAACTGTGGTGGTGAGGGACATATTCCAAGGAACTGCACATCGCCAAAACAACCTTAGAATGCCGATTACTTCAGGGATAAGATGTTGCTAGTGCAAGCTCAGGACAATGGAGCAGCTTTGGATGAAGAGGAGTTACTGTTTCTTGCTGAAGGGAATGCCAAGACATATGATACTGATGTTGATGAACAGCCAATTCAGGAGATTGGTCATAACCATCAGAATCCCTTTCAAGTAGCTGATTGTGATGCATTTGACTCTGATGTAGATGATGAACCTACTGCTCAAACAATCTTCATGGCTAGCATCTCACCTATGGTTTCTCCAAAAGTTTCTTCACCACAACAAACTGGTCCATCCAAAGACAAAATCATTTTTGAGGTACTAAAACTATACGATGAAGTCGATGAGCAAAAGATACATGATGAAGTACAATCAACTGTAATTATTGAGTCAGATATTGAAAATATGGGTAATGTCGATGTTGTCCCATATGATCAATATGTGAAACAAAGTGAAAGTGAGATTGTACCAAGTGATGTATCTTATGCAGTCAATGATGACTACGCTTTTGACAAATACACTGCATGTACCCCTGATGAGTCTGTTATCTCTGAACTTAATGCTTATAAAGAACGTGTTGCTATTTATGAACAACGAGCTAAGTTTGAGATAACCACTCGTGAGCAGGAGATGGATGACCAAATGCGTACAACTATTAGACAAAGTAAGTTTAGAGAAGAAGTATTAAAACAAGAGTTAAACTCCTTACAAGAAAAGCTTTCTAAAACTGCTAAGCAAAAACAAGAACTTTAAGAAAATGTTAAAGTGCTTAAGCAAGAATTCTGTGCTAAGGAATCAAAACTTTTGAATGATTTTTCTAATCTAAAAACCTTGAAAAACAAGCTTGAAAATAAGCTGTACATACAAGGAAATACCATTCAAACTGCTCACTTAATCACTAAGCACAGAGTTTTAAGTGATAAGCATAGCATTCCCCTTGTTGAGAAACCAAATCCAGAGGTCGATAAAAAGGCTAGAAGTGCTCATAAGGTAATTTATGATGGTAATGAAATCCTTAAGCCTAGACAGAAACCTAGTTGTGTTGAGTGCACAGAGGAAGATAAGAAATCAGATGAAGTCACTAGGGAGAAGATGAACAAGAAACTAGATGATCCTAAATGTAAAGAGAAGAAAATAATTATCACACCCCATGATTACAAAAAGGAGAATTGGATCTCCTTGAACATGTTTAAGCCTCAAACGTTGTTAACTCCCGAACAAGTGTTCTGGAAAAAGGATTTAGATAAGCAAAAAGCAGAAAATCTTGTTGTTACAAACCCTCCCCTTAGGAAAATGCCTTCAGCGACTGTGTATCCTCCAAATACACCAATGCATCTAGTTCCTAGAACTATTGCCACTAAAAGCAAGACCTTAATCAGTCAATATGTCATATTTCAATTATTTGTTGATTTTGAGAAAACTTGTAAGAAAAGGATCACACCCACTGGGATAACTGAAGGGGAAAGGGGTTTTGAGCAAACTAAAGAATGCTATTTAACTAAGGTCATGCCTTTCTTTAAACAATTAAAAGGTCAATTTGAGAGTCTTAAAAAGGGGATGGACTTAGATATTAAAGAAATGGAAAAGGAATTTGATGCGATGATTGTTGAGGTTAGTGACTATGAGCGAGAACTAAAATATAATGAGATTGAGAGGAAGAACTTGCATACCTTGAATGAGAATCTTATTTCTGAATGTATTGCTCAAGATGTGTTTTACACTGCTACAAATTGTTCCATTAATGCTTCTCAATTTCATGAATTATCTGTTGCTCTGAAAGTCTCCCATGATCGTGTCATTGAGCTTGAAAAAACTAACTCTAAACTGCATAATAAGGTTGAACAGGATGATCATGATAACCTGGTAAAACAGTTTTCTAAATTGGAAGTTGAGCATGTTGCTTTGCAATTAAAATATCAACATCTGAAAGAAAATGTTAAAACCTCAAATATCAAGACATCCTTGGATGTTCCTGAATTTGATGCAGTTTTTGAAATTAGCAAACGTGATGAACAGATTCGAGCTCATTGTAACACGATCGGAAAGTTGAAAGCCTAAATTTCGCAATTAAAGGGTGAAATGAACAATGTGACTGGCTCCCAAATGCCTCCTCCTTTAGATTCTCGGAATTCTCAAAATTTTCATCTTCAAAACTTGGTCAATGCTTTACAAAAGGAAAATGAGAGTTTTCTAGAAGAAAATGAAAAGGTTAAACGTCATTTCAATGAGTTATTTGAGTCAATAAAAGTCACTCGTAATAAAAATAATGAACAAATAACTTCGTTGCAAAAGGAATTGAGAATCTGAAGAGTCACGTAAAAGGGAAAATGCCAATGACCAATGGGGAGAATGGTGCATCAAAGGTGCATGGTTGTAATAAATATGCTTTGTCTGTGAAATATGTTCCTCCTCACCTTAATAATAACAAACTTACCATTCAAACATATTTCTCATACCTTAAGGATAGTCTAGAATGTCTCTGTGAGATTGTAGAAGAGGATAAGCTAGAGAAACCACTTGATAATGCAATTCGCCATGCATGCTTATATGCCAAACGATCTCAAGAACTTCTAGAATGCTTAATTACAATATGCCCTAAATCCCTAGGTGAGCAAGTCAACCCCTTGATACCCTGTTCTATGCCTAATGCCAAGTATACAAATCATTCAAAGCCCAATGTTATGAATGTGAACTTTAGTAGGCCTTCAAATAGTTCAGATCCCAGCACCTCCAGTGTTAAGAAAGTGAACCTCAATGTGCCTTCGAATAGTTCACATCCCAGCACATCAAAACAGGAAAGGCAAAAAGTAGCAAAACCAACTAATGTTCCCGTTCCCACTACAGGAGTAATCAGTGACATTAAAGCGAGTAGGTCAAAGTCTCAAGGCAATACAAGGAATGATAGGGCCTCGCAAGCTAAGAATGTGCATTGGAAGAAAGTAGAAGATCACCGTAGGGAGAATTTGAATAAAACGAATCGTGTTGATTCTAGTATTAGCCATAGGCGTACTGTAATTAATTCGAATTCTAATACTATTTGCAAACCATGTAATGATGTCTGCGTGAATTTTGTTACTAATCATGAATGTGGTGTGAATGCTTTGTCTAATGCGGTCAAATCCCCAGTTAATATTGTTAATGCAAAAAATCATTCTAAGAAGGCTAAAAGGCAAAGGCGAAAGAAAGTTAGAAAACAGTGGAAACCCACAGGAAGAAAATTTAGTAAGATAGGTTATCAATGGATACCTGTTGGCCATAAGGTTAATCAGACAATGCCCACTAGAAAACGGATGCCTGCTGGTAGAACTATTCCCTTAAGAAGTGAACATACTTTGAATAGGGCAAATACGGACACTAGTACTGCATCTATTCATAATGATTCCATTGCTTCTATTTCTGATATGGATGTTTCTATTTTTGATGTGGGTGTTCCAATCACTGTTACTAACCAAATGGAACCCATTCTTGCATGGGGATCCCAATTATCCAGTTATCCATTCTTGTCTGTGTTCAACTGCAGATCGTTCAAATCGTTCTGTGGTACCTGGACTCAGGCTGTTCCAAGCATATGACTGGAGACCGGTTGCGGCTCATGAACTTCGTGAGTAAATTCATCGGGACAGTTAGATTCGGGAACGACCATTTTGGAGCTATTATGGGTTATGGAGATTATGTGGTTGGTAAAAGTGTGATTTCCAGGGAATATTATGTGGAAGGTCTTGGTCACAATCTGTTCTCTGTTGGTCAATTCTGTGATTCCGATCTAGAAGTGGCTTTTAGAAAACATTTTTGTTTCGTTAGAGAACTTGATGGTGTGGAATTATTAAGAGGTACTCGTGGTTCAAACCTATACACCATCTCTATCGACGACATGATGAAGTCCTCTCCAATTTGCTTGCTATCAAAGGCTTCTAAAACAAAGTCTTGGTTATGGCATCGTCGTCTCAATCACTTGAACTTTGGTACCATAAACAACCTTTCCAGAAAGGATCTTGTCAGAGGTTTACCCAGATTAAAATATGAAAAAGATCATCTTTGCTCAGCTTGCCAATTGGGAAAAAGCACGAAATATGCCCACAAACCAAAACCTACAAACTCTGTAATGGTAGTTCTTCATACCCTTCATATGGATCTGTGCGGTCCAATGAGAGTGCAAACTATTAATGGGAAAAGATATGTGTTAGTAGTGGTTGATGACTACTCCCGATTCACTTGGGTTAAGTTTTTGAGGACAAAGGACGAAACTCCAGATGTCATCATTAAACTCATTAAACAACTTCAGATCCGACTCAACAAAATGGTTAGAATCGTCCGAACTGACAATGGAACTGAGTTTGTTAATAAAGTACTCAATGAATTTTATGAAAATGTTGGAATCAGTCCTCAAAGAAGTGTTCCTCGAACTCCTCAACAGAACGGTGTAGTTTAAAGACGAAATCAAACTCTTGTAGAAGCCGCAAGAACAATGCTAATTTATTCAAAGGTTCCAATGTTTCTATGGGCTGAAGCCATTGCCACTACTTGCTACACCCAAAATCGTTCCCTTATACACACCTCTCATGGAAAAACTCCATATGAACTTGTTCATAAACGAAAGCCTGATCTCTCCTACCTTCGTGTGTTTGGTGCATTGTGTTATCCAACTAATGAGGGCCAAGACTTAGGCAAACTTAAAGCTAAAGCAGACATTGGAGTTTTTGTAGGGTATGCAACAAACAAAAAGGGATACCGAATCTACAACAAGAGAACCCGAAATATCACGGAAACAATTCACGTTATGTTTGATGAGCTGACCGGTCAAATGGCTCCTGGACAATCTAGTTCTGGACCTGCACTACAAAACAGTCCCATTGGTTCATCCCTTGTACCAAATCCCTCTCCAGCAGCTCCATATGTACCTCCATCAGAAGATGATTTAAGGAAATTGTTTGATCCAATGTTCGATGAACACTATGAACCAAATGCTGATGAAATGTCAAATCCATCAACAGAGGCTGCTCCTATTCTTGTAAATGAAGTCAATCCTTCAGTCTCAATATCATTAAGTCAAGAAGCGCCTGCTCATCAACAAATCATCAATCATCGAGTGTACATCATTGAAATGTTTCTGGTATCAATGATGAAGTTAATCCCTTTGCTACTCCTGAAGATGCTCCGTTTGAAAATATATTTGCTCCTGAATCATCATCAGAACCATCTTCATCAAGAGAAATCGACTCAGCTACTTCAGTTCCTCAACAACAACCACATGAACACCTTAGAAAATGGACTATTGATCATCCATTGGACAACATCATTGGAAACCCCTCTCGTCCAGTATCAACGCGAAAACAACTTGCAACCGATGCCTTATGGTGCTTCTTCAACTCCGTACTCTCTAAGGTCGAACCAAAAGATGTTAAAACTGCAATGAATGAAGATAGCTGGTTCAATGCTATGCAAGAAGAAATTCATGAATTTGATCGACTTGATGTATGGGAATTAGTAGCTGCTCCAGATTGTGCTATGATCATTGCTCTAAAGTGGATCTTCAAAGTAAAGCTTGATGAACATGGCGATGTATTAAAGAATAAGGCTAGATTGGTTGCAAAAGGATACCGTCAAGAGGAGGGTATTGACTTTGAAGAATCATTTGCTCCTGTTGCTCGAATCGAGGCAATCAGAATCTTCTTGGCTAATGCTGCAAGTAAGAACATGGTAGTCTATCAGATGGATGTAAAGACGGCATTTCTGAACGGAGATCATAAAGAAGTCGTCTACGTCAGCCAACCTGAAGGCTTTGTGAATCCAGAGCATCCTACTCACGTTTATCGTTTGAAGAAGGCCCTTTACGGTTTAAAGCAAGCTCCAAGGGCATGGTATGATACGCTATCAAAGTTTCTTCTGTCTACCGGCTTCAGCAAAGGAGCAGTTGATCCAACATTGTTCACCAGGAAGTCAGGCAAACATTTAATTCACGTTCAAATTTATGTTAATGATATCATCTTTGCCTCGACTGACCCCAATGAGTGTGACCGTTTTTCTAATGAAATGGGTTCTAAATTTCAAATTTCGATGATGGGACAAATGTCATTTTTCTTGGGATTACAAATTTCACAAAGTCCCGGAGGCATTTTTATAAATCAATCTAAATATGCAAATGAGATTTTAAAGAAATTTGGATTTGATTCTAGTGACCCTGTTGACACTCCCATGATTGAGCATACTAAACTGGATGAGGACCACTATGGGATCATGGTAGACCAAACGAAATATCGTAGCTTGATCGGATCCTTGATGTACCTCACAGCCAGTAGACCTGATATTCTGTTCGTTGTATGCATGTGTGCTAGATACCAGGCTAAGCCTACCAAAAAGCACCTTGAAGCGGTTAAACGGGTCCTTCGGTACCTCCAAGGAACCATCAATATGGGACTTTGGTACCCGAAGGACACCGATATGTCACTAACAGCATATGCAGATGTAGATCATGCAGGGTGTCAAGATACTCGTCAAAGTACGTCTGGAGGTGCTCAGTTTTTGGGTGATAAGCTTGTGAGCTGGTCATCAAAGAAGCAAATGAGTACTTCTATTTCCTCTACAGAGGCTGAATACATAGCCATGTCATCCTGTTGTGCTCAAATCCTATGCATGAGATCTCAATTAACTGACTATGGCTTTGAATTCAACAAAATCCCTCTGTACTGTGTTAATAAAAGTGCTATTGCTCTCGCATGCAACAACGTTCAGCACTCAAGAGCTAAGCATATCGATATTCGACATCATTTCATCAGGGAACAAGTGGAAAAAGGTGTGGTGGAACTCTACTTTGTGAGGACTGAATACCAATTAACAGACATCTTCACCAAAGCTCTTCCTCGAGAACGTTTTGAGTTTATCCTTCCACGTCTTGGTCTAAAGAGTTTACAACCGGAAACACTCAAGCGTCTTCAAAAGGAAGACAAGGAGTAAAGGTCTTTCTTTATCTATCTCTTTGTATATATTTATTCAAAAAGCAAAATACAAAATTTGAAAAACCCACAAAAGAAAATATAAAAATATAAAATCCTCAAATACCATAGAAATTAGAAAATCTTGAAAAATTCCAAAAATATTGTTATTTTATCATGTTTTTTCCTTATTCGATATCATCTACGGACTTTGTGTTGACACTCAAAGAATGTCACGGGTTTTTAGATGTTCTTCGAATGCACATAGTTTCTTTAAAAAAAAAAAAAAAAAAAAAAAAAAAAAAAAAAAAAAAAAAAAAAAAAGCCGGAGAAAAATGGTGGTTTATTGCCTTTTGAGGCAGTAACCCGGTTTTAAAAACAAAGAACAAAGCCATGCTTTATCTTATTTTTCAAATCTCATGCTCTGATTCTTAAAACAAAGGTTTGTCATCTTTTGAAAACTTAATTGCTTTGAAAATTCCTTGTACTCTACTACTCGTGTAAATCATTTGTGCTTTTCATCTGTCAAAATCTTTATATCTCAATCAACAACTTGCGTCATTTATTGATGGGAAGAATGATTTTATTCGAATTAAAAAGGGTATTTTTCAAACAATTGGCACGTAAATGAGCAAGGTTTATTGTTGGAAAATCAAAAGATATTATGTTTTATACATTTTTAAATCACAACCTTTGCTAATATTATGTTTTCAAATGACAATCATGCATGTTTAATCAATGGAGTTTAAAGTCTCAAAATCCGATCCTTGTCAGTTAAAACGTTTTCATAATCAAGTCACAATTCTCCTTAAAAAGCTTTCATAATCAATTTAAATCTACAGAGATCACAAATCTCAAATGATTTGATAATTGTGATCGGGGGAGAATTTGTGATTTAAATTGGTTTAAAACTGATAATTCGGTAAATGGTTTTATAAGGATGTACAAGCTCTCCTTCCCACATGTGCCAAATGATTTCAAATTTTTCTAAGCACATGTTGAGGGGGAGCATCTATCTTAAACCACAAAGATCTGAAACGTGATCATTTTATTTCAATGTGCAGTCTTTTTCCTCTAGTATGTGCAAAACTCTTTCAAATCTCGAGGCACATATTGAGGGGGAGAAAAATTTTGAAAACCTCGTCCTTCCCCAATATGCTTTATCTACTTGATTTAATCTGGAAAGTGATGTTGATATCTTTTAGAAAATAGTAATCAAAAGAAGTTAATTCTTCCTCTCGCCTCCGTGTGCTAAAACGATTTCAAACATATGAAGCACATGTTGAAGGGGAGCTCTCTTTATAAAAATATCATAAAAAATTCAGGTACAAAATGCTTTGTTAATATATCACAAGTATCTGGATTGATTTTCAAATGGTTTTCAATTGGTTCCAATGGCAGATGAACAAAACCAAATAGACCGACCAACTTGATTTTATGTATGGTGATATAAGGATGATAAGGTTAGGTTTTTGTTCCCATGATCCGCCAGAACCGGAGGGATCTACCCAGGGACTATTCACTAGATAGTGTAGATGTCCTTAGGTATGATGAAAAAAAGGAGAAAAATGAGTTATGGGAAGAGTGCGGACTGAGACTGAGCTAGTACTGGAATAAACCCAACAAGGTTCTAGTAATGAAGTCTCGGTAAGCACTGAAGGGGTTGAAGAATGAAAAAGAATTGAATATGAAAAGGGTGAAAAGAAATAGCCCTCCATTTATTCAACCTTAGGGCAGATACCGGGTTCAATTCATATGCTACTGATGGTTACCATGGTAACATCGGTATTGAAGACAAGACGTCATGGACACAGTGATGCACTGCACTTCAACTTCCCAATCCACTCAAGTTCCTCTTAAAAGGACTTGTTTCATTCTCACGGGGAACCGACATTATCTATCGACTCTCTCTTAGAGATTGTTGATATTGAAGAAGGAGACCCTCTCCCTAGTCTCCGAAATAGGAACCAAATATGCACAAATTCAGTCTAGAGCCACGAGATCATCAATAAATCTCATTAGGACACTTTCAATGAAGACTCTCTGTTTCACACTATGTGGAAAGAGAGATTATATCTTGAGTCCTACGCATTATCCTTGTGGTATTGCCAGAACATCTGAGTGATATGTAAACATATTCACAATGAAGATGGAAAGCCTTCTGGAGCCAACATCAAACAAGCTCCTGGTAGGTGGCATGTGAGATCTATTCAATAGATCAACCATGTGACAACTGAACAGAAACAATGGGGCGATTCAATATTTTGAATTAATCCTGGTTCAGGTTATGGATTGACGGATACCTTTGAAAAACCGGTTGTTGTGCTTAAAAACTCTTTTCTTTAGTACATCGACCGTGTTCGAATATTTCAAATCAAAAGGTATTTATGATTGATAAATGATTTTCATTAAAACCTTCGTTGTATTGCAAAAACAATTTCTATTGAGCAACACTGTAACACCCCGCCTTATCTGACCACAATATTGTCCACTTTGCCCGCAGGCTCACGGATTTGTTTTTGTGGCCCCATTTGAAGACTTCCCGGCAGGTCACCCAAGCCAGTACTACTCTCACATGAGCATGCTTAACTGCCAGTTCCTAAGAACTCCACCCGCAGTAGACCACAAAACGCATTGTGTCATTGTAAGGCGAATATTATCTTATGAGCCCAGCATCTCTCCAGGCCACAGCCGATGTGGGATTTGCCTAGGGTGTCACAATCACCCCCCCCCCTTAGGGACTCATCGTCCTCGATGAGGTTTGCCCCACCATCCCGAACGGCTCAGGAGTGGCTCTGATACCACTTGTAACACCCCGCCTTATCTGACCACAATATTGTCCGCTTTGCCCGCAGGCTCACGGATTTGTTTTTGTGGCCCCATTTGAAGACTTCCCGGCAGGTCACCCAAGCCAGTACTACTCTCACATGAGCACGCTTAACTGCCAGTTCCTAAGAACTCCACCCGCAGTAGACCACAAAACGCGTTGTGTCATTGTAAGGCGAATATTATCTTATGAGCCCAGCATCTCTCCAGGCCACAACCGATGTGGGATTTGCCTAGGGTGTCACAAACACACGATTGTTTTTCAAATCTCTTGTTATCAATCAGTGAATCTCAATTCGCTGGTTCACTCACTCCGTGTTGTCTTCTTTGAGACGTTCCGGTTTGAGAACAACTAGAGCAGTTGCGAAACCCTGTCAAGGAAATTCTTCGGAATTATACCTGATCACAGGTAGTACGTGTACTGATCAACGGGGAACCATGGGCCGTGTACCTCAATTCAACGAAAGTGATCAAAGACACTTTCGTGCACTTTATTGCTAACTTTTGTATGCAGGTACGCCCGACGTTTGCAGCTGATCAGAATGATGCAGTCAATCCATAGCCGCATGCTCACTCAACACATTCATCTCGAAAGAAATCATGATTAGTGCATCAATGACTCTGATATTTTCACTCCATGCTTCTGCTACGCTGCTGCCAATATCATGAATCAATAAATGCTTATGCTACTCTGATGAGAATACTTCATGATCCAGAATGTGAGCATGCCGGTCCAAAAGTCACAACGTCACATAATACCAACACCACAATGGAAGATTCAAAGATTTATGTTAGCTGATGATCTCAATGCTGGCTCAAAACTCATCATCACGTGGATCAGTTAAAGACCTCCACTTGAATTATCCAAACATGCAAAACATGAAGAATCAAAGACTACGAGCTACTGAGCAAACGACTTAATCAAGAAACCTCGAGCAATCTAATGTAATATCTGGATGTATTCATTGTAAATTGAGGTGACCTCCCTTAGGGGGACATTGTTAGGAATTAGAAAATTCAGTCATTAAAGAGTCGGTCACCTCAAGTATATGTATTCATTAGAAAGCTTGTAGTCGTAGTCTAGTTATATTAATAAGTAGTTAGTTATGTAACACCGTGGAGGATGAACGGGTCTTTACCCACTGTATGCCTGATCCACAGCCCGTAGGTGGCGTTAGTTTGTAAGAAACTATAAATACCCTTTACCTCCCAAGGTAGAGGTTTGGAGCTTAATTACCATTTTTCTTTGTTTCACATAGTTCCCAACTCTCTTCCCTTTCTCTCTCTAGAACTTTCTCTCTCTAAGCTTACTTGAACGCCCCACATGGTTATGGTTTAATGTGTTTGTGAAATCCTATATCTAACAAAGACTACGGCGTAACCACTAATAAGGTTACGCCGTAACCAGCAGATCTAGTGCAAAATACGAAGGAATTGATGGTTGCGGCGTAACTCTTATATTAGTTACGCCGTAACCCAGATCTGGCCTATAAATACCCCACGATTTTCAGCATTTTAGATCATCTCTTCTCCTCCCTTTCAAAGGGGGCGATTAGGGCAAATCATCCCATTCCATACACAACAACCAGAGAACGTAGGAAAAAGCTCAAGGCAGGTCTAGAGGAGCATACGGAGCTGTCTCCAAGGGAGAAATCACTCCCCTACGATAAGCATTAGCATTTTATCTTTTCTTTACTTTCAATTCATGTATTTCATACCTTTGAATATTGAATTGATTTGTATGGTTAATATGAGCGGCTAAGCACCTCTTGGTGCTAGCCTAGTTATGATTCCTTAATTGTTTTGTTTGCGTTTACATTACTTCCGCATAATTATTTCTAAGTGTATGCATGCATAGTTTATTGGTAGGTACCCTTGGTTCGGTAGTTTTGAATGGCAGTAGAGGCCAATTGCCTAGGAGATATGACCAACTGACCCTAGGTGAGCGGAATGAGATGGGAAGGGTAAGATATGACCAACTGATGACCCTTTCTACTTGTGCGATTTGACCAACTGATCACCTACCGTTTGGATGAACTTAAGAATTAGGGGGTGAGTGTTTAAGTTGCTAACGCCCAGGCACTCACTATTATAAATCTAGCATGTAGCGGTACTTAATGACTTGGCTTAGGGGACCAGGAACAACAGGACTTATGAGGGGACACCTGACTTCTCCTATGGTGGCATCTTTGTTGATAGGTTAGGGCGAATTGACCAAATGTTGTCCTCTCGACTCTGACCCCACCTGAAGTAATTGGAAGTAAGTAGACGTAGACATAACTAGCTAGGAGGAATAACTAGGTTAGCACCACTATCCTCTATTGATTTATCCTTTACTTTTATTTGCTTTATTCTACTTTAGTAGTTAAATTAGTAATACCTTATCGCAACCATTATTAAATCTGTGACACTTAGACTTAGTAATAATCCAACACACATAGCTCTTGAGACGACCTTGGCTTTACCGATTACTACACTACACACGACCGGGTACACTGCCCGTTAGTGCACTAGGGTAGACCGTAAGTATAACGAGACTTTATAAATATTAAAACCTGGTCAGTAAAACCTGCATCAATTTTTTGGCGCCGCTGCCGGGGAGTTATATTTTGATTTCTATTAAGTCTTTCATTTTAGTTTTAAAATTTTCTCAAATTCTCACGATCTCTTTTCAAGTTTCAGGTACTATGGAAGTTGTTAACATTGATGACCTCACCCTAGAGGAATATTTGACGTTGACAAGAGAAGAACAAGGGCCGGGGCTCATAAGATCGGCGATTGGAGCAGATGTCCAGTTTGAAATCAGCTGTCAGTTCATGAGGGAACTGAGACAAAAGCTTTTTGCGGGGACTGATAATGATGATGCCCACTTACATGTACGAAGAGTTTTGGATATAGCCGATCTTTTTCACGTTCCAGGAATCACTCATGATGCTCTTATGCTCAGGATATTTCATATTACACTCACTGGAGTGCCCAAAAGATGGTTTGACAGAATTCTAGCAGGGCCGATCAATACATGGTATCTTCTTAAAAATGCATTTATTCGAAAATATTGTCCTCCTTCGAAGATTGCCAAAAAGATGGAAGAGATAAGGAGTTTCAGGCAAGAGATGTGTAACATATTGGATTTCATAAACACATCATAACATATTAAATAGGGGCGTATGGCTTAGAGTTTTAGAGAGAGAAAGTTTAGAGGTTTAGGGAACTTAGAGAGAGAAAGAAAAATCTTATTATGAGCTCCAACCCTCTACCTTGGGAGGTAGAGGGTATTTATAGTATCTTACACAAAACGCCACCTACGGGCTGTGGATCAGGCATACAGTGGGTAAAGACCCGTCCATCCTCCACTGTGTTACTTAACTAAATACTAACTAACATTAACTAACTACGACTACGAGCTTTCTAACGATTACATATACTTGAGGTGACCGACACTTTAACAACTGGATTTTCTAAATCCTAACAATCTCCCCCTAAGGGAGGTCACCTCAAATTACATTGAATACAAACAGATATTACATTAAGATTGTTCTTGGATTCTTGTTTAAGTTCATTGCTCTGTAGCCCATAGTCTTTGATTCTTCATGTTTTGCATGTTTGATTAATCCAAGTGGAGGTCTTTAAATGATCCACATGATGATGAGTTTTGAGCCAGCTTTGAGATCAACAGCTTCCATAAATCTCTGACTCTTCCTTTGTAGTGTTGACATTATGTGATGTTGTGACACTGGATCGACATGCTCACATTCTGGATCATGATTTCTTCTCATCAGAGTAGCGGAAGCTTTTAGTTGATTCATGATATTTGCAGCAGCGTAACAGAAGCATGGAGTGTAAATATCAGAGTCGTTGATGCACTTATCATGATTTCTTTAGAATTGAATGTGTTGTGTGAGCATGCGGCTATGGATTGACCTCTCAATTCTGATCATCTGCAAACGTCTGGTGTACCTGCGTACAACAGTTAGCAATAAAGCGCACGATAGTTTTTTGATCACTTTTGTTGAATTGAGGTACACGGCCCACGGTTCCCCGTTGATCAGTACAAGTACTGCCTGTGATCAGGTATAATTCTGAAGAATCTCCTTGACAGGGTTTCGCAGCTGTTCTAGCTGTTCTCAAACCGGAACGTCTCAAAGAAGACAACACGGAGTGAGTGAACCAGCGAATTGAGATTCACTGATTGATTAAAAATGATTTGGAGAACAATCGTGTATTGCATAATCAAAAGAGTTTTGCGCAATACAACGAAGGTTTTATATGAAAAATCAATTTTCAATCATAAACACCTTTTGATATTTGAAAATATGATACCAGTCGATGTGCCATAGAGAAAAGATTTTTGTGCACAACGTCTGGTTTTTCAAAGGTATCCGTCAATCCATTTCCTGGACCAAGGTTGATTCAGTAATGAATCGTCCCATTGTTTCAATCCAGTTGTCACAAGTTTGATCTATTGGATAGATCTCACATGTTACCTACCAAGAGCTTGTTAGATGTTGGCTTTAGAAGGATTTCCATCTTCATCGTGAATATTTTACATATCACTCAGATGTTCTGGCAATACCACAAGGATAATGCGTAGGACTCTAAAGATAAAATCTCACTTTCCACATTGTGTGAAACAGTAAGTCTTCATTTAATTTGTGTCCTAATGAGATTTATTGATGATCTCGTGGCTCTAGACTCAATAGTGCACATTTGGTTCCTATGCCGGAGACTAGGGAGAGGGTCTCCTTCTTCAATATCAATAATCTCTAAGAGAAAGTCGATAGATTATGTAGGTTCCCCGTGAGAATGAAACAAGCCCTTTTAAGAGGAACTTGAGTAGCTTGGGAAGTTTAGTGCAGTGCGTCACTGGGTCCATGACGTCTTGTCTTCAATACTAGTGTTACCTTGGTAACAACCAGTAGCATATGTATTGAACCCGGTTTCTGCCCTAAGATTAAATTATTGGAGGGCTATTTATTTTCACCCTTTTCACATTCATTTCTTTTTCATTCTTCAACCCCTTCAGTGCTTACCGAGACTTCATAACTAGAACCTTGTTGGGTTTATTCCAATTCTAGCTCTGTCTTAGTCCGCACTCTTCCCATTTCTCACTTTTCTCCTTTTTTCATCATACCTAAGGACTTCTACACTATCTAGTGGATTGTCCCTGGGTAGATCCCTCCAGCTCTGGCGGGATCGTGGGAACGAATACCTAACCTAATGTTAGGTCACTAGTTTTACAAACACAAGTTATAAGAGAAGAGATGAGGGCGGATGAACAAGTTATAAGCACAC
Source organism: Chrysanthemum seticuspe (assembly GCA_019973895.1). Lineage (NCBI taxonomy): Eukaryota > Viridiplantae > Streptophyta > Magnoliopsida > Asterales > Asteraceae > Chrysanthemum > Chrysanthemum seticuspe. The sequence continues at coordinate 185,737,742 of BPTQ01000001.1, read as the reverse complement.
ACACACAAGATAATATGACCGGTTATGCAAAGAGAGTGAATGAGAGAATAACTTGAACAACCAACCCTCAAATGAGGGTTTACAAGAGTATTTATAGGAGGGAAGCTAGGGCAACACTCCTAGTTCCCATCCTTTCTTATATGGGCTTGGGCCTAAGCTTATGGGCCTTCTACATAAGCTTGACCTTAAACAAACATAAAGGCCATAATAAAGCTACCTATTACATATGAAATATAAATACTTGAAATACAGTTTAGGAGTGATTCCAACAATCTCCCCCTCAAGTATATATGAATGTAAACGGTGAAGGCGTTGATGTAATAATAGCTCTGACGTCTTCTGACATTCTTCTTTCTTGTGAGAGGAATTGCCTTGATTCGAACAATCTCCCCAGTGTAGAGAGATAATTCTCTTTGAGTGGTTTTGCTTTGACGTCATCATTAACTTTGTTCTTTGATTATTGTTCTTTGTGGTTGAAGTGATAGTATGTTGTTGTCTGCATCAATCTGCCTCAGGTCTGCTTCGCTGCTCCAGTGTCTCCACGTCATTCTTCAACATGCTCACACGCTCTTTGACGTTGGAATTCAATGCTGATGAAGTTCTTTAAGTTTTGACTTTGTAGATTCTTTGGTTTGACGAAGAATCATTTTGACGGTTGTGTTGCTGTTGAATAGAACTTCCATTAGTGATGATGTTGGCGTGAGCATGAGAAGAATCAGCACGATCATTCCGCTCCAGAGCTTCCATAAGAAGAAAACATTTCAAACGGTTAGTAATAAGCGGTTTCCGGCACTTACAAGTTTGAACTTCGAGAGTGTTAACAGCATAGTGTGAAAACACAACTCTAATTCTTACAAAGGCCGTTCCTGAACTGGAGTCCCACAAGTGAGATAACGCGATGTAGCGAAGTACATCTACAGTTCAGATGAGTCGCTGAGGTACACCAAAGCATCACCTCACGACTGTAGACCATTTGAGACACACTCCGCGTAATCCACGGGGAGTTACCGAAGTGACCTGCTGTCAGGGCTGTTTGATGTTGACCCTGGCAGGAGTTTCCATTCAATCACTGAGGATCACAGATGTGAACCTCTCATAAATGCTCTCGACAGATTGCTAAGATCTGTGAAGGACTCGATATGAACCATTGATAATCTTATTTGTTGATCATCAAGTGATTTAATGTCAAGTGTTCCTAAGAGATCTTTTGATGAATCTCGTGGCTCTAGACTCAGTAGTGCGTTTTGGTTTTCCTGAGCGGAGACTAGGGAGAGGGTCTCCTTCTTCAATACCAGCGATCTCTAAGAGAAAGCCAATAGTTTACGTAGGGTTCCCTGTGAGAATGAAACAAGCTTCTGTTGAGAGAAACTTGAGTAGCTAAGAAGGTTTAGTGCATGCGTCACTGGGTCCATGACGACTTTTAATCTTCAATACCGGTGTCACTAAGTGACAATCAGTAGCATATGAATTGAACCCGGTGTCTGCCCTAAGTTGAATAATCTGGAGGGCTATTTCTTTTCACCCTTTACTTTACATTTCTTTTTGATTCTTCAACTCCTTCTTTCTCCGATTCTCATTTTCTCCTTTTTATAATCATTCCTAAGGACTTCTAACACTAACTAATGGTAGTGTCCTTGGGTAGATCCCTCTGGCTCTGGCGGATCATAGGACGGTTATTCCTAACCTTAGTCACCTTATAACTCCATGACTAACCTATGTTGCCATTAAAACCACTGTATGTGAAAATATCTCTCAAAGGGTTTGTAAATGAAAAACATGTTTGAACCACTGTGAGAGATGAAGTTTTGCATAAATACTCCCCCTCCACATGTGCTTAATAGTTTTAACGGTTAAATGCACAGTGAGGAAAGAGCGCGCACTTTTTGAATTTATCCACTGAAGATAGACAATCCCCCGCGAGACACGGTTACGTTGCATAGTTAAAGAGTTGCATTGTCAGCTTTTAGGTGACAACTAGCTCTAATAACTACCTTGAAGGTGTAGACAAACCTCGAAAGGTTGTCATACCCGTCAGAGTTCATGTCTATCAAGAGTTTCTCGAATGGTACTTTCTACTTGGACAAGTCCTTTGCGAGACACGTTTACATTACTAGCGAACTAGCTTGAAATTATTACCCGTCCAGGACAAGTCTTTTCGAGTTACAAACAGTTTAGTACCGTCAATTCGTTGGTTAAGTCTGAGGTACACGGATTCATTTGCATTTTGTACAACATATTTCTTATCACACAATTTTCTCCCCCTCAAAAATGGCCTATACAATGTTATTTTTGAACGGTTGAGAATAAATATGACCATTTCGAGTGTTGCGGGAAGATGACCACTATGAACAATTTGTGAACAAAGTTTTAATTTAAATACTCCCCCTCAACTAGTGATATAAACGGTTGAGGTTTTGAAAAAATCATATGGGGAAGTACTTGTCTTTTTGAGCAAAACCTTGAAAAATGAAAGGTTTGATAGGTTTTACTCAAAAATAAGAAGCTTTCGCTCCTTTTATAAGGATTGTGGCACTGAGGCGTACCACATGGTCCTTTCTTGACAATTACGGGTTGTACACTGTTATGTGTGCACAAGCCATTAACATATATCATCATACATCCAAAATTTTTAATGAAAAAACCAATTCAAGGAGTACCAGGAAGTGTCGTGATGTTCCCAGGAGTACGAACAGGGCGTTGATAGCCGGTGATGTTGATCCTGGGTCGACCACCAACAAAAATTTCCAACGTTCTGAACTGATCCCTTCTGAACAACCGTTCATCAATCATGGTGATGATCCTTCTCACATCCCTCCTTTCCTGAGAATTCCAGCGCTTAGGAGACCCAACTTTCAGGCGTATATCCTTCAACCTGTACGCCAATCCATCCCTTACCAGCTTCAAGGTATGATCCCCGAATTTTTGAAGTTCACTACACGCCATTAAGCAGTTTCTTTGAAGTTCACTGCGGTAAACAACTCCGAATGGTTTGCTGATGAGCGTATATTGAGTTAGCTGACTGATGTCGGGAAGATCAAGCGTTGGAGGAGTGAGGTTGACACGTTTCTGATATGATTCAACGGCAAGCTGAAGATCTTCAACACGTTCTTTGATGATTATGCGTCTGATGAAGATGAGCAGTGACTTGATGAATTCACGTTGTACTTCAGTTGGAAATTGTCTCATGCGACCTTGAACTTTGGCAAGGTACATGTCTTCAATATCGTTGATGTTCAAATTCTCAAAGTTAGCTTCAGAGAATGCATAGTCCCTTTCGTCTTGTCTTTTGACCACAATCTTCTTGAGAAAAGTGTAGTCCCATTTAGACGATAGACCAACATGTTGGATGGCCATGATACTTTTAGTACTGAACACTGCATGTTGAGACTTCTGGACCAAGCAGCTTCTGAAGTAGATTCTTCGGCGTTCTGGCCAATGGTGAATCCCATACATTGCATCTTGGTCATATGCTACCACTTTGTCGGAGAACATGTGGGTAGCACGTTCCTCGATGGCTATACAATCAGAGTATATTGCAGCAGGGAATGGAAGTATCAGAGATGTAGCGTATTTCCTTGAACCATCGCCACCGTGTTGAAGAAAATCTAAGTCTTTGTTGAAAAAATGTCTGAAAGGAATCCTAGGCTGATCAGGTTGGCCAATGGTAGGTAGAGGTCGAGACCAGTCGGTGTAATATGGAGAATTGTCCCGTTTGGTGAAGACGATGTTTGCTTCTGGGTTGAGCCAATCCATGTTGTTAGACATGGCTCGAGCAATGTTGTCAAGGTGATATTCAACCTCGATTGCACTTTTCGAGCTGTTTTTCAAAAGTAGGAATGCGTCATTCTTGATGCGCTTCAACTCAGATTTCGTAATCTTCTTCACTCGGAACCTTTCTTGCAAAATCTTTGCATGCTCCAAGGTACTACCGTCTACCAATTCTTGACCTTCTTCAGGGTAAGGAGTGTTGTTAACAAGTGTAGCAAACCATTCAAATTCTTCAGTTTTATCGTCATCTAGCCATGATACGACGTCAGTATGAAGCGTCTTCTTCTTCTTTTTCGAAGGCTTAGATGATGATGTTGGTTTCTGTCCTTGTTTGGGAGAGGTGGGTTGTTGTTGGGGCTCAAGGACCATTTCATCGTCACCACCCGTATACTCAAAGTAATCACCTGTTTTTTGAGTCATTGGTGGTAACTCGGAATCGTCCCGAGGTTTATCAGTAGAAGACCGAGGTGGAGGAGACTTCTGTTGAGAAGAATTCCGTTGTAGAGGAGGTGGCATCGAAGAAGATTCACCAGACTGCTTCTGACGTTTTGGTGCAGAGTCTTTATCCTTATCATCGTCATCTCTTGGCCGTTTGGGTTGATCGGCTGACTCCTTGCATGATGATCTGAGTTGAAAATCAAGTAGACCTTCGAAAAATTTAGCTTCATCCAAAGTAAACGTTCCAGATCGCTTTGACATTTGCATCACTAGTTTAGCGATTAACTCAGATTCAGAGAGATCAGCTTCTTTGGCCATTGTATGTTTAACCAATGCGACGATGTTAGGGGTGAGTCGTCTGGAAAATATTTCTCTAGTCACACCGGGGACAGTGTCGAGAAGAAACTTGTGGGTATGATCTCTTGCTGTCTTCTCCAGTTCCTTTTGGACTTTAGGAACGATATCCTGAAGGTACTTGTTAGTGTAACCTTCGATCATTTCGTTCAGTTCCTCTTTACGATGATTCTTCATGAACTTCTGAACAAACTCCCTTTCTTTCTGCATCTTGTCTTTTTCATCATTTAAGTACTGTATTTGGTCAGCAAACCAATTCAGTTTTCTGTAAAATATGTCCTTCTTTCTGACTTGTTGGACAGCTTTCACAATTCTTTCATGAGTCTGAGAAATCCAAGATTTAGGTGGTTTCTTCACGGATTTGGATGATGATTTAGTTGATTTCTTAGATGCTGGTTGTGATGAATGAGACGAAGAATCCGATGATGATGAGATGTGAGGAGATTCCGGGTCCTTTGGTGGTTCAGAAGTTTCCTTCTGTGAGCGTGTAGGACTATCCAGAAGAAACTTCGTATAATCATCATCGTCATCTCTAGACTTTTCTTTCTCAGACTTCTTGGTTTCCGGTTCCTCAAAGTCATATATGATAGTATCCTCCACAAGCTGTTGTTGTTGCAGAAGAGTGGTGGTACCAGATCCCTTATCGGGTCGATTAACCGCATCAGGATCCGAAGAGGAGTGGGCAGCACCACTTGATCCTCCGGGGCCACCCATTTGATCTTTAGCAAATTCTTCAGCTTTTTGAAGGTGTCTGACGGTTTTAAACTTCTTCCTGTATGATTTATCCAGTTGCTCTTCTTCTTCTTCAGAGCTCTCATCATAGGGTACAATTGCTGGAGTCTTCCCTATTTCTTGGACAGCTGGAGGACTTGGAGGTTTTGTTACTGAGGCAGGTGTTTCGGTTGCAGTTGCAGAGTAATGAACCTCTTCATCTGTATCAGTGTCTTCAGAGCTCTCGTCCTCAAGCTTTCTTTGCGGTTCAAGTGTGGGAATAGGTTTGGCTTCCTTTACGGGAACAATCCTTTTAGAAGGAGGATTCCTTTTAGGAAACTTCCTTTGACTCACAGTACTTGTTGCGCTTCCTGCACTTCCTCTTCTGGTTCTTCTTAAGGGTTTTCCAGAAGATTTTTCGTCGAGATGACCAACTTTGCCTTGTCTAACTGCTTCCAGATACCTTTTGTACGTTTCGAGCTTTCTGACATCTTCAGTTAGAAGGAAATCTGGCAACACAGCACCTTGTTTCTTTGTAGACGATTCCTTGATTCTGACAGATAGAATAGGTTCCGTCAACATGTCGTGATTGTCGGGGTCATTGGGCCTCTTGGGAATATCAGGATGAAGTCCAAGTGCTCTCTGGATCAACAGTTTAGTATATCTGATGTAGGGAATCTTTGAGCCAAGCTTGTTGAGAAATGACATCATGTCATCCCAAATCAGAGCTTCGATAGCGATGTGTTTCATGTTGACTATTGCCCAAAATATTTGCAGTTCCATGAGCTTAGGATGCTCATAGCCACTGTCACGACCAGAAACAGACTTGGTGATGATCATGTAGAGAGTTCTCCATGGTTGAGGAATACTCTTAAGCTCTACGTGAGAATGCTTGGTGATTACTCCTATAGCCTCGTCATAACCGATATCGATTAAGAATTGGAGAGTGAGCTCTTCAGCAGGTGTGGCATATAGTTTGGTTGGATCGACTTCAGGAATTAGGAGAACAGCCCTTAAGTCTGCAGGTGTAATGGTGACTTGTTTGTGATTCAAAGTCACCGTCACAGCAGTCCGTCCTTTGACCCTTTCCATAGTCTTCCAGAACTGTTGGATATAGATCTCAGGAACAGTTGCAGAGTGAGTGAGCATATTCTGATACGGATGAGTCCTCAGAATGTCAATAGCAATTAAACACGAAGATTCTGAGCAAGTGAGGGTGTCAAAGTCAACACGGAGATTATTCTTTCCTATCTTCATTGGATAGCCATAAGGATAGATATCAGCAATGGAGAGAACTTCTGATGCATCCACATTCATTTGTTCAGCCATGTCGTGATCTGAAATAACATTAGCCAAAAGAACCAACATATCGAAAGACATAATGTTAGTCAACAGAAGGTCTTATTGTCTAGTTATTGAATGTACAGTGTCAATGATTGTTACGAGTCCTAAGTCACTTGTATGTCCAATAGTCTAATGACGCCGTGAAATGTTTCGTGAGTTAGTTAACTTTAAGTTTTTTTTTTTTTTAAAGTTTATGTTATCACTTATTGTTCACAACATATCAAACTATTAAGTTTATTAGTGGCATTATTGGATTCGTGACGTTATGATTAGTTTATTTACAAGTTTGTACACGTAACAATTCATCATGGAGGTCAATCCAGGGTTAAGCGTAGTTTGGCAAAGTTAAGCGTAAACAGTAATGAGATATGCGTAGACGAAAGCTTACGCGTAGGATCCTAACTTACGCGTAAGAAATGTTACGCGTAGGAAAAGGCGGACCTTATGCGTAGAGCTTACGCGTAGGTGTATATATACCTTACGCATAAGGCTTACTCGTAAGATTAGACCTTATGCGTAGAGGTCACTGTTTACGCATATCCTTCACAGGATACGCGTAGTCCATTGTAGAACCTTACGCGTAACTGTTATGCGTAGGAATATTCTTACGCGTAACATGACTACGCGTAGGGTAATCCTTATGCGTAGAGTTGCAAATGACTTTGATTCTGAGTTTCACGAGTAACAAGCCTGAAATAGAACCATCATATCATCAATATTAACACATAAATTCATTTTAACAACAAATCATGGCAAGAACACTTGTTAAGCAGTTATGCGTAGAACTACATACGCGTAATCCAAAACCCTAATAGTTCAAGAATTACGCGTAACAATTCTAACCATGGAAATTGCACCAAACGTTTTCTGGTAGGTCTAAGGTATTGTGAGAGTCTACTAACCAAGTATTAACATCCAATTCATGGTGAATCAAAAATACCCAAACTTAAGAACTTTAAACCCTAATTCCAAATTGTTAATAATTTAGAGTTTCTGGGTGGTTATAAAGCAAGGAAATCATCAATTCAACATCATAAGAACATAACCCAACAATATTTTTGACCAAAACACTTCACATTCGAAAACACCCAATTCGACACAAGAACCCTAATTTTCAAAAATCATTGATACGTGTTTCTGGGTGGATTTTGATGGTTAAACTGATATCATTGATGTATTTGAAACGTTTTGACATAATCCATTTAACCACAAACACACACACAATGATTGTGTGTTCATACGCTTATGCGTAGAACACATAATCACGCGTAAAACAATTTCTAGCCGTTGGATTTACATGAGATTTGAAACCTTAGCTTAAAAACATGTTTTAATCACGAAACAACTTACAAAGAGATGATCAAAAGAACAGATTTCTTGGTTGATTCTTAGGCGTAGATTGGTTAGGTTTTAGTAATAAATGTGAAGTGATAATGTTAGGTGAGGTATTTTATTGAAAATACTTTCAGGTTTTGACAGTTATAGTCCCTCCACCTATTCCATTTCCATACAAAGCCATTTAACTTCCATTTTGGTTACCAAACGAAGATTTTAGGAAAGAAGCATGACGACACTCCCCCTCGACTTAAGAAATAATAAAAGGTTATAAATTTAGTCCGAGGAGTGTCATTAAACCAGAATATTCACCACCATTGTAAAATGAAACAACCGAGATATGAAAACATGCAAGTACACAGATGTTTTGAAACAGTTAAGAGATTATTTTCTCCCCCTCAACACTTGATCGGATAAATACTGAATTTTGAAAGATTAAAGTGTTGACGGAAGAAATGTACTTGCCATGTTGAAAGAAAGATAGATTAGAAGAATATTTTTGTTGTTTTATCGGATTTTATATTTTTGTATTTTGTTTTTGAAAAATTATTTACAAAAGATGTTTTGGTGTTTGACAGGTTTTTAAGACTGTTTTAAGAGGTCATCCAATTCCTCTTGAGTCAAATACCTCATACCAATCCGGTGGACCAACTCATTAAACCTAGCGGGTGGCAAGGCTTTGGTGAGAAGATCTGCCAATTGGTATTCTGTACCCACAAAGTATAATTCAACGGTACCCCGTTCCACGTGGTCCTTGATGAAATGATAGCGAAGATCGATGTGCTTTGATTTCGAGTGCATAACTGAGTTGCATGAGATCGCAATGGCACTCCGATTGTCGCAGTACATCGGGATTCTGTCGAATACGTAACCATAGTCTTTGAGTTGTGTTCTCATCCAGATGACTTGAGCACAACATGCGGACATGGCTACATATTCTGCTTCGGTTGAGGACAGCGATGTACAATCCTGTTTCTTTGATTGCCAAGACACCAGTTTATCACCAAGAAATTGTAGAGCTCCTGAAGTACTTTTCCTTGAGTCTAAGCATCCTGCATGGTCAGCGTCTGAAAAAGCGATTAGTTCAAAACCATAATCCTTCGGATACCAGATCCCCAAGTTAATGGTTCCCTTGATGTATCAGAGGATTCTTTTAGCCTCAGAGAGGTGGGTTTCAGTTGGTCGCGACTGATAACGGGAGCATAGATAAACGGCAAAGACAATATCAGGTCTGCTAGCTGTTAGATACATGAGAGACCCAATAATACTTCGGTATTTGGTAGGGTCAACTAATTTCCCATGTAAATCAGCATCTAGCTTCTTGGTATGAGTCATTGGTGTGGCATAAGTATCACAGGTTTTCATTCCAAATTTGTTTAACAATTCAAGGGCATATTTGGACTAACTCAAGAAAATACCACGGGGTGATTGATGAACTTGCAGTCCTAGAAAGAACTTAAGTTCACCCATCATGGACATTTCAAAATTTTTCTTCATAAGTTTTGCAAAAGCGATTGAAAACTTTTTATGTGTAGACCCAAAAATGATGTCATCCACGTAAATTTGAACAATTAAGATGTGTGCCCCGTGATATTGTATAAAAAGAGTTGGGTCAACCGAGCCTTTGGTGAAATTATTGGCAATGAGGAAAGATGATAGCTTATCGTACCATGCCTGAGGGGCTTGTTTGAGACCATAAAGAGCTTTGTTCAGTTTGTAGACATGGTTCGGGAACTCAGGATCAACGAATCCATCTGGTTGGCTGACATAGACCGTTTCTTTAAGTTGTCCATTGAGAAACGCCGTTTTGACATCCATCTGATAGACCGTCATATTCATATGAGCTACGAACGCGAGAAATATCCGAACAGCCTCAAGACGAGCAACCGGAGCAAACGATTCTTCAAAGTCTATTCCCTCTTCCTGACGATAACCCTTAGCAACTAGACGTGACTTGTTTCGGATGACGTTCCCTTCAACATCCAATTTGTTTTTCCAAATCCATTTTAGACCAATGACGTAGACCCCTGTTGGTCTTTCAACCAGTTCCCATACTTCAAGACGTTTGAATTGGTTGAGTTCTTCCTGCATGGATTCAATCCAGTTGTCTTTTGTCATTGCGTCTTTAATGTTTTTAGGCTCAGATTGGCAGACAGTGAGTGCATAAATGCAATGTTCACCGTCTGTGTGAAGACGTTGTCTCGTAACGACTGGTTTATTCGGGTTGCCAATAATGTTAGCCAGAGGATGGTCTTTTGTCCATCGGTGTGTAGAGGGTTGATGTTGGTATACATTGTGCAGATTCTGAGGATTCAAATGGTTTGTTGAAGATTCCGCAACATCTGGTGTAGCAGTCTCATTAGCAAACGGGTTGAAGAACGCATTTGGATCAAAATCTGTAGGTGAGGGTACTTCATTCAGAATATCATCAGCTGGTTCATCATTGTTGGAAGCGGTGTGTTCAACTGTTGTGTTGGAGTCAACTAGGGTAGGTGCATTTTCAACAGTAATTGTTGTAGCAGGTGTATCAGGTATAGGAATATTATCAAGTTGTGCAGCGGAAACAGCAGATACACCTGGAGCACGTTCATCAATATCGTCACAGAACAGAGGAGCAAATAACCTTTCCATTTGTTGATGAGTTAGCTGGGGGCTTTGTACAGCTGATGATGGGGGTTGAGGGAAGTTTAAACGGTTGTGACCGGGTTCTAAGCTGTTATACTCAGAAGCCATTTCCGTGAGTTCATCAAAATGAGCATGAATCGTTTCCATTACCTCCTTAGTTCGACGATTCCAGATTCGGAAACCTTTAGAATTGTCACAGTATCCAATAAAGACTCCAATATCAGCTTTGGCTTTGAGCTTTCCAAAATCATCACGATCATTATTCGGATAGCAAAGGGATCCAAATACATGAAAGTGTTTGAGATTCGGTTTATAGTTGTGGACAAGCGCGAAAGGTGTTTTGTTGTGGCGTTTTGTGATCATAGAACGGTTTTGAGTATAGCATGCAGTAGATACAGCTTCTGCCCATAAGTAATCTGGAAGTTTAGCATTGATTAACATTGTTCTTGCAGCTTCCACTAACGTTCGGTTTCATCTTTCAACAACTCCGTTTTGTTCAGGTGTACGTGCAATAGATGTTTGATGCTGAATTCCCACTTTCTCATAGAATTCACGAAGGGTTTTGTTAACAAATTTAGTTCCTTTGTCTGTTCTGATTATCCTGACGGTGTTGCGGAGCTGAACCTGTATTTTTGTGAGAAAGGTGATGATCATTTGTGGGGCTTGGTCTTTGCTTCGAAGAAAGTAGACCCAAGTCCAACGTGAGTAGTCATCAACAATTACTAATATGTAGCGTTTGCCATTGATCGTTTGCACGCGCATCGGGCCACACAAATCCATGTGAAGAAGATGAAGCACATGCTAAGAGCTGTGTTCCACCTTTGAAGGAAAATGAGCACGAGTGCTTTTCCCTTGTTCACAGGCTGAGCAAAGGTGATCTTTTGAATACCGAAATCGTGGGAGTCCTTCAACTAGTTTGTATCTAGCAAGGTTGGTGATGGTTTGAAAGTTTAGATTTGAGAGACGACGATGCCATAGCCAGGATTTTGTAGATGTTGCCTTTGAAAGTAAGCAAATGGGAGAGGAAGCAACCATGTCTTGCATAGAGATAGTGTAGAGACTAGAATTACGCGAGCCAGACATAAGGTCATTTCCATGTAGATCACGAATGAAACAAGTTTTCTCCCTGAAAGCAACCTCCAAATCTCCATCACAAAATTGACCTACTGAAAACAGATTGTGACCGAGGCCTTCCATATAGTAAACCCTGCTGATTTCGATGTTCCCATTGATATAATCTCCGTAGCCCATGATAGCTGCGAAGTGATCGTTCCCGAACCTGACAGTGCCAATGAACTTTGCAATAAAGTTTGATAACAGTTTAAGATTGCCTGTCATGTGACGGGAACATCCGCTATCAACAATCCAGAGAATGATCTGTATCACCTGCATTACACACAGACGACACAGATGGAATAGAAGTAGATGTGGAACCCGAAATGTTAGAGGGTTCCGAAGCAGGTATATTAGATATACACACATTAATAAGTTTAGGCATCCATTTAAATCCTAGTGTGTTATATATCCATTTCTGCCATCTATAACTACTTTTTGCTTTAGTCTTAGTGAATGCACTAGGTGGTACTACATTCTTAGGAGATGAAGCGGGAGCTACTGTGATAGCAATGGTTGCCTTAGAATCTAAAGAAGGTGGTTTACCAAGCACAGACTTAGAATGATTAGTGGGCCTAGAGGTATTCCGATTCTTAGGATTCCGTAATCGAGAGATTATAGCTTTAGCAACACATTTGTCATGACAATCAGAATTCATACTCTTTCGACAAATAACACAAGGTGCATCAGACTGAATATCAAAAGTACTTAACGGTTTATCATTCGTTACATCACTATTTCTATTACATTTGCCAGACGTAACATCTATAGTGGAAGCAACATGAGTTTTATTCAGAGTCCTAGGGTGTTCTTCTACTTTAGCATTCCTTATTGATCTTTTCTTAGGTCGCAACTTCCTATTCTTCGATTGAGTGCTCCTAGGCTGTGAAGTGCGGACGTTTGGAAAAGACGCAACAATTCCTGTTTCAGTAGAGGGAAACACATTAGCAACTTGTGATTTGGCAGTAGGTTCACGATTACTAAATGTGACTGGTGCTAATCTCTTAATCACGGTAGGCGGAAGTTGTTCATACTTTCCTAACATTTCCCTTAACTTGGAGATAGTGTGAATCAAATCTTGATTTTCAGAACGAATATTACCCGCAAAATTCATGACTTCTCTAGTGTGAGCAAGATAGTGATCAAGTTCGTTAGATGCTTCATGACGAGTCTTATTGAGTAAATCAAATATGACACCATATTCCTGTTTAACTTTTGAAAGTTCTTGTTCATATTTTGAGATTTGACTTTTCAAAGACACGTTTTGATCAACCAGTTGTTCAATTTTAGGATCAGAAGATTTTGCACTCAACTGAGCGATTTTCTTTTGAAAACTAAGTTGATGATTGTGAATATCTTTTTCACACCAATGAAGACGACGTTTTGCATTGTAAATTTCATTGAGTAATCGTTTATTTTCAGCTTTTAAAGACTCGATCTGAAGCACATTATCGGTGTTCTCAATAGTTACAACATTGTCAACAATATCAGCAGAGATGTAATCAGATGCAAATGGCAAAGAATAAAGTAACACAACATTATGGATATCAGCACAGATAACATCTTCCAAGAGTCGATCAACATCTTTTCTCAACATTTTCTTTTTGCGTTTAGTGTTAGAAATAGATGTTTCTGTTTTCTCGAAAACGTTTTTCATTACCCCAAGTTCCTTATGAAAATCTTTTTCCCAGGCAATTGCACAACTTTTCAAGTTTTTAACATTAGGTAAAAGATTTTTCTGAAAAATGTCTCTTTGTTCTCGCGCCAGAGGCGATTGAAAATGTTCAACTTTGATTTCAGAGTGATATTCTATCTCATGTTGTAAAATTTTGAGGTCAGCCATGAAAATGTCAAAATATCGAAGAATTTTTCGATTTTCAGGTTTTGAGTTTACTTCACTAATGGAAGGTAAAGGACCATAAGTTTGTGCAAATTCTGTTTTGGGATTAACATTAGAAGACTCAGGTGTTTTGATGATAACCCTTGGTGTGTTAGAAGAATCCGTTGGTGTGACGAAAGTGACCGCGTTTTTATAATTAAAAGGTTTGTTGTAAACAACGTTTTTTAATTTTGATCGACTCTCGTCTTCTGCATCTAATTCCTCTTGACGATGATATTCAACAACACTCATGACAGTATTATCAATTTTGTATTCTGCACTGGAAACTTCAGGAGTTGGTTTGAATGTTTTTAGTGAAAGCTTTGGTTTGTAATCAGCTAGATTTTTTCCATATCCTTTTGGATTGGGTTTTAAGGTAAACTTTTCAATAGCTGTTACTGATTCACCATGTTTGTAAACAACAGTTTTAAACTCTTTAAGTTTGTTTTGCAAGCCGAGAATTTCTTCAAGAAGGTCATCTACCCAATTCGTTGAATGCTTTTTGTATGCGGAGAACTGTTTTTGATAATTTAACAACTCAGCCTTAGCTTTTTGATTTTCCAAGGTGAGAGCGTTAATTTGCTTTTTATGTTCATGTTTCAGTTGTTCTAATTCAGACAACAAAGCATTCTTCGAGGCGGCTAGATCACGCATCTGTCTCTCTAAATATTTTTCGTTTTGATGAGATTTTGCAAAAGCGGCTTCAAAACCTTTTTCACGGTTTTCTTGAGTTTTGAAAAAGTTGAGTTGCATTTGTAAGCATTCAAAATCCTTGGTTAACAGTGCATTTTTACTTTTTAAGGACAGATTTAATGCAACACATTCAGCAATTTGGGATTGTTGGTCTTTAAGTAACAAAACAAGATCTGGATGAGGCAACGGTTCATCGTGTTCAACGTGAGTCACAACATGATCATTATTTAGATCCTCAAGTATAACCACGGAGTCAATTTGATTATCAAGGGAAACCATAAGGTCATCTGGATCGTCAAATGTAACTACGGGGTTTATTTGAAAAACGTCAGAATGAGATGTAGATGACTCATTTTGAACATTCTGAGCCGTGCCGGATTCAGATATTGATGGAGATATTAGTTCAGATATGATGATGGTTTGTTCGGGTACCTGAGACAAGCCATCAGTGTCATACACTGGGCCTGTTTCACTCATGTGTAACTCTTGCATATTAGCCATCAACATAACAGCTGCATTGGCCTGCAAGTCCTCCATATCATCATCTGAGTCTGCATCTGCCATAAAGCTCTGTTCTTTGTCTGTGAGAGATCCACCAGCTTCATCCTTAAGAGCCAAAAGTAAAGCCTCTTTGAAATAAGCACTGCCCCTAGTCCTTGGCTTTGGGCATGCATTAGCCAGGTGTCCCTTCTCATTGCAGTTGTAGCATCTAAGACCATTTAACCGATTCTGAGCATTTCCCTGTTCCACCACTTGAGCTCTGTTGTTATTCCTACCCACAGCATTAAACCCTTGACCACCGCCCATCTGACGACCATAATCACGATTCTGAACTTCAACACGTCCATTGTTCACAACAGCTTGAGTCCGTGTGTTAGATGAGGAACGAATACGATTGTTGGATTTGTTGGTGTAACGGCCAAAAGCATTAGCAATCATCACAAATCCTTGTTGCAATGCTTCGAATGGATCGATTTCCTCAGTCGCTTCACTGACATATGCTTGAGCATTGTTGCTGTATGGAACCAATTGATTTTGTTGAGGTTGTTGCTATGAAGGTGTGTTTGAAGCAGTTGGTTGAGTTGCTGGTTGAGAGGGATAATTCTGTTGAGCATACAAGGCAAGTTGTTGATTATCCGGTTGTGACTGTTTAACAAGTTGAGCACGGAGAATCCTTTCCCGATCAACTTCCTTTTCATAAGGCTTCAAGTAATCGTACAACAATCCATAAGTAGAATGATGCATATTCTTCGCTTGACGGAGAAAAATGACATACTTCTCCCATTCAGGACCAAGACTACTCAGGAACTTTGTATTCACTGCAATTCTTGGCATGATGATGTTGTGTTTATCCAAATCATTGATGATGTCTGAAAATCGATGATGATAGGACTCTAGTGTCTCTCCAGGTTCAATCATGAAGTGTTCATAAGCCAAGTAAATTTTGGATTCCAAATCCTCCTGATTGAGTACAGATCCTTCCATAAGAAGACGAATATGATCCCACATTTTTTGTGCAGTCTTTTGAGCATCAACACTACAAAGAATTGGGTTTGGTAATCCTAAGAGGATGTATTCCATTGCAAGTTCATCAGCTTCATTGTGTAGAAGTTCTGTAGCATTTAGATCTGCAACAGTAGCAATGTTGGTTTGTTCATCTCTTGGTGGAACAGCAGTTGGATCTCCGGGTACAATGACAGTAGGCATCTCAAATGGACCTTCCAAGATAACCTTCTTTAAGAACTTTCCATGTGGCTTCTTCAGATCACAAAATCTAAAGAACCTTATCACCCATTGATCGTAGTTTCCTGGAGTGAGCATTGGAGGTCTATCAAGTGATCCAGCTTCATGAATTGATTGTTGGCTGCTTAAAGATTCACACATCTTTGCAAACAAAGTGGGTTCCTTCATAGTGTTCCTTGATGGATGTTGATTGAAATCATTTGTGTAGGGTTGAACTTGAAGGCTTGGTGTTGGTTGAACCATTTGTAGTTGTGGAATTGCACCAAGTTGTGGAGTATGTTGCTGATTAAATTGTTGTTGATAAATAGCTTGTTGTTGATTCCATTGTTGATGTTGTGGAGTTAATTGTTGTTGTTGTTGATGATTATAAGTGTGAGGGAAATAGTTAGAGTATGGTGGTTGAGACATGTTGTTAAACTTGTGTAGTAAAAATGGATCTTTGTAGTCGAATGAATCTTTGTTGATGAAGTGACCTTAGGCGTAGAAAAAGCAAGAACCAAGTAGCATTTATGCGTAAAAACACCAAAAGTTACGCGTAACAATAAGGAGTTACGCGTAGGATTTAGCTTACGCGTAAGTAGGATAAAAGCACTAAAGTTAGGCGTAGACAAAAGTTAGGCGTAGAAAATTAGGCGTAGGATTACCTTATGCGTAGACTTAAGTTTACGCGTAAAGTGAATCTTATGCGTAGGATTTCTACGCGTAAGCTTGTGCTTATGCGTAAGTTTAGGGTTTTTTCCCAAATGATCTTTTACACTATCACAGTGCAAAAGATATCCAAAGTCGACGTATTTTCAGACTTATCCAAGTAAGAAAACACGGAATAAACCAGGAAAATGAAGATCAATCCAAGGAAAATCTTACGCGTAAATTTAGGGTTTCAATACGCGTAGGATTACTCGTAACGTTGATTTTGCCCAAATGTGTTTCTAAACCAGATTTTTGTTATGGAATAGCTTCAATAGTACCAAAAGAACACAAAAGTGTAAAACTTGATGTACCAAAACTGCTAAACGGGTTACGCGTAGAACGACACCCAAGAACAAAAACACGTTCAAAAACAACTAACCACGCATAAAGTTTGAAACTTTTTGCCAAAAACACGTATTTTAACACCTTAAAACATTGAAAGTACAAGAATCTTGGATTAAAAAGTGTAAAAAACAAGTTTTTAAGCGAACCAAAGTATCAAATGTGCGTTTTAGGCGTAGGACCGAAACCCACTTCAAAAACAAACACGATTCACCCAACTAGTAGGCGATTGATACCACTGTTAGGTCACTAGTTTTACAAACACAAGTTATAAGAGAAGAGATGAGGGCGGATGAACAAGTTATAAGCACACAGACACAAGATAATATGACCGGTTATGCAAAGAGAGTGAATGAGAGAATAACTTGAACAACCAACCCTCAAATGAGGGTTTACAAGAGTATTTATAGGAGGGAAGCTAGGGCAACACTCCTAGTTCCCATCCTTTCTTATATGGGCTTGGGCCTAAGCTTATGGGCCTTCTACATAAGCTTGACCTTAAACAAACATAAAGGCCATAATAAAGCTACCTATTACATATGAAATATAAATACTTGAAATACAGTTTAGGAGTGATTCCAACACCTAACCATCCTTATATCTACATACATAAAGTAAATTTGGTCGGTCTTTTTGGTATTGTTCTTCAGCCATTGGAACCAATTGAAAACCATTTGAAAATCAATCCAGATACTTGTGATATATTATCAAAGCATTTTGTACCTGAATTGTTTTTGATATTTCAGAAAAAGCTCCCCCTCAACATGTGCAACGTATATTTGAAATCGTTTTGGCACATGGAGGCAAGAGGAATAATTCACTTCTTTGAATAACATTTTCTAAAAATATCTACATCACCTTCCCGATCAAAATTAGTGTTTCAAATACTTTGTTAAAGATATTTTTGGGAAAGGATGTGGTTTTCAAAAAGTTGCTCCCCCTCAATATGTACATCGAGATTCAAAAGTGTTTTGCACATATTAGGGAAAACCTGCACTTAGAGACAAATCAATCACGTTTCAATCCTTTTTGGTGTTATATAGATGCTCCCCCTTAACATGTGCATGGAAAATTTGAAATCATTTGGCACATGTAGGGAGGAGAGCTTGCTAATCACTTACAAAACCATTTATCGAATTACCAGATTAGGTCCAATTTAAATCACAATATTCTCCCCCGATCACAATTTTCAAATCCATTGAGATTTGTGATCTATATTGATTTAAATTAATTTTGAAAGCTTTGGAGGAGAATTGTGACTTGCTTTTGAAAAATATTTTAACTGATAAGAATCAGATTTTGAGACTTTAAACTCCAATGTTCAAGCATGCTTAAGTATCTTATGAAAACATAACATTAGCCAAGGTCTGAACCAATTGTATAAGACATTGCAATTGTTTGAAAAATAACCTTTTTGATTTAATTGAAATCATTCTCCCCCTCAATCAATGACATAAGTTGTTGATTGAGCGATAGAGATTTTGACACATGTCAAGTCCAAATGATTTTCAAAAATTGAGTCCGAGTTATTTTTCAAAGCTATTTAGTTTTCATAAGATAACAAATATTTCTCAGAAGAATTTATAGAAGGAAAAATATTTGTGAAGGAAGCATTTG
Organism: Chrysanthemum seticuspe; assembly: GCA_019973895.1. Lineage (NCBI taxonomy): Eukaryota > Viridiplantae > Streptophyta > Magnoliopsida > Asterales > Asteraceae > Chrysanthemum > Chrysanthemum seticuspe. The sequence goes on along the minus strand of BPTQ01000001.1, from coordinate 185,719,090 downwards.
TCTTTTTGGTGACAAACATTTGTTTTTAGAATCAGAGCATGAGATTTGAAAAATAAGATAAAGCATGGCTCTGTTATTTCTTTTAAAAACAGGGTACAGTCTGAAAGGACTATAAACCTTTGTTTTTCATTCTCTCAAAATGTTTTTTTTAAGCTTTATGTACATTCGAACTTCATCTAAAGACCCGTGTCACTCTTTGAATGACAACACAAAGACCGTAGATGAAATCGAATAATAGAAAAGATGGAAATATATATATATATATATATATATATATATATATATATATATATATATATATATATATATATATATATATATATATATATTTCAAGGATTTTCTGATTTTTATGGATTTTTGAAATTTTATATTTTTCTATTTTCTTTTTGTGGGTTTTATAATTTTGTATTTTGCTTTTTGAATAAATATTTACAAGAGATGGATGAAGAAAAACTTTTACTCCTCGTCTTCCTCTTGAAGACGTTTGAGTGTTTCCAGTTGTAGACTCTTTAGACCAAGTCGTGGAAGGATAAACTCAAAACGTTCTCTAGGAAGAGCTTTGGTGAAGATGTCTGTTAACTGATATTCAGTCCTCACAAAATATAGTTCCACCACACCGTTCTCCACTTGCTCCCTGATGAAATGATGTCGAATGTCGATATACTTTGCTCTTGAATGTTTAACGTTGTTGCATGAGAGAGCAATGGCACTCTTGTTATCACAATACAGAGGGATTTTGTTGAATTCAAAGTCATAGTCAGATAATTGGGATCTCATCCATAGGATTTGAGCATAACAAGATGACATGGATATGTATTCTGCCTCTGTAGAGGATATAGAAGTACTCATTTATTTCTTTGAAGAACAACTCACAAGCTTATCACCCAAAAATTAAGCACCTCCTGACGTGCTTCGACATGTATCTTGACACCCTACATGGTCAGCATCTGCATAGGCTGTTAGTGACATACCGGTATCCTTCGGGTACCAAAGTCCCATGTTGATGGTTCATTGGAGATACCGGAAGACCCGTTTAACCGCTTCAAGGTGCTTTTTGGTAGGCTTAGCCTGGTATCTAGCACACATGCATACAGCGAACAGAATGTCTGGTCTACTGGCAGTAAGGTACATCAGGGACCCAATCATGCTACAATATTTAGTTTGGTCAACCATGATCCCTGAGAGGTCCTCATCCAGTTTTGTACGCTCCACCATGGGAGTGTCAACAGGGTCACAAGAATCAAATCCAAATTTATTTAAAATTTCATTAGCATATTTAGATTGATAGATAAAAATGCCTCCGGGACTTTGTGAAATTTGTAATCCCAAGAAAAATAACATTTATCCCATCATTGACATTTGAAATTTGGAGCCCATCTCCTTAGAAAAACGGTCACATTCATTGGGGTTAGTCGAGGAAAAAATAATATCATCAACATAGATTTGAACATGAATTAAGTGTTTGCCTGACTTTCTGGTGAACAATGTCGGATCAACTGCTCCTTTGCTGAATCCATTAGATAGAAGAAACTTTGATAGCGTATCGTACCATGCCCTTAGAGCTTGCTTCAAACCGTAAAGAGCCTTCTTCAAGCGATATACATGAGTAGGATGCTCTAGATTCACAAAACCTTCAGGTTGGCTGACGTATACGGCTTCTTTAAGGTCTCCGTTAAGAAAAGCCGTCTTTACATCCATCTGATAGAATACCATGTTCTTACTTGCAGCGTTAGCCAGGAAGATTCTGATTGCCTCGATACGTGCAACTGGAGCAAATGATTCTTCAAAGTCAATACCCTCCTCTTGACGGTATCCTTTTGCAACTAATCAAGCCTTGTTCTTTAACACATCACCATGCTCATCAAGTTTTACTTTGAAGATCCACTTTAGAGCAATGATCATAGCACAGTCAGGAGCAGGTACTAATTCCTATACATCTAGTCAATCGAACTCATGAATTTCTTCTTGCATGGCATTGAACCAGCTGTCTTCATTCATGGCAGTTTTAACGTCTTTTGGTTCTACCTTAGATAGTACGGACTTGAAGAAGCACCATAAGGCATCAGTTGCAAGTTGTTTGCGAGTGGATACCGGGCGAGAAGGATTTCCAATGATGTTGTCCAATGGATGGTCATGTGTCCATTTTCTAAGGTGTTCATGTGGTTGTTATTGAGGAACTGAAGTAGCAGAGTTTGGATCTCCTGATGAAGATGGTTCTGAAGTTGGTTCAGGAGCAAATATGTTCTTAAATGGAGCATCTTCGGGAGTAGCAAAGGGGTTATCTCCATCATTGGTGCCAGACACATTTCCATGATGTACACTCGATGATTGAGGATTTGATGATGAGGATGAGTGATCTGCAGTAGGCACTTCTTGACTCAATGACATAGAAACTGATGGGTTATCTACGTTGACTGGGTTAGGGACAGCCTCTGTTGATGGATTTGGCTGATCATTAGAAGTAGGCTCATAGTGTTCATCAAACATTGGATCAAATAATTTCTTCAAATCATCTTCCGAAGGGGGTACATATGGAATTGCTAGTGAGGGATTTTGTACAAGAGAAGAACTAATGGGACTACTGAATGAAGGTTGTGATGCGGGTCCAGAACTTGATTGTCCTGGAGCTATTTTCCCAGACAGCTCATTTAACGTGACGTGAATAGTTTCCATGATATCTCGAATTCTTTTGTTGTAGATTCGGTAACCCTTCTTGTTTGGTGCATAACCCACAAAAACTCCAATGTCCGCCTTAGCTCTTAATTTACCTAAATCTGGACCGTCATTCGTTGGATAGCACAAAGCACCAAATACACGAAGGTAGGAGAGATCAGGTTTTCATTTATGGACAAGTTCGTATGGAGTTTTTCCAAGAGTGGTGTGTATGAGAGAATGATTTTGGGTGTAGCAAGCAGTGGCAATGGCTTCAGCCCAAAGAAACATTGGAACCTTTGAGTAAATTAGCATAGTTCTTGCAGCTTCAACAAGGGTCCGATTTGGTCTTTCAACTACACCGTTCTGTTGAGGCGTGCGTGGAACACTTCTTTGATGACTGATTCCAATGCTTTCATAGAATTGACTTAGGTCTTTGTTAACAAACTCAGTGCCATTGTCTGTTCGAATAATTCTAACAGTCTTGTTAAGTCGAACCAGCAGCTGTTTGATAAGTTTGATGATGACATCTGGAATTTCATCCTTTGTCCTTAAAAACTTAACCCAAGTAAATCGAGAGTAGTAATCAACAACGACTAATACATATTTCTTCCCATTTATCGTTTGCACTCTCATAGGTCTGCACAAATCCATATGAAGAGTATGAAGAACTTCCATAACTGAGTTTGCGGGTTTAGGTTTGGGTTTGTAGGCATATTTCCTGCTTTTTCCCAATTGGCATGCTGAACAAAGATGATCTTTTTCATACTTTAATCTTGGTAAGCCTCTTACAAGGTCCTTTCTGGAAAGATCATTAATGGTGCCGAAGTTCAAGTGATTGAGACGACGATGCCATAACCATGACTTTGTTTTCGAAGCCTTTGACAACAAGCAGATTGGAGAAGACTTCATCATATCTTCGATAGAGATAGTGTATAGGTTTGAACCACGTGTTCCTCTTAACAGTTCCACACCATCAAGTTCTCTAATGAAACAAGTATGTTTTCTAAAAGCCACCTCTAGATCGGAATCACAGAATTGACCAATAGAAAACAGGTTATGACCAAGACCATCAACATAATATACCCTGGAGATTACACTATGTTGGATCGATATACTTTAATCAAACTAAACTAGCTTGTTAAGGTTTAATAACCTCGGATAAATCCTAAGTTATTAACAATAGAAACACTGAGCAATCTTTATCAAGTACGCGGAATTTACTTAACAAAGCTAAGAAGAAAACTTTATTAACAAACTCTAAATCTGCTTATTATGCAGATACTCTAATACAACTCTAAGATATTCGAACTTTTCTCTAAACTCTTAATTCGTAAACTCTAAAACTCTTTTTCTGAAATCGTACATCTAATGCCAATCTAGGAGTCCTTTTATAGGCTCAAGGATATCCTAGTCGGTTTACAATTGATAACCTTGTACGACAAGTAATCTAAACATGGAATACAATACTTTCCATAAACAAATATAACAGATCTTCTGTCCTAGCAGTACTTTGACTTCACCTTACAGTACTTTGACTTTGTCTTTAGCAGTACGTTGACTATTTGACTTCTTCCAGTACTTTGCAGCTTACAGTACTTTCATATCTTCAGTACTTTGATATCTTCAGCACTTTCATATCCCAACAATCCTCCCCTAACTTGAATTCTACTTGCTTGACTTCAAGTTCCTTTGTGAATATATCTTTAACAGCTTCATCTTTTAAAATGGATTGTTCTTTAGTCTTTAGATTATATCTCTGTAGAATCTTGTGCTCTTGTCAAAGTATCTCTTAGAATTGTTTTATCACAGCAGCATTCAGCAATCTCCATCTTTTCAGCAACACAGCAACATATGACAATGTGTACAATAATTTAAGTTTAAGTTGCATACTATTCTCATCACATCTAAGTGAATCATTGAAAATTCAATGGATTTAGAACTCTTTACCAAAGCCATTATCTTTGGAGTAGCCAAATGTTTTGGTGTGTAAGACCATGGTACATTGATAACCATATGATTTTTAGCAAACCACCAGCTATCAACAGATTTGTTTTGTCTTTACCAAAAGCTGTACCCTTCTGGACTAGTTAGTTCTTTTATCTAATGGTGAACTAATTACCAATAATGGTTTTTCCACTGCCTTTACCACAAGCCATTTCTTGTGGGCTAGCCAACTCTTCACATTACTGATATGGTGAGTTGATAACCATCCAACTTATTAGCAAGTTGTCAACTAAAAACGGATTTGATATATCTTTACCAGAGCCGTTTGCTCATGGATTAGTCAATCCTTTTGTAACCATGGTGGATTGATAACCTATTGATGTTATCATCACAAAAACCATTTATTCAACCTTTATATCAGAAAATATTTATTATTTATCAAAAGGTTTCTTCTAAAATTCATTTAACTGGTTTAATACAGCAAACAGTACTTTGATGAAAGTACTGTCTGACTAGTAGTACTTTGAATAAAAGCACTGTTATATCAAAAAGTATTTATTCAAAAATTCGTACCAGTTATAGATCATTCTCAGCAATGGTAGTCCAGTCTATAAGCAAATTGATAACCATGCAAGCAATTTCATCAGCCTCTTCTACTTCCAATCCATGCTCAAGCATTCTTCTCATGAGCTCAACAGTAAGAGGATATCTTCTTTCTGCAAACATGTGAATCATTGTTCCATTTTCTAACTCCAAGACATGAACTCCAGATTCTCCAAAGAATCTCCAGCAAACTATCTCCCAGTTTTCTTGATCCTTCCAAATATCATCAGTACTCTTTTCATCAGTTTCCCACATAGTTATGAGATCCCCATGTAAAACCAATCCAATACCTTCTAACGGATTATCTTCAAAATAAGTCTTCACAGCATGATATAAGTAAAATAGATCTACTCTGTCTATAATATGCAGCAAATCCCATAGCCTTTTAAAAACTCTGAAACTTTTATCTTCTTTGTGAAAAACCATGTAATCTCCATTCTTAGATTTCTCAACTTTGAAAGCACTGATCTTTGATCTGTTCATCTTCATGTCATTATCTTCATCAGTATAATCAAAATCTACCACTCTGAGATAATTCTTCAATTCATCACTAGTCTCAGATCTTAATTCAACCTTCTCTTTCTTTGAAAACTGAACATCTGTAGCTTCAGTTTTTCTTTTCCTCTTTAAGCTTTTCTTCCTTTCAGCTTCAGTCCAGAAAGCTTCATCTCTAAAATCTTTAATGTCTGCAACATCTTTCTTATAAGCTTCTCTCTCAGCATCATATAATCTCTTCATATCCACATAATTTAGCTTCTGTAATCCTTTAAATCCTCTGCTTTTGAGATATGCCATCATTGCATTCCTTTCTTTAGCTAAATTAGGTCTTCTTGACATGAATCTAACAGGTGTTGGAGACTGTAAAGGTTCAGCAGCTTCAGCATCCAATTCATCTTGTACTTTTTGAGCTGCTTTTCTATCCAAAGCTTCTTGAGCTTCTCGTTCTTCTCTATCTTTAGCATTTATTTCTTCTTGAACTCTTCTAGCTGCAGCTTCATTCCTTGCAACTTCAAATGCTCTAATTTCTGCTAAAGTAAGCTTCTTTTTCTTAACTTCAACCAAAACACCTTTTCCCTTGTCTTTCGGATCAATTGCAGGTTGATCAGTTCTTGGTTGTTCTTCTTCTTGTGCTTCTCTAATAGTAACACCTCCTCTTTGTTGTGACAGATCAAGAATTGTAGCAACTAATTCATCATCACTTGGTGAATGAATAGGTTTAAATCTAGCTTCCTCCTCTTCCTCTATAACAGTTGTAGAAGGACCAGCTTCTTCATCAAAATTCAAAACCCTCGAAGTTATTGGTGTTATAATCTCTGGCCTAGTTGTATCATGAAACTCAGTACTTTGATGTTCAGTACTTTGTTTATCAGTACCTTGATGTTCATCAGTACCTTGATTATCAGTACCTTGAACTTGTACTTCTGCTTGTTCCTCAGAAAAATCTTCTTTCTTCTTCAAAACATCTTCTTTAGATTCTTTTGTCTTCATAACATCTTCTTTCAAATTATCCTTTTCTGAATTCCTCCCCAAGTTGACAGAAGATGATTTAGGAATCGTCTTTCTTTTTAATTCCTTACGAAGTACTTTTCGACGTTTATTCTCCTCCTTTACCCATAAATTGAAACCTTGAATATAGGGTTTAACAAAATTTCTTAACCAGAAGTAGTTGCGCTTCAACTTCTTAATTGTTTTAGCTTGACGCTCAACAGTCTTGTTCAACCTAGCAAGCGCCTTTGTCAAAGCATAGTTGTCCATAGTTAAACCTTCACGAGGTATAGAATGAGCATCACCTTGAACTTGCGAATGTTCCTCTGAACCAGAAACAAACAGTTGAGGAGATGGAGTAGGTGTTCTCTCAATCTCTGCTTGAACCTCAGGACTTGGAGAAACATCACCCTGTAAAGATGCAGTACCTTCACGAGAAGCAGTACTTGCAGATGCAGTACCTTGTGAAGCAGCACTTTGTGAAGCAGTACCCTGTGCAGAAGCAGTACCTTCACTTTCTTCATCCTCTTCAGCACGTACAGCTTGAACAACTTCCATCATGGAAGTAGTTAAGGGAATATCTCCACCTCTGAACAAATCATTGCGCCTAGCCATGAATGTATAGATCTTGGCTTGTTGCACAATAACAGGTAGTAAAGCAGTAGGTTTAGGAATATCAGCCAATTGCTTGTTTAGAAAAACCTGTATGAATCTTGGGTACATCAACCAAGGTGCTCCAGATGATATATGCGATAGCATCCCATCCAAAATAAGCCGTGAAAAATTAAATACTCTATCCGTAGCTAATCCAACCACTGCAGATGCAATATTTGAACCAAACTGCTCCCAAGAAGTGCTTTTAGAACTTATGCAATGGAGCAAGACATGGATCAAAAACTTCCATTGAGGACAGAATAAGGCCTTCTTAAAAGTCTGTTCAGTTAAAGAACCTTCATAACCCAGATTGCTAAAAGTATCCCAAATCAATTGCTTGTCAAATCGAATAGCCTCATCTTCATCTTCAAATAATAAATCTGCACGAATAGAGGCTTCTGTGATCTTGATAGTGCGACCAGCAACAGTTGATCTAATATAGTATTCATCTTCCTCCATATTATCTCTAGCATTAGCCCAAAATTCTTGAATCCATGGTTCAATTATATCTGGCTCTACTAAAAGAGCATAACTAATAGGCGACCCAGTAAGATAATCAATGATATCATAAAACGCCACATTTGCCTCAAACTTATCCAAATTAGCCACCGTATTGTGCTTCGAAACAGTTAAACGATTCACCATTGTTGAAAGTGTGAGCACAATAGAAAGATTTTATCGAAGAATAAAGAAATGGCAATTGGAAGATAAGTATGGAAAAGATATGAAGTAATAATATGAGAGGGAAAATCGGAAAGAAGTTATTTATAGGTGAGATTTGAAAAATCACAGCCTAAATAACAAAGTTACCGTTACTACCAATTACCCTTCAATATTACCGTTGGAACAGTACTTTAATACGACAAACAGTACTTTTCCACATAAGCAGTACTTTCCCAAGCAGTACTTTCAGGAAATACAGTACTTTGCCAAATGCCTTCATAAAAACTAAGTATAAACTAACATCCTCCCCTCAAGCAATACACAGGACTATATCTAACACCTTTATAGTCCTCCCCTTAAACATAGCTTAGTAGTTAATCATTCCAATGCTTACGACCAAGTGATTGAATCGTGACACATCAAAACCTTTGGTGAGTAGATCAGCTACATTGTCATCCGTGTGAACTTTAACCACATTAATAAGCCTATGCTCATAACAGTCTCTGATAAAGTGATGCCGAATCTGAATATGCTTTGTCTTGGAATGATACACAGGATTCTTCACAATACAAATAGTACTCTCATTATCAATATTGATAGGAGTATTCTTAAAGTTGAACCCATAATCCAATAATTGATTCTGCATCCATAAAACTTGACCACAACAACTTGCAGCATCTACATATTCAGCTTCAGTAGATGATGTTGCTGCAATTGTTTGCTTCTTGCATTGCCATGAGACTAACCTTCTTCCAAGATATTGGCATCCACCAGTTGTGGATCTTCTATCATAGTTATCACCTGCATACATAAGAATGTAGACTCTTCATGTCTAAACTGTACACATCATTTGTCCTTGGTACTCTAAGTACTACCAAGTCATCATCAACAGGTTTGAAGTCAGAAGAAAGGATAAGACATTCTGTGTCAGTGAATAACACAGGATGCTTTTTATCACAAATTTGAGAGACTGACAACAAGTTGAACTTCAGCTCCTTCACATATCTGACATTCTCAAAATCAATTCTCCCAGCTTTAATTGTTCCTTTCCCTATAATCCTTCCTCCATTGGGATCATTCCCAAATGCAACTTTACCTCCACTAATACTTCTAAAATCAGACAGGATCTCTTTATCGCCTGTCATACTTCCAGAGCAACCACTATCCACAATAAGATGATCTTTAAGCTCCTCTTCTGGGTTGCCCTGCACATAAAGAAAAGAGTTAGAAACTTTTAGGAACCCAAGCCATTACTGACTTGTGTTCCCCTTGAGAAGTTACAAACTCAAATTCTTTGAGTATGTAATTCTCACTATCTCTCAGATTATGATCCAAAATTATCTTTTGATGGTTAGCATGTGGATTTTCAAAACTCTCTGATTTTTCAACATAAATTTCTTTCACCAGATTATTAGCCTTTTCTCTTGACACAAAAACATCTGATTCACTTTTTGTTGAATGTCCTGTATGTCTCCCAGCAGTTCTTTCCCTTTTAACCCATTCAGTTTTAACAGGAGGTTCTTGTGATCTAGATCCCCTATATGAACTGTGATAAGTTCTAGGTTGATAATGAGATCTCCTAGAATTTCTATCCCAAGTATGGTTTTCAGTACCTTGTCTCTGAGCAGTACTTTGGAAAGTACTGTGAGATACTGAAGGTCTTCTCTGATGTGGGTATCTATGATCTGGTGTGAAGTTTCTGTGATTAATCCTATTTGAATTAGTCCACACTGGTTTGTGCTCTCTAGGTCTCTGATTGTTAGACTTATTCCTTGGAAACTTGCTTAGATATTCTGAGTGTCTGTCACAATCTTTGATTAAATGAGTAGGACTATAACACATAAAACACAGTTTTTGACCCATATGTCCAAAGTGATTTCTTCTATGTCTATGCCCAAAATTGTTTTGCCTTCTTGAGGACTGATAAAATTTGTTTTGACTAAAATTATCCCAAAAAGGTTTAGCAGTACTGTTTTGAAAAGGTTTTGCAGAAGGTACTGCTTGTTGAGCAGTACTTTGATTTAAAGGTACTGCTCGATTTTGAACATTGTTTTCAACAGTTTCTTTGGGTTTCTCAGATCTAGATTTAGCAATTAGCTTATTCCTAAACTCTAGACTATCTACTCCATAACGAGAAACATCAGGCCTAGAGGGGTGATGACTAATGGGATGAGGAACAGCATGATAACCATTGTCTTTCTTAGGAGGTGGTTCACTTACTGAGCCTTCATTACTAGATGAATCTAAATAGTTAATTAGCTCATCATCACTAGTGGTTATATCCTCAAAATCACCATCATCCTGATCACTAGGTTGATTTTCTTCTATAGTACTAAAGTCCATTCCAAATCCTAAGCCTGTTCTAATGTAGGCCCTTCTCTGTTTTTCAACATATTGAACATGGGACAAGCCAGACTCTTTCCAAGCATCAAACTTAGCTACCAAATCATCTCTTTCCTTAGTTAATTTCTCAATTTCAGCAATTTTACAGTTTAGTTTCCATTCACTAAGTTTCAACTGATAATCCTGTTGTTCATACTTTTCAGCCCAAGCCATTTCATTATTTTCATGTGTAATGATTTTAGCTTCTATAGACTCTAAAGTGATTTGATAACCTGCTACCTCAGACCTAGCCCTAATACAATTATCTCTTTCAATCACATAACTGTTAAGCAATTTTTGATAGAATTCATAACAGTTTGAGCATACCTCAGAGATAGGAGACTGAGTTGGTGAAGTAGCCACCATTGCAAGAAGAATAGGATCATCTTCACTTTCTTTGCTCCAATCAAATCCTCCAAAGCCATCATCAGATTCCAAAACAGCATGTTCAGATTCTTCATCAAAAGCAGTACTCCAGTCCAATACTTCCACTGTGTCTTCAACTGCATCTTCCACTGCTACCATACAGTAAGTCACTGGTTCATCATCAAACTCTTCACTCCAGTCCACTTCTGATAACTTCTCTTGAGCAACCAACGCCTTTGTTTCAGTTATTGGAATTTCCTTGAGCTCAAGTTTAGGCTTCTCAGATGTTCTGTTTGCTTGATACTTAGCAAACCTGCACTCCCTTGCAAAGTGACCAGTCTTTTGACAATTGAAGCATTCAATTTTAGATTTGTCAAAAGTTATTCCTTGTTTTGGTTTGAAATCAATATTTTTGCCTGTCTTCTTCATGTACTTTTTGATTCTTGCAGTGATCAAAGCAACTTGCCACCTGATATCAATTTCCTCAAGTGCATCTTCTTCAATCTGTGCTAGATCCTCTTCATAAGTGACAGGTAAGCTTGCTTGTTGTGCAAAGAAGGAGCACACAACTTCATCTGAGTTCAAAGTGGTTGATGGTGGGGCCTGCTGAGTATATGATGGGGGATTGTAAACAGCAGTACTTTGAGAAACAGTACTTTGAGGAGAAGCAGTACTTTTGGAAGTACTGCTCTTCTTTTCAGATGATAGAAAAGCAATACTGTGAGATTTAGAATTTGGTTGACCACTCATCTCATGTTCATACACCTTCAATTGATGATAAAGATCATCAAAGTCCATAACCTCCAGTCCTTGTTGTCCTCTGATCATAGTAGCAATCACATGCCATGTAGATGGCAAACTTCTTAGAAACTTCAAATTAGCATCCTCAACTGATACTTCTGCCTTGTATAACTCCAACATGTTGAGGAGATTCTGAAACCTATCATATGCAGCATCAAGACTCTCTCTTTCTCCTACTGTGAATGTTTCAAACTGTTGTTTCAGCAAGTTTCTGTGCATCTTCTTAGAGGCTTCATTCCCTCCAAATCTGGTCTTGAGAGCAGCCCAGAGCTGCTTAGCATCTTTAGCATCGTGAAATTTAAGAAGATGACCATCTGGAATGGCAGATAGGAGAATGTTAAGAGCCTTCTCTTGATTCCTTAGGGTTGCTTGTGGTAAAACTGCTTTTGGTGCCAAAGGTTGTCCAGGAACTTGAACAGGTTCTGGAACAACTTCATTCCCATTGACAATTACATTCCACAGAGCATGGTCTGTAATGGCAATATACTGCCTCATCTTCATGCACCAGAGATCATATTCTCCCTTCTTAATGACTGGAATTCTGAGTGAGGTGATTGAGGGTGGTGGAACAGCTTCAGTCGACATCTTGAAAAATTGTAGGGTTTCTTCCTAGTCAGAGTTTCCACACAAGCTCTGATACCACTTGTTGGATCGATATACTTTAATCAAACTAAACTAGCTTGTTAAGGTTTAATAACCTCGGATAAATCCTAAGTTATTAACAATAGAAACACTGAGCAATCTTTATCAAGTACGCGGAATTTACTTAACAAAGCTAAGAAGAAAACTTTATTAACAAACTCTAAATCTGCTTATTATGCAGATACTCTAATACAACTCTAAGATATTCGAACTTTTCTCTAAACTCTTAATTCGTAAACTCTAAAACTCTTTTTCTGAAATCGTACATCTAATGCCAATCTAGGAGTCCTTTTATAGGCTCAAGGATATCCTAGTCGGTTTACAATTGATAACCTTGTACGACAAGTAATCTAAACATGGAATACAATACTTTCCATAAACAAATATAACAGATCTTCTGTCCTAGCAGTACTTTGACTTCACCTTGCAGTACTTTGACTTTGTCTTTAGCAGTACGTTGACTATTTGACTTCTTCCAGTACTTTGCAGCTTACAGTACTTTCATATCTTCAGTACTTTGATATCTTCAGCACTTTCATATCCCAACACACTATCACCAACAACATAATCTCCATAACCCATAATTGCACCAAAATGGTCATTCTCTAATCTAACAGTCCTAATAAATTTACTCACAAAGTTCATGAGCCGCGAGCGGTCTCCAGTCATATGCTTGGAACAGCCTGAGTCCAAGTACCATAGAACGATTTGAACGACCTGCAGTTGAACACAGACAAGAATGGATAACTGGATAATTGGGATCCCCATGCAAGAATGGGTTCCATTTGGTTAGTAACAGTGATTGGAACACCCACATCAGAAGCAGAATCAATGGAATCATTAGGGATAGATGCAGTGCTAGTGTATGCATTAGACCTATTCAAAGTATGTTCACTTCTTAAAGGAATAGTTCTAGCGGTAGGCATCCATTTCCTAATGGGCATTGACTTAGATAATTTAGGGCACAACTCATTAAGATTAAATTTGCGGCCAATAGGTATCCACTGATAACCTACATTACTAAATTTTCTTCCTGTGGGTTTCCAATGTTTTCTAACCTTCTTCCATCTTTGCTTTCTAGCCTTCTTAACTTGTTTGTTGGGATTGCCAGTTTTAACTGGGTATTTGACAGCATTAATCAAATCATTCACACCACATACATGATTAGTAACAGAAACCAAACAATCATCATTACATGTTTTTCCAAAAGTAGCAGAATTCGCATTAATTACAGCATGCTTAGAGCTAACACTAGAATCAACACGATTCGTTTTATTCAACATAGTTTCATTCTTCCTAAGGTGATCTTCTACTCTCTTCCACTGAACATTCCTAGCTTGCAAGGTCCTATCATTCTTTGTGTTGCCTTGAGGCTTTGACCTGCTCGCTTTGGTGTCACTTTTTACTCCTGTAGAGGGAATGGGAACATTAGTTGGTTTTGCTACTTTTAGCATTTCAGATTAAGAAGTGCTGGGATCTGACCTACTTGAAGGCACATTAAAGTTCTCTTTCTTAACACTGGGCATAGAGCAAGGCATAATATCTTTATCATTCTTACAAAAGGATCTTGGGCATGTTGCTCTTAAACATTATAAAAGCTCCTGAGATCATTTGGCATATAAGCAAGCATACCTAACTTCACTATCAAGTGGTTTATTTATGCTATCTTCTTCTACAATCTCACGAAGGTGTTCTAGACTATCCTTAAGATGATAAAAGTAATCATGAAACACAAGTTCATTGTTTCTAAGATGAGGAGGAATGTATTTAACAGTCACATTATATTTAGAATCTGCAGATGCCTTTGATGCAACATTCTCATTAAAGACAAGTGGCATTTTTCCTTTTACCTGACTCTTCAGATTCTCAATTTCCTTCTGTAACAAAGTTATTTTTTCATTGTTTTTGTCACGAGTGACTTTCATTGAGTCGTATAACTCTTTGAAGTGTCGTTTGACCTTTTCATTTTCTTCTAGAAAACTCTCATTTTCTTGTTGTAATACGTTAATGATGTTTTGAAGATGAAAGTTTTGAGAAAATTAAGAATCTAAAGGAGGAGGCATTTGGGAGCCAGTCACATTGTTTTTTTCACCCTTTAATTGTGAAATTTGGGTTTTCAACTTTCTGATCGTGTTACAGTGAGCTCGAATCTGTTCGTCACGTTTGTTTATTTCAAAAACTGCATCAAACTCTGGAACATCCGAGGATATTTTGATGTTTGAGGTTTTAACATTTTTTTGAGATGTTGATATTTTAGTTGCAAATCAAAATGTTCAACTTCCAATTTAGAAAAATGTTTTACCAAGTTATCATGATCATCCTGTTCAATTTTCTCATTTAGTTCTGAGTTTTTGTTTTCAAGATCAATGACACGATCATGGGAAACTTTCAAAGCAACAGATAATTCATGAAATTGAGAAGCAGTAATAGAATGCTTTGTAACAGTATAAAACACATCTTGAGCAACACAACCAGAAATCAAATTATCATTAAGGATATGCAAATTCTTCCTCTCAATCTCATTATTTTTTAGCACACATTCATTATCTTTGACCTCGATTATCATATAATCAAATTCCTTTTCCATTTCCTTAATTTCTGTATCTAAGCCCTTTTGGAGACACTCAAATTGATTTTTTAGCTGTTTAAAGAAAGGCATGACCTCAGTTAAATAGCATTATTTAGTTTACTCAAAACCCCTTTCCCCTTCAGTAATCCCTGTAGGTGTGATTCTCTTCTTACATGTTTTCTCGAAATCAACGAATAGTTGGTATACAACATATAGGCTAATTAAGGTCTTGCTTTTAGTGGGAAGAGTTCTAGGCACTAGATGCATTGGTGTATTTGGAGGATACACAGTAGCAGGGGGTACTTTCCTAAGGGGAGGGTTCATTTCAATAAGTTCATCAGCTTTTTGCTTGTCCATGTCTTTCTTCCAAAAAACTTGTTCTGGTGTTAACTGTGTTTGAGGTCTAAACTTGTTTAAGGCAATCCAATTTTCCTTAGTGTAATCATGGGGTTTAGGTGTTATGTTATACTTGATGCACCAAGGATCATTTAATTTCTTATCAGATTTCACTCTCTTGACTTCTTCCAATTGTTTATCCTCCTTAGTGCAATCAACACATGTAGGCATTTGTCTAGGTTTAAGAATTTCGTTACCATCATAGATTACTTTTTGAGCAGCTTTTGCTTTCTTACCAATCTCAGGATTTGGTTCATCAACAAGAGGAATACTATGCTTATCGCTTAAGACTTTGTGCTTAGTGATCATGTGAGCAGTCTGAATGGTAGTCCCTTGTACGTATAACTTATTTTCAAGCTTGTTTTTCAAAGTTTTAAGTTGGAAAAATCAGTTAAAAGTTTTGATTCCTTAGCATTAAATTCCTGTTTAAGCACTTTAATATTTTCTTGAAGTTCTTGCTTTTGCTTAACAGTTTTGTTTAGTTTGTCTTTCAAGGAATCTAGCTATTGTTTTAATATTTCTTCTCTAAAATTACTTTTTCTAATAATTGTACGCATTTGGTCATCCATTTCCTGCTCACGGGTAGTTAGCTCAAACTTAGCAAGTTTTTCATAAATGGCAACTTGTTCTTTATAGGCATTCAGTTCAGAGATAACAGAATCATCAGGGGCACATGCAGTGTATTCATCAAAAACATAGTCATCATTGACTGCAGAAGATGCATCACTTGGTACGATCTCACTTTCACTTTGTATCACATATTGATCATATGGGACAATATTACTATTACCCACATTATCTATATCTGATTCATTAGTTTCATGTGATTGTACTTCGTTATGTATCTTTTGCTCATCAACTTCATCGTATAGTTTTAATACCTCTGAAATGATTGAATCTTTGGATGGACCAGCCTGTTGTGGTGATGAGACCTTTGGAGAGACCATTGGTGAAATGCTAGCCATGAAGATTGTCTGGGTAGTAGGTTCATCATCGACATCAGAGTCAAATGCGTCACAGTCAGCAACTTGAAAGGCATTTTGATGATTGTGACCTATTTCCGGAATTGGCTGCTCATCCACATCAGCATCATATGTTTTGGCATTTCCCTCAGCAAGAAACAACAACTCTTCTTCATTCAAAACCGCTCCATTGTCCTGAGCTTGCACCAGCAGCATCTTGTCCCTGAAATACTCTACATTTTGAGGGCGTTTTGGAGATGTGCAGTTCCTTGCAATATGTCCTTCACCACCACAGTTGTAGCACTTGATTGGCTTTCCTTGTCCTTGATTTGTATTCCTTCCACAATTCTGATTAGCCACATACCCTCCACCTACTCCACCTTTTCTTGTTCATATTGTCTTCCTTGCACTGGTTGCACCATGATCTTACCATCTCTGACAATAGCATGATTGTGTAGATTGGATGCAGTTCTGATATCATTGTTAGTGTGTGGAGCGAGGTTCATATTTTGCTTAACCATAAGAGCCAGTTGATTGATGAAATGTTCCATTATTGTGTTTGAGTCTGGAGGCTTATATGCTGGATCTAGAATGAGCTTTTGGTTACCGTTACCCGTAGGTATGACTTGAGAGGCTTTGGTGGTAATTCCTACATTTGTGTAGAATGTTGTTGAGTCATTTGATGAGCTTGCATCTCCATGATTAGATTTGAACTTTTCAAGAATCATTCGTTCAAACATAGCATGCTTCTCATTCTGAAGTAGGAATGCATACAATTGCTGATAGTTGGTGTGCCTTAATCCTTTGGTTAGCTTAACTTAGGTGACAAATTTGTGCCATTCGGGATTCATGTTGTTCACAAACTTTGAATTGAGCTGAATATTTGGCATGGTCATTTTTATATTCCTTATATCATTCACAAGTTTGTGGAACCTCACATAGTATTCAGTGACACTTTCTCCAGGGTTCATTTTAAAGTTCTCAAAATCATCATACAATTGAGATTCCCTGTCTTCTTTGGTCAACTCAGAACCAGAGAGAAGCATCTTAACATTGTCCCAAACTGCGTTGGCTTTAGTGTTGTGATTGATTAACTTGTAGATGTCTTTTGGTAGACCCTGAAGTATAATGTTTGAAGCCCTGATATGAGCATCATATCTCTTTTTCTCCTTATCATTGAGCTCATCATACGTCTTTGGTCTGTCCAAACCTAAGATCACTGTACCATCTGCAGCAATTTCAAGTGTGTCTCTGGTAGTCTCAATCTGATAAGGTCCTTCATCAATTAATTTGAGAATGTTAACCCCATTTTCCTTTCCCAAACAGTACAACCTAATTCGTTGAGCCCATGAGTCATAGTCAGTTCTGTCAAGCATAGGTGGACGAGTATCTGATCCAGCTGCTTGAACTTCCTCAGCTACAGAAGAGATGATTGTGGGCACGTTGGTAGACATGATTACAGATTTCACGGGATTTTATAACTCTATGATTAAACCGGGAAATAAATTCTTTCACGGGATTTTACTAAATCAAGAGAAAACCGTAAAATGTAACAATCAAAAATAATAATTAACCAAGTCGCTTCAAACCTTGAAGACAAGTCGCTTAGCACCAAGTCGCTTTGCACCAAGTCGCTAGGTATACAATTTGCTCAATGGACAAGTCGCTAGAGACACAAGTCGCTATGAAGACAAATCGCTAGTAACAGTTTGCTAGGCACACAAATTGCTAGAGTGACAACTCGCTAGAAGAACAAGTCGCTAGTGACACAAACTGCTCAAGGGAACTAGTCGCTTGTGACACAAGTCGCTATGAAGACAAATCGCTAGTGACAAGTCGCTAGACTCTGAGGTTGCTTGAGTAACAACTCGCTAGATAGACAAGTCGCTAGTGACAACTCGCTAGACAAAACAGTACGACCACTACTTTGTCCTTTTTGTCGTTTTGTGTCAAGAGACAAATCGCTTAGTGCACAACTCGCTTCACACAACACAGACAAGTCGCTGAAAATGTAGAGACAAGTCGCAACGAAGAAATCAAGTTAGAGACACAAGTCTCTAGTTTGAAATATTCAAAAACACCACTTTTCAATCCAAAATCAACCCAACCACATTGATTCAAGCCTTCCAAATCAAAACCTAAGCACTTATAATGATTCTAAACACAAAAGTACAATCAAAATCCAAACTTTAACACTAGAAATGGTCCAAATGATGCAAATACCACTAAACTTTTTCAAACCCAAAAACCATATAAAACCACTAGAAATCCAAGAACATGTAAGAGAGATGATCAAACCATGGCTCTTGATAACATTTGTAACATATTGGATTTCATAAACACATCATAACATATTAAATAGGGGCGTATGGCTTAGAGTTTTAGAGAGAGAAAGTTTAGAGGTTTAGGGAACTTAGAGAGAAAAAGAAAAATCTTATTATGAGCTCCAACCCTCTACCTTGGGAGGTAGAGGGTATTTATAGTATCTTACACAAAATGCCACCTACGGGCTGTGGATCAGGCATACAGTGGGTAAAGACCCGTCCGTCCTCCAAGGTGTTACTTAACTAAATACTAACTAACATTAACTAACTACGACTACGAGCTTTCTAACGATTACATATACTTAAGGTGACCGACACTTTAACAACTGGATTTTCTAAATCCTAACAAGATGGATGAAACGTTAGATGCAGCTTGGGAAAAATTTAATGACCTTCTATACAATTGCCCAATGCATGATCTCAACAACTATCAGAAAGTCCTTATTTTCTACAACGGGTT
The DNA here is from genome assembly GCA_019973895.1 of Chrysanthemum seticuspe. Taxonomy (NCBI): domain Eukaryota; kingdom Viridiplantae; phylum Streptophyta; class Magnoliopsida; order Asterales; family Asteraceae; genus Chrysanthemum; species Chrysanthemum seticuspe. The sequence goes on along the minus strand of BPTQ01000001.1, from coordinate 185,700,183 downwards.
AAACATCCCTTCCCGCCAAATGCTCGACTCTCAAGGGCCGATCCCTATGATGCCTCCGGAACAAGCCCTTACATCAATTCAAAAGATGGCTGACCATTCACGAAACTGGTACGATGAAGCTACGACTTGGGCCACTAATAGCAATAGCTTGGACAATTTTAGTGATATCACCAAAGAAATTGATAAGCTCGGATGTGATATGAAGATGGTTAAGGAAGATGTTCATTCCCTCCAAGAAGAAAGCGAAGCATATGAGCAGGTCAGGTATATTGAGTCATTGGAAGAAGCCGTCAATAAATTCTCGGATAATTTAAAAAGGATGCACGACTCGAATGACGAATGGATTAGAAAATTCAAGGAGGGCGCAGACTTTAATTTAAAGAAGCTTGACTATAAGAGGAAAAGCTTGGAAGCTAAGCTTGAAGGATTAAACCGAAAGGTCCTGGAAAGTAAAATGAAGGCGGTTGGATCTATCAAAGCAACAGTGGGAAAGATGAAAGAAGTCAGCTAGGAGCCGATTCCTCGTGATTTACCTGATATCAGACCTTATATACCACCTATCCCATTTCCAGGACGTTTGAAGATTGCGAGAAAAGAAGAAACAAGCAATGCTCAATTAAATAAGATGGAAGCAAAGAACTTAGAGGGTGATGAAGTTCCACAATATGAGGAATCAACCACAATACAAAATGGTATGACTTCTAGCCTTTCTTTTATTCCTAACAATCTTGCTTGTTTTTCTATTCAGGGTGCTGAGATTATGGATGAAATCGTGCAACCCGTCACATCACCCGATGATGGTTATGTAGCTCCGCCTACTGAACCAATTTTAGTTGATCTTGCAAAGGAAGTTGAGGATATGATTTTGAACACTTCAGTGATTAACAAGGAGTCATATGAGCCAATTAATCAACCACATCACGAGGTGAATAATTCATCAAGTTCATCAACTAAAACGAGTAAGGTAAGGAGGGAAATGGCATCTCCTTTAAGGTATGATCATTATCCATCATTTCCCCATCCTCTAGTAATTTCACACCCTCATGGTATTTATCTCTATTTTCAGCCACACTTAGTTTCAAGCGAAGGGAGAAACACCCTCTTACTTAGTAAATAAGGGTGGAGTGAAGCTCGTGACTTGAACAAAAACAAGCGCTTCATGGGAGGCACCCCATGCCTATTTGTCCTTGTTCATTTCTGTTTGTTTTATTTCCATTTCTGTTGGGTTTTGTGTTTTTAACCATTTTTGCAGGAAATGAAGAAAAGTTGCTGCTGCAGCATGCTGATCCGACCAGAGTTATGGCGTAACTCGTTCTCATGGTTACGCCGTAACAGGCCCTTTTGCAGCAGAACTTCAGTTGCACTACCAATTACGGCGTAATCCCATCTCAGTTGTTACGCCGTAGCTACACTTTTGCAGCGTATGCCAGGTTTTGCCTAGTTACGACGTAACTCCTTCTGGAGTTACGACGTAACTATCCTCTGCTACTTCTTTTATTTTAAACACAATAACCTTGTATTAGTATTTTAAATGAATTTTGTGGGTGTGTTCCCTGTAAACCCTCACGAGACTTCACTCGTCCACTTGGGACACCAAGTAGTTTAAAAGGCTTGTTGCATATGCTAAATGCAACCGTGATTCCTACGAAAGTGAGTTAGGTTTATTTTTCATTTTTCATTTTTTTCTTTTTAGAATTATGCTTGTCGGTAGTGTGATTTCAGGAATTGAAGTTTTCTCACGGATGCTTATACGAAGGCACGACTCTTTTTTGTGGGCCTTCTTTCTTTTTAGAGCAAATTTCAGGGAAGTTCTCGCTCTAATTCTACTTTTCTCTTCACCTTTATTTAACGCTTAGTACAAAAGGGACTTTGTACAATTCAAGTGGGGGGACGGGAGTAGAATTATCTCTTGAACTTTATTTTTCCCTCGTTTTTCTAGTTTATTTTAAAAAAATTATGTCATTTTTAAAATTTTGACATGTTTTTCTTAACCTAACTAGATTAGACCTTAGCCGAGCACATACAACCCTTGATATATTATGGTGAGATTAGCCTTATCCGTTTCCAATATTTTACCCCAAATCCACCAAATTATGAGTGTGCCGGTAGCTTGTAAACTTTAGAACTTTTCCTTTGCATCATTTCGAGACCATAGACGAGGTATGTTGAGTTAGCTCGATGTATTTGGACTTTTCAGTTTTAGAAGGCAATATTATAGGATTATCACCCAAATATCCTACCATTGTGTGTCTATCGATTAGTCACCTCGACTTTTCGACCCCCATGTGAAACCCTTTTGTTGCACTCACCTTTAGTGCAAGATACCTCTAGATACACCCATCTGAGCCATTCCTTTCATTTTGTTAACCCAATATATTGTTTCGATACACCTATACACCTTAGCATGTCCTGTAGTCTTTATTTGTGATTGGGAAGTCAGCATTTGCCTAAGTTCAAGGTTCAAGTGGAAAGGTACGAAAATCACACTTTTATCGACAACATATTCCTGAAGATCATTGAAGACCCCCCAAATTACCATTGTTTATCTCAAGTGGGGGGATATTATGTTTAGTTATTATTGTTATGTTGAAAAAAAATAGTTGTTATTTAGTTATTGTAAAGTGCGATGTTATAAGCACTATGTTATGAGCTTGATAGATTTAGTATCGAGGAGGACACCTTGGTCACATTCGAATATTGTAGTTGGTAATTATGCCAACAGTTGGAGAAAAAGTAGTGCGCCCATCACAACGTCCTCTGATGACACATCTACCTAATATTTCATGATCCGGTTTCTTGACTTCAAAGCTTGAACTTTGGGCGGACGGTAAGTGGTGATGACTTGGTTATAGATTTAAACTACCTGCTTGTTTTTTATTTAACACCATTTATATATCCCATGTCTTATCCTACCCTTTAGTCATGAAGCATGTCTAGGTGATGCAGCGAGCAATCTTTGGTGTCTTGGCCATGGATTTGGTCATGTATCATTGATTTTGTCCACTTCGCCGTGACATGTTAGTAATGATGAGTCACCCCTTAACCTTTGTCGTGTCTACCCATATTGCCTTCGAGAATTGTTTAGCCCTTAACTCTAGTGGTGGAGATTTGTGTAACCGCTAAGCTTATGATAGAATACATGCTATGACTGTGCGATTGAGTGAACACCCCGAAATTGACACTTAGAATAGTTAAGAGATTTGAGTGTTTCGTTCCCATTTCGTGAGGTGTTCGGCTTTGTTTTATTTTAGCATAAGGGATTTGTAAACTTATATTTTCCAGGTTTTGGGAGATATCTTTTTAGGAATCTTTCTAATAAATTCTACTTGAGGGCAAGTAGAGTTCAAGTGGGGGGATATTTGATAACATCAAATAGTCCTGAATATTAAGTGTCAATTTCCCCCGATAATGCTTGTAATTTATATCATTTATATGGATTTACGCTTGTTTTCCATTGTTTTCCACTTTCAGGTAAATTACGAGCATTTGAGCTAAAGAGACACGGAATTGGAGAAATATCAAAGATTTATCATAGTATGCTTATTTTAATGAAGTTACGGCGTAACTCATCTCTCACATTACGCCGTAACTAAAGCGTGACTCAGAAAACAACTCATCAGAAGGTTATGGCGTAACACTCCCCAAAGGCTACGACGTAACTATATTAGGTAAAATGAGGTTTCACGCCGCTGTTAACTACGTCGTAACTATTCCACCAACTACAGCGTAACCAAGTATATTGAAGACTACGGCGTAACCACTAATAAGGTTACGCCGTAACCAGCAGATCTAGTGCAAAATACGAAGGAATTGATTGTTACGGCGTAACTCTTATATTAGTTACGCCGTAACCCAGATCTGGCCTATAAATACCCCACGATTTCTAGCATTTCAGATCATCTCTTCTCCTCCCTTTCAAAAGGGGCGATTAGGGCAAATCATCCCATTCCACACACAACAACCAGAGAACGTGGGAAAAAGCTCAAGGCAGGTCTAGAGGAGCATACGGAGCTGTCTCCAAGGGAGAAATCACTCCCCTACGATAAGCATTAGCATTTTATGTTTTCTTTACTTTCGATTCATGTATTTCATACCTTTGAATATTGAATTGATTTGTATGGTTAATATGAGCGGCTAAGCACCTTTTGGTGCTGGCCTAGTTATGATTCCTTAATTGTTTTGTTTGCGTTTACATTACTTCCGCATAATTATTTCTAAGTGTATGCATGCATAGTTTATTGGTAGCTACCCTTAGTTCGGTAGTTTTGAATGGCGGTAGAGGCCAATTGCCTAGGAGATATGATCAACTGACCCTAGGTGAGCGGACTGAGATGGGAAGGGTAAGATATGACCAACTGATGACCCTTTCTTCTTGTGCGATTTGACCAACTGATCACCTACCATTTGGATGAACTTAAGAATTAGGGGGTGAGTGTTTAAGTTGCTAACGCCTGGGCACTCACTATTATAAATCTAGCAGGTAGCGGTACTTAATGACTTGGCTTAGGGGACCAGGAACAACAGGACTTATGAGGGGACACTTGACTTCGCCTGTGGTGGCATCTTTGCTGATAGGTTATGTAAAACCCGAAAATCTAAAACCTATATAAAGACTAAAATACCCTTGGAACCAAGAATAATAAAATACGTAAAATACGTTTATAATAAATTACGGAATTAAAAACCTAATAAATAAAACTTAACAAATATAATTTCGTGAACGACTTTGGTAAGACGAAGGATTTGCCGTTTATTTGTTGGTATGGGCTCGTTTCCTTTGTTTTGTTTTTGCGCCAAGCCGAGGACCAAGAGGAGCCAAGAGGGCGTTTGTTTTGTGTTCGTGTGAGCCAAGGGCCGAAGCCCATGTGGGTGAGATTGTGTATTCGGTTGGACCCAAGCCAAACCCAACTTATCTCCTAAACCTAAACTAATTGCTACTACAATAAATACATCACATAATCATTAAATTGAAACCCTAGTTTGCTTTGCCTCTCCTTTTTCTTTCTTCTTGTTCGGCCGAGACCCATAACACCTTGGTGTTGAGATTTTTGCTTCGACAAGTTAAGGTATAACGTTTATTCATCTTCCTTTAACGTACCTTGCATGTATATGTCAAGATATATTTTGTTTCGTCGCGTTTTGTTCTCTTTTGTTTGTGGCCGAGAGGTATAAACCGAAAAACAAGACAAACCCAAATCAATTGAACTTGTAACTAATAAGGAACATGTAACGTAAGATGTAATATTGAATCGGGTCACGTATATGTTGAGCTAACCTAGGCCGAAGCATGCATGAGTTAGGACCGAACCATATTAGTGTTCGGCTAATGGGTAAAACCTTTTAACTTGAATATGTAACATGTTTAGATGAGCTAGGACTTTCGTATGACTTGCTAGCCGAAACCCTAGATGAACCGAGTACATATGTACATGAGTTTTGGACGTGTAATAAATAAGTAAGGGTCACGTAAACATAAACCCTAGTTTAATATGTAAAGCGTATGAAGTATACAAAACCCTAATAACTTATGGTCACATGAAATCATAAACGTGTATGGTAAAGTGTAAAAGTAAAGAAGGTTATTACTTACGTATTAGGTTAAGTGGAGAGCCATTAAGACGTAACATGTAAAGTAAATGCATATAAATGAGAAATTAAAGAATAAGGAAACCCTAGAACATACATAAGAGTCGATTAGGGTTTGAACTAAATATAGTAATACGTTATTTCATGTGTGAGTTATGACTTATAAACTATTTTCACATTTAACCTAGACCTTAATAAATGATATAACGAACCCTAATTTACAACTTTAATTATAAAATACTTAAGACTCATTAATAAAGAAACCCTAAAGTATGAAGATCATTAAAGTATGAATACCAAATATTCAAAGATCATTTTGACGATTATGGAATCATAAATAACGTGGACGACCGTTAATGTCTATAGGTTCGGTGAAGAGGGAGTAATCCTTTGCTTTTCGTCTTTCTGCTTTTTGATCATTTGCGTTGGAATAAGGTACGGATATTCTGTCTTACTTCAAGACACTTGTGTTATCGTACAGATATTCTGACCTTTTCAGTAAAGGTTTCTTTTTACGTTTTCTTTCGTATTAGGGTTTCCTAAGCCTTTGCTATGAACCCATTCTGATTTGTTTGAGCTATTGATTATCTGAACTCTGACTTTTGAAATATGCAACATCTGATTTTGAACTATTTGATATGAAAACTATGATTTTGGAAACAAGAATGATTTTCTGATGAATATGATCTGTGTCAGTTATGACATTCTGATTTGACCTAAGATAGTTTGACACCCGAGCCAAATATTTAACTAGTCATGGGGGTTCCATGTCCGTATCAGTGATGCACTTCTGATATGACTCTAGGGCAGTAGAGTGATGTTCTGCCACGTCTCTGGATGGTGAAGCATATTTGTGAATATGTAGGAAGGGGCGTATGGATGCATCCTAGATCTGTTATCTGTTATATGTTATATGTTATCTGATGATTGATGCTGCGTGCATGCACGTCCTTCATAACTCTGGTAGGTCTCCCCTACAAATGTTGACTTATGTGAATATGAATATGATCTGATATATGTTCTGGGCTCGTGGTAGTTGACTATAAACATCTTTTGGAAACTATGATTTATGCTTTGAAAATGATTATGATTTTGCTATCGCTCATTCACTTTATTTCGTATCCGTTATCGTTTAGTATTCGCTTTTGCTTTCATATCTGTTCACTGGGCTTTTGAAGCTCAGCCGCACTTTTCTTTTCTTCCGCGGCAGGTATCTAAGCATTGGAAGCTGGGTTGCTTTGGGATGAGTGCTTGAGTGGGCTTACCTTAGAGATTTTAGCTTTGATTTCTTATGATCTTAGACTTATTTATTTCGGATATTATGTTTGAAGTTTATGATGCTTCCGCTGGGACCTATGTATTGAAGTCATTTGACTTGGATTATTTCCGCATTTATGTTAAGACTTCTTTTGGTTATTTGTGTTTTGCTTATGATATGACACCATTATTTGTGATTCCTTTACCCTTGGCGGGTCGGGGCGTTACAATTTATGGTATCAGAGCCCAGGTTTACGACTTGTAGTCAGGACCTGTGAGGATTGGGTAGACTTAGGTTTCCTTCTGTGAACTTCCATTCCGTATCTCACCTTTGTTCTTTTGCTAATCGTTTGAATATCCTTCAGATGGTTCGAACTCGTCAGAATTTGGATGGAGACGATGATGCTCCTAACATGGATGCCGCGATTGCGAATGCTCTCAACTCTCTTTTCCCTGGTTTGACTACACCTGAGATGATGGAACAGGTGATCAACAACATTCGAAATCAGACTGGTGAACCTTCGGGAAGCGGTGGAGGTGCTCAACCCATCGGCATTCACACTTGGCTCGAGCGTTTTGGTAAGCTCAAGCCTCTTTCTTTTAGCACTGCTGCTACTCCCACTGAAGCTGAGGACTGGATCACTCATGTTGAGAAGCTGTTTGAAGTACTGGGTAGTGGAGATGGATTTAAGACTCGTTTAGCTGCATTCAAATTGGAAGGTGATGCTTTAAATTGGTGGAAAGCATTGAAACAAGCACGAGGAGGAGATGCTTTCGCTGTTACTTGTACTTGGGCGGAGTTTCGGACTATCTTCTATAACCGTTACTTCCCTGATGCTGAACAGCAAAGGTATGAGAGGGATTATCAGGCGATCTACCAGTTTGATAATGAGAACTCCAATGAGTACATGAGTAGGTTTATGAGGTTGGTAAGCTTTGTTGGAGCGATTGCTGGAGATGGTAGGCGCCAAGCTAAGCATTTCAAATGGGGACTGAAGAAGTGGATGTTGGACCGACTGCTTAACACTGAGTATGAGGATTTGTCGGCCTGCAATGATGCAGCTCGTAACATTGAGATCTTTCATGAAGGTTCGGGTTACAACAAGCGTAATCGCGATGGTGATCGGATTCAAGGTAGGACTCAAAGTAATGAGTATAAGGGAAATACTGGCAGGAGTTATGATTCAAGGGGACAAGTGAATAAGGGTTATGATCAGCGGGGTCAGTCGGGAAGGAATGTGGACTCTAGGCGCCCTGAGGCGAGGGGTCAGGATAGCAGAGCTGCTGGTAAGAATGGAAATGATCGTCAGAATCAAGGTAACAATAACCAGCGTTACAACAAAGATCAGTCGGCTCGAGGATCGAATCAGGGTCGTGCTTCAGGATCTTCTGGTCAGCAAAGGACAGCTGAAGTTTTGCCTCCCCCACCTATCTGTACTACTTGTGGAAAGGCTCATCCGGGACCGTGTTTCAAAGCCACTGGTGGATGTTTCTCTTATGGTTCCACTACTCACAAGATCAAGGATTGCCCTAAGAGGAACCCGTCGATTCCTGGAAACTACACCAAGCCGCCACCTACTACTGGACGTGTTTATGCTACTACTCGGAATCAGGCGGAGCACACTTCAGGTACCATTACGGGCACTCTTTTCATTGATGATTATTCTGTCTTCGTTTTATTTGACACCGGTGCCACACACTCCATTATATCTGTCACATGTGCTAAGAAACTTAATATGAAGCCACAACCACTAACGAATCACTTATCGATATCTACGCCTATGAAAAACCACATGATCATTGATCATAAATACGTTAAGTGTCCTCTCCGTTTTGATGATCGTATTCGCCCTGCACATCTGTATCCTCTCGATATGGTCGACTTTGATATCATTCTAGGCATGGATTGGTTGGCTTATCATAGAGCTTCCATCGACTGCTATGCTAGAACTGTGATCTTTGGAGACGTAAAACATCCTGAATTCATTTATTATGGTTCTAAACCACTCAAATCTGTTAAGTTCATTTCTGCTATGAAGGCACGGACCATGATTGCTCATGGGTGTCAAGGTTTTCTAGCATCTGTTAAGGACACATCTTTGGAGAGTCCTAACATTGAAAATCTTTCTGTTGTGTGTGAATTCACCGACGTTTTTCCCGATGAACTTCCTGGTCTTCCTCTAGCTCGAGAAGTTGAGTTTAGCATTGAGTTGATTCCTGGTGCTAAACCGATTTCGAAAGCTCCGTATCGTATGGCACCTATAGAACTGAAGGAGTTGAAGGAACAGCTGCAAGAGATGATAGATAATGGATTCATTCGACCTAGTCTTTCTCCATGGGGTGCACCTGTTTTGTTTGTGAAGAAGAAGGATGGAAGTATGCGTCTATGTATCGACTACCATGAACTCAACCGTATTACTATTCGAAACCGTTATCCTCTTCCGCGCATAGACGATTTGTTTGATCAACTGCAAGGAGCTAAGTTCTTTTCTAAGATTGATCTGAGGTCTGGTTATCATCAACAACGTGTGAAGGAGCAAGATGTTCCTAAGACCGCGTTTCGTACCAGATATGGTCATTATGAGTTTCTCGTTATGCCTTTTGGTTTGACGAATGCGCCTGCTGTGTTTATGGACCTGATGAATCGTGTTTTCCATGAGTTTCTCGACAAGTTCGTTATTGTTTTCATCGACGACATCTTAGTTTACTCCAAGTCTGAAGAGGAGCATGAGCAACATCTCCGGATAGTTTTGGAGATTCTGAGGAAGAAGAAGTTGTACGCCAAATTCTCGAAGTGTGAATTTTGGTTAGGACAAGTCGCTTTCCTTGGTCATATCGTATCAGCTGATGGTATAACCATGGATCCGTCTAAGGTTGAGGCTATCACTAAGTGGCCAAGACCTACGACAGTGACTGAGGTCAGGAGTTTTCTAGGACTTGCTGGATATTATCGACGTTTTGTTGAAGGTTTCTCTCGTTTAGCTTTGCCTTTAACCCAATTGATGAGGAAAGGTGAAAAGTTCGTGTGGACGGATGAAAGAGAAAAGAGTTTTGAAGAGTTGAAACGAAGGTTGGTTTCCGCTCCTATTTTGACTCTTCCATCTGGTTCTGGAGGATATCAAATCTATAGCGATGCATCTAAGAAAGGATTGGGCTGTGTCTTGATGCAACATGGTAAGGTGATAGCTTACGCTTCAAGACAACTGAAACCTTATGAGGAGAATTACCCAACTCATGATCTTGAGTTAGCTGCTGTGGTGTTCGCGTTGAAGATCTGGAGACATTACTTGTATGGAGAGACGTGTGATATTTTCACCGACCATAAGAGTCTCAAGTATATTTTCACTCAAAAGGAACTCAATATGAGACAAAGAAGATGGTTAGAACTTCTTAAGGATTATGACACTAACATTCAGTACCATCCTGGTAAGGCTAATGTAGTTGCTGACGCACTTAGCCGGAAATCAGGCATGCTTGCAAGTATTGAGATTGAGCCTAGGATCATTCGTGATTTAGAACGTTTGGATGTTGAGTTGTGCGTACGAGGTATTGGTGGATATTGGGCTAGTATGAAGGTGGAGTCGAACCTTATACTGCAAATTAAGGAAGCTCAGAAAGATGACGGCGAGCTGTGGGCCGTAGCTCAGAATGTTGAAGAAGGTAAACAGACGGAGTTTAAGGTTGATAACGATGGGATTGTATGGTATGAAGATAGGCTTTGCGTTCCCAATGATCAGGTACTTCGTGAGAAAGTTATGACTGAAGCTCATAGTTCTCCTTTCACTATCCATCCTGGTTCTACCAAGATGTATAGGGATTTGAAACAGTATTTCTGGTGGAATGGCATGAAGCAAGATGTGGCGACGTTTGTGTCGAAGTGTATGATTTGTCAGCAAGTGAAGATCGAACATCAAAGAGCTAGTGGACTGTTACAACCCTTGGATATTCCGACATGGAAGTGGGATAAGATATCTATGGACTTTGTGACTGGACTACCTCTTACTAAGAAGAAGCATGATGCGATTTGGGTGGTTGTTGATCGGCTAACCAAATCTGCTCATTTCTTACCAATTAGAAAGGATTATGGTATTGGCAGATTGTCAGAGATTTTTCAGCAAGAGATAGTTAGACTTCATGGTACTCCGACTGCTATTGTGTCAGATAGGGATTCGCGTTTTACTTCTCGTTTCTGGAAAGGTTTGCAAAAAGCTTGGGGTACTCGACTTAATTTTAGTACGGCGTTTCATCCTCAAACAGATGGTCAGTCAGAGAGGACTATTCAGACCTTAGAGGACATGCTAAGGGCTTGTGCTTTGGAATGGACTGGCAGCTGGGATGAATATTTGTGTTTGGTAGAGTTTGCATACAACAACAGTTGGCATGCTAGCATTAAGGCAGCACTGTTTGAACTTCTTTATGGAAGGAAATGTAGGTCACCTACTTGTTGGGATGAAGTAGGTGAACGTCTAATCGAAGGTCCGGAAATGATTGAGATCACTAATGAGAAAGTAGCTGTTGCTAGAGAAAAGTTGAAGGAGGCTAGGTCTCGTCAGAAAAGTTATGCCGACAAGCATCGTCGTGATTTAGAGTTTCGAGTTGGTGATCGTGTGTTTTTGAAAGTCTCGCCTTTTAGAGGTGTGAAACGTTTTGGAATCAAGGGCAAGCTCAGTCCTCGATTCATTGGTCCGTTTGAAATTCTGGAGCGTATAGGAGAAGTTTCGTATCGATTAGCACTTCCGCCTCAGTTATCGCATGTTCATGATGTTTTCCATGTATCTCTCCTAAGAGGATACAATTATCATCCATTACACGTTGCTTCGTATCCGTTTGATCAGATTCGATCCGATATGTCTTTATCTGAAGAACCGGAAGCTATTTTAGAAAGACAAGAAAGAGTTATGAGAAGTAAAGTCATTCCGTTCGTTAAGATTCTTTGGAAAAATCACCCGGAGCGTGAGGCTACTTGGGAAACCGAGGAGTCGATGCGAGCTAGTTATCCTCATTTCTTTGAATAGCTCGGTATGTTATCATTTCGTTTTCGTTTTGTTTCATTTCAATTTTCGAGGACGAAAATTTTTTTTTAGAGGGGAAGAGTTGTAAAACCCGAAAATCTAAAACCTATATAAAGACTAAAATACCCTTGGAACCAAGAATAATAAAATACGTAAAATACGTTTATAATAAATTACGGAATTAAAAACCTAATAAATAAAACTTAACGAATATAATTTCGTGAACGACTTTGGTAAGACGAAGGATTTAAAAGTTTCGCTAATGAAGTTGGGCCGTTTATTTGTTGGTATGGGCTCGTTTCCTTTGTTTTGTTTTTGCGCCAAGCCGAGGACCAAGAGGAGCCAAGAGGGCGTTTGTTTTGTGTTCGTGTGAGCCAAGGGCCGAAGCCCATGTGGGTGAGCTTGTGTATTCGGTTGGACCCAAGCCAAACCCAACTTATCTCCTAAACCTAAACTAATTGCTACTACTATAAATACATCACATAATCATTAAATTGAAACCCTAGTTTGCTTTGCCTCTCCTTTTTCTTTCTTCTTGTTCGGCCGAGACCCATAACACCTTGGTGTTGAGATTTTTGCTTCGACAAGTTAAGGTATAACGTTTATTCATCTTCCTTTAACGTACCTTGCATGTATATGTCAAGATATATTTTGTTTCGTCGCGTTTTGTTCTCTTTTGTTTGTGGCCGAGAGGTATAAACCGAAAAACAAGACAAACCCAAATCAATTGAACTTGTAACTAATAAGGAACATGTAACGTAAGATGTAATATTGAATCGGGTCACGTATATGTTGAGCTAACCTAGGCCGAAGCATGCATGAGTTAGGACCGAACCATATTAGTGTTCGGCTAATGGGTAAAACCTTTTAACTTGAATATGTAACATGTTTAGATGAGCTAGGACTTTCGTATGACTTGCTAGCCGAAACCCTAGATGAACCGAGTACATATGTACATGAGTTTTGGACGTGTAATAAATAAGTAAGGGTCACGTAAACATAAACCCTAGTTTAATATGTAAAGCGTATGAAGTATACAAAACCCTAATAACTTATGGTCACATGAAATCATAAACGTGTATGTTAAAGTGTAAAAGTAAAGAAGGTTATTACTTACGTATTAGGTTAAGTGGAGAGCCATTAAGACGTAACATGTAAAGTAAATGCATATAAATGAGAAATTAAAGAATAAGGAAACCCTAGAACATACATAAGAGTCGATTAGGGTTTGAACTAAATATAGTAATACGTTATTTCATGTGTGAGTTATGACTTATAAACTATTTTCACATTTAACCTAGACCTTAATAAATGATATAACGAACCCTAATTTACAACTTTAATTATAAAATACTTAAGACTCATTAATAAAGAAACCCTAAAGTATGAAGATCATTAAAGTATGAATACCAAATATTCAAAGATCATTTTGACGATTATGGAATCATAAATAACGTGGACGACCGTTAATGTCTATAGGTTCGGTGAAGAGGGAGTAATCCTTTGCTTTTCGTCTTTCTACTTTTTGATCATTTGCGTTGGAATAAGGTACGGATATTCTGTCTTACTTCAAGACACTTGTGTTATCGTACATATATTCTGACCTTTTCAGTAAAGGTTTCTTTTTACGTTTTCTTTCGTATTAGGATTTCCTAAGCCTTTGCTATGAACCCATTCTGATTTTTTTGAGCTATTGATTATCTGAACTCTGACTTTTGAAATATGAAACATCTGATTTTGAACTATTTGATATGAAAACTATGATTTTGGAAACAAGAATGATTTTCTGATGAATATGATCTGTGTCAGTTATGACATTCTGATTTGACCTAAGATAGTTTGACACCCGAGCCAAATATTTAACTATCATGGGGGTTCCATGTCCGTATCAGTGATGCACTTCTGATATGACTCTAGGGCAGTAGAGTGATGTTCTGCCACGTCTCTGGATGGTGAAGCATATTTGTGAATATGTAGGAAGGGGCGTATGGATGCATCCTAGATCTGTTATCTGTTATATGTTATATGTTATCTGTTATCTGATGATTGATGCTGCGTGCATGCACGTCCTTCATAACTCTGGTAGGTCTCCCCTACAAATGTTGCCTTATGTGAATATGAATATGATCTGATATATGTTCTGGGCTCGTGGTAGTTGACTATAAACATCTTTTGGAAACTATGATTTATGCTTTGAAAATGATTATGATTTTGCTATCGCTCATTCACTTTATTTCGTATCCGTTATCGTTTAGTATTCGCTTTTGCTTTCATATCTGTTCACTGGGCTTTTGAAGCTCAGCCGCACTTTTCTTTTCTTCCGCGGCAGGTATCTAAGCATTGGAAGCTGGGTTGCTTTGGGATGAGTGCTTGAGTGGGCTTACCTTAGAGATTTTAGCTTTGATTTCTTATGATCTTAGACTTATTTATTTCGGATATTATGTTTGAAGTTTATGATGCTTCCGCTGGGACCTATGTATTGAAGTCATTTGACTTGGATTATTTCCGCATTTATGTTAAGACTTCTTTTGGTTATTTGTGTTTTGCTTATGATATGACACCATTATTTGTGATTCCTTTACCCTTGGCGGGTCGGGGCGTTACAGGTTAGGGCGAATTGACCAAATGTTGTCCTCTCGACTTTGACCCCACCTGAAGTAATTGGAAGTAAGTAGACGTAGACATAACTAGCTAGGAGGAATAACTAGGTTAGCACCACTATCCTCTATTGATTTATCCTTTACCTTTATTTGCTTTATTCTACTTTAGTAGTTAAATTAGTAATTCCTTATCACAACCATTATTAAATTTGTGACACTTAGACTTAGTAATAATCCAACACACATAGCTCTTGGGACGACCTCGGCTTTACCGATTACTACACTACACACGACCGGGTACACTGCCCGTTAGTGCACTAGGATAGACCATAGGTATAATGAGACTTTATAAATAATAAAATCTGGTCATTAAAACCTGCATCAATATGATTATAGGTTTGAACCAAATATGCATGTAGCACCAAACCGTCATTATGAATTGGTGTATACTAACAAACACAAATTAATATATAGTAAAAAAGAATTAGAATTACCTCTTGCATTAATGCATCGTAAATCATCCCGAAAACCAACTCACTTTCTATTCTTCTTTCACTGATTTTTTGTGAAACTATTAAAATTGATTTTTTTTTTTTTTTCTTTTTTTGTGTTTGTTAATGTGCATGTGATTATGGCCGATTTATATAGACATGAATTATGTTATATCTTAATAATGTCAAACTATAATTAATGTATAGATATGTATTATCAAAAATAAATCAAAATTTTCTTGTAAAGATATGGATTATAACTATAATTAATGTCTAGATATGAATTATAATAAATAATTCAATACTTTCTTATAAAGATATGGATTATAACTATAATTAATGTCTGAATATGTATTGTAATAATTAATTCAATACTTTCTTAAAAAGATATGGATTATAAGTACATTTATCTATATTTATACTATTTTATAATGTATTTGAATATTCAAAATAGAAGAATTAAAATTTTAAGCAACGCACTTACTAATAATGGAAAATGATGTTACATCTCGAATATTAAGTGTCTTAAACTTGTAGACTCGTAACAGTTCTTTAATAAATGCCTAATAAATATTATTACTAAAACACCCCTATAATGACAAATAAATGTTATTATACATATTGTACAAACTAATAAAACACACAAAACTTCATACAATTTATATGAAAACAAGTTGCTGGTTGTATGGCCAAACCGGACCGAACCAATGGGTTCAACCGGTTTAACCGGGAATCGGAGTCACCACCGGTTCGGCTAACCAATACAAACTGTCCGAAAACGAATCTGAGAGGACTATTGAAACCGGTAAAAATGAATTAATTGGGCCGGACGGGGATCATTTTCTTCTTGCTTTTCTGAAGTTAATCAACTTATTATTGCATTTTGTTAGTGTCTAGACTTTAATCATAGGATATCAACTGTCGCAACGTGCGGGCACCCTGCTGATCTTTAAAAATGGATTTTGTACTATATTTAAGTTACGTGCAAATTAAGCGATGTCTTTTTTATTATCTCAAATTTGATGACTGGGATGATTTTTGATGAGGTAGTTTTAGGGGGTTTTCTACGTGGCATGATTGCCATTTCATTATCATACAACCTTGTTTCGTCTATACTTGAAATCTTAAATGTTGAAAACTTAAATTAATATAGTTTGCATAAATTACTCTTAAATATCCTTCAATACACTTTAAACTTAGGTGTTCAAAAATGAAATTTATGAATGATCATTAAAATAAAATTTGACAATAACATTAATATCAAAGGAAAAAAAAGAGATAGGGAAACAGAAAGACTCGAACAAGAATCTCAAGTTACCAAACAAATTCAAAATTGTAAATCACATCTGAAGTCATCCTATCTCTTCACCAATCCCACTTCAAATCTTCGATAATCAACCACCCATGAATGGGCAAATTACCACCAAAATTGAAGTAACCAAGACATTATCCCACGTATAGATGTCCACCCATCAAAAAAGGTAACCCATCAATCTTCCTTTTGGCTTAAAACTGGTGGTGCTCATAAACTGTTTGTTAAAATGCCAAACCGAGTTTTGTTTAAATAAGCATAACAAGTAACCCAAGAAGTAACTGATAAGAAAGGTAGGTTAATCTTACTTGGATTTTGTGGAGATGGGGAAATTTTCTCGCAACGTTGATGCTAATGGTTGGACTTGGATTTTTGGTAAAAACAATGCTTCATTCACTAAACCTATCGGGAACCCATTTCACAAGGATGTGGAGAAAGTGGAGTTGTCCTTTTACGTCACTAATTTCCCCAAATCGCTTGACCCAAGAGGCCTCTGGAAAATTTGTGCGCCTTATGGTAGCCTTGTTGACACTTACATTGCAAACAAACGCTCAAAAGGGGGTAAGCGGTTTGGATTTATTCATTTTATTGGAGTTAAAGATGTTGATGCCTTTGTTAAATCTCTATCCAACATATGGATTGGTAACTTCCACTTATTTGTTACGGTGGCTAAATTCCAGAGAACTGCCCATGTTGAACCCAAATCGAAGCAACACCCTGATAATATCAATGTGTCACTGGCTGATGATAACCTTAACCCTAAGATTAACACTTCGAAAGGCACTGCTCCTACTTTGGATAAACCTTCTTTTGCATCTATTTTGCATGGTAACTATAATATGAAGTAGAGTGTTTCATCTTTGTCCGACATCACACGTTCTATCTCTCTTTCTGATCATGATCTCATTAGTGTTGATGATTCTTCTAGGGTTATTTTGGTTAAACTTAAGGAATTGGACACCATGAGTAACATGTACTCGATTTGTAAGAATGAAGGATTCACTGATTTGAAAATCCATCATGTTGGTGGATTGTGGGTTTGGATTCAGTTCCCATGAGTGGCTTCTTGCATGTCATTTCAATCAAATGAATGCATGAAGAGAATTGCAATCTCGTTTAAGAATGTTTCACCTTCTTTCAAGGTTGATGAACACATGATTTGGGTTGAGATCAGTGGTCTTCTACTTTGCGCATGGGGTTCGAATGCTTTTAAGAAAATTGCTTGTATGTTTGGAAAGTTTATGTTCTTCGAGGTCGATCAATCGGCAGCTATGTCTATGGGTAGAGTTTGTATCTCTACCAAATCCCTAAAATTAGTTTCGGAAAGAGTTCATGTTGTCATTCACGGGGAGTCATTTGAGGTTCATGTTCATGAAATAGGAACTTGGAGTATTAATATTGAGGACGACTCTTTTGTTTCACTTTCTTCAGAAGATGACTATAATGAAGATAGGGATGCGGATTCAGTTGGAGATGACTCACTAGAAGGATATGAAGAAATTATCAAAAGCTTGACAGAACATGACGAGGAAGAGGGGGATAACATTTCAGCTAATAATGATTTAAAAGCTGATATGGATACTTGTCATGTAACTCAGGAAGCTATTAACGATCCCCTACCACAGACTTCAAAAGAGGAGGTTCCTTCTAACTTAAGTTGCCCACCAGGTTTTGAGCACTTAAAAAACACGAATAAATGTCTCCCTCACTATGCTAGTTCCTCTAATACGAGTAAGTGCTCTACTTCTTTTGCGAAAAATCACAAGAAGGACATTAAGGGGATTTCTCTTATCCATGAAATGTCGAGAATTATTGACGTTGGCGGTTCTTTGGGTTTTGATGTTAGAGGATGTCAAAAATCGTTGAATAAAATGATTAATGGGATCGGAGCACATGATAAGGATTTAAAACTGTTGGAATCACTCCTAAACAGTATTTCAAGTATTTATATTTCATATGTAATAGGTAGCTTTGTTATGGCCTTTATGTTTGTTTAAGGTCAAGCTTATGTAGAAGGCCCATAAGCTTGATCCAAGCCCAATAAGGAATAGGGAAGGAGAGGGAGTGTTGCCCTAGCTCCTTGCCTATATAAACTATTGTAAACCCTCATTTGAGGGTTGGTTGTTCAAGTTATTCTTTCACTCACTCTCTACGCCTAACCGGTTTTACTTATACGTGTGTGTGTGTGTGTTTAGCTTGTTCAATCGCCTTATCTCTTTCTCTATAAGCTTGTGTTGTAAAACTAGTGACCTAACAGTGGTATCAATCGCCAAATAGTTGGGTGTACACTTTGTTTTTGAAGTTTTGGTTTTGGGTCTTACGCGTAAAGATAACACAATCTTTGGTTCGCTTAAAAACTAATTTTTTACACTTTTGAATCCAAGATTCTTGTACTTTCAACGTTATTAGGTGTTAAACTATTGGTTTTTGGCAAAAAGTTTGGAACTTTACGTGTTTTTCCTTGTTTTTAAGCTTGTTTTTGTACGCAAGTGTTATCCTACGCGTAACTGTTTTAAGTGCTTTGGATCATCAAGTTTCACACTTTTGTGTTATTTTGGTGTTATTGAAGCTATTTCAACACACAAAAACTGGTTTAGAAACACATTTGGATAGAATCAAAGTTACGAGTAATCTTACGCGTAACAAAACCCTAAAATTACGCGTAAGACTTTCCTTGGTTTGATCTTCAATTTTCTGGTTTATTCCGTGTTTTCTTACTTGGATAAGTCTGAAAATACGTCGACTTTGGATATCTTTTGCACTGTGAAGTGTAAAAGATCACTTGGGATAAAACCCTAATCTTACGCTTAAGCATAAGCTTACGCGTAGAAAATATTACGCTTAAGATTCATCTTACGCGTAGACTTAGTCCTACGCATAAGGTAATCCTACGCCTAACTTTCTACGCCTAACTTACTGTTTACGCATAACATTAGTCTTTTTTCCTGCTTACGCGTAAGCTAAATCCTACGCGTAACTATTCTTGTTACGCGTAACTTTTGGTGTTTTTACGCATAAGTGCTACTTGGTTCTTGTCATTTCTACGCCTAAGGATACTTCATCAACAAAGGTTCATTCGACTACAAAGATCCATTCTTACTACACAAGTTTATCATCATGTCTCAACCACCATACTCTAACTACTTCCCTCACACTTATAATCATCAACAACAACAACAATTAACTCCACAACATCAACAATGGAATCAACAACAAGCCATTTATCAACAACAATTTAATCAGCAACATACTCCACAACTTGGTGCAATTCCACAACCACAAATGGTTCAACCACCACCAAGTCTTCAAACTCTACCCTACACAAACGATTTCAATCAACATCCATCACGAAGCACTATGAAGGAACCCACTTGGTTTGCAAAGATGTGTGAAGCTTTAAGCAGCCAACAATCAATTCATGAAGCTGGATCACTTGATAGACCTCCAATGCTCACTCCAGGAAACTACGATCAATGGGTGATAAGGTTCTTTAGGTTCTGTGATCTGAAGAAGCCACATGGAAAGTTCTTAAAGAAGGTTATCTTGGAAGGTCCATTTGAGATGCCTACTGTCATTGTACCCGGAGATCCAAACGCAGTTCCACCAAGAGATGAACAAACCAACATTGCTACTGTTGCAGATTTAAATCCTACAGAACTTCTACACTATGAAGCTGATGAACTTGCAATGGAATACATCCTTTTAGGATTACCAAACCCAATTCTTCGTAGTGTTGATGCTCAAAAGACTGCACAAAAAATGTGGGATCATATTCGTCTTCTTATGGAAGGATCTGTACTCAATCAGGAGGATTTGGAATCCAAAATTTACTTGGCTTATGAACACTTCATGATTGAACCTGGAGAGACACTAGAGTCCTATCATCATCGATTTTCAGATATCATCAATGATTTGGATAAACACAACATCATCATGCCAAGAATTGCAGTGAATACTAAGTTCCTGAGTAGTCTTGGTCCAGAATGGGAGAAGTATGTCATTTTTCTCCGTCAAGCGAAGAATATGCATCATTCTACTTATGGATTGTTGTACGATTACTTGAAGCCTCATGAAAAGGAAGTTGATCGGGAAAGGATTCTCCGTGCTCAAATTGCTAAACAGTCACAACCGGACAATCAACAACTTGCCTTGTATGCTCAACAGAATTATCCCTCTCAACCAGCAACTCAACCAACTGCTTCCAACACACCTTCACAGCAACAACCTCAACCTCAACAAAATCAATTGGTCCCATACAGCAACAATGCTCAAGCATATGTCAGTGAAGCGACTGAGGAAACAGATCCGTTCGAAGCATTGCAACAAGGATTTGTGATGATTGCTAATGCTTTTGGCCGTTACACCAACAAATCCAACAATCGTATTCGTTCCTCATCTAACACACGGACTCAAGCTGTTGTGAACAATGGACGTGTTGAAGTTCAGAATCGTGAATATGGTCGTCAGATGGGCGGTGGTCAAGGGTTTAATGCTGTGGGTAGGAATAACAACAGAGCTCAAGTGGTGGAACAGGGAAATGCTCAGAATCGGTTAAATGGTCTTAGATGCTACAACTGCAATGAGAAGGGACACCTGGCTAATGCATGCCCAAAGCCAAGGACTCGGGGCAGTGCTTATTTCAAAGAGGCATTACTTTTGGCTCTTAAGGATGAAGCCGGTGGATCTCTCACAAACAAAGAACAGAGCTTTATGGCAGATGCAGACTCAGATGATGATATGGAGGACTTGCAGGCTAATGCAGCTGTTATGTTGATGGCTAATATGCATGAGCTGCACATGAGTGATACAGGCCCAGTGTATGACACTGATGGCTTGTCTCAGGTACCCGAACAAACCATCATCATATCTGAACTAATATCTCCGCCAATATCTGAATCCGGCACGGATCAAACTGTTCAAAATGAGTCTTCTACATCCTCGTCTGATGATTTTCAAATTAACCCTGTAGTTACATTTGACGATCAAGATGACCTTATGGTCCCCTTTGATAATCAAATTGACTCCGTGGTCGTACTTGAGGATCTAAAGAATGATCATGTTGAGACTCAAGTTGAACAAGATGATCTGTTGCCTCATCCGGATTTTGCTCGGTTAATTCAAGACCATAAAATCAAAATGGAGGAATGTTATGCATTAAATCAATCCTTAAAAAGTAAAAATGCACTGTTAACCAAGGATTTTGAATGTTTACAAATGCAACTCAACTTTTTCAAAACTCAAGAAAACCGTGAAAAAGGTTTTGAAGCCGCTTTTGCAAAATCTCATCAAAACGAAAAATATTTAGAGAGACAGATGCGTGATCTAGCCGCCTCGAAGAATGCTTTGTTGTCCGAATTAGAACAACTGAAACATGAACATAAAAAGCAAATTAACGCTCTCACCTTAGAAAATCAAAAAGCTAAGGCTGAGTTGTTAAATTGTCAAAAACAGTTCTCCGCATACAAAAAGCATTCAACGAATCGGGTAGATGACCTTCTTGCAGAAATTCTCGGTTTGCAAAACAAAATTAAAGAGTTTAAAACTGTTGTTTACAAACATGGTGAATCAGTAACAGCTATAGAAAAGTTTACCTTAAAACCTAATCCAAATGGATATGGAAAAAATCTAGCTGATTACAAACCAAAGCTTTCACTAAAAACATTCAAACCAACTCCTGAAGTGTCCAGTGCAAAATACAAAATTGATAATACTGTCATGAGTGTTGTTGAATACCATCGTCAAGAGGAATTAGATGCAGAAGACGAGAGTCGATCAAAATTAAAAAATGTTGTTTACAACAAACCTTTTAATTATAAAAACGCGGTCACTTTCGTCACACCAACGGATTCTTCTAACACACCAAGGGTTATCATCAAAACACCCGAGTCTTCTATTGTTAATCCCAAAACAGTCCTTGCACAAACTTATGGTCCTTTACCTTCCATTAGTGAAGTAAACTCAAAACCTGAAAATCGAAAAATTCTTCGATATTTTGACATTTTCATGGCTGACCTCAAAATTTTACAACATGAGATAGAATATCGATCTGAAATCAAAGTTGAACATTTTCAATCGCCTCTGGCGCGAGAACAAAGAGACATTTTTCAGAAAAATCTTTTACCTAATGTTAAAAACTTGAAAAGTTGTGCAATTGCCTGGGAAAAGGATTTTCATAAGGAACTTGGGGTAATGAAAAACGTTTTCGAGAAAACAGAAACATCTATTACTAACACAAAACGCAAAAAGAAACTATTGAGAAAAGATGTTGATCGACTCTTGGAAGATGTTATCTGTGCTGATATCCATAATGTTGTGCTATTCTATTCGTTGCCATATGCATCTGATCATATCTCTGCTGATATTGTTGAAACTGTTGCAACTGTTGAGAACACCGATAATGTGCTTCAGATCGAGTCTTTAAAAGCTGAAAATAAACGATTACACACGGAAATTTACAATGCAAAACGACGTCTACATTGGTGTGAAAAAGATATTCACAACCATCAACTTAGTTTTCAAAAGAAAATCGCTCAATTGAGTGCAAAATCTTCTGATACTAAAATTGAGCATCTGGATGATCAAAACGTGTCTTTGAAAAGTCAAATCTCAAAATATGAACAAGAACTTTTAAAAGTCAAACAAGAATATGGTGTCATATTTGATTTACTCAAAAAGACTCGAGATGAAGCATCAAACGAACTTGATCACTGTCTTGCTCACACTAGAGAAGTCATGAATTTTGCTGGTAATCTTCGTTCTGAAAATCAAGATCTGATTCACACCATCTCTAAGTTACGGGAAATGTTAGGAAAGTATGAACTACTCCCGCCTACTGTGATTAAGAGATTAGCACCAGTCACACTTAGTAATCGTGAACCTAGAATTCCCACTGCCAAATCACAAGTTGCTAATGTGTTTCCCTCTACTGAAACAGGAATAGTTGCATCTTTTCCAAACGTCCGCACTTCACAGCCTAGGAGCACTCAATCGAAGAATAGGAAGTTGCGACCTAAGAAAAGATCAATAAGGAATGCTAAAGTAGAAGAACACCCTAGGAATCTGAATAAAACTCATGTTACTTCCACTATAGATGTTGCGTCTGGCAAATGTAATAGAAATAGTGATGTAACGAATGCTAAACCGTTAAGTACCTTTGATATTCAGTCTGATGCACCTTGTGATATTTGTCAAAAGAGTATGAATTCTGATTGTCATGACAAATGTGTTGCTAAAGCTATAATCTCTAGATTACGGAATCCTAAGAATCGGAATACCTCTAGGCCCACTAATCATTCTAAGTCTGTGCTTGGTAAACCACCTTCTTTAGATTCTAAGGCAACCATTGCTATCACAGTAGCTCCCACTACACCTCCTAAGAATGTAGTATCATCTAGTGCTTTCACTAAGACTAAAGCAAAGAGTAGTTATAGATGGCAGAAATGGATATATAACACACTAGGATTTAAATGGATGCCTAAAATTATAAATGTGTGTATGTCTAACATATCTGCTTCGGAACCCTCTCACATTTCGGGTTCCACATCTACTTCTATTCCATCTGTGTCGTCTGTGTGTAATGCAGGTGATACAGATCATTCTCTGGATTGTTGATAGCGGATGTTCCCGACACATGACAGGCAACCTTAAACTGTTATCAAACTTTATTGCAAAGTTCATTGGCACTGTCAGATTCGGGAACGATCACTTCGCAGCCATCATGGGCTACGGAGATTATGTTAATGGGAACATCGAAATCAGCAGGGTTTACTATGTGGAAGGCCTCGGTCACAATCTGTTTTCAGTAGGTCAATTTTGTGATGGAGATTTGGAGGTTGCTTTCAGGGAGAAAACTTGTTTCATTCGTGATCTACAAGGAAACGACCTTATGTCTGGCTCGCGTAATTCTAGTCTCTACACTATCTCTATGCAAGACATGGTTGCTTCCTCTCCCATTTGCTTACTTTCAAAGGCAACATCTACAAAATCATGGCTATGGCACCGTCGTCTATCACATTTAAACTTTCAAACCATCACCAACCTTGCTCGACACAAACTAGTTGAAGGACTCCCACGATTCCGGTATTCAAAAGATCACCTTTGCTCAGCCTGTGAACAAGGGAAAAGCACTCGTGCTCATTTTCCTTCAAAGGTGGAACACAGCTCTCAGCATGTGCTTCATCTTCTTCACATGGATTTGTGTGGCCCGATGCGCGTGCAAACGATCAATGGCAAACGCTACATCTTAGTAATTGTTGATGACTACTCACTATGGACTTGGGTCTACTTTCTTCGTAGCAAAGACCAAGCTCCACAAATGATCATCACCTTTCTCACAAAGATACAGGTTCAGCTCCGCAACACCGTCAGAATCATCAGAACAGACAAAGGAACTGAATTTGTTAACAAAACCCTTCGTGAATTTTATGAGAAAGTGGGAATTCAGCATCAAACATCTATTGCACGGACACCTGAACAAAACGGAGTTGTTGAAAGACGAAACCGAACGTTAGTGGAAGCTGCAAGAACAATGTTAATCAATGCTAAACTTCCTGATTACTTATGGGCAGAAGCTGTATCCACTGCATGCTATACTCAAAACCGTTCTATGATCACAAAACGCCACAACAAAACACCTTTTGAGCTTGTCCACAACCATAAACCGAACCTCAAACACTTTCATGTATTTGGATCCCTTTGCTATCCGAATAATGATCGTGATGACTTTGGAAAGCTCAAAGCAAAAGCTGATATTGGAGTATTTATTGGATACTGTGACAATTCTAAAGGTTTCCGAATCTGGAATCGTCGAACTAAGGAGGTAATGGAAACGATTCATGCTCATTTCGATGAACTCACGGATATGGCTTCTGAGTATAGCAGCTTAGAACCCGGACACAACCGTTTAAACTTCCCTCAACCCCCATCATCAGCTGAAGAAAGCCCTCAGCTAACTCGTCAACAAATGGAAAGGTTATTTGCTCCTCTGTTCTGTGACGACATTGATGAACGTGCTCCTGGTGTATCCGCTGTTTCCGCTGCACAACCTGATAATATTCCTATACCTGATACACCTGCTACAACAACTACTGTTGAAGATGCACCTACACCAATTGACTCCAACACAACAGTTGAACACACCGCTTCCAACAATGATGAACCAGCTGATGATATTCTGAATGAAGTACCCCCACCTGCAGATTTTGATCCAAATGCGTTCTTCAACCCGTTTGCCAATGAGACTGCTGCACCAGATGTTGCGGAATCTTCAACAAACCATTTGAATCCTCAGAATCTGCACAATGTATATCAACATCAACCCTCTACACATAGATGGACTAAAGACCATCCTCTGGCTAATATTATTGGCAACCCGAATCAACCAGTCGTTACGAGACAACGTCTTCACTCAGATGGTGAACACTGCATTTATGCACTCACTGTCTGCCAATCTGAACCTAAAAACATTAAGGATGCAATGACAAAAGACAACTGGATTGAATCCATGCAAGAAGAACTC
Source organism: Chrysanthemum seticuspe (assembly GCA_019973895.1). Classification (NCBI taxonomy): domain Eukaryota; kingdom Viridiplantae; phylum Streptophyta; class Magnoliopsida; order Asterales; family Asteraceae; genus Chrysanthemum; species Chrysanthemum seticuspe. The sequence goes on along the minus strand of BPTQ01000001.1, from coordinate 185,674,408 downwards.
AACCAATTCAAACGTCTTGAAGTATGGGAACTGGTTGAAAGACCAACAGGGGTCTACGTCATCGGTCTAAAATGGATTTGGAAAAACAAATAGGATGCTGAAGGGAACGTCATCCGAAACAAGTCACGTCTAGTTGCTAAGGGTTATCGTCAGGAAGAAGGGATAGACTTTGAAGAATCTTTTGCTCCGGTTGCTCGTCTTGAGGCTGTTCGGATATTTCTCGCGTTCGCGGCTCATATGAACATGACGGTCTATCAGATGGATGTCAAAACGGCGTTTCTCAATGGGCAACTTAAAGAAACGGTCTATGTCAGCCAACCAGATGGATTCGTTGATCCTGAGTTCCCGAACCATGTTTACAAACTGAACAAAGCCCTATATGGTCTCAAACAAGCCCCTCGGGCATGGTACGATAAGTTATCATCTTTCCTCATTGCCAATAATTTCACCAAAGGCTCGGTTGACCCAACTCTTTTTATACAATATCACGGGGCACACATCTTAATTGTTCAAATTTACGTGGATGACATCATTTTTGGGTCAACACATAAAAAGTTTTCAATCGCTTTTGCAAAACTAATGAAGAAAAATTTTGAAATGTCCATGATGGGTGAACTTACGTTCTTTCTTGGACTGCAAGTTCATCAATCACCCCGTGGTATTTTTCTGAGTCAGTCCAAATATGCCCTTGAACTGTTAAACAAATTTGGAATGATTACCTGTGATACTTATGCCACACCAATGGCTCATACCAAGAAATTAGACGCTGATTTACATGGGAAATTGGTTGACCCTACCAAATACCGAAGTATTATTGGGTCTCTCATGTATCTAACAGCTAGCAGACCTGATATTGTCTTTGCTGTTTATCTATGCTCCCGTTATCAGTCGCGTCCAACTGAAACCCACCTCTCTGAGGCTAAAAGAATCCTCCGATACATCAAGGGAACCATTAATTTGGGGATCTGGTATCCGAAGGATTCTGGTTTTGAACTAATAGCTTTTTCAGACGCTGATCACGCAGGATGCTTAGACTCAAGGAAAAGTACTTCAGGAGCTCTACAATTTCTCGGTGATAAACTGGTGTCTTGGCAATCTAAGAAACAGGACTGTACATCGCTGTCATCAACCGAAGCAGAATATGTAGCCATGTCCGCATGTTGTGCTCAAGTCATTTGGATGAGAACACAACTCAAAGACTATGGTTACGTATTTGACAGAATCCCGATGTACTGCGACAATCGGAGTGCCATTGCAATCTCGTGCAACTCAGTTCAGCACTCGAAATCAAAGCACATCGATCTACGCTATCATTTCATCAAGGACCATGTGGAACAGGGTACAGTTGAATTATACTTTGTGGGTACTGAATACCAATTGGCAGATCTTCTCACAAAAGCCTTGCCTCCCGCTAGGTTTAATGAGTTGGTCCACCGGATTGGTATGAGGTGTTTGACTCAAGAGGAATTGGATGACCTCCTAAAACAGTCTTAAAAACCTGTCAAACACCAAAACATCTCTTGTAAATAAATAAAATCTTTCAAAAACAAAATACAAAAATATAAAACCTGATAAAACAACAAAAATATTCTCCTCATCTATTTTCTTTCACATGGCAAGTACATTTCTTCCGTCAACACTTGCATCTATCAGTATTTTTCCGATCAAGTGTTGAGGGGGAGAAAATTTTCGCTTAACCGTTTCAAATCATAAGTGTACTTGCATGTTATCTTATCTCGGTTGTTTCGTTATACAAATGATGGTGGACTTTCTGGCTCAATGACACTCCTCGGACTAAAACTCTTAAACCGTTTAATTTTATCAAGCCGAGGGGGAGTGTCGTCATGATTCTTTCTCAAATAATCTTTGTGTGGTAACCAAAATGGATGTTAAATGGCTTTGTTTGAAAAAGATATGGTGGAGGGACCAAAACTGTCAAAATGGTAAAGTCTATTTTAATAAAAACTCCACCTAACTCTTTCACTCCTCATTCGTTTTCTTAAAATCAAAAGATCCTACGCCTAACAATCACTCAAGAAATATGTGCTTTTGATCTTCATTTTGTAAGTAGTTTCTTGTGTAAAACATGTTTATAAGCAAAGGTTTTTTATTTCATTCAAATCCTACGGCTAAAACAATTTTTACGCGTGATTATGTGCTCTACGCATAAGCGTATGAACACACAATCATTGTGTGTATGTTTGTGGTAAAATGGATGGTCTCAAACCGTTTCTTAAGCATCAAGGATAACATTTTTACCATCAAAATCCACCCAGAAACTCAAATTGATGAATTTTGAAAACTAGGGTTCATATGACGAATTGGGTTTTTCTAAATGAGAAGTCTTTTGGTAAAAATGAATGTTGGGATATGGTCATAAGGCTTTGAATTGATCATTTCCATTGTTGAAAACCACCCAGAAACTCAAATTGATTGTCAATTCGAAAATAGGGTTTAAGGTTCATAACGTTTGGGTATTTTTGATTCACAATGTTTTGGATGTTATAACTTGACCTAAAGTAGCTATCAACACTCTAGAGCTACCAGAATCAATACGGTGAACATTCCATGGCTAGATTTCATACGCGTAAGACTAGGGTTTAGACTACGCGTATGAGTTTCTACGCGTAACAGTTAAACATGAACTAGGATGTTGTTATCTGTGATAAATTGTTGTTTTGTGTGAACATTGATGAGTTGATAAATTTATTTCAGGCTTTGCTACGCTTAAACACTCAGAATCAAGGTCATAAGACTCTCTACGCATAAGGATTACCCTACGCGTAGTCATGTTATGCGTAAAATAAAACCTACGCATAACTATTACGCGTAAGGTTCTACAATGGGACTACGCGTATCCTGTGAAGGATATGCGTAAACAGTGACCTCTACGCATAAGGTCTACTCTTACGAGTAAGCCTTACGCGTAAGGTTCTTATACGCCTACGCGTAAGCTCTACGCGTAAGGTCCCCTTTTTCCTACGCGTAACATTTCTTACGCGTAAGAAAGGATCCTACGCATAAGCTTTCGCCTACGCATATGTCGCGACTGTTTACGCGTAACTTTGTCAATCCTACGCTTAAGCCATCTTTGACCTTCATTATGAATTGTTACGTGTACAAAACTTGTTAATAAACTTATCATAACGTCACGAATCCAATAATGTCACTAATAAACCAAAACGTTTGATATGTTGTGAACAATAAGTGATAACATAAACTTTAAAACTTAAAGTTAACTAACTCACGAAACATTTCACGACGTCATTAGACTATTGGACATACAAGTGACTTAGGACTCGTAACAATCATTGACGTTGTACATTAAATAACTAGACAATAAGACCTTCTGTTAACTAACATTATGTCTTTCGATATGTTGGTTCTTTTGGCTAATATTATTTCAGATCACGACATGGCTGCTCAACCAAACATGGATGCACCAAATGTTCTCTCCATTGCTGACATCTACCCTAATGGCTACCCAATGAAGATTGGAAAGAATAATCTCCGAGTTGACTTCAGCACTCTCACTTGCTCTGAATCTTCATGTCTCATTGCTATCGATATTCTGAGGACTCACCCATATCAGAACATGCTTACTCACTCTGCAACCATTCCTGAGATCTACATCCAACAGTTCTGGAATACTATGGAAAGGGTCAAAGGAAGGACTGCTGTGACAGTGACTCTAAACCACAAACAAGTCACTATTACACCTGCAGATTTAAGGGCTGCTCTCCTTATTCCTGAAGTCAATCCAACCAAACTTTATGCCACACCTGCTGAAGAGTTAACTCTCCAATTCTTAATCAACATCGGTTATGATGAGGCTACAGGAGTAATCACCAAGCACTCTCACGTAGAGCTTAAGAGTATTCCTCAACCATGGAGAACACTCTACATGATCATCACCAAGTCTGTTTCTGGTCGTGATAGCGGCTATGAGCATCCTAAGCTCATAGAACTGCAAATATTTTGGGCATTTGTCAACATGAAACACATCGCCATTGAAGCTCTGATTTGGGATGACATGATGTCATTTCTCAACAAACTTGGCTCAAAGATTCCCTACATCAGATATACCAAATTGTTGATCCAGAGAGCACTTGGACTTCACCCTGACATTCCCAAGAGGCTCAATGACCCAGACAATCACGATATGTTGACGGAACCCATTCTCACTGTTAGAATCAAGGAAACGTCCACAAAGAAACAAGGTGCTGTATTGCCAGATTTCCTTCTAACTGAAGATGTCAGAAAGCTCGAAACGTACCAAAGATATCTGGAAGCAGTTAGACAAGGCAAAGTTGGTCATCTTGACGAAAAATCTTCTGGAACACCTGTCAGGAGAACCAGAAGAGGAAGTGCAGGAAGCACAACAAGTTCTGCGAGTCAAAGGAAGGTTCCTAAAAGGAAAGCTCCTTCTATAAGGATTGTTCCCGTAAAGGAAGCCGAACCTATCCCCACACTTGAACCTCAAAGACAACTTAGGGATGAGAGCTCTGAAGATACTGAGACAGATGAAGAGGTTCATTACTCTGCAACTGCAACCGAAACACCTGCCTTAGTGACAAAACCTCCAAGTCCTCCAGCTGTCCAAGAAAAAGGGAAGACTCCAGCTATTGTACCTTATGATGAGAGCTCTGAAGATGAAGAAGAGCAATTGGATAAATCATACAGGAAAAAGTTTCACAACGTCCGACACATTCAAAAGGCCGCTGATTTTGCTAAAGATCAAATGGGTGGCCCCGGAGGATCAAGTGGTGCTGCCCACTCCTCTCCAGATCCTGATGCGGTTAATCAACCCGATAAGGGATCTGGTGCCACCACTCTTCTGCAACAACAACCGCCTGTTGAAGACACCATTGTGTATGATTTTGAGAAGCAGGAAACTGAGAAAGAAAAGTCTAAGGATGACGAGGATGATTATACAAAGTTTCTTCTAGACAGTCCAACTCACTCAAAGGAGAAAACCTCAGAAACTCCTAAGGACATGAAGTCTCCTCATGTCTCCTCATCATCAGACTCTTCATCTCATTCATCACCACCACCATCAACTAAGTCAACCAGATCATCATCCAAATCCGTGAAGAAACCACCAAAGTCTTGGATTTCTCAAACACATGCAAGAATTGTGAAAGCTGTCAAACAAGTTAGAAAGAAGGACATGCTTCAAAGAAAACTTAATTGGTATGCTGAACAAATGCAGTACTTACATGATGAGAATGATGAGATGCGGAAAGATAGGAAAGCTATTCAGGAGTTCATGAGAAGTCATCGTCAGGAGGAACTAAATGAAATGATTGAAGGTTACACTCAAAAGTACCTTCAGGATATCGTTCCAAAAGTCCAAAAGGAACTGGAAAAGTCAGCAAGAGAACAAACCCACAAGTTTCTTCTCGACACTGTCCCCAGTGTGACAAAAGAAGTATTTTCCAGACAACTCACCCCTAACATCGTAGCATTGGTCAAACATACAATGACAAAAGAAGCTGATCTCTCCGAATCTGAGTTAATAGCTAAACTAGTGATGCAAATGTCAAAGAGATCTGGAACGTTTACTTCAGATGAAGCTAAATTTTTCGAAATTCTACTTGACTATCAACTCAGATCATCATGCAAGGAGTCAGCCACTCAACCCAAAAGACCAAGAGATGACGATGATAAGGATAAGGACTCTGCACCTAAACGTCAGAAGCAGTCTGGTCAATCTACATCTATGCCACCTCCTCCACATCGAACTTCTTCTCAACAAAAGTCTTCTCCACCACGGTCTTCCACTGATAAACCTCGGGACGATTCCGAGTTACCACCCTTGACTCAGAAAACTGGTGATCACTTTGAGTATATGGGTGGTGACGATGAAGAGGTCCTTGAGCCCCAACAACAACCCTCCTCTCCCAAACAAGTGAAGAAACCCGAATCATCATCAAGGCCTTCTAAAAGCAAGAAAAAGACGACTCAGCCTGATGTCGTATCATGGCTAGATGACGATACAACCGCAGAATTTGAATGGTTTTCTACTCTTGTTAACGACATTCCCTACCCTGAAGAAGGTCAAGAATTGGTAGACGGTAGTACCTTGGAGCATGCAAAAATCTTGCAAGAAAGATTCCGTGTGAAGAAGATGACGAAATCCGAGTTGAAGCGCATCAAGAATGACGCATTCCTTCTGTTGAAAAACAGCTCGGAAAGTGCAATCGAGGTTGAATATCACCTTGAAAACATTGCTCGAGCCATGTCTAACAACATGGATTGGCTCAACCCAGAAGCAAACATCGACTTCACTAAACGAAACAACCCTCCATACTACACTGACTGGACCAAACCTCTACCAACAATCGGCCAACAAGAAGAACCAAGGATTCCTTTCAGATATTTCTTCAACAAAGACCTGGAATTTCTTCTCCATGGTGGCGATGGTTCACGAAAATACGCTACATCATTGACTCTTCCATTCCCTGCGGCTACTTACTCAAACTGCATAGCTATCGAGAAACGTGCAACTCACTTGTTTTCTGACAACGTGCAAGCATATGACCAAGATGCATTGTATGGGATTCATCATTGGCCTGAACGCCGAAGAATCTACTACAGAAGCTGCCTGGTTCAGAAGTCTCAACATGAAGTGTATTGCTCAAAGAACATCGTAGCCATCAAACACATTGATCTCAAGTCTAAATGGGACTACACATTCTTGAAGAATATCATAGTCAAACGACAAGATGAACAAGACTATGAATTCTCAGAGGCTGACTTTGAGAACTTGTCACTCAACGACATCGAAGACATGTACCTTGCCAAAGTACAGGGTCGTATGAGACAATTCTCGACTGAAATTCAACGTGAATTTATCAAGTCAGTTCTCATCTTCATTAGACGCATTGTGATCAAAGAACGTGTCGAAGATATACAGATGGCTGTTGAATCATATCAGAAACGTGTAAACTTCACTCCACCACAGCTTGATCTTCCTGACATCAACCAGCTCAAACAACTTACGCTCATCAGCAAACCTTTCGGCATTGTTTACCGCAGTGAACTTCGCAGAAACTGCTTAATGGCGTGTAGTGAGCTACATAAATTCGGGGATCATACCTTGAAGATGGTTAGGGATGGATTGGCGTACAGATTGAAGGATATACGCCTGAAAGTTGGGAATCCTAAGCGCTGGAACTCTCAGGATATAAGGGATGTGAGAAGGATCATCACCATGATTGATGAACGGTTGTTCAGAAGGGATCAGGTCAGACGCTTGGAGAGCTATGTTGGTGGTAGACCCAGGATAAACATCACCGGCTTTCAACGCCCTGTGCGCACTCCTGGGAACATCACTACACTTCCTGGTACCCCTTGAATTGTTTCCTTCATATGATTTTGGATGAATGTTTATATATGTGAATGGCTTGTGCACACATAACAGTGTACAACCCGTAATGGTCAAGAAAGAACCCTGTGGTACGCCTCAGTGCCACAATCCTTATAAAAGGAGCGAAAGCTTCTTATTTTTGAGTAAAACCTATCAAACCTTTCATTTTTCAAGGTTTTGCTCAAAAAGACAAGTACTTCCCCATATGATTTCAAAATCTCAACCGTTTATCACTAGTTGAGGGGGAGTATTTGATTAAAACTTTGTTCACAAATTGTTCACAGTGGTCACTCTTCCCGCAACACTCAAAATGGTCATATTTATTCTCAACTGTTCAAAAATAACATTTTTATATGCCATTTTTTAGGGGGAGAAAATTTGTGTGATAAGAAATATGTTGTGCTGAATGCAAATGAATCCGTGTACCTCAGACCTAACCAACGAATTGACGGTACAAAACTGTCTATAACTCGAAAAGACTTGTCCTGGACGGGTAATAATTTCAAGCTAGTTCGCTAGTGATGTAAACGTGTCTCGCAAAGGACTCGTCTTAGTAGAAGGTACCATTCGAGAAGCTCTTGATAGACATGAACTCTGACGGGTATGACAACCTTTCGAGGTTTGTCTACACCTTCAAGGTAGTTATTAGAGCTAGTTGTCACCTAAAAGCTGACAATGTAACTCTTTAACTATTCAACGTAACCGTGTCTCGCGGGAGATTGTCTATCTTTAGTGGATCAATTCATAAAGTGCGCGCTCTTTCCTCACTGTGCATTTAACCATTAAAACTATTAAGCACATGTGGAGGGGGAGTATTTATGCAAAAACTTATCTCTTACTGTGGTTCAAACATGTTTTTCATTTACAAACCCTTTGAGAGATATTTTAACATACAGTGGTTATAATGGCAAACATAGGACAGTCATGGAGTTATAAGGTGACTAAGGTTAGGAATAACCGTCCTATGATCCGCCAGAGCCGGAGGGATCTACCCAAGGACACTACCATTAGTTAGTGTTAGAAGTCCTTAGGAATGATTATAAAAAGGAGAAAATGAGAATCGGAGAAAGAAGGAGTTGAAGAATCAAAAAGAAATGTAAAGTAAAGGGTGAAAAGAAATAGCCCTCCAGATTATTCAACTTAGGGCAGACACCGGGTTCAATTCATATGCTACTGGTTGTCACTTAGTGACACTGGTATTGAAGATTAAAAGTCGTCATGGACCCAGTGACGCATGCACTAAACCTTCTTAGCCACTCAAGTTTCTCTCAACAGAAATTTGTTTCATTCTCACAGGGAACCCTACATAAACTATTGGCTTTCTCTTAGAGATCGCTGGTATTGAAGAAGGAGACCCTCTCCCTAGTCTCCGCTCAGGAAAACCAAAACGCACTATTGAGTCTAGAGCCACGAGATTCATCAAAAGATCTCTTAGGAACACTTGACATTTAATCACTTGTTGATCAACAAATAAGATCTTCAGTGATTCAGTGGTTCATATCGAGTCCTTCACAGATCTTAGCAATCTGTCGAGAACATTTATGAGAGGTTCACATCTGTGATCCTCAGTGATTGAATGGAAACTCCTGCCGGGGTCAACATCAAACAGCCCTGACAGCAGGTCACTTCGGTAACTCCCCATGGATTACGCGGAGTGTGTCTCAAACGGTCTACAGTCGTGAGGTGATGCTTCGGTGTACCTCAGCAACTCATCTGAACTGTAGATGTACTTCGGTACATCGCGTTATCTCACTTGTGGGACTCCAGTTCAGGAACGGCCTTTGTAAGAATTAGAGTTGTGTTTTCACACTATGCTGTTAACACTCTCGAAGTTCAAACTTGTAAGTGCCGGAAACCGCTTATTACTAACCGTTTGAAATGTTTTCTTCTTATGGAAGCTCCGGAGCGGGATGATCGTGCTGATTCTTCTCATGCTCACGCCAACATCATCACTAATGAAAGTTCTATTCGAATGCAACACAACAGTCAGAATGATTCTTCATCAATCAAAGAATCTACAAAGTTAAAGACTTACAGAACTTCATAAGTATTGATTTCCAACTTCAAAGAGCGTGTGAGCATGTTGAAGAATGACGTGGAAACACTGGAGCAGCGAAGCAGACCTGAGGCAGACTGATGCAGACAACAACATACTATCACTTTCACCACAAAGAACAATGATCAAAGAACAAAGTTAATGATGACGTCAAAACATAACTGTTCAAAGATAACTATCTCTCTACACTGGGGAGATTGTTCGAATCAAGACAATTCCTCTCACAAGAAAGAAGAATGTCAGAAGACGTCACAGCTACTATTACATCAACGCCTTCACCGTTTACATTCATATATACTTGAGGGGGAGATTGTTGGAATCACTCCTAAACAGTATTTCAAGTATTTATATTTCATATGTAATAGGTAGCTTTGTTATGGCCTTTATGTTTGTTTAAGGTCAAGCTTATGTAGAAGGCCCATAAGCTTGATCCAAGCCCAATAAGGAATAGGGAAGGAGAGGGAGTGTTGCCCTAGCTCCTTGCCTATATAAACTATTGTAAACCCTCATTTGAGGGTTGGTTGTTCAAGTTATTCTTTCACTCACTCTCTACGCCTAACCGGTTTTACTTATACGTGTGTGTGTGTGTGTTTAGCTTGTTCAATCGCCTTATCTCTTTCTCTATAAGCTTGTGTTGTAAAACTAGTGACCTAACAAAAACGTACGCTTTTAAGGGGTCATTTAAGCCCTTAATCGACCACTTTTATATTCTTTACTGCTTAATTTCGTTCATTTTCACTTTTTAGGTCTCTTGGAAGGAAAATGCTGGAATGAAGCATTTTTGGACGAAAAGGAGTGAATACATGAAGAAAATGGCAAAGTCTAGATCGAAGCTACTCAAACTGTTCAAAATGAACCTGACGGAGTCCCAATCAAAGGGCGACGCCGTCCCTCTATACAGACTTGATAAAAACATGCACCAGACGGCTCAGTGGAATTTTTGCTCATACAACCTGACGGTGTCAGGCTTTGAAGAAGAAGGGCGTCACTCAGACTTTTCATCTCAGACGGCCCAGATCCAGAATCAGACGACGTCCCACTTAAAGACTGACGGCGTCACAATTCTAAGGTGATGCCGTCCCATCGATGACTTGGCCAAGACGAAAACCCTAATGATGGCGAGCTGACGGCGTCCCACCTATAAGGTGACGCCGTCGCACTTGTAAATCTATATATAGAATTCGTTTTTTCTTCATTTAGAGAGGTACACTTTTGGAGAAAAAACCCTAAACGTTTGTAGTCCGACTTGGACAGTATCTTAGGGTCCCAAACCCTATTTTACACATCAAGATAAGGGTTTTAATCCAAAGTTTCATTATGTCTTCAATTGATTGTGTGTATGCTTGCTTGTTTAACATGTCTAGCTAAATTTCTTATGTGTTTGCTTAGATCTATGAAACCTAGTTATTAATTATTGTTAGGTTGTCTCTTATCTTAATTGTAATTTGCTTAGGAGTGCAACTAGGCTTTCGTTGTGTTTAATGCTTGAGTAATCTATGTGAAAGTTAGCTTATGAATGAAATAGTTTAAGGACTTGCAGATTTCGTAGGCTAAACCCAAAGGTAATCTCAAAGAGTTAGGGCATAGGCACACCCTATGACCTTAGAAAACACAACGCGTTAAGATAAGGTGTGACAATTCAACCATCAATAATAGATAACTAAGGAGTAATAGTATCTAGGCAAATACATTTTTAATCATCATACGAGCACACATCAAATAGACATAAGACTACCCATAGTATTAGATAATTAGAATAGTAGAAGTAATCGGTAGAAGTACCACCCCCAAACCAATTGCCCCGAGATTTTACCCTTAGCTTTCTAAAAAACCAATAATACATTTCTTGCTAGCATTCCTATTCCCCTATAGAACGATATCAATCCCCGAGGCTTACCCAATACTACACTATAACGATTAGGTTCACTGCCTAGGTGGTTGAAAAACTTGCTCGAAGAAAAGGAAATTCCTTTGACCCCGAACGCGCTTCGTACATGCATCAAGTTTTTGGCGCCGCTGCCGGGGAAAAGAATAGCTAGTTAGATATTTATCTCGTTTAGGTTCACTCGCTTGAATCCTATCAAGTGAGCTTTTTTTCTCTGTTAATACAAATAAGCCATAAAAACGTTTATTTATATTTTACGATCTTTTAATGTTTTGTCGATAACAAACGTAAAATCATTTTAATGAAACAAATAAAATACGTAAATGGTTTGAACTAATAGTTTTCTAACACACTTACATTTTCACATAAAACACTAAAACAAGTATAAGTGATTTTATGATTTAGTAATTCATATGTACAACAACTAGTGTTTACATATTTGGGTAAACATAACTAGTATGTAGTATATTGGGTAATATAAATGGGTAGAAGCTTAAGTATCATAACCCATTGACCAATTACATTGAATATAGTTGGGTACAACCCATAACCCATTACATGACATCATGCTTATGTCATATATGGATAATATCCATAACCCATGGTATTGACCCATACCTATTTGACTAGGTGCATTGCACTCATAAGATACATTGTATCTAGTATAAGACCCATGGATCAACCCATAACCCATGACCCATGACCAAAATACTCATGGGTGAAGAGGAGCGTCCCACGGATCCCTAGCTTTACGCAAGACGGATCCCTTGTGGGAGGGATCCGTGGGATTCGGGGAACAATAGACATTTTCCTCTATAAATAGTGAGTCATTTCTTCATTGTTTCTAACCCCTTTCTAACATACCTTCCCTTTAAGTTAAAAACTCTCTAACCTCTGATCCAAGAGATATATGTTTGTAGTTTTGTTTTTGTGTGATTCTCTAGGTTCCTCTTAAAGGCGAGATCACCACCTTTGAAGTCAAGCAAGCTCAAGTCCATGAGTTGTTATGCTTCCACATAATCAAGACTACTGAAGTCCTCTTGTTGATGGTCCTTTTCTTTCTACTAAGAAGTGTAGTGTTGAAGACATTAGTGAAAGATGTCTCAAGTGTCAAGACGAAGACATTTGTGAAGGGTGTCGATCGTCCATATTGTAGGCATTGGCAAAGGGTGTCTAGAAGCCAAGTCACAAGACATTAGTGAAGGGTGTCTTGAAGATCTAGTTAAAGGCATTAGTGAAAGGTGCCTAAGATGTACATTCGATATGGTGTGTTTCGATGTACAAGATAGATTAGCATTAGATCCAAGGATATTGATATCCTTGATGATGTTGTAATAAGGAGTTGGTCTCCTTTGGGATTAATCGTTGGTGTAGTGTTGGGTAGTAGTTCATCCATTGTAATGGAACTAGGTACTTAGCCTAGTACCTAATAAAGGGTAGGCGACGTTGTGGTAGGTGTGGTTTACCTTGGTATGAAAGAACTCGGTGGTTAGCCTAGTACCAGAAAAAGAGTAGGCAACGTTGTGAAGGTTTCTCCACCATAAGGAGTCGGTGTTGTGTAGTGATTACGAACTCTCGAGTAGGTGACTCGGGGAGTGGAGTAGGGCAAGAAAGGTGTCCTTGTAGCCGAACCACTATAAATACTTGCGTCGTGGTTTTATGCTTCTTACTCTTATCTTTTCATTACATACTTATACTTCTATATGTTTGTTTATCAACATCCAACACACATCCAAATAGATTGACATAAGTCGATCTAAATAGTTTAAAACAAGTTTTAATTGGCAAAACTATTCAACCCCCCTTCTAGTTTTCCACAATTGGCATCAGAGCTTCGTTACCAAGTTTCTTAAAGTATATTGTACTTTAAAAACTTGATACGATCCATGGTTAATTGAAAACTAAAAAGAATGTTTTTTTTCATAAAAACAAACACCATGTCTTTTAAAACTATTTGTTTGGATATTGATTAGATGACAACATTTTTTTATTATCTATTTTTTATTTAATTGCACTAATCCTCTTTGTCGTGTTGATGAGTCAAAGCTCATACCTACCAAGCCATAGGAATCGCTTGGTAACAAGAATTCCTTCCCTAAGAAGGTATCTTAAACACAAAGGAGCTGGAATTGTCTACTGACATTTGTTGTGTCATTTGTTGTGTCATTTGTAAAGACATTCCTAAGTACATTAGAGGTATGACTCTCTACTTATCTCTAAATGACATTATCCTGATTAATAAGTTAGCCTACATAGGTATTTATATGATTATCTTTTGTGCATATACATGTATTACATGTAGCTTCATTAGGAAGCATTTTCTCACATAAGTGTTACTTTTTCGTCTAAAGTCGTGGTATATAAAACTTTCGTTTTATTTCACTTAATCCAAAAATCATATCTTTCTAATAATAAAACAAAACACAAATCTCAAAAATTCCTCCTTCCCCATAAAAACCCCTTCCGTCGTCCACTCCATCAAATCCCCACTTTTTCAAATCTTCCATTTTCAAAAATTTACTCTCATTCAAAAACTTCATCTTCCCCTTTATCTCATCTCATCTCAAAACAAAACCAAGAAGGTCCGTCATCAACATGGTTTACATCGCCCTCGTGCTCATCGCCTTAACGCTCATCGCTCTTGTGTTCCCTATGATGAAGTTCTCATACGGAGACATATACTTTGTGTTGTTAATCTACATTGGGGTTATATACCCAATTCTTTGTATCATTCTTAGCATTGAAATGAAATATTACTGATAGTCTAGTTTATCTAGGTTATTATTATCATTATGTGTTTGTCATTTCTTTGGATTTATATCTTTCGTATTCTTTCGTGATACACTAGAAACCATGAATGCATGCTAAAAGAAAATGTAGGCTAAAACACATATTTTGGTATAAAACTATTAAACTTATGTTTTTATCAAAAATCTACTTCTGTTACTACAGATCCACGGATCCCGGCAAGTATACTAGCTGGATCCCTTATAGAAGGGAACAGTGGGAACCGTCCTTCTGGATAACAGATTTTTTCATGCAAAATAAAAACCGCTTTCTTCCTAAAAGTAACGCTCCACTAGAGTGTCAAACACTAAGTGAGTTAAAGTATCATTGTTAGTCAAAATCATTGTTAATAACAATCTAGTAAAAACGTTAGATAATCATTGATTGACCACAAAACATCACTTTCTATTAACTCACCTTTTCTATAGGTTTCGCTATGTCGCATGAATATGAGTTTGATTTTTCACTCACTAGCGTCTACACTCCTAACATCTCCCTTGAGCCCAACACACCTGGCAATCATGTCTGTGGGTTCAATAATCTCGAAAACCGTCACTTCCACGAAGGACGTATTGTAGACACCTCTCTACAATTCGAAGAAGGTATCAATACCTCCTTCCGAGCCATAGGACTAGAATGTCTTCTCGAAATCAACGAGAAAATATGTCCAAGGTTCATATTGGAATTCTTCCGTCAAGTTGAACTCGTTCGTAATGAGAATCGCTCTCTATCTCTTTGGTTTTGGATCAAAAACCAAAAGTTTATTTTAACCCTTGGGCAATTTGCTCACATCCTCCGGATTCCAAATCATAGACAATGTGCCTTCACTGAAGATTGGTCTCTTGATTCTCTCTTCAACTTTCATGAAGAAAATAGTCCATATTGTTCTCTCATACCTTCCCCGGAAGACTTGATTCGCATAATATGCAAACCCCATCACTCCGATCCAAACATTATCTACACACGGGACATCCGAGAAGAGTACAAACCCCTTGCACTCATCCTACGTGAAAATTTTTGGAGCCTTAGGGGAAATCTATAAATCCTTCCCGCTTGTTGTGCTCATATAATGTATTGTTTGCTAACACAACAACCATACAATCTCGCCTACTTCTTCACAAGGAGAATTGTAAATCTTCAAGGCTCCAAGAATAAGCTCATCCCTTATGGAATGTTCTTGACGCCCCTTTATCATAACATCATGTACCTTCATCCTCAATTTCAAAGTCCGTTGTACGTACTTGTGAACAAGATGATGGATCCTCTAAACATATCTCTCATGAAGACTTTCTTCATTCCTGAATCGGCAAACACTCATCAACCATCTGATGATCCATCTAGCGAAAACACACAAGGAATTTAGTTTTCTCCCAAATAGGATCAATTCTTAGTATCCACGTTTCATCAATGTAATGCAACTTCTTTCATGAAATAAAACATCTTACATTTGATATCTTAGTGTTAGAACCTCTTTAACTAATCTTGAAATATAATGCATTGTCAAAATTATTGCATACCTTTAGTAAAGGTTCTGCTTAGCAGATAGACGGATCCCAAAGGTTGTGCTAGACGGATCCCTAATCTTAGGGAACCGTGGGATCAGGCAAACAAAAAATGCAATTGCAATCATTATATTTCAAACATGTCCTTAGAACAGCTCACACTAAGCTAGACATAGTGTCTTAAGGCAAATTAAGTCCTTATCAAGTTAAGTAGATATTTCCTACTCACACATAACTCACCTAGATCACACTCAAAACGCTTGTAGATCTTTAGTTTCACTTAAACCCATTACTCTTCCACTCTCAAGCTCACTCATCATTTCTCACATGATCCCTCATATCTAGCTTTGGAAATCCTTCGATTATGGCAAAATTGATCATAATCATCCTTACCTCAAAATTGGTCGAAATTGATCAAATTCTAGTTTTTCCATCTTAAGCCTTTAGGATATTCTCCAAAACATTATCCTAAGTCACTATCTGATCTCTAGGATCATTTAGCTCCACTTGACACTCTCAAAAAATCTTTAGTGTCATCTTTGTTCATTCATTGGTACTCATGAAAGTTCCAATTTCTTCCATAAAAGGCAATCATTAGCTACATCACTCATTACCCTTAAGTATTCAAGCACCTCTTCATTTAAGACACTTAGATGAACTGAAACACTCAAGAAGAAATAGCATTAGATCTTACAAACATCATTTCTATCCCTTCTTAGCTGCTAAGAGACGGATCCCTAGGATTAGCTTAGGCGGATCGCTCATTGGAGGGAACCATGGGATCCGTATGACAGACTCATGTCAACTCTAGCTAAAACAATCATTTCAAGCTCATCTTGCTAACTTAAACACTCCATCTCATCTTAAATGAGTTCCTAGATCAGTACAACTCTGAAGTTGACTCTTGTGCATGTTAATCATCACATTCCAATGAATTTTAGTGGCTTAAGTCTTGAATGCACTTGACAAATCCCTTGCTTTATAAACCACATTGTTAGGACTTCTAAAGTCATCATCTTCATCTTCATTTTCAGCCCTTAGAAACCTTTACAAACCTCTTGAAATCATCTCATCATGAGGAAAACTCCAAGTAGCTTATCCACCAAAGAACCACCCAAGAAAATTGCTCGTGTTATACATGAAATCTCTTCAACCGAATCATCTCCGGTCAAATCCACAAATGCAAGGATTTCTCCTCCACCAATTAAACCAATCTCTAAAAGGATAGTACCCACAAAACTACCTATGCCAAACACCACCATACCTCCTAGGCCAAACAATCCCATCTCCACTAAACCATCACCATTGGTTCCTAGAGCTATCTCATTCACAACTCCACTATCATCACCGCACCTCTACAATTTAGAGGATTTGCCTCCTAGGTCGTCTCATCCTCCTCCACCGACAACATTCTCCTCATTAGGAGGAATAATGGTACAAAATCAAGGTGTTGAGTCAACACTAGCTCCGGCCTCCTCTTTGCCGTCACCATCATATAATCCCATTTAGATTATGAGAAATTATCAAGGCCAACCACCCGACCATATGGAAGTTGACACTTCTCTACCACCACCATCATTCTTGGTCGAGCCATCTTCAAATGTGCCTCCACCAATCCCTCCGTCGCTTGAGGCTCCCCAACCCGCTTCACTTGATCCTTCGCATCAAGCAATTTCATTTCTTCCACCACCACTACCTAGCCATGACAAAGATTGTTATCATTGTCAACATGTTGAAAGTTTGATACATGAAGTACGAGAAGATCAACGTTTCATGTTCTATCACCTCCTCGAACGTTTCGACGAGATTAAACCTAAACACACTTGAGCTAGAGGATTTTTAGTGGTGTCCTAGTATCAAGCGTTACTTAGATAAATCTAGTAACTACAAGTCATGTATCGTTCATTTTCTTAGTTTTTAGAGTCATGTATATCATACCTCTAGTTTTATTAAATGAAATTACATGCTACTTGCTATATATTTATGAGTATATGATTATATTGTATACATATCTCACTTTGATGTTAACATTATTTGTTATATCACCATGCTGAATTCAGACAGATCCCTGAAATTCGCCTAGACGGATCCCTACAAGGAGGGAACCGTGGGATCCGTGAGACAGAAAACTATTTTTCTACTAACTTGAGTCATACTTGCAAGAAATTATGCATTATACTTGTTTTCTAACTTTTGTTTTGTAGTTATTCAATTTACACATGAAGACTTTGACATCCTAAAGCTAGGGGGAGCTTTGTGTCAAAGCAATATATTGTAAAATTACTTGCAATATTAGGATTACATTTCATGACATCCCTTTGCAAAATTGCAATCATCAAGGGGGAGCACATTCGTCACATAAGACGAAATCTTTTGCTAACTTAGTTGCAAATGAACTAGCTTAGTACTACTTTTCTTGAAGCCCTCACATAGGTATGAACTCGTCAAGGGGGAGTTAAGACGAGATCCTTTCCCGTTATTTGCTCTCTACTTTTGCTTTCTTTTCTAATTTTCATGTTTTTCTTAAAACAATGCGTTTGTGTACTTTCGAAGCTCTTTTTGTATCGACAAAAAGGGGGAGAAGAAAGTAAAAACTACAAATTCAAATGTTTACGAATTTTAGCTTTTCCTTAAAATAATTTTATGTTTTGTGATCAACAAAAAGGGGGAGATTGTTAATACAAATAAGCCGTAAAAACGTTTATTTATATTTTACGATCTTCTAATGTTTTGTCGATCGTAAAATCATTTTAATGAAACAAATAAAATACGTAAATGGTTTGAACTAATAGTTTTCTAACACACTTACATTTTCACATAAAACACTAAAACAAGTATAAGTGATTTTATGATTTAGTAATTCATATGTACAGCAACTAGTGTTTACATATTTGGGTAAAATATACACATAACTAGTATGTAGTATATTGGGTAATATAAATGGGTAGAAACTTAAGTATCATAACCCATTGACCAAATACATTGAATATAGTTGGGTACAACCCATAACCCATTACATGACATCATGCTTATGTCATATATGGATAATATCCATAACCCATGGTATTGACCCATACCCATTTGACTAGGTGCATTGCACTCATAAGATACATTGTATCTAGTATAAGACCCATGGATCAACCCATTACCCATGACCAAAATACCCATGGGTAAAGAGGAGCGTTCCACGAATCCCTAGCTTTACGCTAGACGGATCCCTTGTAGGAGGGATCTGTGGGATCCGGGGAACAGTAGACATTTTCCTCTATAAATAGTGAGCCATTTCTTCATTGTTTCTAACCCCTTTCTAACATACTTTCCCTTTGAGTTAAAAACTCTCTAACCTCAGATCCAAGAGATCTATGTTTGTAGTTTTCTTTTTGTGTGATTCTCTAGGTTCCTCTTAAAAGCGAGATCACCACCTTTGAAGTCAAGCAAGCTCAAGTCCATGAGTTGCTATGCTTCCACATCATCAAGACTACTGAAGTCCTCTTGTTGATGGTCATTTTCTTTCTACTAAGAAGTGTAGTGTTGAAGACATTAGTGAAAGATGTCTCAAGTGTCAAGACGAAGACAATAGTGAAGGGTGTCGATCGTCCGTATTGTAGGCATTGGCAAAGGGTGTCTAGAAGCCAAGTCACAAGACATTAGTGAAGGGTGTCTTGAAGATCTAGTTAAAGGCATTAGTGAAAGGTGCCTAAGATGTACATTCGATATGGTGTGTTTCGATGTACAAGATAGATTAGCATTAGATCCAAGGATATTGATATCCTTGATGATGTTGTAATAAGGAGTTGGTCTCCTTTGGGATTAATCGTTGGTGTAGTGTTGGGTAGTAGTTCCTCCATTGTAATGGAACTAGGTACTTAGCCTAGTACCTAATAAAGGGTAGGCGACGTCGTGGTAGGTTTGGTTCACCTTGGTGTGTAAGAACCCGGTGGTTAGCCTAGTACCGGAAAAAGAGTAGGCAACGTTGTGAAGGTTTCTCCACCATAAGGAGTCGGTGTTGTGTAGTGATTACGAACTCTCAAGTAGGTGACTCGGGGAGTGGAGTAGGGCAAGGAAGGTGTCCTTGTAGCCGAACCACTATAAATACTCACGTCATGGTTTTGTGCTTCTTACTCTTATCTTTTCATTACATACTTATACTTCTATATGTTTGTTTATCAACATCCAACACACATCCAAATAGATTGACATAAGTCGATCTAAATAGTTTAAAACAAGTTTTAATTGGCAAAACTATTCAACCCCCCCCCCCTTCTAGTTTTCCACATTCTCTTTTCATTAGCTTCCTTATAGTATATCCCCCTTCTTTGTGTTTTTGTTCGTGAAACCCTTTTCATTTGTCGCTATGGCAAGTGAAGTTGCATTTGAATCGTTAACAAACGAGGAACAATTGTATTTCATAAATAGAACTACTTCTTATTGTTCTAATTAATTTGTAAGTTATCTTAGAGATATCCAAGAGGAGATAGGTGTAAAGTTAGAGGGCTTTGATGAATTTTGTGCATGTGTGGATTTTATTAAAAAATCATTGTTAGGATCAACTCCTTTTTGTGCGACCGTTTGGAAAAAATTTGAAAAAAGCTTCCTAAGCGTAAACCATAGTTTGAATGAAGTCATAGGCTTGTCTACATCACAATTTGAGGAAACAGATAAGGAGTATTTATCCATGAACAAAAAGACCTAGATTTTAAGAACATGGAACCTAAATCCGAACAAGATTGTGAGATGGTTAGAGTTGAACTACCCAGTTGCATGCGTGGGATAAATTTCACCAAAACATATGACACGCGCGCGGAATCCTTTAGGCACATAGAACATAGTAGTCAAGTTTTTGAGAACAATCCTTATTAATCGGATCAAGAATTTGAAATGGCTAAAGAAGGATTTGAGATACTTAGGAGGGTATTTGGGTTAGATCATACTAAAACACATGATGAACATATAGGATATCTAGGTATAATGGAGAATGAGGTGGAAACTCCAAGCCCACAAACCCTACCATCACTTGAGGAACACACACCGCCTATAACTTACTCGGAAGAAGTAGAAGAGACTATAGGAACCCCAATTGATATAGAACCTTTGGACCAAACACCACTAGAGAATGAAGGTTTAGATACTTGTTGTCATGACCTCTTTCTTAGTCCTAGGGGAGTTTCTGATTTTGATGAACCGGAGCCTCAACCAAAAACCTTACCCAATTTTCCGTCTTTAGATGTGAATCTATGAATTGAATTAGGCCCCAATCCACCCATCAAAATAAATAGTCTGGGTAGTTGCTTGATAAAGGTAGTAGACTCTAGTCCATGTAGAGTGGAAGCTAATATAGGAGTAACCCGTGACCTTACACACTTACATCACCCATTCATGGTTGATAACAAGAAACATTATGGGTTTAAACCGGGTTTATTAGGTCAAGATGGATCCTTAACTAAGAATCTCTTGAAGTTGATAGAAGATGATCCATTTCTAGGAGAAAGACTTGATTCACCCGCTACACCAATAGAATTAGGTAAGGTTATAATGAATGGAGCACACCCCTTTGAGCATATAAATCACCCATCACCCTCTCCTCACGTAGCAAATTTCCACCCTAAGGGTGTGTATCGCTACTATCACCCGCACTTAAGCTTAAGTGTAGGGAAAACTTCCCCTTTATCCGTTAAATAAGGGTAGAGTCAAGCTCGTAACTCGAAAAAAAAACAAGCGCTTCTTGGGACGCAACCCATGTGTATTTGTTTGCATATTTGTTTTTCATTTTTATTTGTGTATTTATATATCTTTTTCATTATTGTTTATTCTCATGTTAGACTTTGTGAAAATGCTTTATTTTGTTTTTAACCTCGTCCTAATTACATATAAAGGTATTTTACAAAAAGATAAGTGTAAAGAAGATCAAATCTGTTTTTAAGAACACGAACATGAGATTAACGATAATTGAAATTGATATATTTGTGTGATTGTTAGAGTCAAATGCTTGTATCGAGTCATAATGAATGTTTTGCAGGAACTTTTCCAGGTTTTTATGATGTAATTTTCCAGAATTTTTCCAGGAAAATGCAGCAGACCAGTTTCTGTCATGACAACCTGACGGCGCCAGGATTAAAGCCTGGCGACGTCAGGTCAAGCAGAAACATCTTACAAAAAAATTTCGTTTTATGTGCTATTTATAATTTTTTGGAAATTCTGCAAACATACATTCCACAAGCATTATATCCTAGTGTAGTTGTGTCATATATAGTTTTACCGCCGATTTTACGCGAAGGTTTCGTTTAATTTCTTAAGTGTGCAGGTTATATTTAGCAAGAAGAAGAAACTCAACATTGGATGAAGCTTATCACGTATGCATTCTTCTTGGAAAAGAATTTAGCCGCAACTTCACACGGATCCTACCGAGCTAATCAGGGGAGTACTAGTTTCTTTCTCTTTTAATTACCTTCCTTTATCATAACTTTGATACATTCAGGGAACATTGGGGACAATGTTCAGTTTAAGTGTAGGGAGGGAGAATAAAACGGGAACTTAGAAACTATTCACTTACTTGATTATTTGTCTTGTCCTTGGTAATTTGTGTAATAAACTATGAGAAATGTTTGTTAGGGCAATTTTAACACCAAATTTTAATTTTTTTATGACATGTACGAGCTAAAACTTTAGTCTCAATAAAGCGTCTCATGGATAGAAGTTATATGACTAGCACAAAAAACCGTTTACCACTCAAATTTCACCCCAAAATGTGAGGTTTGCCCCTAGATCTTTAGGAATAAAAGCATTCACCTTTAATGCTTAGAGAGTGTACCGGTAGTATAATAGATTCTAGAACTTGTTTTATGATGCATTCTGAGATCGCTAGTGAGACTACACTTGTGTAGTTAGGAATAACTAAATGATAAGAGGCATTAGGATAACCCTTGTTTGAAACCTGTATTATAATTACTTCTTGCACATCGGTCGAGTAATTACCCCACACCCTTGCGATGTACTCATCTTAGTACACGATACCCCTAGTTAACCCCTCAGAGCCTATCCTTTTCGCGGTTCTCGTGATGTTTTGGTTTTCCGGAATATCAATGAAGAGCATTGTTTACAATCCACCCCCAAATGTACACCCAAATCGCCTTAGCCTACCTTGTATGCACTCACCTTTAGTGCATTATTGTTATCATTACTAAACCCTTAGTTCAATTATCTAGTTACTTGCATGGTTGCTAAGTCGAGTCATATCTTTTGTATATAGTTTTGGGATGATTGGGACTCATGGGTAAAAGTAATATTTTATGGAGTAACAGGAAAGAACGTTAAATTCAAATTCCCTTTGTCTACGTAATTAAATACTCCAAGTGTTTTGATCTTTTCAAATCAGGTCAATTTAGTGTTAGAGAAATAAAAACTCAAGTGCAGGGATGCTCCTATAAATCCCTTATATTTTGTTGTTATCGTAGAGGATGGTTGAGTAAAAATGTATGAAAAAAAAAATCGAAAAAAGAGTGTTCAAAAAAAATGAAGAAAAAAACATACGGGCAACCATCCTACATCTATCTTTATGTTTATGTCTTTAAATTTATGTTTGTTTGTTTCAAGTTATCTAGTGTTAGTGAGTCGAGTCTTGGCTTAGCAACGTCACGCTTTACATGCTTGTAACATAAGATTTTTGACTTGACACCACTAAATATAGCCTATCCAATAAAACCCTTTGTTTCCCTACCGTAAGCCTAACGTTACAACCCTTACAAAGACCTCTTAGATAGTTGTTCCTAGGTGCTTACGCCAAAGCGGTGGAGGTTTGATCGAGTCTCAAGCCTATGGTAATCTATGTATTATGCCACGTAATGAGTGTTTAACTTCCATTTCCATTTACTATATTTCATATAAACCTGAGAGATGAGAGAATCCAAACACCCCTTGTGAGGTGCTAGTATATAATTTCCGTGCTTGTTATGACTATTGCGGTGCTTTTACTTGTTATAAATCTATGCTTCATGCCCTCTAAGTTATAAATTGATTGGCCAAAAGCACATTTGCTTGAGGAAAAGCAAATACCAAGTGTAGGGATATATGATAAGGATTTAAAACATACGCTTTTAAGGGGTCATTTAAGCCCTTAATCGACCACTTTTATATCCGTTACTGCTTAATTTCGTTCCTTTTCCCTTTTTAGGTCTCTTGGAAGCAAAATGCTGGAATGAAACATTTTTGGACAAAAAGGAGTGAATACATGAAGAAAATGGCAAAGTCAAGATCGAAGTCACTCAAGCTGTTCAAAATGAACCTGACGGCATCCTAATCAAAGGGCGACGCCGTCCCTCTATACAGACTTGATAAAAACATGCACCAGACGGCTCAGTGGAATTTTTGCTCATACAACCTGATGGCGTCAGGCTTTGAAGAAGAAGGGCGTCACTTAGTCCTAGGGGAGTTTCTGATTTTGATGAACCGGAGCCTCAACCAAAAACCTTACCCAATTTTCTGTCTTTAGATGTGAATCTAGGAATTGAATTAGGCCCCAATCCACCCATCAAAATAAATAGTCCTGGTAGTTGCTTGATAAAGGTAGTAGACTCTAGTCCATGTAGAGTAGAAGCTAATATAGGAGTAACCCATGACCTTACACACTTACATCACCCATTCATGGTTGATAACAAGAAACATTATGGGTTTAAACCGGGTTTATTAGGTCAAGATGGATCCTTAACTAAGAATCTCTTGAAGTTGATAGAAGATGATCCATTTCTAGGAGAAAGACTTGATTCACCCGCTACACCAATAGAAATAGGTAAGGTTATAATGAATGGAGCACACCCCTTTGATCATATAAATCACCCATCACCCTCTCCTCACGTAGCAAATTTCCACCCTAAGGGTGTGTATCGATACTATCACCCGCACTTAAGCTTAAGTGTAGGGAAAACTTCCCCTTTATCCATTAAATAAAGGTAGAGTCAAGCTCGTGACTCGAACAAAAACAAGCGCTTCTTGGGAGGCAAATCATGTGTATTTGTTTGCATATTTGTTTTTCATTTTTATTTGTTTATATATCTTTTTCATTATTGTTTATTCTCATGTTAGACTTTGTGAAAATGTTTTATTTTGTTTTTAACCTCGTCTTAATTACATATAAAGGTATTTTACAAAAAGATAATTGTAGGGAAGATCAAATATGTTTTTAAGAACACGAATATGAGATTAATTATAATTGAAATTGATATATTTGTGTGATTGTTAGAGTCAAATGCTTGTATCGAGTCATAATGAATGTTTTGCAGGAACTTTTCCAGGTTTTTATGATGTAATTTTTCCAGGAAAATGCAGCAGACCAGTTTCTGTCATGACAACCTGACGACGTCAGGATTAAAGCCTGGCGACGTCAGGTCAAGCAGAAACATCTTATAAATTTTTTTCGTTTTATGACTTGGCCAAGATGAAAACTCTAATGACGGCGAGCTGACGGCGTCCCACCTATAAGGTGACGCCGTCGCACTTGTAAATCTATATATAGAATTCGATTTTTCTGCATTTAGAGAGGTATACTTTTGGAGAAAAAACCCTCAACGTTTGTAGTCCGACTTGGACAGTATCTTAGGGTCCCAAACCCTATTTTACACATCAAGATAAGTGTTTTAATCCAAAGTTTCATTATGTCTTCAATTGATTGTGTGTATGCTTGCTTGTTTAACATGTCTAGCTAAATTTCTTGTGTGTTTGCTTAGATCTATGAAACCTAGTTATTAATTATTGTTAGGTTGTCTCTTATCTTAATTGTAATTGGCTTAGGAGTGCAACTAGGTTTTCGTTGTGTTTAATGCTTGAGTAATCTTTGTGAAAGTTAGCTTATGAATGAAATAGTTTAAGGACTTGCGGATTTCGTAGGCTAAACCCAAAGGTATTCTCAAAGAGTTAAGGCATAGGCACACCCTACGACCTTAGAAAACACAACGCGTTAAGATAAGGTGTGACAATTCAACCATCAATAAAAGATAACTATGGAGTAATAGTATCTAGGTAAATACATTTTTAATCATCATACGATCACACATCAAATAGACATAAGACTACCCATTGTATTAGATAATTAGAATAGTAGATGTAATCGGTTGAAGTACCACCCCCAAACCAATTGCCCCGAGATTTTACCCTTAGCTTTCTAAAAAACCAATAAAAGATAAAAGATAAAAAACAAAAAAACAAAAAAAAACAAAAAAAAAATCCTCAACCCCACCTTAGCGTAATACATTTCTTGCTAGCATTCCTATTCCCCTAGAGAATGATATCATTCCCCGAGGCTTACCCAATACTACACTACAACGATTAGGTTCACGGCCTAGGTGGTTGAAAAACTTGCTCGAAGAAAAGGAAGTTCCTTTGACCCCGAACGCGCTTCGTACGCGCATCAGCACACATTGTTGATAAATGAATGTGTTATCTATAAACATATGGGGTACAAAGAAGAGGCGAAAACGTTTATGGATTAAAGAATTACGCTTCAAACATAACATCCACTTTTTAGGTATTCAAGAGTCCAAGATGACAAGGTTAGAAGTCTTTCGACTTAAGACAATGCGGGGTAACTACTCATTCGATTTTGCTTGTAGTTTGGCTCGTGGGAGATCAGCAGGTTTAATCTCCATTTGGGATCCAAGTGTCTTTTTGAAAGAAAGTATTTGGTGTGGCGAGGCTTTTATCATTGTTAAAGGGCGTTGGAAAAACTCCGTCGGTGATTGTTATATGATTAACATTTACGGTCCTCATGATCCAGTTGCTAAAGTTTTGTTGTGGAATAAGATTCAGGTATTCATGCAATCTCACATGGGTAAGTATGTTTTATTTGGAGACATGAATGAAGTTCGCGACGAGCATGAGCGACACGGCTCTATCTTCTCAAGGAGTGAAGCTGATTTTTTTAATTCCTTTATTAATAATGTTGTCCTAATCGAGTTGCCTATGGGGGGTCGTCTATTTACTTGGATGAACAAAGCGGGTACTAAACTAAGTAAATTGGACCGATTTTTGTTTTCTGAAGATGTAATAAGGGAATTACATGGTATGCGGGTTACTGCTCTTGATCGTGTGTGGTCGGATCATAACCCCATCCTCCTCCATTGCAATAAAGTTGACTTCGGCCCAGCTCCTTTTAAAATATATCACTCATGGATTCTTCGTGAAGGTTTCGATGATTTTATTTCGTTGGAATGGGCTAACATGGGGCAGAATGTTGATGGCATTAATATTTTATCTCATGCGAAACTAAAATGTTTGAAAGTGAAAATCAAACAGTGGATTGCAAATTCTAAAAGTGGTGAACGTATTCATAAACAGGAGATCATGTCTGCTCTAAAACAATTAGAAGAAAATATTGAAGCGGGTTCAGCTTCTCTCGAAGACCGTGAAAATAGAATCAAACTTATTCAAGAAGCTGATAGTCTTGAAAAACTTGAATCTATGGATACGGTTCAAAAGGCTCGGATAAAATAGGATATTGAGGGTGACGAAAACTCTAAATTTTTTCACGGGTTGGTGAATCAAAAGAGAAGAACTCAATCGATCCACGACATCATGATTGAGGGAGTTTGGGTCTCCGATCCTCAACAGATCAAAGAGGCTTTCCTCAACTTTTTTAAAGATAAATTTCAAGTTTGTGATTCATTGATATCTTTCCCCTCTATATTGGTTACATCAGGTTTAAGTTCTCAGGATCGCAAATTTTTAGAAGAGGTTATTTCCCTAGATGAAATAAAGGTAGCAGTTTGGGAGTGTGGTAGCGATAAAGCTCCCGGCCCTAACGGTTACTCTTTTGCATTCGTGAAGAAGTATTCGGATTTGATAAAGATGGATATCCTCGACTTTTTATCTTCGTTCTTCGCCTCTGGTAAGATGCCTCTGGGTTCCAACTCGTCCTTTATCACTCTCATTCTAAAGGTTAGCAATCCCATAAATATTACTGATTTTCGTCCCATCTCGCTTATTGGTATTCATTACAAGATCATTGCTAAAATTCTTGCAATCCAGTTATCTAAAGTTTTCGGGAAAATTGTTAGTCACGAAAAATCCGCCTTCATTTCGGGGCGTCAAATCCTTGATATGCTCAGTGAGGTGATAGATTGGTATAAAAAACGGAAGAAAAAGTTGTTGATTTTTAAAGTAGATTTCAAAAAAGTTTTTGATTCCGTTAGCTGGAGATACTTAGACTTCGTTTTAAACACCCTTGGTTTCGGATTAAAATGGAGGTCGTGGATTATAGCATGTTTGGAATCATCCAGAACTTCTATCTTAGTCAATGGCAGCCCTACCTCTGAGTTTTCTCCGAAACGCGGGTTAAGGCAAGGCGATCCGCTTTCGCCTTTCTTGTTTATTCTTGTGATGGAAGGCCTTCATTTAGCCTTATCTGATGCGGTTCATTCTGGTCTCGTCCGAGCTATTAAACTTGGTAATTCTGATGTTACGTTATCTCATTTATTCTACGCAGACGATGTTGTGATTACCACGGAATGGAGCTCTCAAGATATGGATAACATAATTCGCGTCTTGCATGTTTTTCATTTAGCATCGGGCCTCAAAATAAATGTCCATAAGTCTAACGTTTATGGCATTGGAGTCTCTTCTGAGGAAGTGCATTTTATGGCTAACATCACAGGTTGTGCAGCAGGTTCTTTCCCATTCATATATCTTGGGCTCCCTATTGGTTCTAATATGAATCTTTTAACAAATTGGACGCCTATCATTAACAGGTTTCGAGCTAAGCTTTCATCTTTGAAAGCTAATCTTCTTTCCATAGGTGGTCGTCTCACATTAATAAAAGCCGTCCTTGGAACTCTTGGTATTTATTATCTCTCCATCTTTAAAGCTCCTGATACCGTTTTGAAGATCTTGGAGAGTATTCGTGCTTCTATTTTTTGGGGAGGTTCTCAAGACTCAAGAAAAATTTCCTGGATCAAGTGGTCTAACGCTCTTTCTTCTCTTGATAAAGGTGGTTTGGAAATTGGTAGTTTGAAATCGTTTAACTTCGCCTTACTCCAAAAATGGCGTTGGAGAATGTGCTCAAATCCGAAGGTTCTTTGGGTTAAAATTATTAAGGCAATTCATGGGCAAGAAGGCGGTTTTGATGCTCACGGGTGCAAATCTAATGGTTTATGGGCAAAGATTGTTGGATCCTCTAACTACTTGCACTCGAGAGGTTTTATCCCTTTGGATTCTTTACGATTTAAAGTGGGATGTGGCTCTCTAGTTCATTTTTGGAAGGATACTTGGCTTGGTGACTCCCCTCTTTATCTTCGATTTAATAGGCTATTCCGTTTGGAACAAGACAAGGATTGTTTGATTAGAGACCGTATTTCCAACGTTCAATGGTGTTGGAATTGGTCTAGGACAGATTTAGGGGTTCGCAACTCGGCCTATCTTAACGACTTGTTTGATTGAGATTGGTCACAGTATTATTGATGCGGATGAAGATGCTTGTGTTTGGTCTCTTTCCAACAATGGTGTTTTCTCGGTTGGTGATACTCGTCGCCATATTGATAATCTTCTTTCGCCTTCTTTGGAACCCGAATCGATTTGGGATAAAGTTCTTCCTCGTAAATTCAACATCTTTTGTGTCTTTTAAGGTTGGATACTTGGCTTGGTGACTCTTGGTATTTATTATCTCTCCATCTTTAAAGCTCCTGATACCGTTTTGAAGATCTTGGAGAGTATTCGTGCTTCTATTTTTTGGGGAGGTTCTCAAGACTCAAGAAAAATTTCCTGGATCAAGTGGTCTAACGCTCTTTCTTCTCTTGATAAAGGTGGTTTGAATTGGTAGTTATCCTTTGGATTCTTTACGATTTAAAGTGGGATGTGGCTCTCTAGTTCATTTTTGGAAGGATACTTGGCTTGGTGACTCCCCTCTTTATCTTCGATTTAATAGGCTATTCCGTTTGGAACAAGACAAGGATTGTTTGATTAGAGACCGTATTTCCAACGTTCAATGGTGTTGGAATTGGTCTAGGACAGATTTAGGGGTTCGCAACTCGGCCTATCTTAACGACTTGTTTGATTGAGATTGGTCACAGTATTATTGATGCGGATGAAGATGCTTGTGTTTGGTCTCTTTCCAACAATGGTGTTTTCTCGGTTGGTGATACTCGTCGCCATATTGATAATCTTCTTTCGCCTTCTTTGGAACCCGAATCGATTTGGGATAAAGTTCTTCCTCGTAAATTCAACATCTTTTGTGTCTTTTAAGGTTGGATACTTGGCTTGGTGACTCTTGGTATTTATTATCTCTCCATCTTTAAAGCTCCTGATACCGTTTTGAAGATCTTGGAGAGTATTCGTGCTTCTATTTTTTGGGGAGGTTCTCAAGACTCAAGAAAAATTTCCTGGATCAAGTGGTCTAACGCTCTTTCTTCTCTTGATAAAGGTGGTTTGGAAATTGGTAGTTTGAAATCGTTTAACTTCGCCTTACTCCAAAAATGGTGTTGGAGAATGTGCTCAAATCCGAAGGTTCTTTGGGTTAAAATTATTAAGGCGATTCATGGGCAAGAAGGCGGTTTTGATGATCACGGGTGCAAATCTAATGGTTTATGGGCAAAGATTGTTGGATCCTCTAACTACTTGCACTCGAGAGGTTTTATCCCTTTGGATTCTTTACGATTTAAAGTGGGATGTGGCTCTCTAGTTCGTTTTTGGAAGGATACTTGGCTTGGTGACTCCCCTCTTTATCTTCGATTTAATAGGCTATTCCGTTTGGAACAAGACAAGGATTGTTTGATTAGAGACCGTATTTCCAACGGTCAATGGTGTTGGAATTGGTCTAGGACAGATTTAGGGGTTCGTAACTCGGCCTATCTTAACGACTTGTTGATTGAGATTGGTCACAGTATTATTGATGCGGATGAAGATGCTTGTGTTTGGTCTCTTTCCAACGATGGTGTTTTCTCGGTTGGTGATACTCGTCGCCATATTGATAATCTTCTTTCGCCTTCTTTGGAACCCGAATCGATTTGGGATAAAGTTCTTCCTCGTAAATTCAACATCTTTTGTGTCTTTTAAGGTTGGATAGGCTCCCTCACAGGTTGAATCTTTCTGCTAAAGGGATTGAAATTCACACGATTTCATGCCCTTCGTGCAATTATAATGTGGAGTCTTGTCAACATATTTTTTTCGAGTGTGAGGTTGTTGTGAGTATTTGAAGACTAGTTCGAGTATGGTGTGACCCTTCCATGCCTTTGTTCACTTCTAATTCTCATTGGAAAGATTGGTTGAATTTGTGGCTTGTTCGCAAAGAGAAGAAGCATCGTATGTTTATTATTATTGTGTCTACATTATGGTTGATTTGGAGGTATCGCAACAGTGTTACTTTTAGCTCTTATTCTTTGAGGAAATGTGACATTTTCGATAATATTCGTTTGTATTCTTTTTCGTGGCTTAAGTTTAGAGGTCGTAAGATTAGTACTTGGACTGATTGGTTGAAATCTCCTATGTAATTTCTAGCTCCTTGCTAGTTCTCTTTGATTTTTTTTTATAATATGCCGTTAAAAAAAATACACTTTAAACTTGCCAATTTTTCAAAAACATAACTATATTAATTTTAAAAAACACATTTTTTTGTATTTCAAAAAACACACGTATTGTTGTTATACACCGTTGCTTTCCGAGTATACATATACTATTATATAATATAGATAGATGCTTTTTTTTTTCTTCCGATCGTTTACGTAGTCAACACCACAATCTATGTTATTGCTTTTTCATTTAGGTATTTCATCATGCTATATTTTGATTGGTGCTTATAATCAAACTTGATATAAAATCTTCTAATCCCCACTTGGTGCTTGACAAATGACAACCGAAAATAACCCGTCAGTGTTACATTACAAATCTTTCAAAGTCATGCATAACACATTAATAAAATATCATACGATCCATATTTGTTTCCTTCTAGAGTAAATATATATTGTTTAAATCATATGAAGGTGTCATCGTATGTTAATCTATCTGAAGCATAGTTACTTGAAAAGTGTGGATACCACGAATTTTAAATGTGAATATCACATGGTATCATATATAGCATCCATAAATCATTTTAGTTGTAACAAATATCAAACTTCGTTACTATTTAATGATTTTCTTCTTATATCCTATAAACAATATGTTACCGATATTTGTGAAAAATCTTATTTTCCAAAAAAAATTCCTCGAATTATGATTATACTAATTTGCTACTAATAGTATAGGTTTTCCTCGTTCGCTATTGAAGATGGACATTTGACAAGGGTGTTTGGGTCACTCGATGGTATTGGTGTTTTTACAGGCAAAACTATTTTTGAAAAACTGAATTACATTATCAATTGTTTAAGACATTTAGGCTATGTTTAGCGTGGAGCTTTTTGGAGTTTTTTTTAAGCGATGAGCGGTGAGCAATGAACTTTTTGATTTTTGGTGTTCGTTTGGCAAAAGAACTGTGAGCTTTGTTATTTTTTAGGAATGCTCAATTTTCTATTTTTTTTTTAAAACAGTGAGCGGTGAGCTGTGAGTACTGCTCACAATTCACTGTTATTGCTCACAGCTACTTTTGACAAACACAACCTTAATTATGCCAAAGATCAAATTATGCCTGTAGAAGTTATATGAAACAACTTGTGAACAAATTAAAAAATTCGCAACTATATTTAGGTTCTTGGTTGCTCCATTTAGACAAATCGAACTTATCTCTTCTTATCTTCCTTTTTTCATTTATAATCAACGTGTTAAGCTATAAAAAATATATATATACGCTATAAAACACGTATATCTCTTTTCTAAAGCACGAATATCAAGTACTGAAATGCCTTTGGATTTGCCAACGTGTGAATAATGAATAACATTCTAAGCAACAAAAATATGAAAAATGATAATGACACTAAAATTGCATTTTTAAAAGATGAGTGACATTATTATTTCATTGATATGTTTTGAAAAGAAAATTGATCATTTTAGTTTGACTAGTGGTAAGCAGGAGGCTTTCAAAATATCTGCAACAAAAACAATTTTACTCAAAATAAATGATAAAGTAACTTTTTTTTTACCCTTAAGTTTTATTTACTTTTAAAGTTACATTTTACCTTTCAATAGGTTAAACAATTGCAGTCAGACGTAAATTTTCAGAACGGGGCAAGTTATCACTCGTGGTTTTGCTTTCTTGCTTTTTACTTCCACAAGATTTCTTTATTCTACTTAACCCAGAAAAATATGTTGAAAAAGATAGAATTTCTAGCCCATTGACCATGAAATGATATTATACAAATTCAACCCATTAATTTTCAGCCCAGCTCAGTAAGATTCAGCTCATTGACCACGAAATGTAAATTGAATAAATTTAATTACTAAAACTAAAAGTTAGTAAAAGAGAAAATTTATAAATATAAATTTTTTTTTTTTTTGTGTGTGAAAACTGATATTTAAAGAAGATCTGTGTAGAGATTTTGTGAAAGCAGAAAACAACCAATACTCGTTGCTTGCTAATTTGTGATTTTCAATAGGGATAACTTCATACATATTCAAGCTAAGCATAAAATGATTATACATACCCAAAATACAAGGTTTTGATTTATTGAAATGATTATGAAGGTATTGTTAAGGATGTATGTGTTAGATAATGAATTCCTCTTAAGAGACATTGTATAACTGATGTGTATTTACAATTATATAAAAGATACTAGAAACCTTAATGGACTCAACCCACATTTGGCTTGGGCCGTCATATCGTCTAATGGTTTTGATTTTCATAGAACGCTTGTAGTTTCGGCCTCTGAGATAGGGTATAAATCTTTAACTTACCTTGAGCTAAATGAACACCATGTCTTGTAAACCTTCCATCAAGCATCGTAAGTATTGCTAGTTGAAACGAAGCTTGATTTCAACAACCTATGATCTAAATCTGAACTTTGTGTTTTTTAACAAGTGGACGGACATGCACTCTTTAGAGGATAAATTGTGTCAATTTAAACGACAATCATGTCATGCGACCGTGATGAAGTCATTTGTCGTGACTGGATATGATTTTCAGAGGAGAAAACCTCGTGCCTCTTGGGTTCAAGGTTTGGAGTCATTATATTTTACACCCACAAGCGTTTATGCATGTATTATAGAGATATAATTGACCAAATAGTGCATGATGGGTAGGCAAACAAAAATTAAGACGGTTCACAAGTTAAAGTGATTTACTCACATCTTTTCTTCTCAAGCTTTAACAAGTGACGAATCTACGACTAAAAGTGATAAGGCGCATTTCATTAAGGCTAATACATACTTGTAATACAAAATCTTTGAATAAGATGCATTTTTGAAAATAAATTGGTATTTGACATTATTTTACACTACCCCTGGTCTGCCTCTGGCCTTAACCAGATGTGTTCGTGAGTGCTAACTGATCATTGGACGACAACAAAAGTTGAAATTATGCCTATGTCATTCTTTAAAAAGTTCATTTTAAAAATAAAACAAAAAATTAATAAAGCAAAACGAATCTCTAAATCATTTTCAACTATATTTTTTGGTAAAACCGGTGAAAATATATTATATCAATCAAAGATTACAATAAAAAGCATTTGAAAAGGAGAAAGACAATCCCAAACACCTTTTAAGAAGCTAAAATGTCTCCCTATATTCCCAATACATCTTTAGACATGCATTTTCGAATTTCCAGTCATTAAACCATATACATCTTCCTCATATGGGGCACTCATTGTTCCATTTTGCTTCCCATTGTTCCTTGTAGTGCTCAAACATTCTTCGAGGCCATAGCTTTGATTCTTTAATAGTAGGTAGCCTCTTATTATTCACAAACATATCAATAGTTTCCATCGCCTTCTGCTATTGTATGATAATTTCAAGAACTCTCATTTTGTTATCTTTATTCAAAACCTCATTTTCTTTGACGATCTTCTCTACCATTCTTGATGACATCCCATTCTTATCACTGCATACATCTTCCTCATCCGAGCACTCTTGTTTTTCATTATTCTCCAAGGTTTCATTGTTGCCTTCACTTACCAAAACATCAAACCTATTCTTGTTTTCTTTCTTTTCTTGTGTTTTGGTTTGCATTCTGCTGCTTCCTTCTCTTGCACTAAGAATATGAAACTCTTCTTCAAATTGTTTTTATTTGTTCTTTGCAGTATCATTATTCACAACAGTGGTCTTATTCACATCACTGGGCTTTTTACTTCACTTTTGTTTTGACTGCCATGCATTCGCCTTAGAATTTTACTTTCCACGGTCAAACTTAATTTTCAGCAACTATCACTTAATCAAACTTAGGGAATTTCTTGAGCAAATTTGTATACAATTCCCAAGTTTCCTCTTCTTCACTTCTATTTGACAACTTCACTAGCACATAAGCTACAACTTTGTTGTTTAATTTCCCAAGTCTTCTGTCAAGAACCTTAACTGGAAACACTGGCAAGAGTCCTTCATCATTACACATTGGCAAAGTACCAGGTTTATCCACCACTCATTTGCAAAGCTTAATGTCACGGACTTGTCTCTACAAGGTTCTTCCGTGTGGCACTTAGTCTCGACTAAGTCAGCCTTGCTCAAACACTCACCGATCTAGACAACTAAGAAAACTCTAAAGAATGGAACAAGTGGAATGGGGAAATACTTTGTATTACTTGATAGAACTTTACAAGAGATTACAAGTGATTTTAGAGATGTCTTCCTCAAATGAGGATGCCTCTATTTATATTATAACTATGTACACACTACAAGGTTCTACAACCTTCTATGGGAGGGTTCTACAACCTTCCATGGGAGGAAGCTTCTAAAGCTTTTAAAAACTTCCAAATCCTTCCAAGACCTACTTGCAACTTCCATAGAATTCCATAGAGTCTTCTGAGCAAGTGTAGAACAATCCAGAATCCCGGTTAACCTCGTAAATGACCCAATCAATCGTGCGGGTCGTGACATTAAGTTGAGACACATGGAACACTTGTTGAATCTGACATCCATTTGCCAGTTGCAATTTGTAAGCTACATTGCCAATCTTTTCTAAAATCTTGAATGGGCCATAGTATTTAGCTGAGACTTTTTTGTAGGGACTTTGTCTAGCTGTCACTTGTCTGTATGGTTGCAGTTTTAGGTAGACCCAAACACCTTCTTCAAAGTCTCTATCTATCTTGTGCTTGTATGCTAGACTCTTCATCATGTCTTGTTCCCTCTTCAAATGGAACTTAAGCAACTCCACCACGTGCTCTCTTGCCTGCATTGTCCTATCCACAAACTCAACTGCACTTTCTCCTAGAAAATAGTTCATATGAATGGGTGGTGTTTGGCCATACAACACCTCAAATGGTGTAGCTTTGATGCAGTGTGGAAATTGGTGTTATACCAAAACTCAGCCATGGAAATCCACTAAGTCCACTCCTTTGGCTTCTCACCAGTCATACATCTCAAGTAGTACTCAAGACACCTATTCACCACTTACGTTTGACCATCAGATTGTGGATGATAGGTTGTTGGCATTTGCAGCTTAACTTTCAAAACCTTGAACAAGGACTGTCAAAAAAATTCTCAAAACACCTTGTCCCTATCACTTACATTAGTGTTTGGTAATCCATTAAGTTTGTAAACATTGTCTAAGAACACTTGTGCTGCTGTAAAAGGGATGCTGAAATGGTATAAAATGAGCATACTTGCTCAGTCTATCCACTACCACAAATATCACTGTCTTACCATGAGATTTTAGTGAACCTTCTACAAAATCAATGGAAATATCACTTCATACCTCGACTGGAATAGGCAATGGTTGCAGTAGGCCTGGATAAGCACTCAAATCAGGCTTTTGTCTCTGGAAAACGTCAAATTCTCTGATCCATTGTTTCGCCATTCTCCTCATACCCTTCCAATAGCGTAGAGAACACATCTTTTACACAGTCACTTGAACACACGAGTGGCCACCAACAGGTTCATTGTGGAACTGAGAGAAAAAATTGTTTTCTTAGAGCCTCATTGTTATCCACTACCAACTTACCATTTCTCCTCAACTGCCCATTAGACCAGGTATATTTCCTTGACTGAAAGCTAGGATCTTCGAAGCTTTTGATCAACTCAGCTAATTTCATATCCTCCACCCAACTTTCTTATATCTTTTTCATCAATTTCGTGGTCACATTAGTGGCTATCACAACAAACAACTGTCTTTGTACCCCCCCCCCCTTCTAGATAGTGCATCAGCCACAATATTCTCACTACCCCTTTTATAAGCTATGTCATAGTCATATCCCAGTAATTTGGGTAGCCACTTAGTTTGTAATGGAGTTGTTAGTCTCTGATCCAACAAATGCTTCAAACTAAAGTGGTCAGTTTTGATTTTAAAGTACCTATCTAGCAAATATCCCTTCCACTTCTCCAATGCTAAAATAACAGCTAAGAACTCCTTTTCATAAGTTAATAACACTTAGTGTTTGGAAGAGATTGGCTTAGTGAGGTATGCCAAGGATGACCATCTTGCAGCAAGATAGCTCCAATACCATTGTCACAAGCATCTGTTTCCACAGTAAATTCTCTTTTAAAGTTTGGCATTTCCCATTACAAGAGCTTGAATCATATCATTCTTCAATTCTTCAAAAGCTTATTGAGCAGCACTAGACCATTCAAAAGATTTATGTGGTAAATGTAGAGCGGGTGAATATGTTTCCATTTAAAAACTTATAAATTTTGTATCAAATTGTCGATCAAGTGAGACGTAATATGAAAAGTGACGATAATATCCTATGACAATAAAGACTATATAAAGCATGAAGTAAACATGTAATCAGAACACAAACAACAACATCAAGCCCCAGCACAAGCATAAGCATAATATAAAGAGAGAACAATAAATAAAAGAGATTGCAAACCGGACACGGTGATTTATAGTGGTTCGGTCACGAAGCTCCTCTTCTCCCTAATCCACTCCACGAGTACCCAACTCGAGAGTTACTTTACTAGATCAACAAGCTCTCTTCTCAGCGGAGAAAACCTTAAACAGCTCTGCTTCCACTTTATCCAGTACAAAGCTAAATACCGGGTCCTAGTTCGAGGTAGAACCAACCTAACGTCGCTTACACTCTTTCCCCAAAAAAGATAAATATCGATTCCTTCTTCGGGTACAACCAAACCCGTTATATTTTATGGCCCAACATAACAAACCTTGTGTTTTATGGCACAAACACATAAACCTTCTAATCTAGTTTAATGATACAAGGTGATGGTACAAATGTATAACATAGATCCAAGACATAAATTTCTTGTGGATAAGAATGCCTAATCTAATGAACTTCTTATGACAAGAAGTCTTCAAATGGATGAAGATGATAAAATCACCAATCTTTTAGATCTTCATATGTGTATGCTTTGTATTGGATGAGAATGGCAGGATCTCTAGGATTGCTTTGGTGGATCATTATGGAGGTATGCTTACAACAAAAACGAAGGTTAGAAGCATTATCATCATTGATTTTATAATGTGAATGATTATGTTAATGATGACTCTATGTTAGGATTACGAAAATCTATATTAAAGATTCAGTCACCCCGCGGTCACCCCAAGTATCATCTAGCACTAGTTAGGTCGTAGTCTTATTAGTAAGTTAAGTTAAAGTATCATCGTGGAGTCGGGTCGGGTCTTTACCCACTTTAGCCCGCTCTACAGCCCGTAGGGACGTTTAATGTATGACTATAAATACCCTCTTCCCACCAAAGGAGAGGGTTGGAGCTTTCATTCACTTAATCTAATATCACATCTTTCTTTCTCTAGAAAACTCCCACTTCTTCCTCTCTCTCTCTCTCTCTCTCTCTCTCTCTCTATACCAAACGGATCAAATCATGAAGACCATACATGTTTTGATTTATGAGTTACTTACAATTGGTATCAGAGCCAGGTTTGATCATTTAGTTTGTGGGTGCTCGGATGTTTAGAGTGGTTTTGTGGTTTTTCTTTGGTTCGAATGGTATTTGATGAAAACTTCATGGTTTGTTCTTGTGTATGGTTAGATTTGTTATTTGATTGTACTTTCATGTATAAAGTTGTTGTAGGAGCCTAGATTGGGGCTTGGTTAAGTTATTTCATTAGTGTATTGGTTAGTTTGGGTGATATTCGTGAGTTTAGAGTTTTGTTCTAGGTTGCGATTTAACATGTTCTTGGTTGAGGTTTGAGGAATTCTTAGCTGAGGTTTGTGGTTCGATGTGTTAAAGTGTGTTGCGATTTGATCAAAATACTTAGTTGCGTTTTGATTGGAAGCCAAATAAAGATAAAAGACAAAACTGGGTGAAAGTTGTACTTTCACGAAAGTGGCCTTGCGTTTTGTCCTTTAGCTCTACGGTTTGATCCTGAGTTTTGCCTACAGTTGCGTTTTGAGTCTTGAGGTTTGAGGTCTGCGGTTTGGTAGGTCCTGCATTTTGAAAGACTGCATTTTGGTCTTGCATTTTGAACCTGCGTTTTGATCAAGTTGCGTTTTGTGATTTTTGAGGTTTGCTCAAGGTTGCGATTTAATAACACTGCGTTTTGAAGGCATTGTTGTTTGAAGACTCTACGTTTTGCTCAAAGTTGCGATTTGAGGATTGCATTTTGGAGACGTTGCGGTTTGCCCAAGTCTGCGATTTGTGGTCCTTGCGTTGCGTTTTGAGACTGCGATTTGAGATTGCGTTTTGACTAAACTTCTTCACTGCAGTTTGACTAAAGTTCCTCATTGCGTTTTGACTAAATTTCTTCATTGCATTTTGACTAAACTTCTTCATTGCGTTTTGACTACATTTCTTCATTGCGTTTTGTTGACTTGTCCTGACAAAACTTCAAACGGCCATAACTTTTGAACCGTAACTCCGTTTTCAGCGTTCTACCATCAAAACGACCGTGAAATCAAATTTTCGCATCAACAACATACAACCAAACAACGTTTCAGCTAATCCTTCAAAAACTCATCACTCGTAACACACAATCTTCTATCATTGTGTCGATCCATCAGTTATCTTAACACGTTCAATTGGTCATTGTCTCATGGTTTCTTCTTGATTTTGTAAAATCCCGCGAAAGATTCTATTTCTCGGTTTAAATCATAGATTTGTAAAATACCGTACACATTGACATCTTGCCTAACACTTCAGATTTAGTTGTATCTGAGATACTCAAATTGTATGACCTGATTGACAAACAAAAGATACCCAACAATGTACAACAGATTAACGTGTTTGAGTCGGATAATGCTAATATGGAATCTTTGTTCTCAAATTCACAAGAGAGAGAGGTGCACCGGCCACAACCTGTGCAAGATAATGCAAAAGAAAGCTGCATGGAAGCTTCTGGTGTACCCAAGAGAGAGGTGCACTAGCCACAACCTGTGCAAGATAATGCAAAGGAAAGCTGCATGGAAGCTTCTGTTGTATCTAGTTGTGCATCTTCTGCTCTAAATGATGATTATGTGTTGCATGAGTACACTGCATACATCCCTGATGACTCATTGACCACTACACTTAATATATATAAGGATCAAGTGGCCATATATGAACAACGCACAAAATTTGAACTAACTAAACGTGAACAAAAAATGGATAGTCAAATGCGTACACTGGTTTCAGATCGTAATTTAAGGGAAGAAACATTGAAAAATGAGTTATATTCTTTACAAGTGAAACTTAATCAAACTGTTAAGCAAAAACAAGAAGTACAAGAAAGTGTAAAGATGCTTAAACAGAATTTCAAAGAAAAAGAAACAAAACTCTTGAATGATTTTTCTAGACTTAAAACGTTAAAGAATAAACTCGAAAACAAGTTGTAGGCACAATAACAATCCAAACAAATTGTTCACATGATGCTAAATCATAATGTTGTGTGATGAAAATAGTGAGAAATCAATAGATAATCCAAATTTTGTTCACCTTAGGAAAGCAAAAACGGCCCAACTTGCCTTATATGATGCCAATGGAATCATTAAACCCGAGCATGTCCTTGCTAGATCATAATTATCAGAAAGGATGGAGAATTAGAACAAGCATCTAGGGAAAAATGGTTGAGAAAATGAAGAGTCCTTTATG
Source organism: Chrysanthemum seticuspe (assembly GCA_019973895.1). Classification (NCBI taxonomy): domain Eukaryota; kingdom Viridiplantae; phylum Streptophyta; class Magnoliopsida; order Asterales; family Asteraceae; genus Chrysanthemum; species Chrysanthemum seticuspe. The sequence continues at coordinate 185,633,777 of BPTQ01000001.1, read as the reverse complement.
GGTAAATAACAATATTAACATCAAACCACACAATTACTCTAAGGTAAACTTTTTAGCTACTTTCAAACCTCAAACACAGTTGACCCCCGAACAAGTATTTTGGAAGTTAGACATGGAAAAGAAAAAGGCCAAAGAACTTGTAATAAAAAATCCTCCCCTAATGAGATTACCGGCCGCAACGGTGTACCCACCTAATACACCCATGCATATAGTTCCCAGAAATCTTCCTACAAAATATAAAATGTTAATTACCATTTATGTAATCTATCAACTATTTGCTGATTTCAATAAAACATGTAAGAAGATAATTACACCATCACCTATTACTGAAGGGGAAAAGCAGTTTGATCAAACGAAAATGTGTTATCTAACTGAGGTTATTCCATTCTTTGAACTAGTCAAAGAACATTTTGAGAGCATTCAAAAGGCTATAGAAACGGAAGTCAAAGAAATGAAAGATGTGTTTACAGATATGGAAAACTTGGTTAAACAAAATGCGATAGAGCTTAAAACTTATGAGATTGAGAGGAATAATATTCACATCACCAATGAAAAGTTGATTGCTAGATGTATTGCCCATGATGTGTACTATACTGCTACTGATTCTGCTTTAACTGCCTCTCAATTTCATGATTTGTCACTTGCATTTAAAGTTGTCCAGGTTCGTGTCAATGAGCTTGAAGCCGAGAATTTAAGATTGCATGAGAAAATCTAAAACGATGATCATGATAACATGGTCAGGAAATTTTCCAAAGTAGAGGTTCAGAATCTTCATTTACAATTAAAATATTAACATCTAGAAGAAAGAATTAAAACTTCAAATGCCAAGACATCTTTGGATGCTCCTGAATTTGATGCATATTTTGAAATAAGCAATCGAGATGAACGAATTCAAGCTCACCGTAACACAATCCGAAAATTGAAAGGCTCAAATTTTTCAATTGAAGGGAAATAAGAGTGAAGTGGTAGGCTCCTATAAACCACCGTCTCTAGATTCTCGGAATTTTCAATACCAAAACATCATCAATAAATTGCAACAAGAAAATGAATATTTTCAAGCTGAAAATTCAAAAGTTAAATCGCAATACAAAGAGTTATATGATTCACTTAAGGTCACTCATGACAAACACAACGAAAAGATAACTTCTTTGCTTAACGAGATTGAGAATCTAAAGACTTAGGTGAAAGGGAAAATGTCAATCGCCACTTGTGAATATGTTGTTCCAAAGGCATCTGCTTGTAATAAGTATGCAATTAATGTTAAGTATATTCCCCCTCCTCTTAGGAACAATAGGATTGCTTATCAAGCATATCTCATGTAACACCCCCAAAATTATCGCAGCGGAAGATTGTGTCACTGGAGTATTAATTCATAGTTCACAGAACAAGTTACAGAAAACGACTCTAAATGAGACGTTTTGAAATAAATTATCATTCGATTAAAATATCAGAGTTTACAAACAGAGGTGATACGCGTACAACGCGCGTTCGGGGTCAAAGGAACTTCCTTTTCGTCGAGCAAGTTTTTCAACACCCTAGGCAGTGAACCTAATCGTTGTAATGTAGTATTAGGCTAAGCCACGGGTATTGATATCGTTCTCTAGGGGAATAGGAATGCTAGTGAGAAATTACTACGCTAAGGTTGGGGTTGAGGAAGATTATTTTTGTATCTTTTTTTATGTTTTTTTTAGAAAATTGAAATTACAAATCTCGTGGTTTGGATTTGGGGGTTGGTATTTCTACCGATTACTCTACTATTCTAATTATCTAATTATCTAAACTAAGGTGAGTGTAGTCTATGTCTATTGTTGTGTGCTCTTATGATGATTAAAAATGTGTTTACTTAGATGTTATTACTCCCTAGTTATCTCCTATTGATGGTTGAATTGTCACGTCCTTATTCTTAACGCGTTGTGTTTCTAAGGTCGTAGGGTATGCGTTTATCCCTAACTCTTTGAAGCTACCTAAGGTTAATGACTACGAAATCTCTAGGATTCATAAACTTAACACTAAGGTTATCTTTGGATATCTAGCCTACAATTCCACTAGTAACTATAAGCTAAGGTTCAACAAAGACTAATCAAGCATTAATAACACAACGAATGACCTATCGCAATACTAGGTCAATCACAATTAAGATAAGAGACAACCAATCAATATTCAATAACTAGGTTTCATATTATCTAAGCAAACACACAAGTAAATTAGCCGGACATGGAGAACATGCAAGCATACACACAAACAATTGTAGACATGATTAAATCAATGAAGTAAAACACTTATCTTGTTGTAAAATAGGGTATGGAACCCTAAGATACTGTCCAAGACAGCCTTGTTCGGTTTAGGTTTTTACTCCACAAAACTACCTCCCTAAAAACTGAAAAAGTCGGATTATATATATAGTGTTACAAAATGCGAAGGCGTCACTCTTTAATTGTGAAGCCGTCGGGTCGCCGCCATTATGGTTTCGTCTTGGCCACGTCAACTCTGTGACGGCGTCACCTTGTGCTTGTGACGCCGTCGGCTTCAATCTCTTACGCCGTCTGGATCTAAATCTAGGTTATCTGAGTTGCGACGCCCTACTCTTTTAAACCTGATGCCATGACTTGTAAATTAGCAATTTGGCTATTGAGTCGTCTCAAGATGTGTCGCGACGGCGTCGCATTTAAGCAGTGACGCCGTCCCCTTTCAATTCCAGCAGCTTGAGTGTCTTGATTCTTGACTTTGGCCATTTTCTTCGTATATTCGCGCCTTTTCGTCCGAATAAGTGTCATTCCAGCAATTTGCCTTCAAGAGACCTAAAAATTGAAAAGGAACGAAATTAATTAGTAACGGATACAAAAGTGATCAATTAAGGGCTTAAATGACCCCTCAAAAGTGTACCTTTTAAATCCTTATCAAGAGGTCCCACAATTTTGTATAATCATAAAAAGTACAACATAAAAGTTATAAAGTTTTTCGAATGATAATATATGCATCGTCTTCAAATTGTTTTCCGTGCGCCTTCACATGCCATGCCAGCTAATTTCTTTCGAACCTGAGATAAACATGCTAAAAAGTTTCAACATAAAGGTTGAGTGAGTTCATAGGTTTGTAAGTAAAACAATTTGATCACAAGATATACCAGTTTGTAAAATTAACAATGTACGCATATAAAGTCTTGGAAACATGGGCTACATTTTTATACGCCCATAATGGAAAATGATTATTATTGCACTAAGCTCATGATGAACCAAATTATGCTAGGTGCCACTACCCAAAGTTATGTTGGATGCCTCTACCTAAAGATATGCTGGGTGCCTTTACCCAAAGATAAAGCAACTATCTCTACGTATGTAAATTAGTTATCGGTTTCTAACTTAGGCAATAACAATATCATAAAGAGCATACAGTTTTCAAGCAATTGTGATCATAGAAAATCAATAGCATGTAATAAAAATAGTAGCATGTATCTCCCCCAAAGAGTTTATAAAACAGTTAAACAAGAGTTGGGGCTATGAACTCACTGTAGTGATCAGCAGTGGAGTGTAACGATATAATGTATGTCAACAATAGAGTATGGCAAGACCACGATCTTTAACGATTACCTACGAAAGCATAGTATTCGCGTTTTAGTATATTGTACGATATAATTGTACAAGTATATGTAGTTTGTTGGCTTTCAATATGATGTTGTACATGAATCTTTAAGTTAAAGTATCCCTTAAGTGTTGTTTGGCTTATAGCTATTTATAAATAACCTCGTACCATCGTTCGGGCTATCAAAATCAAAAGGTCGTGCAGTGAACGTATGAGGAGCCAGGACACTTTAAGTCGTAAATCCACAACTCGTCGATATGACACCCCGAAGAGGCGTCTTATGATAATGAAATTCCTTACTATTGTTGTACTTGTCATTTATAAGTGAAGTATTTGACGAGACAAATGTTATATAAAACATGTGTCGTTTTTCGTCAAAGACTATTGATTGACTTGTGTGATGATATGATGATATAAGTTGTGTGTCGTGAAGTAGTTTAACATGCCATATGGTCATTTACTTAGTTTGTCAAAGTCTAGCAAATTCTAATCCAATGAACCAAGTTTTAAAACAAGAATCGGCCATTAAGTCCAAACTAGCCATGCGGCTAAATTATGTTTAAACAACTTGAGATGATATTCAAGGTCATGCCTATGGTTATTTCTAAGTTTAAAGACCTTAAGACAACAGCCTCGACTTAACCTTGGCTTTGTTTCGGCCTCAAAGGATCAGAATAGCACTAAAGTTCTTCAACTTTGGTTGTTTTCCAGTCTACAACAGGTCCAATTAGTTTTTGTAGTTTTTAGTCTTTGTTTTTCACTTTCTGCTTATGTGCTCTTGAATTTTTGTATAAAAAGTCCTTCTGAGCAACTTTTGTGTTTTACACTTTTGCTGATTATCACCAGAAAATGGTCAAAATCGCATTTTAAAATCATATCAACAAGTTTTTGTTCCAGTATCAGATTTTCATCTTGTAAAACTTAATTAGGCATAACTTTTTAACCATGAGTCTTTTTTAAGTGGTTCAAAGCCCAAGTTCTAGTTTTTACATTCTCTACATGTTTCTTATGTTTACTCAAGTCCAAGATTCAAAGTTTACTTATATCAATAGTCTAATTATAAGTATATACTTATATTTCATTGCAGAAAGTTTGGCTGCACATTCAGTCATACCAAAACGACAATAAGTTGAGTTATATCAAAATTGGAATCTCTAACTACTATGAAAAAACCATAATTTAAGGGGTACCAAGTTAACCACTGATGTAAAATTTTCATTTATGAATTTGGCAAGTTTTCATCCTTGGCCTTCTTTGGTGACACTTATGTTTCTAAGTTTTTGTTCTTTTCCACTTTAAGAAACAAACTTTGAAGCTTCTCTTTTACTATAGAGTGGATTTAACTTAGTGGTAGTCTTAATAAATGAAACGACAATAGAGTAACGTATACTACAAATTCTTTAAAAATTTAATGAACAAATCCAGATTCATTTTCTCATCAAATAAAAAGAAAAAAGAAAAAAAATACACTTTATCATTTTCTTTAAAATTTATATATCTCATAAACCGTTAACCGTTGCACGAAAAAAAATCATACTATCGTGACGAGAATTAAATCATCTTTTATAAAAGGGCTCTTTTATATATAATTTTGACGAATTTTTTATGAGTGTTGATTTTTATAAAATAGCAAATCACATGTGATTTCTAACATAACAAATCACATATGATTTTTTAAGACGCAAATGCTAAAACAAAACTCGGAAAAAAAGTTCGTCGAAAGTATAATAAAGTGTCTGTCTACTGAAAGATAAAAAATTCTTGTCGCGATAGTGTATTTTTTTCGTTTAACAGTTTACATGTTTGCAAGATATTTTGTTTTATAAAAAGCGTTTTTATATTTTGATGTAAGAGTGAATGGTCAGAATTTGTTTTAAATCTATAGAATTTATAATCTATATTCATCTAGTTGAATGACGTGTCGTGTTTTGACATTTTTATACGTAAATTTTGAAAAGTTTTTGGGAGTACGACCTTACATTAGTAGGCCCAAAACGATAAGTTACATAGTTACGAAATCAGATTCAAATTACACCCAATGTTATATTACTATACATGTACTACCCTACGTGACGCACATATGATGTTATAACAAAAGCTTACACATAGTTATTGCTCTCTTTCACAACAATTTGTCACACGGAATATACCGCAATTTTGACATTCTAAAAAACTGGACGAGGGAGTGGTCTCGGGTAAGGGATTCGGGTACCCTTACCCGAGCGGTAACACCGCCGCCACCACTTTGGGTACCAAAATCGGGTATCATTTTCAGTCTTGGAAGCCGAATGTTTTAAGTGATGGAGCGTTGGATTTTTTGACCGTTGGGAGCCAAACGGCTATTTACATGGTTTCAATAAAAAAAAAAGAAAAAAAAAAAAAAAATCTCTTTAAAACCAAATAACTTACTCTCTTTATTTTCAAATAAAACACACACAAATCTCTCAAAAACAAAAAATAATTACCAAAATGTCTTCCGGTTCTTTCGAATTTGAATGCATTATTCCATCTTCGTCCGACGAGATATCCACGGGTAGCTCGTTGCAACTTATGCTTCAAATGGCTCAGTATCTTGAAGACACGGCAAGCTCTAGCCGAACTAGCGTAAATCGTCTACGGGAAATAGGTCTTCAAACGTTAGAGAATGATTGGTTCGTTGAAACACCAAAGTACAACGAAGAGTACTTTAAAAAAAAGCGAATGGAGAAAAGCATGTTTTTGCAAATAGTGTGCGACATTGAAGCGAGATACCCATATTTTCAAGAAGGCTACGACGCGCGTTCGAAAAAAAGTTTCACGGCGAAACAAAAAATCTCTTCGGCCGTTAGGCAACTCGCAACCGGCAATCCCCCCGATGAGTATGATGAATATTTATGCATGGCTGCAAGAACGTCACGTGAAAGTCTTGATTATTTTTGTGAGGCCATCATTGAGTTGTACGGTCGAGAGTACCTACGTAGGTCGACAGCACACGACCTTGCTCGCATTTTCCAGGCCCATGAAGCGAAGCATCACCTCCCTGGGATGCTTGGTAGCATCGACTGTACACACGTCAGATGGAAAAATTGTCCTAGACATTTGAGAGGGCAATATACGAGAGGTGACTATGGTGTTCCCACTATTATGCTTGAAGTCACGGCGTCACAAGATATGTGGATTTGGCATGCTTTTTTTGGTCCACCGGGGTCAAACAACGATATCAACGTATTGAATCAGTCTGACTTGTATCTTACAGATCGAAATGGAACGGCGATGAACAGTTCATTCCACGTGAATGGACGCTTTTACAAACGCGGCTACTATTTGGCAGATGGAATCTATCCTAAGTGGTCCACATTTGTTAAAGCATACCCGTATCCAACCGACCCAAAGGAAAAGAGATTTACGAAGTTACAAGAGGGGGCGAGAAAGGATGTCGAGCGAGCTTTTGGTGCTCTCAAAGGAAAATGGAAAATTCTCGATCGACCTCTTCGAGCTATGACCAAAGCGAAGATTGCCAATCAGGTTCATGCGTGTGTTATTTTGCACAATATGGTATAAAACGCGAGGGGAGGGCAATCTCACCGGTTCATATAATGGATGAGCCGGTCCAGCCAGTGTTCGACGACAGTGTAGTAGCGGAGTTACTAGACGAAGTTCTCCATGATCGTCTTCGATATGATCTCACGGAGCACTTAGCACGTCAATACTTGCCGCATCTCGATGATTAGTTGGGTTTTTATTTTAATCTAGTTATTTTTAAGTATTACGTTATGTTTCTTTTTTTTAAGTATTATGTAATGTTTTTATTTTTAATGAAATGGTATGTTTTTATTTTAAATATTGTATGTGATTTTATGTATGAAAAAAAATAAATAAAATAAAATCGGGTATTAGGTGACCAATCCCTCCACTTAGGGTAGTGTTAGGGTAGAATTGGGTAGTTTTGAGTTGGAGGGTTTTTATTAGATAGAGGTCATGTGACACCTAGGGTACTAGGTTACCACTCCCTCCTCCCTAATATCTAATATGGTACCATTGTATGTTATTAACGTATTTAAGTGATATATGTCCTACGAGATTCATGTTATGGATTTCATACTTCATAGTAGTAGTACGTAGTAATTATTTAACCAACAAACAAAAATCACAAATAATTTGGGTTTTGTCTCATTGGTCTGTTTTCTAAAACGATTACAAACCGTTGGATCATTTACATTGCCACGTGTCATACATCTATATCATTAGCACACTCATACTGCTCTGCTATGAAAAAAAGGCGCCCGACCAAGGTAATGGAACAACAATATACTCTGTTATACAGACCCACATATGACAACATTGTTCTTATTTATATACTCCCTCCGTTTCAAATCTATTGTCCATATTTCTTTTTTGGGTTGTCTCAAAATGATTGTCCACCTTTCATTATTAGTAATAAAAAGGTAATTTTGTGAGGGAATATTCTATTTGTGTGGTTTAAAATTGTAGTGGCCTCACTTTTATTAAACTTTGTGTTGTTTGTCTCCTGACAATAAATTTGAGACGGAGGGAGTATATTTTTTCAATTTAACCACCAAGTTAATTTCCACAACAAAATATATTTTAAGTTTTTAACTTAGAGGTAGTTTGCTTCTTTTTGTCAAATTTGATATAAATGAAATAAAGTAATACTTAAACTAATGAGTTGTTAGGAAATTATATACATTTTGTGAATTGTTGTGCTATTTTTGCAATATTTTGATACTTAAAAGACAATAAAAAAAAAGTAGTCAAAAAATGGTTAAAACCTAGGTCTTCCCATATCGAAATATAGGCCGTTTTGGTTCATAACTCACAATGTTAAGTCGTATTTAAATGAAATCATGCTCGTACACAATGATGGAACTCTTTAAGGGCAAGGGAAGGTCCCGGTCTTTTAAAAGTTGCGGCAATTAGTGTAAATATTATAGGTTTTAGGGGTGATTTAGTTGATAATACAAACAAATTTTTCGATTCGGCCCTTCCAAAATAAATTCGACCCCTCTAAAATAAATGTTCAAGTTCCGTTAGTGCTCGTACAAATATAAAATAGTGTCCCATGCACACTAAAATAATAGAGTAAATTGAAAAAATAAATTGCAGACGCAGTTGTTACGACTTCGAAGACGTCATTTTCAAAATATAATGATCACTTGGGCAAGGAAGAAATTGTACTTAAAAGTCCTCACATGGACAACGAAACTGTAAAGAGTGTGCTTGCAATTTGATCAAACCATATGATTAACTGTTGGAATTTACTCTAAATAATATATGTTTCATTTCAAATATTGATGATCGACAATTCTGACAAATAGTGGCGGAGCTAGAAAAAATTTCATGAGAAGGTCGGAACAAAATTAATTCCGAAAAAATATTAGGCTGAACACAATGGTGACCCAGGTCGACCTTGACACATCAGCTTTCTCTCTCCGACGACCTGACGACGACCTAGTTGCTACAGTGGTGACCTGAGATTTTTTTTTTGTTTTAAACCAAACGGTTTGATTTTTTGTCCACATGTGACATACCAACTCGGTTGTTGGTTCACACTAGTTCGTCTATTTTGTGGGAACCGACCGAACACAACCTTCTTGCCACAATGGGGCAACTGGTTGACAACTGAACACAACCCAAGAGGTCGACCCTCCCATTGTGACTAGCTTTAGATGGGAGGGTCGAGATGAAAAAAATATTCTTTTAACACATAAATCGCGAATAAATACACTAACGAGCTTAGGCCTATGGGGCGGGACCCTTCCCGGTCCTCAAGAAGCTCCGCCCTTGCTAACAAACATACATATCCAACGTTAAGGATAATATAATATAATGTAATGTTCGGTCCAAATAAAAAACATGTAATCTTTTTTAATTCAACTGAATTACGCGCCTAAACGCTATTCTCTCATGTAACGGTTTGAATGTAGGTTCCATAAATGCTCCACATGCAATATTTATTCAATGTTTTCAAAAATCGAGTTTTCAATCATCCTGCTCAGTTTTTGGTTTATCATGATTCAACCAAGTCTATGACTTCTTGTTAGTTATACCCTTGAGCAACAAGTCTAGCTTTATTTCTAGACACGACACCGTTTGCATATAATTTGTTTTTATATACCCATTTTGTTCCGATTATGGTTTGGTTTTTAAGTGGAGGGACAAGTGTTCAAACATTGTTAGAAACAAAATGATTTAACTCTTCTTGCAGAGCCATTACCCAACTTTCATATTTTATGGCTTCTCGAGTGTTTTTAGGTTCTATGGTTGAGACAAAACAAAATAGACTACTTTGGTTGAGATCTTAAGTTTCTTTCATTTAACTTTCCTATAACCTTTTCTACGGGATGATCTTTAGACTCTTTAATATTTATGATCTCATTGTTTAATGGTTCATCTTCTTTATTTATATTTTCTTTGATTTCTAAGACTTCACTTTCGATTAACTCGTCATCGACAAGAGGTAAGGTAGTTTTCGGTGGACTTTCGTCAAATTTTATGTTTAAATATTCTTCAACTTTCATGGTTTCTTAATTTAGTATTACGTATACTTTACTATTAGGAGAATATCCTAGGAAGATACATTCAGTTGATTTTGGATCGAATTTAGTTAAATAATCTTTAGTATTAAGTATGAAACATTTTTCAAAGACTCGAAAGTGTTCTAACGAAGGCTTTTTTCCTCGTAGTAACTCGTATGGAGTTTTTCCTAAGAATGGTCTAATTAGGACTCGGTTTAGTATATAGGTTGATGTGTCGACGTCATTGCACCAGAATTTTTGAGGAATAGATTGCTCATTTAATCATGGTGCGACTCATTTCTTGTAGGGTTCTATTTTTCCTTTCAACTACCCCATTTGATTGTGGAGTGCGAGGAGCCGAGAAATTGTGGGTAATACCATTAGCATCACAAAAAGCTCTGAATTGCACTTCATTATCAAATTCCCGGCCATGATCCGTTCTAATTGACACAATAGGACTTCCTAGTTGTCTTTGGATTTTCTTACTTAAGATTTCAAAGTAATCGAATGTTTCAGTTTTATTCTTTAAAAATTTAGTCCATGTATATCTAGAGTAATCATCCACTATAACCAAAGTATAGAAGTTACCTCCATAACTTTGAATAGCGGATGGACCAAATAAATCCATATGTAGTAATTCTAGACACTCAGTTGTAGAAACCATATTCTTAGGTAAGTTTCTTACTAGTTTTTTGAATTAAAGCGATTGAAGAAGTCACATATTGGCGTGACCCAATCTTCGATGCCATAAGGTTGAAGTATCATCCATAGAGGTAAGACAAAGCTTGTCTTTTGGTTCATTTCCGATTTTAATGACATAGACTCCATGTTTTCTAATGCCTCTTCCTATAGTAATACCATTTTTTAATATTTTACTACCGGTTTCACTAAAAAGTACGTTGCACTTTTTATCACATATTTGACCTATACTTAGTAGATTAAAGTTTAGTTTTCTACGTGACATACATCGTTAATGGTTAAGGATTTGTGAGAGATTGTACCTTTACCGATGATTTTGCTCTTGCTATTTCCGAACACCACATTTCCTCCATTGAAGGATTCGTATGTGGAGAACAATGCTTTATTGTTGGTCATATGCCTTGTGCACCTGCTATCCTTGATCCATTCGTCCGGATCTAAGTCAACCTTTAGGCACACCTTGTTGGAGTCTTTTGCGATGAGACAAATTTCTTCATTCTCCTCCTCACTCATTCCCCACGAGCCACTTACGAATGCCTTTGGTTCGTCACGTTTGGGACACTCACTAATGAAGTGATTAGGATCCCCACATTTGAAACACTTACGTTCGTCCTTCACGTTCTTGTCGTCTTTGCCTTTTCGCAACCCTTTCTTGTCATCATAAGGTTGCTTGACATATCTTCCTTTTCTCCGAAAGAACTTCTTGAATTCCCGTACCACCATTGCATACTCTTCGTCATCACTTTCCGAAGATGAGGTTTCTTCATCGCTTGAGACTTTCTTGGCCTTTAGAGCAAGAGATTTGTGCTTCTATTTCTTTTCCTTTGAGACTTCGGAGTCTTTAGCGAGGACGAGCTCATAGAATTTTAGGTTGCCTATGAGTTCATCGAGAGTGAGGATTGACAAGTCTTTGTATTCTTCGATGGCCGTCACCTTCGATCTCCACTTTGATGGAAACGCCCTTAGAAATCTCCTGACATGATTACGACTAGAAAAAGACTCATCAAGTGCTTGTAATGAAGTAATAATAGTATTAAAGTTAGCAAAAGAATTATCTATACTACCCTCATCCAATATTGAAAATTGTTCATATTGTTGAACAAATAATCAATTTTGTTGTTTTTAACTTGTTGATTTTCTTGGTGTGTTACAACCAAAGAATTCCAAATTTCTTTAGCGGTTTTAAGCATAGAAATTCTTTCAAATTCCTTTTTAATTTAAGTTTCAAAGATTTAGATTCAATCTTATGTGAATTCGTATGGATGGATAGATATTATAAAACAATAAGTAAAGTAAATAATGAAAGCAAGTAAAGTAAAGGATAGAAAGTAGCGACACAAGTGATTTATAGTGGTTCGAATACAAGGACACCTTCCTTTCCTTACTCCAATCCCCGAGTACCCCACTCGAGAGTTCAAGCACTATGTCAACAACCTCCTTCAACACGACGGAGAAGCCTCACAACATCGCTTGGACTTTTTCCGGTACAAAGCTAAATACCGATTTCTTCCACGAGGTAGAACCAAACCTTTACACAGCTATTACACAACAACTATGTGAAATATGAATTACAAGATCTTGCTACAGAAATCTTGTGGATGGACAAATCAATCAAGGACCCTTTGCTTGGATGACTTGTAGTATAGCGTGATCTCGCCTTTGAAAAGGACCTATATGAGAATCACAACAAAAGATAGAAGAGCTACTAGAATGATCAAATGATCAGAGGTTAGAAGAGTGAGATAATATATGAGAGAGTTGTAAGAAGAAGGGTGAGTAACAATGAAGAAATGGCTCATTATTATAGGCACAAAAAGCCTTCGGTCTCACGGTTCCAGTGGATCCCTCACTTGGGGGATCCGGCCAGTGCAAAACCAGGGATCCGGTAGTCTGGGTTATACCAGTCTAGATTTTGGGTTGCAAACCGGGTTATGGGTATGAGCCATGGGTCATGGACTTTGGGTCATGAGTACCCAACAAGATACAATGTATCTACAATGGGTCATGGGTCTTGGGTCAAGGGTCATGGACATTGGGTCATGGGTCATGGATAATACCAAACATGATTTCATGCATAATGTCATGGAATGGGTCATGCGTTATGGATTAGCTCCATGGGTATGGGTCATGGGTCTTGGAAATTATCCATCCTATTATATAAACTATTACAACAATTGAATTATTACAACATTTTATGTAAATGACCAAATGTATATACTTTACAAAATAACATGTATTCTTATAATTTTACTTATGATAACTTTATATTTGTTATCAACAAAACATAACGAGATCGCTAAATATGAATAAATGTTTGTACGGTTTATTTGTATTAACAGATTTCAGTCATCTTGATCTTAAAATGGTCTAAAAACTAGTTTTTCATTTCTTGTAATTTTTTAAGGAATTTTCTAAATTTTCCTTAGATCACCATCTGATCTCTAGGATCATTTGACTCCACTTGACACCCTCAATATTCTTAGTGTTATCCTTGATCACCCATTGGTGTTCATAAGAACTCCATTTCATTTCATAAAGGACATCATTAGCTACCCTCACTCATTACACTTGATCATTTAAGTCTCATATCATTTAAGACACCTGAAGAGACTAAAAACACTCAAGATACATAGGTACTAGATCTTACTAGAACCTCATAAATCCTTTTCTTGGCTCCTGATAGCCGGATCCCTGGATTTAGCGTAGCCGGATCCCTCAAGTGAGGGATTCGTTGGAACCGTCTGCACAGACTAGCAAATCCTACTTGATATAATCATTTCAAACCCTCTTTGTTAATCTCAACACTCCACATTGTCTTAAATGACTTCCTAGATCAGCACAACTCTTTGACTCTTGTGTATGCTAATCATTGCAATTTGAAGGATCTTAGTGGCTTAAGCCTTAATTCACTTGCCAAATCTCCTTCTTTATAAACCACTTGTGTTAAGACTTCCAAATCACCATTCACACACTCATTCTCAGTAGCGAAATTCTTCCTCTAACACCTTCTTTTTCTAACATTTCACCATGAGGAAAGCCCCTAGTGTTAACTCATCTGTGGAAAACTAGAAAGGGTTGAATAGTTTTACCGATTAAAACTTGGTTTTAAACTATTTAGATCGACTTATGTCAATCTAGTTGAATGTGTGTGTTAGATGTTGATAGACAAGGATGAATATAAATAAAACTAAGATAAAGAGTAAGAAGCACAAAACCCCAACGCGAGTATTTATGGTGGTTCGGCTACAAGGACACCTTCCTTGCCCTACTCCACTCCCCGAGTCACCTACTCGAGGGTTCGTAATCACTACACAACACAAACTCCTTGTGGCGGAGAAGCCTTCACAACGTCGCCTACTCTTTATCTGGTACAAGGCTAGACACCGGGTTCTTCCACGAGGTAGAACCAAACCTATCACAACGTCGCCTATACTTTATCCGGTACAAGGCTAGATACCGAGTTCCATCACAAAGGTGGAACTACTACCCAACACTACACAACACCTATCCCAAAGGAGATCAACTCCTTATGACAACATCAACAAGGATATCAATATCCTTTGATCTAATACAAATCTATCTTGTACATCGACACACCATATCGAATGTACACCTTAGGCACCTTTCACTAATGCCTTTGACTCGAATTCTAGGCACCCTTCACTAATGCCTTTGACTTGACTTCTAGGCACCCTTTACTAATTCCTTCAACACGGACTCTCGGCACCCTTCACTAATGCCTTTGACACGGATCTTTGGCACATTTCACTAATACCTTCAATATGACACTTCGACACCTTTCACTAATGTCTTTGTCTTGACCCTTTAGACATCTTTCAATTATGTCTTCGACACAACACTTCTAATGAGAAAGAAAAGAACTATCAACAAGATACCATCAGTAGTCTTGATTATGACGAAGCTAGGCAACCCATGGACTTGAGCTTGCTCGACTTCAAGAGGTGGTGATCTCGCCTTTAAGAGGAACCTAGAGAATCACACAAACACAAAACTACACAGAAAGATCCCTTGGATATGAGGTTAGAGAGTTTACAATACTAAGAGAAAATGTGTGTGAAAGAGGTGAGTTACAATAAAGAAATGGCTCACTATTTATAGACAAAATATGCTACTATTCCACGGATCCCACAGATCCCTTACTTGAGGGATCCGTCCAGTGTAAATTGGGGGAACCGTGGGACGCTCCTCTTTGCCCATGGGTTATGGGTCATGGGTCTTAGACTTTTGACCATGGGTATCCAAGTAGATACAATGTATCTATAATATGCAATGCATCTAGTCCATGGGTTATGGGTTAGCTCTATGGATCATGGATAATACCCATTATGACTTATGCATGATGTCATGCAATGGGTTATGGGTTATGGATTATGCTCCATGGGTGTGGGTCATGGACTTTGGGTTTTACCCAACTATATTCAATGTATTTAGTCAATGGGTTAAATACTTAAACTTCTACCCATTCTATTACCCATTATAATACATACTAAGTATGTATATATCTACCCAATATGTAAACACTAGTTGTTGTACATATGCATTACTAAATCATGAAAGCACTATTACTTGTTTAGTGTTTTATATGAAAATGTAAGTGTGTTAGTAAACTATTGGCTCAAACCATTTGCGTATTTTATTTGTTTCGTTAAAATGATTTTACGTTTGTTATCGACAAAACATTAGAAGATCGTAAAATATAAATAAACGTTTTTACGGCTTATTTGTATTAACAATCTCCCCCTTTTTGTCGATGACAAAACATAAAATTATTTTAAAGAAAAACTAAAATTCGTAAAAGTTTGAATTGGAGTTTTTTACTCTCTTTTCTCCCTTTTTGTCGAAACAAAAAGAACGTCGAAAAGAAACTAACACAATATTTTAATAAAAGCATGTGAAAAGAAAGAAAATATGAAAAATAGGGAGTAATTATTCTTGTCTTAGCTCCCCCTTGACGAGTCCATCCCTTTGTGAGGGCGTCAGGTAAGTAGAAATACTAAACTAGTGCATTGCAATTTTGCAAATGGTTTCGTCTTAGTGACGAATATGCTCCCCCTTGATGATTGCACTTTTGCAAGAAAGGCGTTATGTAATGTAATCCTATGTGAATGATATTGCAAATGATTTTGCAATGTTTTGCTTTGACAAGAAACTCCCCCTAGCTAAGGGTGTCAAATTCTTCATGTGTATATTGAAAATCTACAAAAAAAAATGTTAGAAAACAAGTATATAGAGCATAGTTTTCTGCAAATAAGACTCAAGTTAGTAATAAACAATTCTTCTGTTGCACGGATCACACGGTTCCCTCTTAGGAGGGATCCGTCTAAGCTAAACTGAGGGATCCGTCTATCTGTAAGCTTAAGACAGCAGTGGTGATTTAAAAATTGATGTTAACATCAAAATAAGATATGTACTAAGACACCAAACATATTCTCAAGACAATATGGCATATAACATGTAATTTCATTTAATAAAAATACGAGAAATGATCTACATATCTCTAAAACTAAGAGAATGACCTAATCATGTAATATGATTCCTAAACTATCTAAGTTAAGCTTAATACTAGGATACCACTTGAATTCTTAAGCTCAAGGTTGTTTAGGTTTGTTGATCTCGTCGAAACGTTCGAGGAGGTGATAAAACATGAAACGTTGATCTTCACGCACTTCATGTATCAAGCTTTCAACATGTTGACAATGATAACAATCTTTGTCATGGCTCGAAAATGGTAGTGGTATAAAAGGAATGGCTTGAGATGGAAGGTTTGGTTGAGATTCCACAAAAGAAGGAGGAATTTGTGGAGGTATATTTGGAGGTGATTCAACCAAAGGTGGTGGTGGTGGAATATGTGATGAGGATGGTGGTAGAGAGGTATCTACTTCCATGTGATCGGGTGGTTGACTTTGATGATTTCTCATAATCCAAAAGGGACTATTTGAGGGTGACGGAGAAAAACATGTCGGGGCTAGTGTTGATTCAACACCTTGATTTTGTTGCGCTATTCTTTCTATTGAGGAAAACATTAGCAATGGTGGAGGATGAGATGGCCTAGGAGGCAAGTCCCCTAGATTGTAGAGGTGTGGTGATGAGAGTGGAGTGATGAATTATATGGCTCTAGGCACTAAGGGTGATGGTTTAGTAGAAATAGGAGTGTTTGGTTTAGGGGGTATGGTGGTGTTTAGCATTGGTAGTTTTGTGGGAACATTGGGGATTGGTTTGATAGGTGGAGGGGAGATCCTAGCATTTGTGGATTTAACGGGAGATGATTCGGTTGAAGAAATTTCGTGAATAACACGAGCAAGTTTCTTGGGTGGTCCTTTGGTGGATGAGTTACCACTAGGAGCTTTCCTCATGATGAGATGATTAAAAATTAGTGTTGTAAACGTTTCTAAATTCTGAGAATGAGGTTGTAGATGATGACTTTAGGAGTCCTAACAAGATGGTTTATAAAGGGAAGGATTTGGCAAGTGCATTCAAGACTTAAGCCACTAAGATCCTTTGGAATGTGATGATTTGCATGTACAAGAGTCAACTTCAGAGTTGTACTAATCTAGGAGTTTAATTAAGACAAGATGGAGTGTTCAAGTTAGCAAGGAGAGCTTGAAATGATTATTTTGTCTAGGACTAGCTGAAACTGTCAGTCGGTTCCCACGGTTCCCTCCAATGAGGGATCCGTCTAGGCTAATCCTAGGGATCCGACTCTCAGCAGCCAAGGAAGGAGAAAAATGATGTTTTGTAAGGTCTAGTACCTATAAATTTTGAGTGTTTCAGACTTCCTAAGTGTTTAAAATGAAAGGAGTCTTAAATGGTTAATGGCAATGAGTGATGGTAGCTAATGATTGCCTTTTATGGAAGAAAATAGTACCAATGAATGATCAAAGATGACACTAGAAAATTTGAGAGTGTCAAGTGGTGCTAAATGATCCTAGAGATCAGATCATAACTTAAGATAACATTAAAAAATTCCTTAAAAATTATAGGAAATGAAAAATTAGTTTTTGACCCATTTTGGGGTAAGGATAAAAAAAAGATCAATTATCTAAAATTGAGAGAATTATAAAACTAGATGTGTTAACATGTGAGGTATGATTTATGATTATTGGAGCGGAAGGATGATGAGCTTTGGTGAAATGATAAGTCTAAAAGCACTTTTTAATGTGATTCTAAGTTGACAATAAGTGAGTGTGATCCCTACTGAGCATGAGGAAGGCTTAAGTGGTCCTAAGGCACTATGTTTAGCAAGTGTGAAGTTGTCTAAGGAGATGGTTTTATGTATAAGGTCTTCAACTGCATTTCAGTTTGCCCGGATCCCACGGTTCCCTAAGTGGAGGGATCCGTCTAGTACAAAGTGAGGGATCCGTCTCCTACTAAACAGTACCTTCACAAAAGGTATGCAAAAGTTGCACAAAGTATCGTATTTCAAAGCCAGTGTTTTCTAATAAGTTTGAACAACTATATAGGCGAGACATCAAACATTGAATGTTTTATTTCATGAGAAGAATCACATTACAATGATAAAAAGGTGAAATCTAAGGACTGAACCTATTTGGAAAGGAAACTAAGTTTCTTGAGCGTTTTCGCTAGATGGATCGTCAAATGGATGATGAGTATTTACCGATTCAGGGATGAAGAAAGACTTGATGTGAGATGTGTTTAGAGGTTCCATCATCTTATTCACAAGTACGTACAACGGACTTTGAAATTGAGGATGGAAGTACATGATATGATGATAAAGGCGTGTCAGGAACTATCGATAAGGGATTAGTTTGTTCTTGTTGCCTTGAAGGTTTACAATTCATCTTGCGAAGAAATAGGCAAGATTGTATGGTTGTTGGGTTAGCAAACAATACATTATGTGAGCACAACAAGCGAGAAGGATTTCTCGATCTCCCCTAAGACTCCAAACATTTTCACGTAGGATGACTGCGAGAGGTTTAAACTCATCTTGGATATCACGTGTATAGATTATGTTTGGATCAGAGTAATAGGGTCAAGGTTTGCATAATATGCGATTTAATTCTTGAGGGGAGGGTATGTGTGAACAATATGGACTATTTTCTTCACGATGGTTGAAGAGAGAATCAAGAGACCAATCTTCAGTGAAGGCACATTGTCCATGATTTGGAATTCGGAGAATGTGAGCAAATTGCCCAAGGGTTAAGACAAACTTTTGGTTTTTGATCCAAAACCAAAGTGATAGAGATCGATCCTCGTTGCGAACGAGTTCAACTTGACGGAAGAACTTCAATACAAACCGTGGATAGATTTTCTCGTTAATTCCGAGAAGGCCTTCTAATCCTATGATTCGGAAAGAGGTATTGATACCTTCTTCGTATAGTAGAGGTGTGTCGACAATACGTCTTTCACGGAAGTGACGAGTTTCGAGATTATTGAACCCACGGCATGATTGCCAGGTATGTTGGGCTCAAGAGAGATATTAGAAATGTAGACATGAGTGAGTTGAAAGTCGAATTCATACTCTTGAGACATGACGAGACCTATGGAAGTGAAAAGTTAATATGATGAGATGCATCAAAGTAAAAGGATGATCTCCTAACGTTTTTACTAGATTTCTATTAACAATGACAATTAACTTACTTAGTACCTAACATTCTAGTGGGATTTTTCCTTTTGTGGTGGATTTTTATGAAATAGTTTTTATGTTGCATGAGATTATGTTTTTCCGTTCCACGGTTCTCACGGTTCCTTCCCAAGAGGGATCCGGCTAGTTAAACTTTAGGGATCCGTGGATCTGTAATGATAGAAAAATGATCTTGACGTAAAATAGATTTTTGCAACTTTTAGGTTTACAAAAGGAAGTGTATTTTAGCCAATATTTACTTAGTTAAGCATGCATTGTAGGTTTCTAAGGTATGTCAAGACCAAATGTACGAAAGACAAAAAATAAAAGAAATGACAAACACATTATGAAAAATAAACTAGATAAACTAAAACATTAGTAATACTTCATTTCAATGCTAAGAGCGATACAAAGGATTGGATATATAACACCAATATAGATTAACAACACAAAGTACATGTCTCCATGAGAAAACTTGATAATGGGGTACACGAGAGCGATGAGTGTCAAGATGATGATCACGAAGGCGATGTAAACCATGATGATGAAGATCTACCTTGATTTGATTTAAGATGAGATGACATGAGAGGGAAGATGAAGTTTGAATGAGAGGTATTTGTTTTTGAAAGTGGAAGATTTGAAAAATGAGGTTTTGATGGAGTAGACGAGCGGAGGGAGTATTTATGGGGAAGTAGAAATTTTTTAGACTTGTGTTTTGTTTTATTATTAGAAAGATTTGATTTTTGGATGAAGTAAAATAAAACGCATGTTTATAAACCTAGACTATAGACGGAAGAGTAACACGTATGCATGAAAAATTTCCTAACGAAGCTACGTGTAATACATGGGTATGTGAAAATATAAGCATATAGGTTCCTATGCAAGCATACTAATCCCAAGCTAATGTTATTTAGAAATAAGTTAGAAATTCATACCTCTAATGTAATTATGAGTGTCTTTTTCTTTTGACAAGAAAAATGTCAACAGACAACTCCGGTTCCTTTGTGATCTAGATGGTAATTAAAATACCTTCTTAGGAAAGGTAATATTGTTACCAAGGAATTCCTATGGCTTGATAAAGATGAGCTTTAACTAAGCGAAATGACAAGAAAGGTTAGCGAAATTTAGTTAGATAAAATAAGAGATAAAGGATATAATGTTGTCATCTAATCAACATCCTAAAAAAGTGTTTTTAAGACATGGTGTTTATTTTTGTAAAAGACCTTCTTAGTAGTTTTCAATTATACACGGATCGTGTCAAGTTTTTAAGGTACAATATACTCAAAAAACTTGGTAACGAAGCTCTGATACCAATTGTGGAAAACTAGAAGGGGGGTTGAATAGTTTTACCGGTTAAAACTTGGTTTTAAACTATTTAGATCGACTTATGTCAATCTAGTTGAACGTATGTGTTGGATGTTGATAGACAAGCATGAAGATAAATAAAACTAAGATAAAGAGTAAGAAGCACAAAACCACAATGCGAGTATTTATAGTGGTTCGGCTACAAGGACACCTTCCTAACCCTACTCCACTCCCCGAGTCACCTACTCGAGAGTTCATAATCACTACAAAACACAAACTCCTTGTGGCGGAGAAGCCTTCACAACGTCGCCTACTCTTTATCCGGTACAAGGCTAGACACCGGGTTCTTCCACGAGGTAGAACCAAACCTATCACAACGTCGCCTATACTTTATCCGGTACAAGGCAAGATACCAAGTTCCATTACAAAGGTGGAACTACTACCCAACACTACACAACACCTATCCCAAAGGAGATCAACTCCTTATGAAAACATCAACAAGGATATCAATATCCTTTGATCTAATACAAATCTATCTTGTACATCGACACACCATATCGAATGTACACCTTCGGCACCTTTCACTAATGCCTTTGACTCGACTTCTAGGAACCCTTCACTAATGCCTTTGACTTGACTTTTAGGCACCATTTACTAATGCCTTAAACACGAACTCTCGGCACCCTTCACTAATGCCTTTGACTCGGATTTTTGGCACCTTTCACTAATGCCTTCAATATGACACGTCGACACCTTTACTAATGTCTTCGTCTTGACCCTTTAGACATCTTTCACTTATGTCTTCGACACAACACTTCTAATGAGAAAGAAAGAACTATCAACAAGATACCATCAGTAGTCTTCATGATGACGAAGCTAGGCAACCCATGGACTTGAGTTTGCTCGACTTCAAGAGGTGGTGATCTCGCCTTTAAGAGGAACCTAGAGAATCACACAAACACAAAACTACATAGAAAGATCCCTTGGATATGAGGTTAGAGAGTTTACAATACTAAGAGAAAATGTGTGTGAAAGAGGTGAGTTACAATAAAGAAATGGCTCACTATTTATAGACAAAATATGCTATTGTTCCACGGATCACTTACTTGAGGGATCCGTCCAGTGTAAATTGGGGGAACCGTGGGACGCTCCTCTTTGCCCATGGGTTATGGGTCATGGGTCATGGGTTATTGGTTATGGGTCATGGGTCCTAGACTTTGGACCATGGGTATCCAAGTAGATACAATGTATCTAGAAGATGCAATGCATCTAGTCCATGGGTTATGAGTTAGCTCCATGGATCATGGATAATACCCATTATGACTTATGCATGATGTCATGCAATGGGTTGTGGGTTATGGATTATGCTCCATGGGTATGGGTCATGGACTTTGGGTTTTACCCAACTATATTCAATGTATTAAGTCAATGGGTTAAATACTTAAACTTCTACCTATTCTATTACCCATTATAATACATACTAAGTATGTATATATCTACCCAATATGTAAACTAAATTATGAAAGCACTATTACTTATTTAGTGTTTTATATGAAAATGTAAGTGTGTTAGTAAACTATTGGCTCAAACCATTTGCGTATTTTATTTGTTTCGTTAAAATGATTTTATGTTTGTTTTCAACAAAACATTAGAAGATCGTAAAATATAAATAAACGTTTTTACGGCTTATTTTTATTAACATCATCTACTAAAGGACCTCCCAATAAAATTGGTCGGGTTGTTCATGAAATCTCCTCAACCGAATCATCACCCGTCAAAGCCTCAAACATTAGAACTCCCTCACAACCAACTCTACCAATCAAACCAACTCCCTAAAGGATTGTTCCCACAAGATAACCCTTGCCAAACACTACCATACCTCCTAGGACAAACACCCCTACCTCCACTAAACCATCACCTCTAGTACCTAGAGCTATCTCTTTCACCACTCCACTTTCATCCCCACACCTTTACAACTTAGAGGACTTGCCACCTAGGCCATCTCATCCACCACCATTGCCAACATTTTCCTCAATTGGGGAAATGTTGCCACAACAACCTTCTCACCAAAACTTTGGTGTTGAAACCACACTAGCACCCGTAGCATTTTCCCCTTCACCCTCAAATGGTCCATTTTGGATTATGATAAATCAACAATCGGGCCATATGGAAGTAGAAACTTCTTTACCTCCACCATCAACACATATTCCACCATCTTCATCCTTAGTCGAACCACCTCCAACTTCATCAAACTTGCCTCCACAAATCTCTCCATCCTTTGTGGAACCTCCTACTTCCTCATCAAATCTTCCACATCAAACCGCTCCATTCCTACCACCACCATTCCCTAGCCATGGTAATGGTTGTTTTCATTGTCAACATGTCGAAGGACTAGTCTATGAATTACGTGACGAATTATGTTTCATGTTCTATCACCTTCTCGAACGTTTTGATGAGGTCAACAAATCTAATCGTCCCTAGAACATAGGAATATAAGCACAAGTGGTGCTCTTCTCTAGTCTTAAGCACAACTTAGAATTGTTAGATAATTTACTAAATGTTTGTATCATTTTCTTAGTTTTAGAGATATGTGTATCATTTCTCTTGAATGAAACTACATGTTTTATGCTATATTGTTATGAGAATATGTTAGGTGCTACAATACATAACTCATTTGGACGTTTAAATCACTTTTTACATCTACATTGCTGCCAATAGAATGCAGGTACACGGTTCCCACAATTTAGCCTAGACGGATCCCTTACAGGAAGGATCCGCTGGAACCGTCCAACAGAAGCACATTTTTTAACTAATGTGAATCTCATTTGCAGGAAACAATGCACCATATACTTGTTTTCTAACCTTTGTTTTGTAGATTTTCAAAATACACATGAAGACTTTGACACCTTCAACAAGGGGGAGCTTTTAGTCAAAGAAAAGCATTGAAAAAATGCTTGAAATACATTCGCTTAGGTTTTCTATATTACTTGACGTCCTCCTCAAAAGGGAGCACTCGTCAAGGGGGAGCTTTTCGTCAAAGACGAAACCATTGCAAAAATAATTGCAATACACTTGTTTAGCTTTCCAATTACTTGACGCCCTCAACAAAGGGAAGCATCCGTCAAGCGGGAGCTAAGATGAGAATCTTTCTCTGATCTTACTATTTATTTTTCATTTTATTACTTTTCACAAGTTTTTCTCAAAATAATGTGTTGGTTTCTTTTCGACGCTCTTTTTGTTTCGACAAAAAGGGGGAGAAGAGAGTAAAAACTACAATTCAAATTTTTACGAATTTTATTTTATTTTTAAAATAATCTTATGTTTTGTCATCAACAAAAAGGGGAAGATTGTTAATACAAATAAGCCATGAAAACGTTTATTTATATTTTACGATCTTCTAAATGTTTTGTTGATAACAAACGTAAAATCATTTTAACGAAACAAATAAAATACGTAAATGGTTTGAGCCAATAGTTTACTAACACACTTTTATTAAATATATTAAAACTATATCAAAACATGTTTAGTAAATAAGTTATATAAAACTAAAGAAATTTTTATAAAACACTAACAAGTAATATTGGTTACATCTTATAGAAATGCATATGTATAACAACTAGTGTTTACATATTATAGAAATGTATATGTACTTTGTATATATTATAATGGGTAAAAATCAAAGTCCATGACCCATGACCCATGATCCATTGACAAGGTACAATGAATGTTGTTGGGTAAAAATCAAAGTCCATAACCCATACCCATAGAGCATGATCCATAACCCTTGACCCATTGCATTATATCATGCATGAAGTCATGTTGGATATTATCCATGATCCATGACCCAAAGTCCATGACCCATGACCCAAGATCCATAACCCAATGACTAGGTACATTGCATCTTGTTGGGTATTCATAATCCATTACCCATAACCCATAACCCGGTTTGCAACCCGAAATCCGGACTAAACTGACCCAGTAGCCGGATCCCAGGTTTTGCACTAGCCGGATCCCTCTGGGGAGGGATCCATCGGAACTGTGGGACAGTAGACATATTTTGTCTATAAATAGTGATTCATTTCTCTCTTGCTTACTACCACTCTTAGATAAACTTTCTCCCAGTATTCTAACATCTTTAACCACTGATCCAAAGAATCATTCTATGTAGTTTTATGTTTGTGTGATTCTCTAGGTTCCTCTTAAAGGCGAGATGTGACAACTGGAAATTTAGGGAGACTATTTTAGGTAACCGAGTTACGTTAAACTAAACCGAGTTTTGCCTTTATCACTATTTTTATAAACCATGACTTGATTTATATCGTCTATTGTTTTTATGGTTTATTTCATTATTAAATGAGTTATCGTATGAGTTTTAACTCTATTTGGTATGCACTATTTGATTCGGCACTAGAAAAGCCTAAAACAAGAATTATTGTAACTTTTAGACCGTAATTCAAAAATTGACAAATAAATAGTCAAAACTCGTGGAAAAACGTAAATAACGATGTTAGAAAGTTAAATAAATGTTGTGAGACACTCGGAGGACAATATATGAGCTCGGGAATGGGTAAACGGGATAGTTACGAAAAATTACAACTCCGACCCCTCTCATTTTGTTGGGAATAATACTAACAGTTACCACAGATAGTATTGTGGTTGACATTGCTGAAGAAAACACTAGCAGTGGAAACTTATTCTCACTGCCAGTACAATTATTACCACTGCTATTGGATAATTGTTTAGTATTCGTATAATGATAAGTATAGAATAGATTGTGTGTATATTCTATATTGATAGTTTTTTTCTTATCTTGTAAAGGACTCCTTGTGCTATAAAAGGAGGTCCTAGGTCATTGTTTTATGTACGAAGTTAATAATCTACGTACTTACAGCTTCAAGGTGTAACCCTAGTGATAAGCTAAGATCACTCGTATTATTCATCAATAATATTGGAGCTTAAGTTTTGTGCTTAATCTATGTTCATTCACAATACATCATACAATCCGTCTTCTAAGTATTACTAAGTAAATTTCGCGTGCTTAATAATATTATACAAAATACCATTGACACAAGGTGTGTATCCAGATCCATCAAGTGGTATCAGAGACAGGTTCTGATATTTTGTTTTAGAAGATCCAAGGAATAAGCTTAACCTACTCACTCAATTCAATGGAGATGGAAAACAACCAGTCCAACTCTTCTACACCAAGGCTACCTAAGCTCAAACTTAATGAGTTTGAGATGTGGAGGATACTGATTGAGCAATACTTTCTCATTCAGGACTATGCTCTATGGGAGATCATTTAAATTGGTGATTCTTTCAAGCCTGTGACTAGTACTCAGAAGGTTGGTGACACAGATGTTGTGAAAGTTTCTGTGCCTGAATCTAGTATTGAAAAAGCACTAAGAAAGAATAATCTTAAGGCTAGAAGTTTGTTGCTGATGACTCTTCCTAGAGACCAGATCATAGCATTTAGCAAGTTTAAGACTGCTAAAGAACTCTTTGAAGAGATTTGCTCTGTGTTTGGTGGTAATGATGCTACAAAGAAGACACAAAAGACATTGTTGAAGCAAAGTTATGAAAACTTCTCTGCTTCAAGCAATGACTCACTTGATAGCATCTTCACCAATCTCCAGAAGATTGTTACACAACTAACTGTGTTTGGCATTGAGGTAGAAAAGGAAGACCTCAATTTGAAGTTTCTAAGAAGTTTGCCTTCAGAGTTTCAAACTAATGTTACTGTCTGGGAAAACAAATCAGACATTGAAACAATGAAACTCAATGATCTTTACAACAACTTCAAACTTATTGAACAAAGGTTGAAGAAGGCTGGGAAACTCAGTACAAGCTCAAGCAGCTTGGCTTTGATGTCAACCTCTGTTGACAGTGATGATTCTGAAGATGACAGTGATGATGATATTGCCACTGCTGGTTCTACAGTTTCCACTGGTAATGTTAGTGTTACCACTGCAGGTTCAAAGAAGAAGGTTGCTAGTATTGGAGATCCTACCTTTTATGCTTTTATCTCCACTCAAGTCAATGGCTCTATTTTAACTCATGAAGACATAGAGCAAATTGATGAAGATGACTTGGAGGAGATGGACATAAAATGGCAAATAGCTCTGCTTAGCATGAGAGCTAGGAAATTCTACAAAAAGACTAGCAAGCCTATTCACATCAATGGTGGTGAAACTGCAGGCTTTGATAAGAAGAAAGTGGAGTGTTTTAACTGCTACAAGTTGGAACACTTTGCTAGAGAATGTAGAAGACCAAAGACCAAGGACAACAGGTCTACTTGGTACAAGCAAAAGAAGGAACCAACTGTGGAAGAACCAAAGGCAATGTTGGCTATTGATGGTGTGAGCTATGATTGGAGTTTCATGGATGATGATCAAGAGGAACAACATTCAGATGCTGCTCTTATTTCTACTGAATTTGCTCTCATGGTTTCTCTGACTCTGAGGTACAAAACTTTGAAAGTTGTTCTAAAACATGTAGGGCTGCTAGAGAAGTTGAAAGGCTTAATGATTTATATTCTAATGAAAGACAAGAGTTGTATACTGCTAATTATACTGTGTCTAACCTTAGGAGAGCTATAGCTATATTAGAAAACCAACTAGAGCACTATAGAGAAAATGAGTCAAAATATAATGATGATATGATTCTTCTTAGAAGAGAGGTAGAACATACAACAGCTGTGAATGAAGCATACCAAAAAGAGCTTGAAAAACTTAAAAAGATAAATGAAAATGTCAATTTAACTGTAGACACCTGTTATTATCAGTCTAAGTCAATTGATAAAATCTGGAATGCTCAAATTCATAGTAAAGTTAAGTCTGGTATGGGTTACAATATAGTGCCTCCACCACTAAGAGGTGTTCCATCACCTCCAGGTATAGATTTAGCTCATACAGGCTTAGAAGAGTTTCAGGATCTTGAACGTGAATATGGTCCTTTAAAGGACACTATGGTGAAAGGTGAGAAAGAAGTTAAGCATGATAATGATGTTTTTGAGAGTGCTAGTGACTCATCTGTTGTAGATGAGAATGTTAAAAAGAATGTAGAGACTTCTATCCCAAAAGTTGTTAATACTGTTACAGAGGAACCTAGGAAACCAGTTAATAAACCTAGACCAACTATAAGGTATGCTGAGATGTATAGGAACAAGCCTACAGCTCCTAGGGGTAACCAGAAGAGTTGGAATCATGTTAAATCTCAACAACTAGGTAGTGACTTTGTGATGTACAATAAGGCATGCTATATCTGTGGTAGTATTTATCATTTGCATGCTAAATGTGACTATCATTTTGGGAGAAGGGAAGTCCATAGGAATAAAAGGGTGGAGTCTAATAGGGTTCAAAATATTGTGCACCCTAATTCTCATTGCAAAATGGTCCCAAGAGCAGTTCAACTAAGAAGTGGCCTCAAAACTTTTGCCACTGCAAAAACTGTTAACACTGCTCACCCTAAGTCACCTATTAAAAGTGCAAAGTCCAAAACAACTTTTGCAAAATCTGCACAAACAGGGAAAGGAACTTTTCAAGCTAAAAAGGTTCATTATAACCAACAGTGGGTACCTAAAACTAAACCAGCAGTTTCCACTGCTCATTTAAAAGTTTCCACTGCAAGGGTTGTAAACAAGAAAAGGGGGGACATGGGCAATGCTGTGAAGGCCTCAGCACGTTGGGAATGGAAACCTAAAGGAACTACCTCTACAACCAATCCCAATGGTGTATCAATGACCTTTGATAGATTTAACTATATTGATACACGAGGCAGATCCAAGTCAATCATGGCTTGGGTCCCCAAAAGAAACTAACTCTTTAATTTTATGTGCAGGAACATCCAAGATCAAAAAGGTCAGATCAAGGATATACAGATAGTGGGTGTTCAAGGCACATGACTGGCAACAAGTCCTATCTTTCAGATTTTGAACATTTTGATGGACATTATGTCAGTTTTGGAAATGGAGTTAATGAAACAACAAGAATGATGCAAGAACTCTAAAGTTAAAGAAAAACATGGATCATTATTATTTCATAAAAACTGCACACTGAGTGCAGTAGATACATCCATGAATACAGATAACAAGCATCATTACAACAATTGAAAACAACTAACAACAACCAACTCCAAACAAAAGGTTCACAACTAACCACCATCTACCACTTATGGCTTCTTTGGAATGGCCCAAGTTGGCATCACCTTAGGTGCATTACGCATATCTATCCAGTCATACACCTTAGGGCTTGCTAGTCCCATCACCACTTTTCTAACATGTGGAGAGGATGATGAAGGTCCCTCTTGTGTTGGTGCTGTCAATAGTGGTGGAAAAGGAGGCATCTGCAGTTCTCCTGATGGAAGGATTCTTGCAAGAGCAGGCACATCCAAGACCCTTGACTTAGTATCATCATGTGTGCTTATACATGGGGAAATGTAGCTTGCATTAGAGTCTGAGCTATCTTCAGTGATGACAGCTTCTTGTGGTATTGGATGAGTTGAAGAAGGACCAGCAGCAACAGGGGTTGAATAAGCATATGCATTAGTTCTTTTTCTTGATGAAACTGCTTCAAACACCTCTTTCTTCTTCTTACCTGGATTGTTGAGCACATAATGCCAAGCCTCTTCATCCTAAAAGCTGTCTGAAATTGAACTGTCAGAAGAGATGTTGATTGGGTTTGAATTGCTCATGGTAATTTTTAATAAAATTGATTTTGACAGATTTTAGGAGAGAGAAGTGTTGGTGTAATAGAAGGTTGTGGGTGCTTGGTTCTTAAATACAAGTTTAAGTTGGAATCAGTTAGTTAATGAAAGGAAGATATAAGTTGTTGAGAAATAAATGAAGTCTTTGACTTTGGTGGCCGGATTAATGACTATGAGTTGACCAAATTAACTTGGAATTTAGCCACTGCTTATGGACTCACTCTTTGCTATTCTCTAACCACTGATATTTCACACACTCTTTTATTGTATGATCTCTGTTTGTGACATGAAGATTTGAAGGATTATTTGATTACATTGAAGTGGTTGCTCTTTAGTGTTTGTCTTTTTAGTTGTCCACTAACTTCTATGCATAAATTAAATCTTACAGTGGAAACTATAATGCAAGCAATGGAAATATGTTATTCTCAAATTGGATAAAGGGAAAACAGAGATATTTAAATTCAAACAAAAGAGTCATTACATCCAAAAGAGAGTGTCAACAACCACAATCAAAACACAAAAGACAACTTCCTACACTCCTACACCCTACATCAGCTACTCCATTGGCTTCTTGACTTTGCCCACATAGTCATGTTTGTTTTTCTGTGCTCTCTTCCTTTTGTTCTCAAAGGTGGATTGCATTCTTGGACAAGGAAGACCAAGAACTTGTGGAGGAGGCTTTGGTAGCATTGCAGACTTCTTTGGTATGGATATCTGCTTTATGTTGGAGATAGTTGTTTCTAGTGCTTTTGTAAGAGCTCTTGGCAATTCTTTGGCCATGGAATAGGTCTCATCATTCGTCTCATCATCCTCTGATGAGCTGGAGTAAAACTCAAGAGATGGTGCAGGTTTAGCAGCAGGTACACGCTTGGCAGTCTCTTTAGTGTACTTCTTGGATGAAGTGCTTCCAGCCCATGATGGAAAGTATCCAACCCATCCTGATACCTCTAAGGAAGTTTCTGACTCGATCATATACTCTTCTTCTGAATCAGAGGAGATGGTAATGGTGTTGGAAGGATTACTCATGATTATATTTAGGGATTTTGTGTGTTTGAATGTGCTTTGATGAAGATTACAATACGCCAAGCCTCCTTATATAGACAAAGTCAGTTACAAGGGTTAATTAATGAGTTTATTTACTTTTTCCTATTTTGGTAGGTTAAAGAGTAAATGTAGAATTTATTGAGTTGACTTTGGAAGATATTTTTTTTATCGTGGCTTGGTTAAAAGTAACTTTAGTTAAGAACAAGTTGGTTATTCCTATCACATGCAGATACATAACCTTTATGCAGCAAAGATGGGAGTTGATCTTAAAAGGTGTATATCTGAGATACACAACAAATGGTTATTGATTCACCATGTCTAATCCACATAAGAATCAACTAGTCCAGAGCAAACGGCTACTGGTAACGACTTGACAAATCCATTCATGGTTGATAGTTTACCAAAAACTATATGGTTATCAACTCACCATATTCTCTATGATTAAGAGTTGGCTAGTCCATAGCAAACGGCTCATGGTAAAGACATATCAAATCCGTTGATAGGTGGTAGTTTGCTAAAAACTATGATAAGAGTAGACCATTTTTAATATGTTTTTAGTTTACCACTGCTCTTTGAAATTTTTGTGAAAAATTACCACTGCTAGTTCACAGTTACCACTGACAGTGTTATTTTACCACTGTTGTTCTAGCCGTTACAACTGTTGTGTCAGTAACAAATTTTTTACTAGCCGTTGTAGAAACAAATTGCTTTCCATATATATAGGGTAACTTCCAGAAAATTATCTACTTTCCTATTTGATATTTATCCTCTAAAGATAAATATTTTCCTTAGATAATTTTTCTTGCGCTATACTCTTCAACCCTACCTCTATATATCTTTTTATCTCAATTGGCTAGTTATTCCTTCAATTATTACTGACATAATATCGTTTTTCATCAAAAGTTTCTATGGCACCATTAAAATTTGCAGATGAGCACAACCAAGTGGCCTACCTACAAAAGTCAAACGAGAAGAGTGACCCTGTTTTTCATCAGATTGTGGACTTTCTCAATACTACCCATATAAGGTATGCTTTGCTTTTAAAACCCACAATCTATATCTCTCCAATCAAACAGTTTTGGACTTCTGCTCAGTCCATAACACTTGAGAATAGAGATACACATGAAACAGTGGATGCTCTAAGAGCCACTGTGGATGGGGTAACTATTGATGTTACTGAGGCATCCTTGAGGAGAATTCTCCAATTGGATGATCTCAATAGTATCATCACATTACCTATGCCAGAAATACATGAAAATTTATCATCCATGCGGTTTGATACCACTAATAAAAAGGCTACTTTCAAAAAGAGTGGCTTTTGTCCCCAATGGAGATTTTTGATACATACTCTTTTACATTGTCTCAGTCCAAAGAAAACATCTTATGAGCAATTTAGTTCAACCATGGCTTACCCTTTGGTTTGTCTAGCCACTGATAAGATTTTTAACTGGTCAAAATATATTTTTACAAGTATGACTGGCAATGTAAAGAGTTCAACAAAAATTTTAATGTATCCAAGGTTTGTGCAAGCAGTGCTAAATGATTTTCAACTGCAACCCCATACAAATGTTGAAGAAATTGATAAACAAAAGAAAGACAAAGGTAAAATTGTTATGCAAAGCAAGGAGCAAACTGGAAGAAAGATTTCAAAGAAAGAACAAGTTCAGATTGCTCTTGATGAAGAAGTTGCAAGGAAGATTACTGAAGAACAAGTTGCTGAAAAGAAAAGAAAGATTTCAAAGAAAGAACAAGTTCAGATTGCTCTTGATGAAGAAGTTGCAAGGAAGATTACTGAAGAACAAGTTGCTGAAAAGAAAAAGCTTGAAGAATTGGAAGTTGTAAGCTTTATGGAGGCTAAAAGATTAGATAGAATGGAAGATCAAATTGAAGATTCTCTTTCCACTGTTCAACCTACAATATTCAGAGAGAAGACTCCATAGTTCAGCTATGTGCCTACTGAAGAAGATATTGAGTTCTTGATTGCTAATAATCCAGAAGTCAAGAAGAAGGCAATTGACCTACTTGCTTATATGTCCTTAACTGAAGATCAAAGAACTGCTCAGTTGAAGATTTTATCCAAATGAAGAATAATCAAGCACTTCAAGATGTGGTTAGTACAGTCAGAAAGGGTCAAAAGAAACCAAGGCAACCAACCAAGGCACAAATTATCTCATACATGAAGACTTACTGTTGCAATGTTGGTGGTTGGAAAAAGCATCAATTTAAAGGAATGTCTGATAATCAAGTTGAAGGTATCTACTACAGAGTTCAAAGACAAGATAAAGATTTTGTTTCAATGGGTTCTGAAGAAGAAGCAAGAAGGTTTCCTGGATTGAAGAGAAAGGCCAAAGAAAGTGATTCTCAAACTTTTAAGAAGACAAAGATTGTTGAAGAACAAGAAGTTACTACTGAGAAATTCACTGATGAACAACTGACTGGAATCATTGTGATAGAATAAGAAGATTTTTATCTAGAACCACTGCAAGTCAGACATCCTATCATTGACTGGGAGGTTTATACTGCTAGCAATTTTGCTTCAACATGGAAGATCACAAGGCTAGGAGGTGCAACTTCCTCATTCATTCAATTTGAAGATCTCATCAAAGCTTTTGACATAGATGATCTTGACAAATTATGGAAATTAGTTCAAGAAAGATTTGATGCACAAGGTCTCAAAGATATGAAGGAGATGCAATTATGGATTAATCTTAGAAGGCTCTATAAACCAGATGTTAATGATGATTTCTGGAAATTCTCATGTTCATGTCCTGGTACTAAATGGTTTTACTATGATTCATGTGAAGTTCATCATGTTTCTACAGCAAATGGAGTAGATGCATTCATGCTTGCTGAGAAAGAATATCCACTCAGAGCTGGAACTCTCACAGTGATGCTATGTTCTAATATAAGAGTTCATGAAGATAGTGAGAAAGTCAGAGCATTGTTACATAGGCTTCAAGATCAATGTTCGAGAACTATTCAGAAGTTAAGGAAGAAGTAAAGTGTTTGGTTGAATTCCCCAAATCCTTGAAGATAATGAAGATTGAAGAAACTTATTGATTTGCAGAGAAATCATAAGTTTAGGGGATGATTGTTGGGAATAATACTAACAGTTACCACAGATAGTATTGTGGTTGACACTGCTGAAGAAAACACTAGCAGTGGAAACTTATTCCCACTGCCAGTACAATTATTACCACTGCTATTGGATAATTGTTTAGTATTCGTATAATGATAAGTATAGAATAGATTGTGTGTATATTCTATATTGATAGGTTTATTCTTATCTTGTAAATGACTCCTTGTGCTATAAAAGGAGGTCCTAGGTGATTGTTTTATGTACGAAGTTAATAATCTACGTACTTACAGCTTCAAGGTGTAACCCTAGTGATAAGCTAAGATCACTCGTATTATTCATCAATAACATTGGAGCTTAAGTTTTGTGTTTAATCTGTGTTCATTCACAATACATCATACAATCCGTCTTCTAAGTATTACTAAGTAAATTCCGCGTGCTTAATAATATTATACAAAATATCATTGACACAAGGTGTGTGTCCAGATCCATCAACTTTCTCTTGAAACCGGCGCCTCCCCTCCTCTAAAATAATTATTTTGAGGTCCCTAGTGGCCTAGTATATATACCCCATCCAATCCCCATTTCACCTCTTTCATTCTCTCTCTAAAACACACACACTAACTCTTTCTCTCTCTACACCATCTCTCTAAAAACCCTAACCCTAAACCACCCACCACCGCTGGCCACCACGGCCCGGCGGCGGCGCGTCACCATACACCTCCACCACCATCTTGATGCTCTCTTTATCCTCTTTCCAACCATATATTACACGCTCCATTTGGACTTCAATAACACCTTCAAATTCAAGGATTAAGATTCGTACTTTTAGGGTTTCAAGTGGGTTTTGCAATTGGTGATTGAATAAGGTAAATGGAACAAGTTTTGAGCTTGTTTGGGCAATAATAAGCCACGAATTGAAAATTAGGGTTTCGACCCTATGAAGAAATTTGGGGCTTTTGGGTGGAACATGAAATTAAGTCTAATTAGTGACTAAATAAACAAGTAATTAGTGTTTGGTAAATGTGTGGTGTATCAATTTGATGGGTTTATGCATTTTAGGTTTAGCTTCATATTTTTGGTTAAGATAGATGATGGGTTTTGTGTTTTGTTAGTGTTTGGAGCTTGAATGATTAGATTTGGGTGTTGTGGAATTGATTTGGTTGTGTTTGGTTGTGAAACATGGGACGTACGAACCACCTAGGGCTCGTACGTGGCTCATGAGAGGCGTACGAGACCCACATGGACCATGGGTCTGGGTCGGGTCGATTTGGTAGCTTGTTGGTTGATGTAGTTGAGGTTTGGATGAGACGCGTGGAACCAAAAAGCTTCTAGAGCTTGTTTGGTTCACGTGGTCTTGACCGCGACCGTGTCATGACCATTAGGGTCATAACATTGGTTTCGAGTACTTTTGGTTGATTGATTAGTTGGCGAGATTGTTTTGAGTTGGTTTGGGATTGAATTGCGATATTGTGACTTTTAAATTTGGATTTGATATGTACATTGTTGACTTTGAGCTACATCGGCGTTACTTTGACTTTTTAGTCAATAGCTGACTCCGACAAAGTCGTAACATGGACTTTAGTATAATTTGGACTATTGATTGATTAAAAGCCGAGAAGTTATGACTCGTGCTTGTGGACTCGAAACGAATAACGATATGAGACTAATATTGGAATTTGACGAAATATATATATATATATATATATATATGAAAATGCTAATAAACTATGAAATAGAAATAATAAATGGGCTTTTGTACCAAAAATGTCGATAACAAGTCTTATCTTGTTATTTACTATTTTTAAACGGAAACTAACGACTAAATTGGAAATGTTTTGCAATAAATAAGTAATTAATGTTTCGAGTACACGTTTATCAATAAATGTCAATTGTGGACATTTAATATTGGTTTAAGTATTTAATTGCTTACGTTGTGTGCATGGGTTACGGATAACCTATCATTAATAGTGTTGATCCACATGGGTAGCGGACTTATTAGGTTGACGAATCTAATAAGAGCCCGCTAGGTACGTTGGGTAACCTTATTAATGGGTGACTTATCCTTATGACTCTTTAGGATACGATTGATTTATGGGATAATAAGCGACACGAATAAATAAATGAGTTTATCGAGTTGACGAATTCGATAAGTTCTACTATTTATTCCGAAACTTATTGAACTATGGAGTGTATCGTTTAGAGGTCTCATTGTGTTGCATTGAGTTATATATTGGTTGTTTGAGTGCATTCATAGAATCATGTTGAGTCGATACACCCACATGAGAAATACCAAACACTAGGATTAAATGGTGAAACGAGAAGTTTTTGGAAATAAAGAAATGGAACATATTGGGGTAGATAACGTTGATTTTGAGGAATATATATATATATATATATATATATATATATATATATATATATATTAAGTTTGGTCTACATTAATAGGTTGTGCCGAGTCGATAGTTGTTGTGCTGTGATACCGTTATCTTCTGCTAGTGTTTATTTGTGCGTTGATTGCTTGCGTTGATTGCTTGAGGTGAGTTTCATAGCCCCACTTTTATCTACGTTTTAACTACGTTTTGAACTATTTTAGGGTGAGAATCATGCTGCTGTTTTTGGACCGTTAAAACTATTTGGATTTGCTTATATGCTTGACTGTTTAGATAGATGTGCGGTAGTTGTTGCCTTAGTCTAGATTTAACCGTGCCTAACTAAGAATAGACTTCTACATCGACCTAGTCCGGGGTTGGCAATTGTTCTAGATTTTGCCACGACAGTGCTGGACTAGAGTCGTTGGGCCCGAGTAGTCCCTAGATGCGGGACATGTGTTATGATTGGTGATCCGGGTAGGATCGGTGTGCAAACGGTATTTATCTATCTTAGGTCTTGCATAGCAAATCAACTCTTACAGGTCCACTATGATTTTGTTGAACTTAAACCTATGAACTCACCAGCGTAAGCTGACCTTTTAGCATGATTTCTCAGGTATTTGAGAGATGTTCGGAGTACTTGATCGGTGGAAGCTCGGCAAGAAGGCGGGGTTCAAGGATCATTTCTGACTCTGATAAACTATGGGGACCTATTTTATTAAACTATGTTTTGGGCCTAATAATTACTTTTTTGGATTAAATGTTTGGATGAACTAAATTGGGATTGGTTTTGAATGTTAAATGACTATCTTTTTGCTATACTTGTGTGCGATACCAATCCAATAGTAACGCCTTGAAAACTTGATTAAGTCTTCTGCTGTACCGAGATTTGGGGGTGTTACAGATTGGTATCAGAGCTCAAGGTTATAGAGAATTAGGTATTTTATAAACCCTAAACTATAACCACTTGTTGAGAAAATTGATCCTCGACCGACGCACGCCCGCTTGCCAAGCCGAAGCTTCTTATTTGATTATGGTATGAACTGCGATTTGAATTATGAGATGATATGTTAAGGGATATTGTGAACTAATTATGGAAACTGATAACGCTACACGCGTCGTTCGGGGTCAAGGAAACTTCCTTTTCTTCGAGCAAGTTTTATAACACCCTAGGCAGTGAACCTAATCGTTGTAGTATAGTAATTAGGGTAAGCCACGGGTATTGATATCGTTCTCTAGGGGAATAGGAATGCTAGTAAGGAGTTACTACGCTAAGGTTAAGGTTGAGGAAGATTATTTTTTATCTTTTTATATTTTATGAAATGGAAAGGTACGAATCTCGGGTATTGGATTTGGGGGGTTGGTATTTCTACCGATTACTCTACTATTATCTAATTATCTAAACTAAGGTTGTGGGAGTCTATGTCTAATTAATGTGTGCTCGTATGATAGTTTAAAGATGTGTTTACTTAGGTTGTATTACTCCTTAATTATCTCCTATTGATGGTTGAGTTGTCACGTCCTTATTCCTAGTTGCGTTGTGTGTCTAAAGTTGTAGGGTATGCGTTTCTCCCTAACTCTTTGAACTTACCAAAGGGTCTCGTCTACAAACCCACTAGGGATGATAAACTCTTACTCTAAGGCGCTCTTTGGATGGTTTAGCCTACAACTACTCAGGTAATTATATTCTAAGGTTCACAAAGATGAATCAAGCATTAAGTACACAACGAATGACCTATCGCATTACTAGATCATTAATCAACCAAGATAAGAAACAACCAATCAATATTCAATAATTAAGTTTCATACTTCCTAAGCAAACACACAAATAAATTAGCCGGACATGGAAAACATGCAAGCATACACACAAATAATCAAAGACATAATTGAATTAATGAAGTAAAGACTTATCTTGATGTAAGATAGGGTTTAAAACCCTAAAATACTGTACAAGACACCTTAGGTTCGGTTTTAGGTTTTCACTCCAAAAGACTCTCCTAAAAACTGAAAAATTCAGATTCTATATATAAGATTACATATGCGACGGCGTCACCTTATGTTTTGTGACGCCGTCGTGTCGCCGTCATTAGGGTTTCGTCTTGGCCACGTTAACCTTGCGACGGCGTCACCTTATATCCGTGACGCCGTCCTCTTCAGCTTCTGACGTCGTCTGGATTGCATCTAGGCCGTCTGAGTAGCGACGACCTACTCTTTTACAACTAGACGTCGTCACTTGCAAATATGAGTTTTGGGTTCTGAACCGTCACAAAAATCTTGGGACGGCGTCGCCATTAGCACCTGACGCCGTCGCCTTCTAATTTCAGCAACTGTGAGTGTCTCGATTTTGACTTTGGCCATTTTCTTCATATATTCGCGCCTTTTCGTCCAAATAAGTGCCATTCCAGCATTTTGCCTTCAAGAGACCTAAAAAGTGAAAAGGAACGATATTAAGCAATAACGGATACAAAAGTGATCAAATAAGGACTAAAACGACCCCTCAAAATGGTACATTTTAAAACCTTATCAGAAACGTTATTATTGGGAGATATGATTATTGATTTTGGAAACGAGATATGATTATGGATTTTGGAAATGAGATATGATTATTGGTTTTGGAAAATGAGATGTGATTATCGAGATATTACGGAATTTGATTTGAGTAAACGATATATTGTGATTTTGGAAATTTTGAACTCGATTGATTTGATATGGGATTATGTGATAGAACGGAACTTATGTGTTTTATTAAAGGCATGTTTTGAGTAATGCGGTACCTCTACTTTTAAAGTTTTCATTATGTGATATATGTTTTGGTCAAGTTGATGCGCTTATTAAAACTAGTTGTTTCGAACACTTATACCTACCCTATGCCGTTGTCACAGACTATGCCTTCACTAGCTTTTGATGTGTCTGAGGAGGTCCTTGCTGTTGCTAGTTCGCCAGCATTGACTCTCATGACGGTTGCACAGGGTGATCCTTATGAGATTGCCCATCACACTAGTTCATCATCATCAGATCGTCCTAGCTCATCTAGGCAGCTCACTTAACATCAGGTTTTAGCGCGAGCACAGACTCCTAGGCTTGCTTATAGCACTGCCCGCATGTCCGTGAGACCATCATCATCACCTATCCGTTTAGCAGCCCACTCTCTTCTGTCATCACCATACCATGTCTTAGGAGGCCTAGATCTCCTTGTGTACCACCTCAGGATTTACTTGCACAGAGACTCCGACTCATGGACTCTCCCCCTATGGATGAGGGCGAGGAGGAGCATGAGGTTGAGGAGGAGCATGAGGTCAAGGAGGAGCATGAGATTGAGGAGCAGTATGTTGACGAGGATGAGGATCCTCAGGAGGAGGATGATGAGGATATCCCAGAAGGGGGTACTCCTCCATTGCAGAGTCCTGCACATTCTCCAAGACCAGGTTCTCCTTTTCCTGAGCCTGAGTCCCCTGGACAGCCTTTAGACATCGACTCACCACCTTACTCACCTTATAAAGGTAGCCCGTTAGGATCGGAGATACCATCGGAGATTGTTTCTGAGTCCGAGGAGTATGGTGAGACGGGTCTGATGTGGGAGAGGATTACATCGCAGGGTACTAGGCTTAGTCAGTTGACGGATCGATTGGTTAGAGTACCTAGGGCTAGTATAGAGGATCTGAGAGTTGATATGGGTACTGTAGTCAGGAGGACTAGGGTTTTGCGTGAAGGTATGTCGGAGCTCCAGGAGCAGGTTGGGGACCTGCTGACAGGGTTCGCGACAGCTCGTGATGCTGATAGAGCGATTTGGCGTAGGATTGGTGAGTTGGAGAGAGAGGTCGCAGAGCTTAAGAGTGATCGCGACGCTCGACGTGTCGAGTTAGCATCTTTGTGGAGAGAGGTTGAGGATGTTAGGAGAACGGTTAGTGGTATTCGTAGACGTGGCTAGATAGTATTAGATTCATGGTTTTGTACCATCTTGAAACTAAGTAGTACTTGGTTCGAGATGCAGGATTATCCCAGTTATTTACTAGTATCGTTATTAGGATCGTTTTTTATTTCTTCGTATCCTTCCATGTATTTCCACTTTTGAAACCTATGAGTTATGGTTATTGGAACGTGCATCCTTAGTTATGATTTGGTATTTGATTGGTTCGCTTGATATAGCGTTATCCCTGTTGGCCTTGATTATGTATTCAGGCGTTATTGGGTGACCCTTGGAACCCAACTCTATTTTAGAACGTGAATTGTGAACTTATGAAACTGTTCTTCTTGCCTCTAGAATGGTGGAAACAAGACGAAACTTGCTTAGGAACAACCGAGCAGCTCCTGCTGCTGTTGTTGCCCCTGGTCATCGAGGTCGTCGTCCGGCCCCGCCAACACCACATGTTGAGAACCCGAACATTGATAACCTAGCTGTAGAAAACCCGAATGTGAACGACCGTGCTGAGAATGGTCCTGTTCCACAAAACCCTCCACTTGTGAACCCAACCCACATTGACCAGCTAGTGTCGCAGCGTGTCGCTGAACTGCTAGCTGAGGCTAATCTTTCCAACACTTCTAGTGGAACCCCAATGCTGAATCGAACTCGAGGTTGTACCTACAAAGAGTTCCAATTCTGTGGTCCCATTGATTTTGGAGGAACAGAGGGAGTAGTTTACCTGACCAGGTGGTTGGAGAAAACTGAATCTGTGTTTGCTGTGAGTAACTGTGATGAGGATTGTAAGGTTAAGTATGCAACCTTCACCTTGAAGGACGAGGCGTTGACCTGGTGGAACAACTATCACAGATCAGTAGGAATTCATGTAGCTTATAGTATCACTTGGACTCAGTTTAAGACTCTCCTGATTAAGACTTACTGTCCTAGGAATGAAGTTAAGAAGTTAGAGAGTGAGTTCTGGAACCATAAGGTTAAGGGTACTGACATGGCGACTTATACTCGTCGTTTCCAAGAGTTATCATTGCTTTGCCCTGAAATGGTTCGCACCGAAGAACTTAAAATTGAAAGGTATACTGATGGATTGCCTTTGGCTACTCGAAATGATGTCATCGCTGCAAAGCCAGTTAATTTGCAAGAGGCAATTACTGTGGCTCAGCGTTTGATGGACTCTTATGTGCTAGAAGTAGGAGACAAGAGTAAGAATGATAGGAGTGATAAGAGGAAGAGGAATGAAGTTGTAAAAGGGAATGGCAACAAACGGCAAGAGACAGCCAGATTGTTCGCCATAGGAAATGGAGGTAGGAAAGATTATGAAGGTAGTAAGCCTGTGTGTGGTCGTTGTAACCGACACCACCACGGACTATGCCCGAATGTATGTAGGAAGTGCTCTAAGGTAGGACACTTGGCCAAAGACTGTAGGTCCCGACCACTTGCTGCAGCTCAAACTGCACAAGGAGCGGACTGGAAGGCCACTGTCACCTGTTTTGGATGTGGAAAGAAGGGACACTTTAAGAATGAGTGCCGAGAGCCGTGGATGAGAGGAAATCCCGGTAATGTAGGAGGATTTGCTAACCGAGGTGTAGGAGGTAATGGCTTAAATCCTGTGAAGCGTGAGGTTGTGGAAAACCAGGGAAACCATGGTGCTAGGAAATAGCAGAGAGACATGGGAACAACGCGTGTTTACGCTATTGGGAAGGAAGCTGGCGAGGACCCTAACGTAGTTACGGGTACGTTCCTTCTCAATAATTGCTATGCTTCCACACTGTTTGATACTGGTGCTGATATGAGTTTCGTATCCACCAATTTTATGCCATTACTAGGAATCTCCCAAACAGCTCTAGGGTTTAGTTACGTTGTGGAATTAGCGAATGGGAATAGAGAGAAGATAGACACCGTAGTTCGAGGTTGTACCTTAAGTTTCCTAGACCCCCCGTTTAGTATAGATCTATTACCAGTTACCTTGGGAAGTTTTGACGTCATTATCGGAATGGATTGGTTATCGAAGAACGGTGCACACATCATTTGTGATGAGAAGATTGTGCGTTTACCGTATGGCGGAAAAGTTCTGAGCATACAAGGAGATCGGAGCGACTGTGGAAGTCCTTCCCGGTTGAGCATCATCTCCTGTATTAAGGCCCAGAAGTACATCGATAGAGGAGGTTGTCTTTTCTTGGCTCGAATTTCTGAAAAGAAAAGTGAGGAGAAGAGTGAAAGACACCTTAACGATGTACCCGTCGTTAGAGAATTTCCGGATGTGTTTCCCGACGATCTGCCAGGGATTCCACCTGTCCGACAAGTGGAATTCCAAATAGAGTTGATACCCGATGCGACACCCGTAGCCCGGGCACCTTATCGACTTGCTCCAAGAGAATTGGAGGAACTGTCTAAACAGTTGGCAGAATTGTCAGAGAAGGGATTCATTCGACCAAGTTCGTCACCGTGGGGAGCACCGGTGTTGTTTGTGAAGAAGAAGGACGGATCGTTTCGGATGTGTATCGATTATAGGGTATTGAATAAGTTAACAGTGAAGAACCGATATCCGTTACCTAGAATAGATAATATATTCGACCAACTCCAAGGAGCTAGTGTCTTTTCTATGATCGATTTACGATCTGGATATCACCAGCTTAGAGTTTGAGAAGAGGATATCCCTAAGACTGCATTTAGAACTCGTTATGGACACTATGAATTCCAAGTGATGTCGTTTGGTTTGACCAACGCGCCAGCGGTTTTCATGGATCTCAT
Source organism: Chrysanthemum seticuspe (assembly GCA_019973895.1). Taxonomy (NCBI): domain Eukaryota; kingdom Viridiplantae; phylum Streptophyta; class Magnoliopsida; order Asterales; family Asteraceae; genus Chrysanthemum; species Chrysanthemum seticuspe. Next base: position 185,591,218 of record BPTQ01000001.1, on the reverse strand, counting down.
GAACCGAGTGTGTAAGCCATACCTGGATAAGTTTGTGATAGTATTCATAGACGATATCTTGATATACTCTAGGAGTAGTGAGGAGCACGAAGAGCATTTGAGGCTCATTTTAGGATTGCTGAGAGAGGAGAAGCTGTATGCCAAATTCTCTAAGTGTGAATTTTGGATTCCGTCCGTGCAATTCTTAGGTCATGTGATAGATAGTCAAGGTGTTCATGTTGACCCAACTAAGATTAAGGCCATTAAGTATTGGGCAGCTCCTAAGAACCCATCAGAAATCCGACAGTTTCTAGGGTTAGCAGGCTATTATAGGAGATTCATTGAGGGATTTTCCAAGATATCTAAGCCGCTGACCAAACTAACACAGAAGGATGTTAAGTATGAATGGGGAGAAAAGGAAGAAGAAGCATTCCAACTTCTGAAGGAGAAGTTGTGTAGTGCGCCCATCCTAGCTTTGCCTGAAGGAAGCGAAGACTTTGTCGTGTACTGCGACGCTTCGCATAAAGGCTTAGGTGTTGTTTTGATGCAACGTGAGAAGGTGATTGCTTATGCATCCCGACAACTTAAGAAGCATGAGAAAAACTACACCACCCATGACCTTGAGTTAGGTGCTGTAGTGTTTGCTCTTAGGATTTGGAGACATTACCTGTATGGAACTGTGACAACTCGCAATTTCAGGTCATTTCTCAAAACAATTTATGCTACACAATTTCAACATTTATCGTAAACTAGGTTTACGTGTTTCAAATTCGCGTAACCTTTATGGTTTAGCGGCGAATTCATGATCATATCATCACGAACATTTCATATGGACTAAGTTTAGTCTACATTTCATTAACATCATTTGCACCACGTTAGTTCATTCATGACATTGCATTTCACCTTTATCGCGTAAATTTTATATTAAATAAACGTTATCGCGTGAGTTATTATTTTAAATATTTAATCCGTTACTTTCAAAAATGATCCCGACATATTTTTATACTTACATTTAGTTGTAAAAACTATATTTTTAATTTACCTAGTGTTTTAAATTTATTTGGTATATAAATCGTTAAAGTTATATTATTACGACGTTTTTCTTAAAAACTACACGAAAATTTTTATATCACTCAAATTTCACAAGGAATGTATTTTTACAATTTTTATTATCTCATTATACTCTAATTTGATCTATTAAAAATTACTTTCACCTAAAATTTCCTAAAAGACATTAAAGTATATACAAAACCTTACAAGTATTTCTACATGTACACTTTACTTACATTTTCTAATAATTGCATTCAAGTAAAAGAAAAAAAAAATATATTGAGGAAACAAGATCCCTCAAAACCGGCCCTATGGGGAAGTAGCATTAATGGTTTGAAAAATTTGCTTCTTGAAAGTATAGATTTATACTCCAAGGATACACTCATTCATTCTCACTCAATTATCAAGTTAGTGTTTTTTTTCTTCTCTCTTTGGTTCTTCCTCCATCATAACCGGTTCTCACTAGGGTGTACAAGGGATCACAAATTTTACAAGTTCAAGTTAATAATCAATCTAGAATTACACTCTTTATAAGGTTTTGAAATAAAAACCAAGAGTGTTTAGGCTAAACCTTGGTTCTTATCACCTCATCATATTAGCTTGTAAGAATGTTTCTTTCATTTTTCATGTTTCCTTATCATTTCATATTTATCTCTTCATATTTGGTACAAACATGCAAGACATACGTTGTTTATACCATTTTTACATGATTTTTAGAAATATATATATATAAGGTCATCCTATAATTATCCCCTTGGTATACTTTGGTCTTGATGATGTTTAGGAACCCATGACACCCTAAGAAGGTGTATGGTAGGATTAGATTAGCTTTGGAGTTGATTTGAAGGGATTAGAATAGGTTTAGTACGAGAAAAACTATTTTCGATACGTATAAAATATGTTCTGTCCTTGTTTTGATTTTCTGGAAAATCCGATTGTAGGCACGACTTTTTGGCCTTGATATTTAGAAAATATACTTTAAAACGAATCCGTGGCCGCTTGAACGGATAAAAACGGAGTTATAACGAAGAAGTTATGAATTTTTAAAGTTTGGCGACGAAAGATATATTTTTCTGAAATTCAGCAACCTATTTTTGGTTTATTCGAGTCAAAAACAAGTCCTAAGCTTTACAAATTATTTCGACTTGTCAAAAATATATTAGTATACTTTGATACGAAGCTAAGGACGTATTATACGTAGAAAACGGATTTGAAACGACAAAGATATGCACGTTTTCATAAAATTTCCGTAACTATTATTTTCTGAAAAACTATATTATTTTTACGATACAAGTGTTACGGTAGCTGAAACGACCATGTTGACGGCTGTTTTTAACTATGATGTAGAACTTTTTGGAACGAAATGTCTTCTAATAAAATCAAGATCACCGAGCATATTTTTCAAAACGACCAACCGTTTGTATAGCGGAGTTGTAATAACTTACTTACGGATGCTTAAAATTGGCCGAAACTCACTTTTTACACAACCATTAGACAAAATCACCATCTTTAACCCTTATTATCTTTATGTTCGAGACCTTTATGTCGGAAACTCCTGAACTGAAACTTCTAGTTTTTGATACAAACTTTCCAAAATCGTCGAGTTCGTTTCCTAACGTGCAACGTACACCATTTTACGACTAGTTTTCCAAAGCCATTTTTGTTACTTTTATAAAAATTCCGACGACATTGTTTTACGACGAAAAGTGAAAATTTCACCATATATCATTATAAAACTATTGTAGGATGACATTTTGACGTAAAAACTTGTAAAGTGATTTTGAAGGGTCAAGACGTCAAAAGAGTATTTTTCGACGATAAGTATTATTTTCAAAACCCGCAAATGGTATAAATAACATACGTAATGCATGCATAACATTACATTGCAACTCATTACATATCATATCATTCGTAATAGGTCCCGGTTAAAGTTTCCCGATATACCTCAGTGTACTCACTCTTGTCATTATTCCAGTTTACCAAGTGAGTTTTCATAGCCCCGTTTTACAAGTTTTTACATTATTTCAAACCTACGGGGGAGAATACATTGCACAACATTTTTATTACGATACCAAGTATGTTAAATTCATTTACATTGCTTGAGTTACAACGTTGCCAGTTAAAAGTCCCCACTTTAATGCATGAGCCGTTAATTTTCTAGAAGCGTGTGTGAGTGGGTAGATCTATCGAGGGTGACACCTCCATCCGAGTTGGTGAATCCCAACTTGTCATACGGATGCATTTCATTCATAAACATTATTAGAGTTGTTTGGAAAGACACTCTGCTGGGGCGTACATCAGTCTGAGCTTCGGTATCATGCGCTTAAGCAATTGTAACATTTTTACGTGACATAATTGTCATGCCTGTAACATTTTTACGTGACATAATTGTCATGCCTGATCTATACTTGTGTAGTCGTATAAAACATTTACATAAACCTATGATTTCCCACCAACATTATTGTTGACCGTTTTAGCAATGTATTTTCAGGTAACTAAGACATACTCATCATGGCATGATTAAGGAACCACCTTTTGAGTCGCGGCGTCGACTTACATCATTGTACATCATGGCACTTTCTTTCAAAAACATCGTTTGGACTTGTAACATATTTATATTTCCGCAAACTTTGTAAACATTTGGGACCTATACTTTGTAAACTCTGATTGTTTTATTAAATCAAACGATGTTCTTTTCAAACGACACTTTAGGTCGTTCAGTATAACTGTGATTGTGGTGCTATGACAGTCTATCCCCAGGAATTCCATTCCGCTGCAAAACAGGTAAATTGGGGGTGTGACAGATTGGCATCAGAGCTTCGGTTATAGAGAACTAGGTTGCATCATTGACCCTAGACTATAACTACATTATCATAGCATCTCATCATTTCATCATAAGTGCATGTTCACTTTACATGCGGTTTATGCCTACATTTTTGAGTTATTTACTTTCATTTCATACCGATTGTCACATGGATGCCTTTAAATGCCCATTCCATTATTCTTTCTTCATACTCTAATGTGGAGAATTCCTTGTCAGTCCCTATCACAATTTCCACATCAATCGACTCATCACCGAAAACGTCGAATACCGAGATAAACCTTTAAATAGGGCGAAGTCATTCTCACTCCTTTGTTTCACCACTAACATGTCGAGTTACACTTTACTCAAACATTAAGTCACTAAACCATTATACATTTGAAGCACTTACGACACCTCATAACCCAACTTTTCGGAACCCGTCGATCATTTTGAAAAATAACCTCAAACTTATCGTTTCTTATCACATTTCTTTGAAGCGCTTATTATTAACATCGGATTTTGCTACGTCTCACATTTCCTCTTGTTTTGAAGAAGATATGGCACCGAAGAAAGCCACACCTGGAATGACTCAAGCGGCTATTCAAAAGTTGGTAAGGGATAGTGTAGCAGAGGCACTAAGAATTGAAAGGGAAACGGTGGCTGCTGCTGCTGCAGGAAATGCAGGAGGGTCCGGAGTTAAAATCTGTTCGTATAAGGATTTCAAAAGTGGAGATCGCACGAAGTTTAGAGGGACTGAAGGAGCCACAGCCATGGTGCGATGGTTTGAGAAATTAGAGTCCGTGTTTTTGCTGTGTAATTGCCCGGATGATAGTAAGGTCAAATTTGCTACAAGTACATTACTCGATGGAGCATTGTCGTGGTGGAATTCATATGCTCAACCGATGGGAATGGAGAATGCTTTCAAGCTTACTTGGGAGCAATTCAAGGGTTTGGTAACTAAGAAATTTTGTCCTCGTACGGAAGTGAAAAAGTTGGAGACAGAATTCTATGAACTAGTAACAATTTGGTATGATATTGACACTTACATTCGGAGATTCCAAGAATTGGCCGCGTTATGCCCGTCTATGGTTTCGGATAACGAGAAGTTACTAGAGGCTTTTATCGGGGGACTTCCCGAGGTTATTCAAGGAGATGTGACTTCGTTTGATCCACAAACAATCGAGGAAGCTATTAGGGTGACTCAAAAGCTCATGGCCCAAGTAGTGAAGAGAGGTAAGTACACCAACACCAACCAAAACAACAACAACCCCAACAACCGCACCAACTACGACAATAACCAAAACAACCACAACAACGACGATAACCAAATCAACAACAAAAGAAAATGGGAAAATGACCAAGGAGGTTACCACAACAACAACCAAAACCGCAACACTAACCATCACCAACAACAAAATAGAAGGCAAGAAGCGGGAATGGTTTATGTCGCTGCACCAACTGGAGGTAGAGGGTATGCTGGAACACACCCAGTATGTAATCAATGTAATTTCCATCACTCGGGTCCTTGCCCTGCCAAGTGCTACAAATGCCAAAAACCGGGACATCTAGCCAGGGATTGTAAAGGTAAAGCCATAGTCACGTGCTTCGGATGTGGGGAACAAGGACACTATCGGAATCAATGTCCTCAAAACCAAGGTCAACAAGTTGAAGGTGCTCATGGGAATGCATACATGTTAGGAGGAGGAGAAGCTCGTCAAGGTATCAATGACGCGGAAGACTGAAGAAGTTCGGAAACTAACAGTCTTGTTTTTCTTTATGTACCATGTTGTACTAAGTTTATGTTTTCCATCGTATCCGAATCTTTATAACCTAAGATGTACTACTTTTGCTAAACCACTCGTTGTAAAATATTCTCATCTATCGTACTTATTTTCTTTCCGATTTGTTATTACTTACGAGAATTTTTATTCCTTTTACTTTAACTATCATTGTAACGACACGGTTTAAATCCTTGTAAACATTGAGAGTTATAACAACTAAACCGAACGTCACGTCATCGTTCCTTAATTATACATAGCCTAGCTAACTATGTCTAATTCTGGAGGGATCACGTTATGTTGGGAGCGGTTATTTATAAATCTTAGTGCAAGCAAAATCTTCACATATTTCAAAGTCAAAGTGTTACTTATGAGAGATTTATCCGATATTTTCTTTACTACGATGTTTTATACGCTCTCAATCATCGATAACCGTAACGACACTTCTCCATGTCTTTTCTCCTCGTTATTCATCACAAACTCAAAAATTCGATAGACTAACACGAACTGAATTCAGGGACTGAATTCCTTTTTGGTTGGGCGAATGTGACAACTCGCAATTTCAGGTCATTTCTCAAAACAATTTATGCTACACAATTTCAACATTTATCGTAAACTAGGTTTACGTGTTTCAAATTCGCGTAACCTTTATGGTTTAGCGGCGAATTCATGATCATATCATCACGAACATTTCATATGGACTAAGTTTAGTCTACATTTCATTAACATCATTTGCACCACGTTAGTTCATTCATGACATTGCATTTCACCTTTATCGCGTAAATTTTATATTAAATAAACGTTATCGCGTGAGTTATTATTTTAAATATTTAATCCGTTACTTTCAAAAATGATCCCGACATATTTTTATACTTACATTTAGTTGTAAAAACTATATTTTTAATTTACCTAGTGTTTTAAATTTATTTGGTATATAAATCGTTAAAGTTATATTATTACGACGTTTTTCTTAAAAACTACACGAAAATTTTTATATCACTCAAATTTCACAAGGAATGTATTTTTACAATTTTTATTATCTCATTATACTCTAATTTGATCTATTAAAGATTACTTTCACCTAAAATTTCCTAAAAGACATTAAAGTATATACAAAACCTTACAAGTATTTCTACATGTACACTTTACTTACATTTTCTAATAATTGCATTCAAGTAAAAGGAAAAAAAATATATTGAGGAAACAAGATCCCTCAAAACCGGCCCTATGGGGAAGTAGCATTAATGGTTTGAAAAATTTGCTTCTTGAAAGTATAGATTTATACTCCAAGGATACACTCATTCATTCTCACTCAATTATCAAGTTAGTGTTTTTTTTCTTCTCTCTTTGGTTCTTCCTCCATCATAACCGGTTCTCACTAGGGTGTACAAGGGATCACAAATTTTACAAGTTCAAGTTAATAATCAATCTAGAATTACACTCTTTATAAGGTTTTGAAATAAAAACCAAGAGTGTTTAGGCTAAACCTTGGTTCTTATCACCTCATCATATTAGCTTGTAAGCATGTTTCTTTCATTTTTCATGTTTCCTTATCATTTCATATTTATCTCTTCATATTTGGTACAAACATGCAAGACATACGTTGTTTATACCATTTTTACATGATTTTTAGAAATATATATATATAAGGTCATCCTATAATTATCCCCTTGGTTTACTTTGGTCTTGATGATGTTTAGGAACCCATGACACCCTAAGAAGGTGTATGGTAGGATTAGATTAGCTTTGGAGTTGATTTGAAGGGATTAGAATAGGTTTAGTACGAGAAAAACTATTTTCGATACGTATAAAATATGTTCTGTCCTTGTTTTGATTTTCTGGAAAATCCGACTGTAGGCACGACTTTTTGGCCTTGATATTTAGAAAATATACTTTAAAACGAATCCGTGGCCGCTTGAACGGATAAAAACGGAGTTATAACGAAGAAGTTATGAATTTTTAAAGTTTGGCGACGAAAGATATATTTTTCTGAAATTCAGCAACCTATTTTTGGTTTATTCGAGTCAAAAACGAGTCCTAAGCTTTACAAATTATTTCGACTTGTCAAAAATATATTAGTATACTTTGATACGAAGCTAAGGACGTATTATACGTAGAAAACGGATTTGAAACGACAAAGATATGCACGTTTTCATAAAATTTCCGTAACTATTATTTTCTGAAAAACTATATTATTTTTACGATACAAGTGTTACGGTAGCTGAAACGACCATGTTGACGGCTGTTTTTAACTATGATGTAGAACTTTTTGGAACGAAATGTCTTCTAATAAAATCAAGATCACCGAGCATATTTTTCAAAACGACCAACCGTTTGTATAGCGGAGTTGTAATAACTTACTTACGGATGCTTAAAATTGGCCGAAACTCACTTTTTACACAACCATTAGACAAAATCACCATCTTTAACCCTTATTATCTTTATGTTCGAGACCTTTATGTCGGAAACTCCTGAACTGAAACTTCTAGTTTTTGATACAAACTTTCCAAAATCGTCGAGTTCGTTTCCTAACGTGCAACGTACACCATTTTACGACTAGTTTTCCAAAGCCATTTTTGTTACTTTTATAAAAATTCCGACGACATTGTTTTACGACGAAAAGTGAAAATTTCACCATATATCATTATAAAACTATTGTAGGATGACATTTTGACGTAAAAACTTGTAAAGTGATTTTTGAAGGGTCAAGACGTCAAAAGAGTATTTTTCGACGATAAGTATTATTTTCAAAACCCGCAAATGGTATAAATAACATACGTAATGCATGCATAACATTACATTGCAACTCATTACATATCATATCATTCGTAATAGGTCCCGGTTAAAGTTTCCCGATATACCTCAGTGTACTCACTCTTGTCATTATTCCAGTTTACCAAGTGAGTTTTCATAGCCCCGTTTTACAAGTTTTTACATTATTTCAAACCTACGGGGGAGAATACATTGCACAACATTTTTATTACGATACCAAGTATGTTAAATTCATTTACATTGCTTGAGTTACAACGTTGCCAGTTAAAAGTCCCCACTTTAATGCATGAGTCGTTAATTTTCTAGAAGCGTGTGTGAGTGGGTAGATCTATCGAGGGTGACACCTCCATCCGAGTTGGTGAATCCCAACTTGTCATACGGATGCATTTCATTCATAAACATTATTAGAGTTGTTTGGCAAGACACTCTGCTGGGGCGTACATCAGTCTGAGCTTCGGTATCATGCGCTTAAGCAATTGTAACATTTTTACGTGACATAATTGTCATGCCTGTAACATTTTTACGTGACATAATTGTCATGCCTGATCTATACTTGTGTAGTCGTATAAAACATTTACATAAACCTATGATTTCTCACCAACATTATTGTTGACCGTTTTAGCAATGTATTTTCAGGTAACTAAGACATACTCATCATGGCATGATTAAGGAACCACCTTTTGAGTCGCGGCGTCGACTTACATCATTGTACATCATGGCACTTTCTTTCAAAAACATCGTTTGGACTTGTAACATATTTATATTTCCGCAAACTTTGTAAACATTTGGGACCTATACTTTGTAAACTCTGATTGTTTTATTAAATCAAACGATGTTCTTTTCAAACGACACTTTAGGTCGTTCAATATAACTGTGATTGTGGTGCTATGACAGTCTATCCCCAGGAATTCCATTCCGCTGCAAAACAGGTAAATTGGGGGTGTGACAGGAACCAAGTGTGTAGTATTTACCGACCACAAGAGTTTGAAGCATATCTTAGATCAGAAGGAACTGAACATGAGACAACGTCGTTGGTTGGAATTGCTTAGTGATTATGACTGTGAGATTCGTTATCATCCTGGTAAGGCTAATGTTGTGGCTGATGCACTTAGTCGTAAGGAGGACAGTCCACCCCTACTTGTTAGATCATTAGGAATGACCATTTTTTCGCCCTTACCATCTCAAATTTTAGCCGCCCAAGTAGAGGCATTGACGGAAGAGAACCGTCCTTATGAGAATCTTCATGGAATGGTAGAAAGTGAAAACGGCTTCTTGAAGCGTTCCGACGGAACATTATGCTTCAAAGACAGAAGCTGGATACCATTTCATGGTGGAATCCGTGAGTTGATTATGCATGAGTCGCATAAATCAAAATACTCTATTCATCCCGGAGCCGACAAGATGTATCAGGATCTTAAGAAACTGTATTGGTGGTGTATGTCAGTTGGTGCCTGACTTGTTCTAAAGTTAAGGCCGAACATCAGGAACCATCAGGACTTTTAGTTCAACCCGAACTCCCGGAATGGAAATGGGAGCGAATAACCATGGACTTTATCACTAAATTACCGAGAATAGTTAGCGGCAATGACGCTATCTGGGTAATCGTTTATCGTTTAACTAAGTCTGCTCACTTCTTAGCTATTAGTGAAACCGATAGCCTTGATAAGCTTGCTCGATTGTATCTTAAGGAGATAGTATCGCGTCATGGAGTACCGATATCTATCATTTCCGATAGGGATAGTCATTTTACATCCCGCTTTTGGAAGTCATTACAGACAGCATTAGGAACGAATTTGGATATGAGTACTGCTTACCATCCACAGACCGATGGTCAAAGCGAGAGAACCATTCAGACTTTAGAAGACATGCTTAGATTATGTGTTATTGATTTCGACAAAGGCTGGGAGAGACACCTCCCTTTGGTCGAATTCTCTTATAACAATAGTTATCACTCTAGCATTAAGGCCGCCCCATTTGAGGCGCTGTATGGCCGAAAATGTCGTTCTCCTGTTTGTTGGGCTGAAGTTGGCGAGAGTCAACTTACGGGTCCCAAACTTGTCCTAGAAACCACTGAGAAGATAGTACAGATTCGTAATCGGTTGCAAACCGCTCGAGATAGACAAAAGAGTTATGCCGATAAGAGAGGTAAAACTTTAGAATTTCAGGTTGGAGACCGTGTTATGTTGAAAGTTTCTCCTTGGAAATGAGTGGTTCGTTTTGGAAAACGTGGAAAACTCAATCCCCGATATATTGGTTCCTTTCCAATCCTGGAAAGAATTAGACCGGTAGCATACCGCTTGGAGCTACCATCGGAACTGAGTAGTGTACACAATGTCTTTCATGTTAGTAATCTTAAGAAATGTCTTTCGGAGGAAAACATAGTGGTGCCTTTAAGAGATCTTCGTATTGATGAGATATTGAATTTTGTTGAGGAACCGATTGAGATTATGGACCGTGAGATCAAAAGGCTGAATAATAGCCGTATTACGATTATTAAGGTTCGTTGGAACTCCCGGCATGGACCGGAGTTCACTTAGGAACGTGAGAACGTTTTCCGTAGGAAGTATCCTAAACTTTTCATGACATCAAGCAACTCGGAGTGAAACCCGGGACGGGTTTCTTCTGAGGCTTGGAGGCTGTGACAACTGGCAATTTAGGGAGACTATTTTAGGTAACTGCATTACGTTAAACTAAACCGAGTTTTGCCTTTATCACTATTTTTATAAACCATGACTTGATTTATATCGTCTATTGGTTTTTATGGTTTATTTCATTATTAAATGAGTTATCGTATGATTTTTAACTCTATTTGGTAGGCACTATTCGATTCGGCACTAGAAAAGCCTAAAACAAGAATTATTGTAACTTTTAGACAGTAACTCGAAAATTGACAAATAAATAGTCAAAACTCATGGAAAAACGTAAATAACGATGTTAGAAAGTTAAATAAATGTTGTGAGACACTCGGGGGACAATATATGAGCTCGGGGAATGGGTAAACGGGATAGTTACGAAAAATTACAACTCCGACCCCTCCCCTTTCTCTTGAAACCAGCGCCCCCCCCCCCCCCCCCCCCCCCCCCCCCGCCCCTCCAAAATAATTATTTTGAGGTCCCTAGTGGCCTAGTATATATACCCCATCCAATCCCCATTTCAACTCTTTCATTCTCTCTCTAAAACACACACACTAACTCTTTTTCTCTCTACACCATCTCTCTAAAAACCCTAACCCTAAACCACCCACCACCGTCGGCCACTATTCCGGCCACCACGGCCCACCGGCGGCACGTCACCATACACCTCCACCACCATCTTGAAGCTCTCTTTCTCCTCTTTCCAACCATATATTACACACTCCATTTGGACTTCAATAACACCTTCAAATTCAAGGATTAAGATTCGTACTTTTAGGGTTTCAAGTGGGTTTTTCAATTGGTGATTGAATAAGGTAAATGGAACAAGTTTTGAGCTTGTATGGGCAATAATAAGCCACGAATTGAAAATTAGGGTTTCGACCCTATGAAGAAATTTGGGGATTTTGGGTGGAACATGAAATTAAGTCTAATTAGTGACTAAATAAACAAGTAATTAGTGTTTGGTAAATGTGTGGTGTATCAATTTGATGGGTTTATGCATTTTAGGTTTAGCTTCATATTTTTGGTTAAGGTAGATGATGGGTTTTGTGTTTTGTTAGTGTTTGGAGCTTGAATGATTGGATTTGGGTGTTGTGGAATTGATTTGGTTGTGTTTGGTTGTGAAACATGGGACGTACGAACCACCTAGGGCTCGTACGTGGCTCATGAGAGGCGTACGAGACCCACATGGACCATGGGTCCGGGTCGGGTCGATTTGGTAGCTTGTTGGTTGATGTAGTTGAGGTTTGGATGAGACGCGTGGAACCGAAAAGCTTCTAGAGCTTGTTTGGTTCACGTGGTCTTGACCGCGACCGTGTCATGACCATTAGGGTCATAACATTGGTTTCGAGTACTTTTGGTTGATTGATTGGTTGGCGAGATTGTTTTGAGTTGGTTTGGGATTGAATTGCGATATTGTGACTTTTAAATTTGGATTTGATATGTACATTGTTGACTTTGAGCTACATCGGCGTTACTTTGACTTTTTAGTCAATAGTTGACTCCGACAAAGCCGTAACATGGACTTTAGTATAATTTGGACTATTGATTGATTAAAAGCCGAGAAGTTATGACTCGTGCTTGTGGACTCGAAACGAATAACGATATGAGACTAATATTGGAATTTGACGAAATATATATATATATATAGGGATTGAGTCGTAGAATAGCAACGTACTTTTCCAAGTGTCCCATTCTGGTACGTGTACTTTTTTTAAGCTGTAGAATAGCAACGTACTTTCCATAAGTGTCTCGTTCTAGTACGTGTATTTTTTTAAGTCGTAGAATAGCAATGTACTTTTCAAAAGTGTTCCAATTTAGTACGTGGGATGACGTACCAAATTAGAACACTTATGGAAGTAGGACGTACCAAATTGGAACACTTATGGAAAGTACATCGCTATTCTACAACTTAAAAAAAGTACACGTACTAGAATGGGACACTTATGGAAAGTACATTGCTATTCTACAGCTTAAAAAAAGTACACGTAACAGAATGGGACACTTGGAAAAGTACGTTGCTATTCTACGACTCAATACCATATATATATATATATATATATATATATATATATATATATATATATATATATATATATATATATATATATATATATATATATATATATATATATATATATATATGTGAAAATGCTAATAAACTATGAAATAGAAATAATAAATGGGCTTTTGTACCAAAAATGTCGATAACAAGTCTTATCTTGTTATTTACTATTTTTAAACGGAAACTAACGACTAAATTAGAAATGTTTTGCAATAAATAAGTAATTAATGTTTCGAGTACACGTTTATCAATAAATGTCAATTATGGACATTTAATATTGGTTTAAGTATTTAATTGCTTACGTTGTGTGCATGGGTTACGGATAACCTAGCATTAATAGTGTTGATCCACGTGGGTAGCGAACTTATTAGGTTGACGAATCTAATAAGAGCCCGCTAGGTACGTTGGGTAACCTTATTAATGGGTGACTTATCCTTATGACTCTTTAGGATACGATTGATTTATGGGATAATAAGCGACACGAATAAATAAATGAGTTTATCGAGTTGACGAATTCGATAAGGTCTACTATTTATTCCGAAACTTATTGAACTATGGAGAGTATCGTTTAGAGGTCTCATTGTGTCGCATTGAGTTGTATATTGGTTGTTTGAGTGCATTCATAGCATCATGTTGAGTCGATACACCCACATGAGGAATACCAAACACTAGGATTAAATGGTGAAACGAGACGTTTTTGGAAATAAAGAAATGGAACATATTGGGGTAGATAACGTTGATTTTGAGGAATATATATATATTAAGTTTCGTCTACATTAATAGGTTGTGCCGAGTCGATAGTTGTTGTGTTGTGATACCGTTATCTTCTGCTAGTGTTTATTTGTGCGTTGATTGCTTGAGGTGAGTTTCATAGCCCCACTTTTATCTACGTTTTAACTACGTTTTGAACTATTTTGGGGTGAGAATCATGCTGCTGTTTTTGGACCGTTAAATCTATTTGGATTTGCTTATATGCTTGACTGTTTAGATAGATGTGCGGTAGTTGTTGCCTTAGTCTAGGTTTAACCGTGTCTAACTAAGAATAGACTTCTACATCGACCTAGTCTGGGGTTGACAATTGTTCTAGATTTTGCCACGACAGTGCTGGACTAGAGTCGCTGGGCCCGAGTAATCCCTGGGTACGTGACATATGTTATGATTGGTGATCCGGGTAGGATCGGTGTGCAAACGGTATTTATCTATCTTAGGTCTTGCATAGCAAATCAACTCTTACAGGTCCACTATGATTTTGTTGAACTTAAACCTATGAACTCACCAGCGTAAGCTGACCTTTTAGCATGATTTCTCAGGTATTTGAGAGATGCTCGGAGTACTTGATCGGTGGAAGCTTGGCAAGAAGGCGGGGTTTCAGGATCATTTCTGACTCTGATAAACTATGGGGACCTATTTTATTAAACTATGTTTTGGGCCTAATAATTACTTTTTTGGATTAAATGTTTAGATGAACTAAATTGGGATTGGTTTTGAATGTTAAATGACTATCTTTTTGCTATACTTGTGTGCGATACCAATCCAATAGTAACGCCCCGAAAACTTGATTAAGTCTTCCAATGTACCGAGATTTAGGGGTGTTACACGAGATCACCACCTCTTGAAGACGTGCAAGCTCAAGTCATGAGTTTCTAAGCTTCGCCATCATCAAGACCACTGAAGTGCATCTTGTTGATAGTTCTTTCTCCCTCCATAGAAGTTTTGTGTTGAAGGCATTAGTGAAAGGTGCCAAAGGGTCGTGTTGAAGGCATTAGTGAAAGGTGCCAAAGTTGTACATTCGATATGGTGCATCGATGTACAAGTTAGATAGTTTGGGTTAAAGGATATTGACATCCTTCTAGTGTTGTAACAAGGAGTGTGTCTCCTTTGGGGTAGTTGTGTTGTGGTGTAGCGCTGGGTAGTAGTTCCTCCTTTGTAATGGAACTCGGTATCTAGCCTTGTACCGGATAAAGTGTAGGCGACGTTGTGATAGATTTGTTTCTACCTCGTGGAAGAACTCGGTGTCTAGCCTTTTACCGGATAAAGAGTAGGCGACATTGTGAAGGCTTCGCAGCCACATTAAGGAGCTTGTGTTGTGTAGTAGTGCTTACAAATTCTCGAGTGGGGTACTCGGGGAGTGGATTAGTGCAAAGAAGGTGTGCTTGTAGCCAAACCACTATAAATACTTGTGTTGTGGTTTTGTGTTCCTTTAGTCTTTATCTTTTACATTACTTACTTATATGCACATCTATCAATATCCAACACACATACTAAATAGATTGATATAAGTCGATCTAAATACTTTAAAGTGAAGTTTTAATCGGTAAAACTATTCAACCCCCCCCCCCCTTCTAGTTTTCCACAGATACGAAAGACTAAAGAAAATGCCTGAGGATTTTTGCATCTAATTTTTTCTTCCAACCCCAGTGAATCAACCTGCCCCATCTCAGTCCTCTAGAAGAAAGAGGAAGACCTTGGAGCGAGACCCTGAGGTCAAAATTCATGGTTTAGACTGCAACAGAGCCCTCCCTGAAGGAGTTAGATTTGTGAACCACTTAGCCATTGAACAACCTGAGAGAGGTCTTTTCTTTACTGATGAATTTGGCAATCCTGCCTTCTAGAGGTGGAGTGACATAGACTTGGCAGGAATTGAAGTAATGGTTGGTCATTTGATGATGGCCGCCCAGATTCAAAGTCAAGAGAACATAAGGTTCAGTCACGACCTGAGGATCAAGATTAATGCACCCCCTGATTAGGAGAAGTTGAAGTCCAAGAAACCTAAGCTTGAAGCCCTTAGATACCAGTTGGATTAGAACATCTGCTGCACCACCACTATCTTTTATTTTTCTCATTGTAACGTTAGGACCATGTAATATATCTTTAATGAACAATGATATTTTATGTTATTCAGTGTCCTTTAGCTTCTTTGTAGAATCTTCAATGTGAGAAGAAGACCTTTGCTCACTCACACTGAACTAAGAAACACTTAGGGTATGTTTATATCCAAATAGGGGGAGACTGTTGGGTGTAAATTCCCAAACTCCCTGAAATAAGGATTTGAAGATAAAATAACTTAAGTGTTTAATAACCTTAAACATACGCAAGTCACTGAATGAACAATTGTTCAGTTAGTAATCTTTAAGAAGCTCAAGACAAGCCTAAGAAGAAAGGTTTTACATTCAGTGAGGCTGGACTCAGTGAATGATACCTGAGCCAAAGAATAATATGATGGATTCAGTGAGTAATGACAATAGCTAACTGAATCCCCAGACTCCTCACCAACTATAAAGACTGAAGACGTAAAGCCTGAAGACATGAAGACTGAAGTAAAGGCAGGATAAAGCGGGATAAGTTTGAAGGATAAGGGAGTGTCCTTATCTTACAAAGGCCAGCTTACCCTATATGGATAAAAGACCAAGAATGTGTCAACACTAACACAAGGAAAGCAAAGTATGTTCCTTACTAGAAAAAGCTTTGTGTAACAGAGACAAAATACGTAAGGTATTTTGTCATTTGAAGCTTATGCCAGTCTTGTCTTTTAGGAAAACGGTTGTATCTTATACTTGTATAAATAACACCCATAAAGTGGAGTAAAAGGGTTAAGCTTGTGCACTAAATGCTTAGACATTCACACGCCCTTTTACTCCTCCATATATAACTAAGTCCCTAGCTCAGCTGGTTAGCATAGTTGTACTTAAGCTTAGCTTAAGTTTAGTGAGGAGTACACCATACATTGTCATTCAATCCTAAGTGTTGTTCCGCAAACACTTGGGTAATATATTTTTTGATTAACTTTCTAATAAGAATATAAACGTTGAAAAACTCTTGTCTATTTTACTTCACATTTTAACTTTTTGAACTGTTTTTCAAATAACATTATTAAGCCATAGAGCTTGGATAGATTAACTTGTAGTTAATTCTAACAAAGTTAAAGGGAACAACAGGTCGAGATGAAAAAGAAAATTTTAACACATAAAATCACGAATAAATACACTAACGGGCTTAGGCCTAGAGGGCGAGACCCTTCCCGGTCCTCAAGAACCTCCGCCCTTGCTGACAAACATACATATCCAACGTTAAGGATAATATAAAGTAGAGGAATTTTCATTTGCATACCTTTATTTTGGTGCTTACCAATGGACAAATCCTCACCATTCATCTATTTTGATCTAATGGTGGGGATTAACCTAAGATTTAATATGCTTAACCTTAATTATCCCAACCTGCTCTCATCATTTCCCTCCAAAAGTAGTTATTCCAATCAACTATTACTGTTTGATCATCATCAGTTGGATCACCATCACCATCACCATTCCAATCACCATCACCATTCCGATCATCATTTCATCATCACCTCCTGATCATTTCATCATTTTTTATGTCTTCTTTTGATTTGAATGAACCATCTGTTTCAGAAGTTGATTTGATTGATGTTGTTGCGGTTGATAATGTTTTTGATCGGTTGTTAATTATGTGGATCAAGTTGTTGACATTCCTTCTTATTAAGTTGCACACCAAGTGTTTGATGAAATGTGTGAGTGAAAAATATTTGATAATCTTGTTATCTGCTCATGTAATTCTGCTTATTAATTAAGTTGTTAGTTGAAATTTTGTTTTAACTGCATTTGAATATTGTTTTTATGTTTGATTGTTTTTTTGAATCTGCTATGTATCGTACGTGTAGTATCACCAGTGATATTTGAAGTTGAACAGTATATGTGTATTATCACTAGTAATATTTGTATTATCTCTTGTAAAATTTTATTTATTTGATACTTTTAGTTTATGTTTTAGATTGTGAGTAGCATTAGGTTTTAGTATGATATCATTTTGGGATGAGTGAATTGATGAAAATTTGATGCATGGAATGTGTTTGACAAAATGCCTAAGAGAGGAATGCACAATTTAAAAAACAATCACATGTTCCTGTTTTGTCCATCATTTCATATATGACCAAATCAAAAATATTTATTTGAATAAACAAGCTTTAGGTAATTAATCAAAGTGCACTGTAGTTATTGTAAATGAGTAATCATATCTTATGTTGCATTAGTTGATGCTTATTTTCATTTTTCTAAATGGCGTCCTTTTGAATGGTTTTAGTGCGTTTTGTATTTTGCTTTCTCCATCACTCTATATCTGAGGTGATGCAAATTTGATGTACTGTTTGACAATTGCGCAGTGACCTAGAGCTTAAGCCACAAGAACTGCTTACCTTAACAATCGTGAAGGCAAATAATTTGAAAAACATGAAAATGATTGGGAAGTCTAATCCTTATGTGATTGCATATATTCGGCCACTTGAAAAGTTCAAAAGAAAGGTTGTTGATTGCAACTTAAACCCTGTTTGGAATCCTGTACGTCGGTTAATTGCAGAAGATTAAAAGACCCAGTGTGTTATGCTTGAGGTTATACTTTTCTCCTTTTCTCTTTTTTGTATTGCTGGTTTCTCAGTCGTATCATGGGTGATATCAAATGTGATATCACAAGTGATATCACATGTGTGTCAGCTTTTTTTTTTTGAATCAGTTGTGGTAATGGAGGATCTTATGATATCATAGGCTATATCAAAGTTGTTTGAGCTTCTTCAATTTGTTTTGTGGAGTTGTTGTGCTTTTTTGAACAACAGTTGCAGTTGTTGTTGATTCTTTCATTTGATTGAGCCATTTTTTTGCAAATTGCAATCACAAATAGTTTGGTGATATCGTCTCTTTTTATGCCACATACAAAACAAACAAGTATGCTTTTTAATTTGTAATATCTCCTGTGAGATTTCATTATTTTTGTACATTTTGTATATATTATCACCTGAGATATTTATCTTTCCAGGTACACGATGGTTTTTGTGCCTTTTACTGCAACTGACAATCACACGAGATGTGTTACTGTTGGTTCTGGTCTGCTTAAGAATGAAACTACTGAATCTTGTTTATAGTTACTCCAAGCATTCAAGAAAGCTTTTGTGCGTTATCCGAATATCATTGTAACTGGTCAAGATGGTGCTATGCGAAAAGCAATTGCAACTGAGCTTCCTGGTTCCAAACCCCGTCTTTGTCATAAATTAGAATTTATGTATCTCTTGTGATGAATAGTTGGAATTAATTTTTATGAGATCTTTGTGAGTTTATGAAATATTTTGTCATTTTATCACTTATGATAAAGCATGAAAATGATGAAATGTTTACATCATTTATGTGTTTACTTGTTTTTGACATGTATCACTTGTAATATTATTCTTTAATTGATATATATGTTGACTTTTTTTTTGCTGAATCGTTATGTTACTCAAAAGCAATGCTTAATTAATCCTATTTTTGTTTGTTTTTTAGAATACGTCATTTTTTTATTTTTATAGTTTTCTTCATGAAGTCAATGGTATTTTTATCTGACTTTTCCTTAATATCACTTGTTATACTCTAATAAAATTACCAAAAGAAGTTATATTCAGATAAACCAAAAGCATTGTTTACAACTGAATAGAAATAATCATTGTTTACAATTTAAGTAGCAAGAGAAAATTACAATTTAAGTAGCAAAAGAAAATTACTAATTGATGCTTTTGTCTTTTTATTTTCTACAACTTTTTTCTTATCAGCTTTATGAGCATCCCCTCCTTTTGTCTTCTTTCCCACTTCATTCTTTTTAGTTTGCAACCTCTTCTTCTTCATTTATCTTCTTCTTTTTCTGCAACTGTCTTTGCTTTTTTACATGTAGTCTCTGTTGTCAGTTCAACAGTTACTGTTGGTGGTATTGGTGGTTGTAGATCTTGTTATATCACAGGTGATATCACAGATATTTCTTTCAGAATTTGTTGGTGGTGTATGTGTTTTTGTTTTTGTTCTTCGTGTTTTCTAAGCTTAAAGGTCTAGCAGTGGATTTTGTTAATTTGCTTGGTATTGTTAGTGTTGTCGGTGATGATGTTGTTTCTTTGTTTACTTCTTTAGTTTGACTTGGTTGTTTTTTCGCGAAGGTCTTTTTCCTTTCACCGTCAGCACCTGCTTTTTTGCTTCTTGATAGTTCTCAGTTTTATATTCAAATCTGCATAAAATATATACCATGTTAGTGTATGAATAGTTAATTGTTTTTTAATATCATACGTGATATATAAACTGAATAAGTATACGTCATCAAATATCATAGGTGATATACTACCAACAAGCAATCTTTACAACAGTTGTATTATAGATGATATACTACCAATAAGCAATCATTATAATTGTTGTATCACAAGTGATATACTACAAATAAGCAATCGTTACCACTGTTGTATCACAGGTGATATACTACAATAAGCAATCATTGGAACTGTTTTATCATAAGTGATATACTACCAACTAATACTATAGTCAAATACCGTTTTTAAACATATCGAAACATGCCCAATCTATCCATTATGCACATATATCTACCACAAATATAACAAAAGCATGTTACAGTCACGATATTTATTCAGCCTGTTAAGTCTCTCATATTATCACAATAATCATCTAACTTTCACAACAATCCCTCAATAAACTACTAAAATCTACAAAAACAGCAAAGTGTTCATACTGTAGAATAAATATTCGTGTTTTTAGGGATACCATTATAACATTCTACTGAAAGTATACATACGCATTCTACTGAATGTGTATGTATCACTGGTGATATAACATATAAGCTATTTGTTAAATCAAGTACGCCGCATACATTCAGGGTTTTATCACAGTTAATTCTTCTAAAGGACACATGCTATACATTACAATATACCTTTAATTTTATGTATCTCTGGAGATGGAGTCAAAAATTTGATTGATGACAGAACAGCATTTACTCACAATAAATATTATCTCATCAAAACATTTAGCAAAAAAAAAAAAAAAAAAAAAAAAAAAAAAAAAAAATAACTATGATTACAAAACAATAACAATAAACTATCAAAGTGATATTATACATGACATATAATAAATCTTAACAAATAAACAAAAAAACCTATCAAATAAACAAAAATTTCACAAGTGATAATACAAATATCACTAGTAATAATACATATGTACAGTTCAACTTCAAATATCACTGGTGATACTACACGTATGATACTTTTCACTCACACATTTCATCAAACACTTGGTGTGCATCCATTTATACAAAGTGTTTTACTCAGAAACTCAACCAAATTTAAACACTAAAAAATACAACCAAAAGCATGTCACAATCACAATAAAAATCACACCAAACAAATTTATTTTTCTGTATTTCATAACAACATTCATCAATTTATTATACAATCCCTCAATAAAACTCAAACAAGTACATAATCATCACATGCATCACACAGTATCCCATTAAAAATCAACAAAAAAATACACAAAAATCTTCATAAGTAGCAATAATATTCATAAATAAATACAAAATCACTAGAGATTCTAATAAAACATCTAAATAATTAGTCGAGACTTAGTAGGTTCATTTTTAACCGTTTTTTTTGTGGATCTGCTTCTGCACTCGATGATTCTTCCATTTTTGTGTTTTTTCTTTGATTTTAACGGTTAAAAGCGGTTGATTTTGAATTTTTATTGCATTTTTTATTTTGGTTAGAGAGAGAAAGTGCAGATTTTGTTGATGGAGAATTTGGGAAAGTGAAAGGTCTGATGTGGGATTGGTGGGGTAAGTTTGCTGAATTGGCAGGAGTGGTCCTTCTGTGTTTTTTATTATTAAAAGATGTCTTTTTGATCCAACAGTCCACATGCATCCATTGGTATGTAGTGGATTGTTAGTATCCAAAATAAAGTGACTCATATAATATAATGTAATGTTCGGTCCAAATAAAAAACATGCCATCTTTTTTTAATTCAACTGAATTACGCGCCTAAACGCTATTCTCTCATATAACGGTTTGAATGTTGTTCCATAAATACCCCACATGCAATATTTATTCAATGTTTTTAAAAATCAATTTTTCATTCATCATGCTCAGTTTTTAGTTTATCATGATTCAATCAGCCGAATCATCTCAGGTTTTAAAACATTGTGTCTATATGTTGTGGGTCATTAACATAAATGTACACTATAAATATAGAGGGTAGTTATTTTATATACCAAACTTTTCTAACATATCAAGGGACTCATCTTCACCATCAATTTAAAAATAAATCAATGGCTGAGATTAAAAGCATTTTATTATTTCACCTATTTTTTACAATTTAAATATCTCTTAAACCGTTAATCGTTAAGTGAAAATATTTACACCATCGCGACGAGCATTTAATTATCTTTCTATAGACGGGCACTTTGATATACTTTCGAAAAGAAAAAAAACTCGTTTTTTTCACGTTTTTTCGTTATTTTTTTCGTGTTTTTACGTTACTGAAATTTACATAAATAAATCATATATGATATGTAATATCACATCTGATATTATATGTAATATCATATATGATATTACACTAATATCACATGTGATATTACATATCATATATGATGTTACATTAATATCACATTTGATATTCAAATTAGTGTTTTATCATATATGATTTTTCAATGCAAATTTCAGTAACGTAAAAAAACGAAAAAACTTAAAAAAAAAAAGGTGAAAAATACGAAGAAATTTTTTTTTGTCGAAAGTATATCAAAGTGCCTATCTATAGAAAAATAATTAAATGCTCGTCGCAATGATATATTTTTTTTCGCTTAACGATTAACGGTTTGAAAGATATTAATATTTGAAAAAAAATGATGAAAGTGGGTTTTTAAAATTGTTGGGATTAATCTCATCCATTAGATCAAATAAAAATGGAATGTGAAGATTGATCCCTTGATATGTAAATAATCTTTTGTCTTCAAATGATCTTTTATCATAAATATATGTCTAACTTGTTAAATTTAATATGTTGCATGTCTTATAATTCTAGCATAGACGTCCATTTTAACAACTTTCATTCCATTACCAAAAAAAGGAAATCTTTTTTTTTGTCTCATTAGTCCATTTTAAACCAATCTTCCAACCGTAGGATCACATCCTTTGCCACGTGTCAACAACCCATTTCACTACCACCCTCACACTCCTGTCCCATAAAACACCTGACCAATGTAATGGAACAACAACAATAACAAACTCTGTTTCTTTTTGCAGACCACCAACAAAAATGACAGCAAATGAACGCCAACAAACTCGTAGGTGGGAAGACATGAACCCGGAGATACTGTCGTTAATCTTCGTAAAGATTAAGGAAGTTGATGAAATGATGAGGACAATTCCATTTGTTTGCAAGCCTTGGATGGAAGTTGTGGATGGTCCGTACTGTTGGTCGAATATCGATGTTCAGAAATGGTGTAGAAGACGTAACGATGGGAATGCGGTTGATTTGGTTGTTAAGAAGCTTATTAGGAGGAGTAAGTGTACTGTTCAAAGCTTTTCGGCTTTTCGGATGGGAGAACCTGGTTTCTTTTTTGTTGCTCATTGGTAATATTTCTTTATACTCATGATTTTATAATACAAAAAGTTTATAAATTTTGCTATGTTTGATGGAAATAAGTTGTGTTTCTGGTTACTTGTAGTTTAAGATATTTATTCGATACAAAATGGGTTGATTTTTTGTGGAATATTTAAGAAAAGTTTGCATTTTTATTTTAAAAAAAAATGGTGTATTTGGTTTAGTATTTCTCAAAGTATGTCACGCGACTACGACATGTATGCGAGTGACATGGTCGTCTCATGTATTCTATAGCGCGTAAAAAGGGGTGTTTTTTAGATTAAAAAAACGTAAATGTTTGCGCGAGTAATATGAATTTGAATTGTGCGACCGGGTCAGGTTAGCGTATTTTGTGTATTTCTGACGAGTTGCCGATACGTGTTGGCAAAGCCCACCGCGTTGACGTGACCCGGTCGCGCAAGTCATTGTGTTTATTTGATGAAAATAAGTTAAGTTTATGGTGATGGTATTGGTATCTTAAAGGTTATTATTTGGAGCTTAAGATATTTATCGGATACTAATTGAAATTGAAACTTACTGCTTTTGGTAAAATGAACCATGTGGTAAGCAATGATTTTGAAAGTTAAATAAAAAAAGGTAAATGACAAAAAAATGCATCGAACTTGACACTTTTTATGACTGTGTGTAACCAACTACTATTTTTTTTCTTATTGTGTGTACTGAACTTTCAAAATTCGATTATTGTGTGTATTTTGTGACCATTTTATCCTTAATTTTTTCAAATTTCGAAAGGTAAAAGGGTCATTTTACATGGTAGAATACTCACAAAATACACACAATGATCGAAATTTGAAAGTTCAGTACATACAATAAGAAAAAAAATAGTTTGGCTACACACAATCACATAAAGTGTCAAGTTCAATGCATTTTTTTGTCATTTGCCCAATAAAAAAATATGATGATTATTGATGTAATGTTGATCAGTTGATGTAAGATATTATTATCTATATTAACTAAAATGCGGGGATTGCATGTGCTAATGCCATGTGTCCAAGCATTTATTGCTAAGTTTCGCAACTTGGCAAGAATGGCCCCTCAGGTTTAGGTGTCGCTGCAAACTAAGTCCAAACATTAAATGCAAAGTTTCAAAACTTGGCAAAAACAGTCCCTGAAGTTTAAGTATCGTTGCAAAGTAAGTCCGAACATTAAATGCAAAGTTTCACAACTTGGCAAAAACAACCCCTGAAGTTTAAGTGTCGCTATAAAATAAGTCCTTAGAAGCCAATCCCGCTGCATCGCGCGGGTTTCTACACTCGTATATACTATAGGGCAGGACATGTGGTCTTTGCATGACACGTGTCCCGCATTAAATGCCAACTTTCGCAAGTTGGCAAAAATAGCCCTTGAGGTTTAAGTGTCGTCGTAAAGTAAGTCCTTCACAAGTTGGCAAAAATAGTCCCTAAGGTTTAAGTGTCGCTGCAAAGTAAGTCCTTTATAGCAATTTGGCAAAAATAATCCCTATCCAAATTCACGTCTACAAAAGCAATCCCGCTGCATCGCGCGGGTTTCATCACTCGTATATACTAAATGTCAGGACCCAAGTTGTGCAAAGTTGTGTGCATTAAATGCAAACTTTGCCAACTTGGCAAGAATAGCCCCTGAGGTTTAAGTGTCGTTGCAAAGTAAGTCCTTTAACATTAATAATCTTTCGTAACTTGGCGAAAACAACCCCTGAGGTTCAAGTGTCGTTGCAAAGTAAGTCCTTTAACATTAATAATCTTTCGCAACTTGGCAAAAACAACCCCTGCAGTTTAAATGTCGTTGCAAAGTAAGTCCTTTAAGCAATCCCGCTGCATCGCGCGGGTTTTCCAACACTCGTTGTAATGATTTTATAAAGTTGAAATGACTCATTTTGTTGTTTCGAGACATTTATTACTTTTCACCATTATATCATTTTTTTTTTAATCTTGTTTACTTTTGTTGTAAAATGGGATATTTTAATTTCCTGTTTATTAATAAAGCTCTGTTTTGATTAATTTGGTAAGCCCAGTTGGCAATGATATTTGTTGATTATATAAGAGTAAAACATGGGCTTAAACTTTATTTGTTGAAATGATTAAATAGTCTTGCAGACATGGTAAATGGTATATACATTATACTAAAATCATTTTATCACATTTTTCAACAAGTAAATATAACAGATATCAAGTCTTGTGGCATTTAGGACAATTTGAGTGATCTAATATCCCATCGCTTTCTTTAAAATTATGTGCTTGTTGTCAATTATCATACACAAAGTATATGTTACCTATATAGAAAACTTAATTACCATAAATAGTGGTCTCATTAATGGAACTTTCAGGGGTTGCAGTTGTGGCCCAGCGGTAGTGGCCTGCCTCTAACACACTTGAGGTCAGGAGTTCGACTCCGTCTGGGTGCAACTTTTATTGCAATCCTATCCTGCCCAATCGGAATCACCCGGGGCACCCTTCCAATGTGGGGGTAAAGGGATGGGGGGTTTTACTTGGCCGTGCCCTTGGATCGGTTTCAAGGTTTCCTCCCGGGCAGTGATGGGGGCGGGTAATTATCACTGCTTTCGAATGGGCGAAAACGGGAGATGAACGCGCGGGTGGTTTAGTCCCCCTTGGGTGATCCCATAATCGCTGTCCAAAAAAAATTAATGGAACTTTCAGTTTGGAGTAAGGCATTATCTCAACAAGATGAGTCTACCTTTATACTTTTATGATTAATTAACAAAACCTTCATGTTCACAATCAATATCATGAAAGTTTAGTTCATTAGATTATTTGGATAGCTTAAGTAAATTTCTGGTTAAGGTGTCAATGTGTCATACGTGTTACTTTCTTTTCGTTCGCTAAAGTTTATGACTTTGAATTTGATGTGTTTTTACTTTCATATTTGAACTGATTTCTTCTTGATTAATGGTCATTTGCTGCAAATTTCTGTTTTTTCGTTTTATAAATAGAGCTTAATGATGATACTGTTTCATTAGGTAATTGTAGCCTTTAAGTTTTAAAGAAACGGAACATTGCGACTCATATGGGGGATAACAAATGGATGGTGTCTCAAATTTCATGCAGATTATTACAGTAGCCTGTGACACACTTTCTTGAAATAGAGTAATGTTGTTCTTATATGGTAAATTTACATGTAGGGTGGCTAATTGGCAACTAAAGCACCAATAAACATGATGCCATATGTTTGAACCTTGTTGTTGTTATTAGCTTTTGTTGTGGGCTAAACTAATTTGTTAGAGTTGGGAAAGTGAGACAGGTTAGACAATAGTTCAGCAAGGTACATTTTGGATGTATTGTTGGGTCTGGTAGGTAACAAGTATAATAGGTAAATCTTTAAATCTTTAAATAAGATAGTATCTACATTCTTAAAATCATACTATTAAATACAACTATATAATAGATTTTTAACATTTAAGAACACTTTGGTCGAATTTTGACCCAATAGACCTATTTGACCCATTTGACCCCTTTTTAGTCAAGTTCGAAATTTGTATCCGTTCGAGATAAAACAGAACCGTACATACTCATTACTCATTGGTAAATAAGTCAGATAGTGAGTATTTAGTAATTCAAGATTAGAATGATACACTGACAGGCTTCTGTAAATCTGCTCATTTTTGCAGTGGAAAGTTTCTGAAAGAGCTGCGAATCCCGATGAGTAGTATCACTGACCAAATGGTACTGAAGCACATTAAGCCACTGCCAAATCTCACAACTTTGGATATCAGTAATTGCTTCAAGATCACAAGGAAAGGCATTGCAGCATTTGGTAACCAATGCAAGTCTTTGGTTAACTTGAGAAGAAACATGCCACCACTTGAAGCTTGCTCACCTATCGATGACTCTGAAACCAAAGCCATAGCCGAAACCATGCCAAATCTTAAGCAACTTGATCTTTGTTTTGGTCGATTTGGTGATATGGGACTTTCTGAAATTCTCACCAAATGCAAGTCACTTTCTCATTTGGACATTCAAGGGAGTTGGAATGTGGAGTTGAATGGTGATCTTGAGGAGAGGTGTGAGAGGCTTGAGCATTTCGAGAACCCTTGGGTCAATTATGAAAACGATTTCTGTGACAGTGGAGACAGTGATGATGATGAATCTGAACAGGAATCTGAATCAGATTGAGATTTTGGCTGGTTTCTTCTACTTATGATCTTTGGCTAATTTTGAGACATGCATATATAAAGAAAGTTATAATAGATTTGTGATTCGAGAAAACCATATGCGGGTACTTTTGCTTTTGTGAAGCTTTATTTTTAGTTTTTGCACACGTTGACTAGTATATGTTTATTGTTGGATATTGGCAATTGGCTCACATATATTGATATGAGGCTTATGTTTTTGTTGATTCAGAATTTAATTGTGTATTTGGTTCTGTTATCATGATGCTGCTTTTTTAATTTATTACTTTAGCAGTTACTAGGCAGGTAAGGTATACCTATTGATTCCTTCATCTTGGCAAGAAGGTATACATGTTAACTAAACTTAAGGTACAGTTTGGCCTTTTTGGTCAAGTTGACTGACCTTGAGTTTCAAATTGGTAAGGGCTTTATCAATGTTTTAGAAAGTTTGATGATTGATTATTACTTTGATAAACACCATTGTGGACAAAAAAAGGGGCTGCTCTTGAAGTTATAGTAACGTTTGTACACATTTCAAAGTTGCAAATTGGTCACTTAGACATAAAAAGTCAACAAGGAATGGACCTAACTAAATGTAACTGTGTGTCTGGATCTGCATATCTTAACTCTATTCTCTCTGATACAATTGTGCAAAGATAAGATGTGTGTACATGGAATTTGTTTTGAACCATAGCCCATTCATAGTAACTAAAATCTACGTCTACCGTTGAACTTAAACATACTTTTGGGCAAAATCTTAGAATTGTGCATTAGAGCACAGCATTTGGAAAACAGGTCCTAATTAGAGCTAAGACCAGATTAAACTTGGTTAAGACCTAAAACTGTTTACCAAAAGGAAGGCGAAGGAGGAGTTCAAATGTTAGATGTGTGTATACTTTTCTTGTCTTCTTTAAACTAGGTTAATAAAGAAGTACAGTAACATATTTAAGTTATAACTAACTAGCATATTTCTTATCAAGCAAAAAAGAAAGGGGAAAGCTAATTGTTAATTATGGAGAACTTAATCAAAAAAGAAATGAGAATGTATAGCTCAGCTTACAGAAACGCTACAGCCATACAAGGTGTCATTAGTGTTTGATCATAAAGGTTTACCATACTTCTTAATGTCATTGTTGTCATGGCTTATGAACCACAATAGGGTCAATTTGTCACATTCAAGGTGACCGCCATACAACTTCGATTCTGTGGAAATACAAGCACATTCGATGTTTTAAGCTGATGATGAAGTATAGCCATCATCAAAATCAAGAACATGCTTTATGTTTCTAACAATATTCCAATTGCAATTTCAAATGAAAATGGTAAGGTATCATGCTAAAATCCGTCCTAGTGTATGATTTGGTTCCTCTGGACAAATGTATCAACTATTCAACTGTAGATGTCTGGTCTAACAATACTAATATATTGTCATGTTTTTAAACGATCAAACCATCAAACAGACATGTAGAGGTGTAACAGGTTAGAAAACCGGGATCACATTCCCTATCTCCATTCTCGATTGCCACTCCTCGTCCTTAACCCCAACCTCTTGGTTGTTGAGTCACTCACATACCGCTGGAACAAAAGGGCTTTGGTTCCTGATCCCCAATTTCCATAGAGATTTTACTCTATCTCTCAATAAAATCATAAGCAAATATCACGTTTAAATGATTTTTTAGTAATTAGTTATATCTTAAAACATCATAAATAACAAATTTATAAGCTGTGTAAAAGTTTATTCTCCCTTGGAAATTTTAAATTATTTTACCCTACAGCAATGCGCGGGCTATTCATTATCTCATTATGTACATTTTTCATTTTCGGCATTTGTAACTTTAACTTTTTCACACTCAATAAATTTAAGTTGAAATGTTCCCTTTTTGTGAGTTATTGTACACAATATATTGCGTATTGAGCTTAAGAAAAGCATTAGTAATTTTGTAAATTTGCTTCTTTGATTTTAAGAAAACTTAACCGCAACTTAATAAAGAGTGATCAAATTCACCCAAGTGTTCAGATTGACATTTGGATTGGCAAGTTTGGAAGAAGATAGGGCCCAACAGATTCAAGAATAAATTCGGCCCAAGAGAAACCGTAAGGTAAGTAGGGGTGTTCATCGGTTCGGTTATCGGGTTATTCGGTTTATTCGGTTCGGTTAGTTCGGTTAATTTTTTTTCTGGGTATAACCGAAAACCGAACCGAACCGAAATTAAATTTGATTCAACCGAACCGAAAACCACCGAATAACCGAAAACCGAACCCCTATAACCGAAAACCGAACCGAATAACCCGAATTACATAATTTTAATTATTCTTTATTTAATTATATATATTTTTAGCACAAAATATTTTTTTCAAGCTTAAATCATGTTATATTTATACTAAAAAAAAGTTTTAGTGATTTTTTTTCATATATATACATAGAAAAAATATATATTTTATATGAATTCGGTTTTCGGTTTTCATTGCCAAAACCATATCCAACCCGATAACCAAATATTTAGTTCGGTTCGGTTCGGTTTTGACCAATTCGGTTCGGACACAAATTCGGTTCAGTTATTTACGGTTCGGTTCGGTTTCGGTTTTCGGTTACTGGATATTACCCAATCCGTGAACACCCCTAAAGGTAAGTTAGAACACGGTTAAAAAAAACGAGTTAAAAAAAGCGAATGATCTGAAGACGCTAAATAAAACGCGGGTGATTGGGTTATATATAGGCGGATGAAGTCATTAAGTGCTAGAAAGTTTTTCAACAAGTTTTTGTGTTTTGGTAAGAAGATCAAAAAAGCAGTTCAAGATTTTAATGAAGTTCAAGAAGACTTGGACCGTCAGAGAAAAGAAGACAGCGAGCCAACATAAAAAACATGCAACACTACGCAAAAGGAAAAGAACCATATGTAATAATCGCTTCTCCTTAATGTATGGTGGTTGTTAATCCTGTGTAGCATGAACCATTAGTCACCGCGAGTGAACGCATATATCGTGAATAGTACTATTAGGAGTAACGACCCCGTCTTAGTTATAGGAAATAACCGGGGCGCATCATATTTGTATTGCATTAGGTAATTAGCTATTACCTCCTTTGGGGCAAACTTTACGTACACTGTTAATTCGGTGTATGCAGTTGAGTCTTGGTTGCATGAGCTTAGCGCATAATAATCTCTGATTTTCTTTATGATATATTGTTTACAATTATCATGTTCATGTTCAACTTTAATTTAAACCTATGGATTTCACTCAACATTTTTGTTGACTCTTTTTAAGCATGTTATCTCAGGTAATCAATGAAGATTATGTTCAAGGCATGGAGTGGGCATACCAAGACCTTTTCTTGTGGTGTAATCATAAAGTTGTCATTTCTTTCAAACTCATGCTCAGTATTTTGGGGAAACATTTGAAACAATTTGGAATATTTTGTAACAACAATGAGTTTTCGATGAATGATAACTATTTTTTTTTAAACGTCTCTTTCGAGTCGTTTTCAATGATTATTGACTGTGATCTCCATCCAAGTAACACCCCGATTAGTCTTTCGCTGTCATTATGATCACGGGGGGTGTTACAGGTTGTTCCCATTTTGAATGGTCCTTCATCAATTGACTGAATGATGTTAAGACCATTCTCTTTGCCCAAGAAGTATAATCTGATTCTTTGTGCCCAAGAGTCATAATCAGTTCTATCCAGCATAGGATGGCGAGTATCGGACCCAGCAACTTGAACGTCATCTGCAACAGTAGACATGATTACTAAGTACACGAGATTTTACTACTGCTCTTTGATTTAACAGAGAAATAGAATCTTTTGCGGGATTTTACTAAATCAAGAGGAAACCGTAGAACTTAACTAAAAAATGTCAAATCTCAATTGACAAAATGCACTATGTCAAAACGCAGTAGGTCAAGATGCAGTAGGTCAAAACGCAGTGAACCCGCAAGAGACAAAACGCAGGTTTGACAAGTCGCAGGAACAAAATGCAGTTTTTGACAAATCGCAGGAACAAAACGCAGTCTTAGACAAAACGCAAGAACAAAACGCAGCCTTTGACAAAATGCAGGAACAAAACGCAACCTGTCAAAACGCATAAGACCAAAAAGCTAAAACAAAACGCACTTTCAATAGTACAACCACTACTTGTCCTTTTGTCCTTTCCAACTCAAAACGCAGTCAAAGCTACAAATCGCAGTCTAAAAACGTCTTAAGTCGCAGCGAGTAAAACACAAAATGTAGCGAGTACAAACCAAATCTCATCCAATTCTGATCAAATCGCAACCAATAACAATCAAGTCGTAGTCAAGAATAGTATTCCGAGACTCAAATCGCACTCAAGAACAAACCCAAAAACCTTTATTTATCAATAAAAAACACCACAACCAAGATGAATCAATCATTCCAAACCAAAAACTAAACTAATATGATGATCCTAAACACAAAAGTACAATCAAAATCCAAACTTTAACACTAAATAAGATCAAAAGAGTGAAAAAGTCTCTAAACTCATTCAAACCAAAACTTATGAATAACCAATCATGAATCCAAGAACACACAAAGTAGATGATCAAACCATGGCTCTTGATACTATTTGTAACATATTGGTTATCACAAACACACAAACATACATACGAAGGTTTGAATCTAGAGAGAGTTTAGAGAGAGAAAGTGGAGAGGATGGGAACTTCTAGTGAGAGAAAGTAATGTAATATTATGAAGCTCCATCCTTTGCCTTGGGAGGTAAATGATATTTATAGTATCTTACAAATACGCCACCTACGGGCTGTGGATCAGGCATACAGTGGGTAAATACCCGTTCATCCTCCACGGTATTGCTTAACTAACTACTAAACATAACTAAACGACTAAGACTACGAGCTTTCTAATGCTTACACATACTTGAGGTGACCGAGTCTTTAACTTACGGATTTTCTAAATCCTAACAGATATATTTTATAGATTTTTTGTTTTTATTTAAATAAATTAGGAGAAATTCATGAAATATAAACCGAGTTTTAATATTCTTTCACTAAGTCACTCAAACTTGATTTTAGTTATAAAAACCACTCAAGTTATATTATTCTTTTACTAATGTCGCTCGAAGTTTGGTTTTACTACATAAATCATTCAAGTTTAGATGTTTTTCTAATATTTTGTAACTTTTAAACACTTATTTAGCCGCAGGATTTTATAAATTAAATAATTATAAATTTGGTTATTATTTGTGGTACATAAAGTTGGCGGGATGAAGTCAGGTGTGGTTAAATTTCTTTGTAAGAGAGCTCGGTACAAAGGCTATTGGCTCAAGCCAAAGCCTTCGGCGCCACCCTTTGGCAAGAGATACCACACCGGAAGTGGTGCCATTGTCCTTTGGCCGGTGATTACTAGCTCACGCCATAGGGTTTTTATTTTTTATTCATTTATTTTTATTTTTTATGTACTATGACATCACTTTTATTTTATGATATTACTTTTGTCCTAGATAAGAGAGTCCTAGATAAGAGATTTTAATGTCATAGCCAAAAATGATGTAACAGACACCAAATGATACTGGGTCTCTAAGATTTTTAAAATTTGGATAACAATACCTTAAAAAAAAAAAAAAAAAAAAAAAAAAATTGTCTTTCTGTTACACTTAGTTCTCGAGTTTTGAGTTAAGGGAAATGAAAAAGAATAGGAAAGGAAAAAGAATAAAAAAAGAGAAAGGAATTGTTAGTTGATATGTTTTTGAGATAAAGAAAAGAGCAAAAGAAAAGGAAAGTAATATGTTCTTGAGTGGGAGAAAAAAGAAAATAATTTGTTTAAATTATATATATTACTTTTAGTTGTTAATTTCAAATCTTTTTAAAAAAGTATATGAGTCTTTACATAACATAAGTTTATGTTTTCTTCAAAAAAATGAGAGGAAGATTATATTAAGACCTCCTATTTTCCTTTTCATTTCTTTTTCCCATCTTTAAAAAAACTCATGAACATTTTCATTTTCTTTCCTTTCCCCTCAAATTATAACTCGAGAAGTGAGTGTTGGGTGTTTGATAGCCCCTTAATGGACCTATTCAGAGAAATCACTGATTCGGTCAGTGTTTGACAATGTTATTATTTGTCTCTTAATCATTTCACGTGGCTTTGAATGAAGCAGCACAAATACTTTCCTTCATGATTCAGCGCAGAAAAGTTGCAGTTATGCCATGTGCAGTCCCTTTTTTCACAATAAATATGACTTTATATATTTTCGTAGTATCACTTTTTTTGTCATTTACCGATTTGATTCCAACTTCCAAGCAATATATATTAATTATTAATAGGATATCCAACGAGTGTGGAAACCCGCGCGATGCAGCGGGGTTGCTTTTGTAGACGT
Source organism: Chrysanthemum seticuspe (assembly GCA_019973895.1). Taxonomy (NCBI): domain Eukaryota; kingdom Viridiplantae; phylum Streptophyta; class Magnoliopsida; order Asterales; family Asteraceae; genus Chrysanthemum; species Chrysanthemum seticuspe. The sequence goes on along the minus strand of BPTQ01000001.1, from coordinate 185,557,224 downwards.
GAATTTGGATAGGGACTATTTTTGACAAATTTCTATAGATAACAATTAATGCTAAAGGACTTACTTTGCGACGTCACCTAAACCTTAGGGGTTGTTTTTGCCAACTTGCGAAAGTTAAATTAATGTTACAGGACTTATTTTGCAACAACACCTAAACCTCAGGGACTGTTTTTGCCAAGTTTTGAAACTTTGCATTTAATGTTTGCAAGTGTGAACACATGTCTTGCTCTTTAGTATATATGATAATAAGTTAATCACACCTTTTACATTCAACTTCGAACTTTACAAAATATAATAATCATAATAAACTTTTTCAAAACTATGATATCTAAAATTAATGTAATTTAGTAATTAATGAAATTTGTGTGTGTACTGTTGCTACAGTGATCCAAATGGGTTTTAGTATATATATATAATATTTAAAAAGAATTTGGTAATAAAAAAAAGGTTTAGACAATCATTTTTATGTTTTAAAATCATTCGGTGATTATAGTCATTCAGTGCTAAATCATTCTTATTTATCAAACAGTATGAGAAGACATAAACTTGCGCAGCTTCGCCGTCATCCCCAGCAGCTTGGTAGGTATCTACTCTCTCTACCACTAACTCTTTCACTTGACTTCAAAAATGATGCCATTTATCTCTGTTGATTAATTAGTTGCTGGGATTATTATAATGTAACGAAAATTAACCATTGCATATTGTAATTTGATTAAACTTGTGGATAATGGAAATTTAACCAACCAAATTAACTTCAGTTTCGTTTCTGTTGTTCATTTCTAATGGTGACTTTTTTTTTTCTTCCTACTCAATCATTACTATTTAAATATTGAAATTAACCATTGCATATTGTAATTTGATCAAACCTTTATAATTGTCTGTTTGTTTTGCCTATTTCCTCTAATTCTCATTAATTTACTTCCATTTCTAGTAATAGTTTCACTTATTGCTTCTTTTATGCTTGATAGGGATATATATATATATATGGCTTATGTGATCAAACCCCACAACAAATTCTTGTAAGATAATGAGAAGTAGTAACAAGTTTAACTATGACCATATGCCGATCAACAGTTAACGAGTGATGTATGTTTTTTTATATCTTCACTGCGTTGTTTAATTCTCTTGCTTTCAGTACCAAACGCAAATTGGTCAAATACATATTTTCAGACATTCCTAGTATTAGTTTAACATTCCTAAAGTTTATGCATTTGATATGGTTTTCAGATTTCACTATGCAACAACAAACGCCCATATAGTTCAGAATAAAAGTATGCCACCCCGAGCTCCACCGCCCACTACTTTCTTCTATGGTCACCGCAAACCCACCAACAACAACCCAAATCAAAATCATCAACTCCCCAGTACCAGCTTCGATCTTCAAAAATGGAATCCAGAAGACTCCGCCGCCACCACCGGTCAACCAGGGCTCTCCCCTTCACAACATTTCTTCTCAGTTGCCCAAACTCTCTCTCCCATTGCTCGCTACATTGTCGATTCATTCAGGAAACACAAACACTGGGGCCCACCAGTAGTTGCTGATCTCAACAAGCTTCGCCGTGTCACTCCTAAGCTCGTTGCCGAAGTACTCAAAGTTCAGGCTGATCCAGTTATGTCATCCAAGTTCTTTCATTGGGCTGGTAAGCAAAAAGGGTACAAACATGATTTTGCTACTTATAATGCCTTTGCTTATTGCTTAAATCGAAACAATCAGTTTCGGGCTGCTGACCAGGTGCCCGAATTGATGAACATGCAAGGAAAGCCACCAACTGAGAAGCAATTTGAAATTTTGATTAGGATGCATTCTGATTCCAATAGGGGTCTTAGGGTTTACTATGTGTATGAAAAAATGAAGAAATTTGGTGTCAAACCGAGAGTTTTCTTGTATAACAGGATCATGGATGCTCTTGTGAAAACGGGTCATTTTGATTTGTCGATGTCGGTTTATAATGATTTCAAAGATGATGGATTGGTGGAAGAGGGTGTCACTTTTATGATCTTGATAAAAGGATTATGTAAGGCGGGTCGGGTTGATGAGGCTCTCGAGGTTTTACACCGAATGAGAAAATTGTGTAAACCGGATGTGTTTGCTTATACTGCTATGATTAAAATATTGGTTTCTGAAGGTAATTTAGAGGGGTGTTTGAGGGTTTGGAAAGAAATGGATAGGGATAAAGTGCAGCCCGATGTTATGGCTTATGCAACTTTGGTTATAGGATTGTCCAAAGGGAATCGTGTCGAGAAGGGTTATGAGTTCTTTAAAGATATGAAAGAAAAAAGGTATTTAATAGATAGGGCTATATATGGATCTTTAATAGAAGGATTTGTGAATGATGGGAAAGTTGGAGTCGCCTGTGACTTGCTACAGGATTTACTAAACTCGGGTTACCGGGCAGATTTAGTGATATATAACCATCTTATAAAAGGTTTATGTAACATGAAACATGTTAGTAAAGCACATAAACTTTTTCAGGTTACTGTTGAAGAAGATCTCAGACCTGACTTTAAAACTGTTAATCCAATGTTGGTTTGTTATGCGGAGTTGAGAAAATTTGATGAGTTTTGCAAATTGCTTGAACAGATGGAAAGTTTAAGGTTTAATGTCATTGATGATCTTGTGAAATTCTTCTCGTTACTGGTAGAAGATAAAGATAGAGTTGTAATGGCTTTAGAAGTGTTTGATAACTTAAAAACAAAAGGTTATTGCGGTGTTTCTATTTACAATATTCTTATTGGGGCACTTTATGAAACTGGAGAAGCTAAAAAGGCGTTAACCCTCTTCCAAGAATTGAAGGACTCTAAGATGGAACCTGATTCGTGTACTTATAGCAATGCAATATTGTGTTTTATTGAAAATCGAGATATTCACGAGGCATGTTCATGCTACAATGAAATTAAAGAGATGTCTTTGATTCCGTCTGTTGATGCCTATGTGTCCCTGGTTAAAGGTCTTTGTAGAATTGGTGAAATTGATTCGGCGTTTATTCTTGTTCGTGAATGCTTAGCTAATGTCACAAGCGGGCCCAGAAAGTTTAAGTATACTCTTAGAATTATTCATATGTGTAGATCAAATGATGTCAATAAGGTGATGGATGTTATCACTGAAATGGTGGAAGATGGTTGTGAGCCTGATGATGTCATATATTGTGCGGTTATCTCTGGCATGTGCCAATATGGAACCATTGAGGAAGCAAGAAAAGTGTTTTCAGGTATGAGAGAGTGCAGGATGCTTACTGAATCAGATTTGGTTGTTTATGACGATTTGCTAATTGACCATATGAAGAAGAAGACTGCCGACTTGGTGCTGTCTGGTTTGAAGTTTTTCAGGCTAGAGTCAAAGCTGAAAGCAAAGGGGTCTAATCTGTTACCAAGTTAATTACTTGAAGCCAGGCATGTTAACATATTTTTTAGTTAGTTAATCTAGATTATATGTGGCTATTATCATTGATAAGAAATTGTGTCTTAAAGATGTTCTTTTATATATATCAATTCGTACTATGATTACTGTGGAGCATAGATCCTTGGTATTCTATAAAATTAGTAATTGCTAATTCTGTTGTCCGACTCGAATTCTAGTATTTTCACTTCTAGAGTGTACTAAAACTCCCTGAAGTTCATAAACATTAGTTATATGACTAATATATACTAAATCTTAAACAAATCAGAGCTAAGACCTTCATGTTAGTATGGAATATGGATAGAAGTTCCACGTAATCAGAACATATGCATACATATATGCATCTAGTGCTAAGCTAGTTTTATGAATTAAACACATTTACTTTCTGTTTTTGTAGAAATGCTTTCCTTATTTAGTTAACACACACTACACAAAATTTCAATAAACATACGTGATCGGAAGCTCGGGTTGCCCTGCATTCCCAGCTACTGCTGTTTCCGTTTCTGCCCTGTTTTGTAATTTCACTGTGTATCCGATAATTATGAAAATTTATGAAAATTCTGATCTGAAATCCTTGAATTGTGAGACATCATAAAATCACTATAAAAAAGTCACTAGTTTACTGAAATACTTTCATTTCTCGTGAACTATAGTTATTAAATCATTTTCTAGGAGCTAAATCTTTCACAATTTTCAAATGATCTCAGTTAAAATCATGTTTTTGCACACATAACTGAACCGTTTGACCTTTTTAAGAAGTTACTTGAGTTTAAGCTAGGTTTTCGGTGAAGTTACTTTAAAATTTAATAAAGCTATGATAAATGTCGTTCCTAACATTTTTATGTTCCATTATACAGACTGTTTTTGAAGGTTTCAATCACAGTTTATGTTTTAACATCAAACTCTTTTGTTTGACTTTTCAGTAAGTCAAACTTGGAGTTTTTAAGTTTTTTTCTTTGGGTTTTAGTATCTTTCATTAAGATACATATCTTAATCAAATAAATATATAATAATATATGATCCTCATTCTTAACTCAAACATGTATAAATGAATTTGAGACTATGTAGTGATTTTACCTCAGTTTGAAATCTTCAACTATTGAATATTATATCGGTGGCTTCATTTCTTCCTTTATTCACCTTCTATCTTTTTGTCTTTATTAGGAACCTTATAATCACTGAATGAGTCACAAATTTGTAGCAACTATCTCTCTTTGTGTCTTTCGTTAAACGAGAAGCAGCTATAGTTACCCACTTATTATAAAGCAACTAATCTTGCTTTGTCATTTAGCCTAGCATCACTACATTGACAGTCCTAGTTGATTTAGGAAGTTGGCCTCTATCTAGCGTTAAGTCATCCAAGTGCTTTATAAAACATCAAGCTTCACAAATCCCTGTGGTACTTTCCGTTTAAACCCCCCACCCCCTCCCTCCCCTCCCAATTTAGATTCCTCTAACTGAGGTACCCCAAACACCACAAACATCACATTAGACAAGTCTAAAAGTACCTTTATACATGGACTCACTCATAGGTAGGTAAAAAGAAGGAATAACCTTACCCATTTGACAAGACACATGTATATAAGAAGTGGCTGGAGTCTCAGCGTTAGTTTCTTAAACAAAGTATTCTAGAGGATTTTGATCTGGTTGGGTGTTAATATCCTGAAAACCTAGCCTCACTTGTGTATGCAATAGGGATATGTACATCTACGGATATACAGATACAGCGGATATACTGTAAAAAATTCTCAAGAATCTGCATACCCTTCGTTTAAGAACTAGACTTCTTGAGCAACCGAAACAGGTCAAGAGTGTTGTCAGCCTTTGTGCAAGATATTCGGATACAACAGAGGTCTACTCTTGATGACGGTTTAGAATTGGAGGTGGTGACCATCCCTGAATTTTGTGACTCAGGTGCATTACAGGTTTCGTTCTTACGGGGTGCACAACATGCAGTGTTGACCTTAACCCAAATTTGACGACCAATTAATATGAGAGGATGAAGTGAGTTTTTTAAATGTTGTCAAAAATTGGATCTCAATGAGCCAGACAATTTTCAGATTTTCTATTAGGGCTAATTATATTAACACCTTGATTCATATATTTGATCAACAATTATTACAGAAAACAAATGAAACTTCTCTCAACTGCTTGGTTTTGCGCATATACTGTAGATTGTTTTCATTGCGTCTTGCAATAAATGAAGTTGTGAGTTGTGACAATTCAAGTAAGAAATTCAGAAATTGGGGTTAGGGTTCGAGTCTCGACAATTTCATTATCAGAATGAATTATTATGGGCAAGTAAGAGGCTAGAGAACCAGAAGTGCAGCTCTAGCAGTGCAACCGTGATCATTTGGTGGCTTAAGTTTGTATTGAGAATTGATAATCTGAAAAACAAACTTATTACTTAAGCAACACAAAAAAAATGGAGATGTTTGTTTTTGGTAGTTCATGCATAAGATTAAGCTATATCCCCATACTAGAATTTGGTGTTGTTTAGATCCTCGCCTGTTAAAGAATACCTAAGAATCAGGCTGCCGTGACCACACTAAATGAGAGGATGGATAAAATTTTGAATTTAATCAAATAGCTGAACTTGAGTATTGAGCCTAATTTACACTTTACTAATCTTGTAGTTAAGGCAATTAACTTCTTTTAGCTTTTAGAATACAAGACGGTGAGGTATAAAACTTGCGGACAGTGAACACATCTCTTGCCTCAGCCGTCAAGGCTGAATATGCATCTCTCTCTTGATGAGTGATAAGAAGCATTGAATATCATAGAGAGTTAGATCAAATAAATCAGTGTGCGATCACCCTGTTACTATATCTCTGACACCTTTTTTCTTGATAAACTACTCTTGGGTTACATAAACTGTAAAGGAAACTTTTCATTGTATGTTATTATGGTTTTAGACAACTCTCTTCGTCACTACATCATTCCTTGTGTCGAATTACTCGAATTTTCTGTTCATGCATCACTCATGAATCATCTATACAGGAGACCTTAAATAGGAATAAATTTTGATCCATACATTTCATCAAGAATTATTAGAGAAAATGGATGAATGTACTGCAATTTTCTCCACTCCTTGGTTTGCATATGAACTGTATATTGTTTTCATTATGTTATACATTAGAGGAGTTTTAATTGATAATATGCCTTCTCTTTGGTTATAAAGGGTGCAACCACCCCTGCACGATGCTTATGATTAATATGCGTGGGAAATACTGGTAATAGGAAGGGGGGCAGTAACAATCATATCAAGATAATACAACATCAGATTTGGTATCCTCTTAGTTCTATAGAATTTACGTTAGCGTTTTGTGTATTAGAAAGAAACCGATTAGTGTACATTTAGGTATCCACTTAATTCCTGCTCGGATAATTGACTATAAAAGGTCACACTGGTTGTGGCTTATGTAATCTAAACCACTGCAAAACTTGAGAACCTCGTACGTTTTGAATAATATTAAGTTTTGATCACCATGGCTGTTATTTTTCCTATTTCCCAAACCTGTCTTAAGAACTTCATGTAAATTTTCTGGGTTTTGATGGCCAAACATTCTCGATTTTCAGATGGAGGAGATGATACCTCAAATAGAACTTCAGATGCATGACTTCTGTCGGTCCATTAACATTTAACGTGTTAAATCAACATTCTAAAGACTCCTCGTGGTGCATCGTTAATGGTGTTTGTGTGTAGAAGCCATGAGGTATGCTTTTTTTTATTTGACTTTATACTACAGTGAACCTGGTCAAGTTTTCTTTAATCTATATTTACCTCTTGTGGAGGTCTGAATAGGGGTGTCAAAAACCCGACCCGGCCTGAACCCGATTAAGCCTATTCGGGTTGGGTTACTCGGGTCAATAATTTTATTCGGGTCAACCCGAGTAACCCGAATACTAAATAGGGCCGGGTATCGGGTTGAAAGTGTTTGGCTAACTCGGGTTCGGGTCAACCCGATTAATGACTATGTGGCGGATAGATTAAGGTAGTGTTTGGTTTGCACTGATTAATGACTATGGGTTTAAGAGAGAGGGGAATGGGAATGGAAAAGGGTATGAATTTCTGAACCCAAATGGTGGGTATGGTATCAGACCCATTCCTACACACCCAATACCCTTGAAACGAACATATTCAAGCACTATTAGACACAATAAAACACACCCTATGGGTATTATATGCCTTCTGGCTTTCTAATTTAAGAGCTCTTCAAGTGGAGAGAACAAAAGTCTTCCTTTCTGCTGCTTCATTGGTTCCAAAATTAGACTAACTTTATAATGATGGAGACCTGTCAGCAAAATGATTCTCTATATGGTTAACAAGCCTGACTGTTGATATGTTAATGGCACTTGTGAGATTCAGACCATAAATAAATAACCATCAACAGGGTCCATATCTAAAGTCAGAATATATTTTAAACAGTCACAATTATTAGCAATGATTAACTTGGTTTATGTTCCACTAAAGTTTTGCATGAGTGTCTCATGGGTCTTATACTCTATGTTTTTTCGTCTTTTAATATGTAACAGGGGTATCCTAGTTCACCAAGGCTTTTCAGCCTAGCGAGGGTTGGTATGAGAATCACGCATCATTGATTTACTGGCCATATCAGCTTCAGTTTCTCAAGCACTAGTCCCGCAAGCTATTAGTCAACTATTCACATCTTCAGGAGCTCGTCATGGATTGACGCGTTCCACATCATTGGTTGACAATATACTCACTTTTGGGTATATATGGAAACAAAGATATACACAACGTAGCCTATATAAAGAAGTAACGAAGATTTCTCTTTTAGCTTTACATTTTTATTTTTTTACTTATGGTGTCAATATCAATTAACCTGTTATAGATAGATATAGACTTAATGTGATTTTCTTATGGACTATGTGATGTGCAATTAGAGGTAATAAAAGCATTAGCTGGAGCCTCAATATTAAGGGTGTGCAAGTATAGATAGAAAAAAGACCCGAAATTGCATTGAAATTCAATTATCTTTAGAATCAGCGGTCGTTATGATTTAAACTGGATTAACATGACTTTCCACCACAATATGAAGAACTATTTTCGAAACAGAAAAAAGAGAATATAATAAGAGATCGGAGCCAGCAACAAGCTAAAGTGTTAGATACAAGTATACAACGACCACTACAGCACCCAAATGATGCAATAACAAAAGCATTACATTGATCACAAAAGCATCTTCGAATTTAACATACAAGTTTGCAGGAGGCGTTCGACCCACCACCAAGACTGAAGATTAATCCGGTTGGGAAACATATTGATCGAGAATATTGAGTAAGTAATGCGAGTCATCCCAAGTCCACAAATGGTATGTCCAAGTCAAAGTCAAGTTTTCAAGTTGGCTGAAAGTCAAGTGTCAAAAGATGGTTTAAAATGGACTAGGATCCTCTAATGTTCAAAATGAACATGATAGATTATGTTAAGTTTTTTGTGAGTGAATATTAAATTTAAAATGATGCAAAGGTCCCACAATAATATTTAAAATTTTCTTTTTCACTCACAACAAACTTAACATGACCTATCATGTTTATTTTGAACATTAGAGGATCCTAGTCAGTTCAAAATCAATAATTCAAGCTGGTCAATTCAAGTGATCATAGTTGGCTTTCAATTTATGGTTCAGTTTGGTCAATATTATAGCTCATTGTATAAAACAAATTTAACTAATCATGAAAATTTAAATTTTTTAAAAAGTGGTTAATGTGAATTCCTCAAAATATCCCTTACTTAACATAATTAACTATGAAAACTTTGAAGCTAATACACGGTTTTAAACTTTCACATAAAATCTCTTAAATGTAAAATTACAAATGAAAATTTTGGAAACAATAATGAAGGCCTGTTGCAAGCGAAAAAAAAAAAAAAAAAAAAAAAAAAAAAAAAACGGTTGCATCAAAGGTTATACCAGAATCACAAGTTTACAAGTATAATTATATGCTGCTATACACCGTCGCTTAGTACAGGTATTCGTCTAGTTTATTTTGATGTCAAGTCGCTTTTCAATATCTTTGTTTGATTAGTATCTCGTGGTTTCAGCGAGTATCTAGTGTTTAAATTTTCAGGATATATAAAGAGTAGAATTTACTTATAATTATTTTGTGAAGTTAATATACTCTTTCCGTCTCATAATAAGTGTTCATATTGCTATTTTGTAATGTCTCAAAATAAATGTCCATTTTAAATTTCAACTAATGAGAAAAGGTTTTAGCAGGTGAAGATGATATTTGATTGGTGAGAGTTTAGTTAGTGGGATTTTATAAAACTTTGTGCATTTTGAAAGTGAACACTTATTAGAGCATTCGGTACCGTAACTTAAGTTATGGAATAACACCGCGCCACGCCAACGTCACATCAGCTTTAATATTTCAACCTTAATACAAAAAAAACACCCCTTATCATAACTTAACCATAACACCACGTTCTGGCCCCACTTTTATTTTAAAAAACCACATAAAAAAACCACAAAAGACCATCAACGCTGTGTTACCATGATAACTTAGAGAGCAACGCGTTAACTTAACATGGGTGGGCGGTGTGATAAATCAGCCTTAACGTACGCCAAGTTAAGCCATAATTCAAGTGCTGAGTTACCATACCATGTGCTCTTATGAGACAGAAGGAGGAGGGAGTATTTGATCTCCATGGTATTGATTAGTATGCAACTATATATGCATATCATTCATACTTCTGCAAATGCATTTACAAATACATATGATCATGTAACTGAAGCTTCCTAAAGCAAAACGCACTATACATTTTGCCACTAGAAAATTTGACCAGGTCAGTAAATCATTACTTTGTATTGGCAGAAGAATTGAAATAGGTTATTATTTTTTATAAGGGAAGTGATTTCATATTTTATTGAGACATTTCAAAACATGTATTAAACATTTTACACACTCTTATATTTGATTGAGACACTTCAAAATGTGTATTAAACACTTGTACTGTAAATATAAACTGCTTTAACTGTTTGTACATTTAGTGTCTCAATCAAATTTATGAGTGTGTCAATCACTTTTTTTTTATAATATTTTTCCTTTTTTATAATATTTCAAGTGGAATAAATGAAGATGTTGTACAAAAGTCATAACATTATGATCACAAATCAGGACTTTGATGAATCAAAACCTTGTATAAATACCAATCATTTCCATCACACCATCCATCAACTTCTCATATCTTGTGGAAAATAAGGAAACAGTTATGAGTAACTTCAGGAAAGGTGCATACCTTCTTGTACCCCTTGTCCTCCTTATTGCATTCTCACCAAAGACTGATGCTCAAACTTGCAGGGCAAGTGGTGCTATGAGGGTAACAAAACCCCATCCTGGGGAATGTAACACCGAGAACGACTCGGAATGTTGCAAGCCAGGCATATTTTATCCCACCTACACATGCTCACCACCTGTTTCAAGTAGGACTAGAGCCACCCTAACATTGAATAGTTTTGAAGTGGGAGGTGATGGAGGAGCCACGTCAGAGTGTGACGAGCAATACCACTCTGATAACCAACGAATTGTGGCACTATCAACGGGATGGTACAAGGTAGGGGCCAGGTGTCACCGTTGGATCACGATTAATGGTAACGGACGTAAGGTAAAAGCCATGGTCGTAGATGAGTGTGACTCAAAAGCAGGTTGTGATGAAGACCATGCTTATCAACCCCCATGCCGCAATAACATTGTTGATGCATCTAAAGCAGTCTGGCAAGCACTGGGTGTATCAGAAGACAATTGGGGTGATTTAGATATAACTTGGTCAGATGCATAATTGTCGTGGACTACGTAATTTTTGTGACTCCAGTCTTGTGTGTATGTTAACTTTTATGAACACAATGACTTAAAATAAATGTCTGTCACAAATAAACTTAAAGCCTTCTAATTCACCGCGTGAGTTGAAACAAAATGCATATGTATTTTGACAGAAAGACACATGCGATAAAAATTGAATTCGTCATCAAGTAGTTCCTATAAGATTCCCAACGACTGGTTCTCTATTCGGCAAAACATATTGTACATAGGAAGCAATATTATACAACACGTTGAATGGTGGCCGATAATTATGTTCATCCAGAAATCTTGAGCGATTTAGCTTTTGAAAGCTTACTAATCTCCATTTTGGACTTAGGTGGTGGTGTTTGAATGCAACTTAATTGACTTAATATGAAGAAACTTAATTTATTAAGTCATATAAAAAGTTGTTTGTTTTTCACTTAATCAAAATAAATGACTTAAAAAAATAAGTGCTAAAAGTGAGGTCCTCCACATTAAGTCATTTGTTAATTAACATGACTTAATGAAAAAAGTAAACAAACAATGTATATGACCCTTTTTTTCTCTTTTTTTTTTTTTTTTTTTTTTTCAACGGAAATCCGGATCCCCAGTTGCAAAAGCCAAAAAGCTCTACCCCATATTCATATTTGATATTTTTGGAAGTCCATTTAACAAACTTTGAAAAGTTATAATTTCCATGAAATAATTAAACATTTTGCAGAAAACAAACACCTAAGTTCATAATTTCCATGGAATAATTAAACATTTTGCAGAAAAGTTATAACAAATCAGTACTATTTGAACCAAAATCGTGTATAAATACCAATCATTTTGTTAACCTTCCATCAAATATTCTTACCTTGTAAAAAAATATTGAACAATTATGATAACTTCAACAAAGAATAGTTTCTTCCACTGTTTGTCCTCATTATTGCATTCCCACCAGAGACCGATGCCTAAACTTGCAGGCAAGTGGTTCTAAGGGGATAACAAAACCCCATCCTGGGACATCTAACACTGAGAACAAGTAGGAATGTTACACTGAAAACAAATAGGAATGGCATCCCAGGATGGTCTTAGACCACCTACACATGCTCTCCCCCACTTACAAGTAGGACAAAAGCAAAGTTGACTCTAAACAGTTTTGCAGAGGGAGGTGCCCCACTGGAGTGTGACAGCAAATACCATCCTGGCGATAAAAAGGTTGTGGCACTGTCAACGGGATGGTACAATGGAGGTGCCAGGTGTCACCGTGTGATCACAATCAATGGTAATGGACGAAGTGTAACAGCTAGGGTTGTATATGAATGTGATTCTAAAGCGGGTTGTGATGAAGACCATGCCTATCAACCCCCATGCAATAATAACATTGTTGATGCCTCTAAAGCAGTCTGAGAAGCATTGGGTGTATCACAAGACAATTGGGGTGATTTAGATATAACTTGGTCAGACGTATAACCATCCCATATTACTTGAGGCCTGCAACTTATGTTTCGTACGTTTGTTATGCATACAAGCATATATTTATCTACTTATCCTACCGCTAATAAGCATTTTGATAGAAGAGGTTTTATATTGTTCAAGTATTACACAAAATATCTAAGACATAAAACCAGACAGTTGTTTGACATGGGGCAGACGGTATCCCTGGCTGACAATGACCAAATAGTGATTGATGTGTTACATCATTTCTCAACTAAAATTACTCCAAGACAAACTTCCAACATAATGTAAATAACAAAAAACATTTATTCTAAAGAAAAAACAAGCCAGAAAGTTTCCCGCTTTTCTGTTTAACATTATAAAACTAACTTGGTATTTGATTGTTTGACAAAAGCCAACAACGACAAAAGAGTGGCTCCACAAACTACTTATTTCATGCATTCCCTAGAACTAGTAGAGTGGCTCCACAAACTACTTATTTAATATCAACTTAAACAACCTATCACTTAGGATAGTCTCTACAACATCCCAATCTCCTGCCACATTAGCACAAAACGGTCTAGCTAAAGAATGATGAAAACTTCAGATATCATATCAAGAAGAATTCCTGTAATGATCTAGCATAAAAGTAGGCATGTAAAGAATCAAACTAAGGATTCCTAAACCCACAATGACAGTCAGAATGGCATATCAAGTAGATAACTGAAAACTACCAAGTATAGGATGAGCTATTTTCACACAAAAGATAGAACAAACAAAACATATAAGAAAACCTGGATTTATGAGCAAAATTTACTTCATTTGCTGCAGCTTCTTTGCTTTATGAGTAAAGCATCAGTTTACTCCGGAAAAAAGAAATTAAAGCTACATATTTAGCGGTGGTTTCTTGAAAATTAAGACTACTTAAACCCTGTGGGGTGATCATCTACATTTACTATGAAATATAAATTGTATGATTTAGCAAAGCTAATATAATAAATCATGACATCATCCTCTTGTTAAGACAAGTAACATATGTTTAGTCACACGTAGGGAACTTATGATATTAGGATAAGGAAACAGAGGAATAGAGAAAAGCACGATTAGCACAAGCAAGACATGGATCGACACATAGATATATTCATTATGTTAAATGTCGTCATTGTAGACTTGCAGTTCCCATTATGTTCTCAGTTGTGAGCTATTAATTTATTACATATTGGTGCATTTATCTGATTTGGCCTGTGCAGACTGTAGTGTGCATATCATGCAATCAAATTAATCAAATGACACAATGTGATCATTTTTGCAGATAAGCATAAAACCTGTTACTTGTTATTGTATAGCTAAAGAAATTTGCATTTAAGTTATGACAATGAAGGAAGATTGCAAGCCCAACGCATCATGGAAGACGGTTAATTGAGAAGTAATTTTTTCAAATACTGCTTCTAAACTGTTAACGACACACTCATGTAGTTAAACAATAAGTTAAATGTTGAAGCTCTTAATAACTAAAAAACTATACATAAGGTCTGATCTAAATTACAACATCGTGTTAAATAAAGCATATTATAGAAGTAGCAACCACATATAAATTGTGTGAAATACAATAAAGATACAATTCAAGTTTGATCAAACGAACTACCTTCCGGAAACCTCAGCTGCACGTTTGGGACGGTTACGAGTCCGTGAAGGCGGAGGCTCTTCTTCAGTTGGAGTCACAACATCTTCATCCTCATCCCCTGCTTCTAATATCGCTTGATTAACTTCCATCTGTTTCAGTTAACAACAAAAACCAATCAAATCACAAAACCAATCAAATTGCTAAATAAATAAAAGTAATTACCTCTTCATAAAAGTCTCTATCAAGTTTATCAGATATCTTAACCGAAGTAAAAACCGTGACAGCGAGTAAAGACAAGGGAAAAATGAATGCAAAGAGATAAGTAGAAGCTCCTGGTGCTCCGCCACGTGTCACCACCAACGACCCTCTGTTTCTACGGGATATGAAGCTGCCACGTGGCAGTGTCGTTGGTTGTTGGGGTGGTGAAAGTGGTGGTTGGAGACGGAGGAGGAGGGATGAGTTAGTGATGGTTGCCATTATTACCGTTATCCAACCGCCACTCTGTGGCTTAAATTGATTGCTTTTGAGGACCCTGTAATATCGATTCTAGGACATAAACACCCCTTTCCCACCCTTTTTTACGCGGCTATTCTTTTTTATTTACCAAAAACAATTTGTAACAAAATCCGCTGATGTATTTTCTGGCAGTTTTCTCTCTCTTATTAAAACCAATAACTGCTTAAACATGGAATCTAACTTATTAAAGGACAACATCGAAAAAATTAGCTAATTTCTAAATGATTTCAACACATTTAGCTTTCTCTTTATTGAAATTGGTATTAACGGACACATATTTTCTGAACATTACAATTTTATTTTCTAAAACAATTCTTATAACATGAGCCCGTTTAGCCCGTGCTCATTTAGTCCTGTGCCCGACTGGGGCGGAGCCCATTTGAACCGTGGCATGTGCCCGTCCGGGCCACCCATTTAGATGTAGACCTTGTTTGGAAATAAGCGAGTTTGGAAGTTTACAAAGCAAAAAGTACAAGTGGACGATGCAAGGATTGATTGTACATGGTTGTTAGCATATGGTACAAGGTGATGTTGCATCAATACCATTAATATTTGATCACGATCATTCATGTGTGTATAAAAAGGCTATAGAGGGCTCCTGTTATATACATATAAGAAAATACACATACCTGGTCAAATTATTTCTGCCATTCACTTCTTGCTATGTAGTTTCCGGTTACCACAATTACGTTGCAAATCCGTGTCGTTGTTGCTCAAGGTTTGCGTTGTGAACTGTATATATCCTGAAGTGCGTTGGCTCGTAGACTCCAGCAACTTTACGGGGTGCGAATCGTACTTAAAAGAACAGGGAATTGATCTCGTGCAGTTCCACGGTACTGTTATTGTTGTTATCCAGGTGCATTATGGAGATAATCAGCTTGCTGATGATGGCTCGTATTCTTGAGACTCTTTTGTAGCTGTTGTCTCATGATCATAACGTGTTCGATGTCGTTACTTATTGTAAGTTCCCGGAAAATTTCATTGTACTTAAGACTTAAGACTTTATCAGAAATAAAGCACGATTTTCATCATCATGAAATTTTTTAATTATCACATTTGCATATCATTTGGCATATGCATGATCAACGCAGCTTGAGCGTTCATAAAAATACCGTTGTGATCAGAATGAAATTCCCCACGATCCCGATATTCTTAAAATACATAATATATATGTAAAAATTTATAAAAATACGAAATAAAAATATATAAATATCGGATTGGGCCTAGAATCTTTATTGGGCCTCAACTTGGACCCAACTCACCACCTAACACCTATTGAGCCTCGTATACCCGTCGAGCCCAACTCGTATATATATTATCTTTGGGCCTTGCGTTTAATTTGAGCCCAACTCACCCCGATAATTCTTTTGGGCCTCGTATTTCGTCCTACCCAACCCACTTCCATTTCACCCTTAGGCCTCGACTTACTGCCGGCCCAACACCAACCCAAGCTCACCATTTTATTTGCATGTAACTTGGTTTGATACATAAACTTAGTAACACATTGTTACTTGTTTTGAGAATCAGTCGAGAAATCAAAAGCCAACACAACCAAATATACCTCAAGTCAAATTCAAAACTAAGCCTTGGATTTAAATCTTAATGTTGTGATATCCTCCCCTTTGGCAGTCGCTTAGGCGAACACAAAACCATAACATATTTATAACAACCCGAAAAATTTTGGATTATTATAATAATATTTATCACGTCAGAAAATTGAAATCAATTATTTTCTGACAGATGCCGATATCTAAAATTTAAAAAAACGAGAGGTCACCTCGTTTCTTTAAAAATAAGACATCGCACACACGATACTTGTCCACTAAGTATCTATATAGTAAATGTGGAATATATTATTCTCTGAGTTAAATTTAAGCATACATAAGCTTAAACCGATGTTCTGGGAAATTATCCCGCACACTGCAGCATGCAGTAACATACAGAACTGAAAATAAATACTTAGATAAGTGAAATATACACATTTTACCATTCACTAATAATTTACAAGAGTAAACGAGAGGTTATCTCGTGAATTTAGAAAATCACGGCACCGCATGCATACCGATATCAAATTTGTAACGGCAAACAATTATAATCAAATTTCTGCGTAATAATAATGTTATATTATTACGTTTAAGAAATCGTTTCCAAAACATAATTTCTATATTTTTCGGGTACCGGGAAAGTACATTTACTTGAGGATTCGACAAAACACGGGGTACAGTTTATACATTATTTAATAATAAGAACAAAATACACTCTACCCATCCTAATCCTAGCCCACTCACACCGCCCCATTTTCTTTCCTTCTTCTCTCTTTTCTGCGTTTTTCCCTAAAACCAGGAGCAAAGAACATTGTCTCCTTTTCCCTTTTCAAATCCTACCATGACCTCTCCTTTTCACATGCTTCTTAGTCTATGCTTCCCATAGGCTTGATCACTGGTATTACACAAAGCGTGGCAAGGCAATAGGTGATGTTAGCTAAGAATAGCAATCCAAGGTCAAGAAGGGCTAGATTCCTCTTTCCACAATCTCATATATACAAGGAAAGCAAGTTGTTACAGTTTCATCATCACTTTATCAAAGATCCGACAAATTAGGGTTCCTATAAATCAAAGGGGTTTTTGAAATTGAGTTGGGGGTTTGGTCATTTGATGTATGAGGAAGCCATTCCAAGTATTAATCGTTCTAATTCGTCCCGAAACTCCTCCAATTAAGCTCGTTGGGTTTTCGGTGTTCATCTATTTCGACCCACGAAATCTAATGTAAGAATATCAATTGCTATCTTGTTAAATTGTAATCTCAGTTGTAAAATTCGAATTATATATATATTTCTTTTCGAATGTTATTAATAGATTGGAAGTCATATTGTTTAATATTGGTAAAAATTGAAATTGATAAAGGAGTTGGTAATGATGTGATTTAGTTAAAATGGTGTGGCAAATTGTTGTTGTTGTTGCGGATCAGTGGTAAATGATGACGTATAGTCTATATCCGGGTCACGAACCCGCCCAAAGCCCAATACTGATAAGCCCAGCACGAACTGGGCTACGCTGATAAGCGTTTAGGCCCACGAAGGCCCAAATACAAATCTATTTACAGAATAGATATCGGATATCTCTTAATTAAGGAGATAATCATTCCCCAACCGACTTAGGCGGGATACGCCGAAGGTTGAGGAACACGGAACCAACAAGGATTCCGTGTGTATATAAAGGGAATCACATCCCCCGTTAAAGGCACGATCTCAAAACCCTAACTCACCTTTAACCCTAAATCGATTACTTACTCTCACGCTGGAGGATAATCGTGGGAGACAATCCCACGGTAAGCCTAACGGTGTTTTCTGTCTCTTAGTGCTCAGGTCTCAAGCAACAATTATTAATTGGTACGAGAACCGGAGCCCCGAACAAGGAACGCCCAACTTTTGTATCAACAAGTGGCGCCATCCGTGGGACCATTCACTAAGAGCTAAGACTAGAATGACGAAACATGGAAATCAGCGATCGCAAACGGATCTTACCGGAAAGAAGCCGCACATCGGTTTAGCTTCCAAGCAGACTCCTGGGACAACCAGTACTGCTAAAAAAAAGGGATTAGGCCATGACTTGGTCTTCCCTCTGGTGGAACCGCGCTCGGGGACAACCCAGGCCACTACAACCACCACCAGCGCAATGGATCCACTGCGCACTGTTCTTACCACTCCTCTCCAATTGGTGCTAGAGACTGACTCAACAAAAGCACCAGATGCACCGGATGGAAACAAAGACACATCGGTAGAAGCGAATACCCTCGCTCTAGAAGGGGTCGCACCAGAATTAACACCAAAGGATTTCGTATCCCAAAATTACGAAACCTTGACCGCTCTTATGCAAGAGGAAGCTAGAAAGAGGTCGAGTCGAAACCTACAAACCCGACTCAGTTTTGACTCGGAATACGAAACCTCACCACCGCGCCGTCAGAAGGAGAAGCGCGGTAAAGACAACCACCGACCCCCTGTGTTTAACAGAATTGGAAAAAGGTTGAGGATGATGAGACGTCCAACTCACAGCATCTGGAAGGAAGTGAGGAGGATGAACGGCGTACCAGTGTCCATACCAGACTTGGTAGCCGCAGAATACAGGACAGACTTGGGCGACGATATTCCCCAAGCGAAAGCCCTTCGAGTACAAACTCTGAGGACAGTCGGCGCAAGCGCCGAAGGAGGGTGTTAATACAAATAAGCCGTGAAAACGTTTATTTATATTTTACGATCTTCTAATGTTTTGTCGATAACAAATATAAAATCATTTTAACGAAACAAATAGAGTACGTAAATAGTTTGAGTTAATAGTTTTCTAACACACTTACACTTTCACATAAAACATTAAAACAAGTATAAGTGATTTTATGATTTAGATACATATGTACAACAACTAGTGTTTACGTATTGGGTTAAACATATACTTAAACTAAGTATACTAAAATGGGTAAAAACTAAGTGTATGCTAAATTGGGTAAATACAAGTATATACTAAATGGGTAAAAACTAGCAAATGGTTTTGACCCATAACCCATGGTTTTATATATACCACTTAACCAAGTTCATTGTATCCTTAAGATACATTGTATCTAGAAAGAAAACCATGGATCAACCCATAACCCATGACCCATGACCCATAACCAAAAATACCCATGGGCAAAGAGGAGCGGACCACGGATCCCTAGCGTTGTGCTAGCCGGATCCCTTGTGGTAGGGATCCGTGAGATCCGGGGAAACAGAAGAGAATTTCCTCTATAAATAGAGAGCCATTTCTTCCTCTCTATGTGTGCTTTTTACATATACTTCCCCAAAGTATTCTAACCCTTTAACCTCAGATCTAAGTGATCTATGTAGTTTGTCTTTTGTTTTTGTGTGATCTACTAGGTTCCTCTTAAAGGAAAGATCACCACCTCTTGAAGACGTGCAAGCTCAAAGTCCATGAGTTGCCATGCTTCGTCATCATCAAGACTACTAAGGTTATCTTGTTGATAGTTCTTCCTTTCTCCATAGATGTTGGGTTGAAGGCATTAGTGAAGAATGCCGAAAGTGTCAAGATGAAAGCATTAGTGAAAGGTGCTCATCATCCGTGTCAAAGCATTAGTGAAGGATGCTAAAGGTGTCAAGACGAAGGCATTAGTGAAGGGTGCCAAGCGTTGTGTCAAAGGCATTAGTGAAGGATGCCAAAGAATCAAATCAAGTAGCATTTGGGAAGAATGCCTAGGTCGTATAATCGATGAGGTGCATCGTTATACATATATGTATTTGTTTATATACAAGGATGGTGATATCCTTGATGGTGTTGTAACAAGGAGTAGATCTCCTTGAGATTAGGTGTTGTGTCGTGAAGGTGTAGTTCACCTAAGGTGTGAAAGAACTAGGTGCTTAGCCTAGTACCTAATAAAGGGTAGGCGATGTTGTGAAGGATTAGTTCTCCTAAGGTGTGAAAGAACTCGGTGGTTAGCCTAGCACCGTATAAAGGGTAGGCGACGTTGTGTTAGGTGTGGTTCGCCTTGGTGTGAAAGAACTCGGTATTTAGCTTTGTACCGGAAAAAGTTTAAGCGACGTTGTGAAGGCTTCTCCGCCATAAGGAGTTGGTGTAGTGTTTACGAACTCTCGAGTAGGTGACTCGGGGAGTGGAGTAGGGCAAGGAAGGTGTCCTTGTAGCCGAACCACTATAAATACTTGTGTCGTGGTGATGTGCTTCTTACTCTTTATCTTTCATTACACGTTTATATATCTATCTATCAACGTCCAACATAAACAATCAAATAGATTGACATAAGTCGATCTAAATATTTAAAAGGAAGTTTTAAATTGGTAAAACTATTCAACCCCCCTTCTAGTTTTCTACAGAGGGAAAATTCGTTCTCTGGAAATTCCTCGGACAACGAGGATAGCGAAACTGGACACTGGAAGTCCAGAAATAGATATAATGACCAGGAGGATGAAGATATATCTCTCCCGTGGCGCCGTCAAAAGGTGGATGCGTTCACTCGACGCATCAGCGACTTCTCAGAGAACAAAAGGAGGCGCATGCCTGCCAACGTAAAAACCTATGACGGAACAGGTGATCCAGATGATCACCTCAAAATTTTTGAATCAGCCGCTACAATTGAAAACTGGCCACAACCTGTATGGTGCCACATGTTCAACTCCACGCTGGTGGGAAACGTGCGGAACTGGTTCAGCAAGCTTCCACGCAGAAGCATCAATGGCTTTGAGGAATTGAGAAAGGCGTTTCGCCTAAACTTTACTCAGCGGAAGAAGTGCACTAAAAATCCTGTAGAACTTGCTAGGGTAAAGCAGCGCCAAGGAGAATCTACAAGCGCATTCATGGAACGCTTCAAAGACGAATGTATGCAGGTTAAAGCATGCCCTGAAGTGCTAAAGGTTTCTGGTTTCATGAATGGGATCAATAACCCAGAACTCATCAAGAGGTTGAATGACAAGATTCCCGAAACCTTTGATGAACTCATGAAACGCTCTCGGTCCTTCGTCCAAGGAGAAGCTGCCGCAACGGATAGCAAAAGAAACTACCCGAACTATTGGTCACAGGAACAACCTGGGAGACAATCCACTGACCGGGGTAGCAACCGTAATAGGAGCTATCGCAGTCAGGGGAGCGGAAGGGATAATGACAAATACACCCCGCTGACCAAGACTCCAAAGGAAATACTCACAACAGAAGGGGCAAACTTCCCAAGACCGCCACAAATGCGCACTCCAGAGGATCGGCGCACCGGGAATAGATACTGTGACTACCACGCACAGAAGGGCCACACCACTAACGAATGTGTCCAACTGCGCCAGCTCATTGACAAAATGGTTAAAGAGGGCAGATTGGATCATTTAGTTAACAACATTAAGGAAGGAAAGGATAGACAGAAGAGTGGGAACAAGAAAGAGACACCCAAAGACAAGGCGGACACCATCTACATGATACAATCATGGCAGCGGGTCACTAGGCAGAAGGTCAGCCAGGAGTTTTCTAGAGGAAGCGAAATCTCTTTCCCCACCTTAACGACGGACAACGCAGTAGTGGAACCACTCACCATAGAGATAAGTGCGGGGGGTCACGACATCCACCGCATGTACATTGATGGTGGAGCATCTGCAGACATCATGTATGAGTACTGCTTCAAGCGACTGCGGCCTGAAATACGCAGTCAGTTAAGCCCGGTCAGAACGGCGCTGACGGGTTTTACGGGTGAAAAGATATGGCCTATGGGGCAAATACGATTACTAGTCAGCATCGGAAATGAAAAACACTCTGCGACGGCCTGGATGGAATTTATGGTGATCAAATCTCCCTCGCCATACAATGGCATTATTGGGAGACCTGGGATATCAGCTATGCGCGCAGTGCCATCAACAGCACACGGGATGCTTAAATTCCCAGTGGAAGGTGGCATTGTTACTCTTCACAATGCCACTGTACCGCATAGAGAATGTAACACGATTACATGCGAAACGGCACCGATCCCAGAACAGCGCGCAACCAAAGTTCCAAACCTGAAGGTTGCAATTCACCTTGAATACCCAGAATAGGAAATATCCATCGGAGGGTCACTGTCGGACAACGTCAGAGCAGCTATATGTGCACTCCTGCAAAAGAACTTGGACATTTTTGCATAGGAGCCAAAACACATGACTGGGGTACCACGCTCAATCACATAGCATAACCTGAGAATCCGACAAGGATACTCACCCATACGCCAGAAGAAACGCGGCCAGGCTCCAGAGCGCGCGCAGGCAATCCTGGCAGAGGTACACAAGCTAGTAGAGGCAGGAATTATGCGCGAAGTCTACTATCATGACTGGCTTTCCAACCCAGTCATGGTAAAGAAGAGCGATGGTAGCTGGCGGATGTGCGTGGACTTCACCGATCTTAACAAAGCATGTCCACAAGACTGCTATCCACTACCAGAGATAGACTGGAAAATAGAGTCTTTGTGCGGGTATCCATTAAAGTGTTTCCTCGATGCATACAAAGGATATCATCAAATCCAGATGGCTAAGGAGGACGAGGAAAAAACGGCCTTTCACACAAGCCAAGGCGTTTACTGTTACACAAAAATGCCCTTTGGCTTGAAGAATGCAGGCGCCACCTATCAGCGTTTAGTAGATAATGCTTTCGAAAAACAGGTGGGCCGCAACCTAGAGGTCTATGTTGATGACCTGGTCATAAAGAGCCATACTGAAGATGAGTTAGTGCGCGATATTGAGGAAACGTTCAAAACTATACGAGAGATCAACATGAAGCTGAATCCCAAAAAATGTACCTTCGGCGCTACTGAAGGCATGTTCCTTGGATACCTGATAGAACCTGAGGGCATAAAACCATGTCCAGAAAAGACTAAGGCCGTCATTGAACTTCCTTCACCACGCACGTTGAAGGAAGTCCAATCTCTCAACGGAAAGTTGGCCGGTCTAAACAGATTCCCTATCCAAGTCAGCAGACAAATCACTACCACTTTTCAAAACACTCAAGAAGTGTATAAAAAAGGGTGATTTCCGGTGGACTATGGAGGCAGAAGAAGCCTTCACACAGCTTAAACAACACCTGGCAACGCTACCCACACTTGTCGCACCCAGACCTGGGGAAGAGCTGATTATGTATTTATCTGCAACTGAAGGAGCAGTTAGCGCAGTGTTACTAACAGATAGGGATTCAGTACAAACCCCTGTCTATTTTGTAAGCAAGGCGCTCAAGAAGACGGAGATGAACTATAGCGCCATGGAAAAATTAGTCCTGGCATTGATGTTTGCTGCTAAACGGCTACGTAGGTACTTCCAAGCACACCCAATAGCAGTAATCACAGACCAACCGATCAAGCAAATCATCTCCAAGCCTGACGCATCAGGATGACTGCAAAAATGGAGTGTGTTGCTAGGTGAGCACAACATCACCTACAGACCACGTACTGCAATAAAAGGGCAAATACTGGCTGATTTCATCAGCGAAAAGCCAGACACTGATGATGCACCTGCACCACGCAAGGAAGAACTACCAGATCCATGGATCTTGTTCACAGATGGATCCTCATGCGTGGATGGGTCAGGAGCAGGCCTCATCCTCACAAACCCAGAAGGAATGGAATTCACTTACGCACTGCGTTTCAAATTCACAGCGACAAATAATGAGGCAGAGTATGAAGCCCTAATAGCTGGACTACGCATCGCATCTCGAATGGGTTTACGCAACCTCGAAGCGAATGTGGATTCCAGACTAGTAGCCAACCACGTGTTGGGTGAGTATGTAGCCAAGGAGGAAAACATGATCCAGTACCTCGACAAAACCAAAGCATTAATTCAAAGCTTTGACAAGTTTACCATCAAACAGGTCCCAAGAGGGGAAAACCGCAAGGCAGACGCACTAAGCAAAATTGCATCCACAAGCTTTGCACACCTATCCAAACAGGTGTTGGTGGAAACATTGAAGAATAAATCCATCTCAGAAATGGAAGTATCCACGGTAATAGAGGAAGACGGACCTACGTGGATGACACCAATAGTAGAATTCATAAGCAAGGGAGTATTACCCGAGGAGCAGAAGGAAGCCCGAAGGATACGGCGCACAGCGCAAAGGTTTGAACTTCGAAACAACATACTGTACCGACGCTCCTTCTTGCAACCATGGCTCCGCTGAGTTGGCCCCTTACAAGCAAATTATGTACTGCGAGAAATCCACGAAGGTCCATGCAGCATGCACTCGGGACCACGGTTCGTGGTGGCTCGCGCCTTGAGGTCAGGATACTACTGGCCAACCATGCACCGCGATGCGCGGGACTTAATAAGGAAGTGTAACGATTGCCAAGTTCATAGACCCGTTCCGCGCCAACCACAACACGAGCTAACACCAATTACAACACCATGGCCATTTCACAAGTGGGGTATCGACATTGCAGGACCTTTCCCTGTTGCAGCAGGGGGGTTAAAACTCCTCATAGTCGCAATAGATTACTTTACTAAGTGGATCGAAGCAAAGGCAGTAGTGATAATCACTGGCAACCAGGTAAAACGCTTTGTCTGGGAAAATATTGTATGCCGCTTTGGACTGCCTGGAGAAATCATCTCGAACAACGGGAAACAATTCTGCGACAACCCTTTCAAAGACTGGTGCGAGAAGTTGAAAATCACACAACACTTCGCGTCAGTTAAACACCCACAAACCAATGGCTTAGTGGAACGTGCGAATCGAAGCTTAGGTGAAGGAATTAAGGCACGCCTGGATAAGCACAAAGGAAGGTGGGTGGAAGAACTATCACATGTTTTGTGGGCACATCGCACCTCAATCAAAACCAGCATGGGAGACACTCCCTTCTCTCTAGTCTACGGGACAGAAGCTGTCATACCAGCCGAAATCGGAATGCCAACTATCCGCACTGCGAAAATCAATGTGGCAACCAATGATGAGGAGAGATGTGTCGACTTAGACCTGCTAGAAGAACGGCGCGAACGCGCAGCTATCCGGGAAGAAAAATCAAAGTCAAAGATGAAAGGATACTATGACGCTAAAGTGCGTCGTGTTTCATTCAGACCAGGTGACTTCGTTTACCGCGCCAATGATGCGAGCCACGCAGAAGACACATGTAAGCTTGGACCAAAGTGGGAAGGACCCTATGAGGTTACTAAAGCATTGGGAACAGGTGCGTACAAGCTACGAGGCTTGGATGGTCGTGAACTGCCACGCACATGGAACATCTGCAACCTCAAGAGGTGCTACCTATAGGGATGGCTACGGCCCAGCGTACAGACGCCCTGGCACTTTATGGAAATGCCCAATCAACATCTATGTATTTACTTTTTGTTTTACTTGCAAGTATCAATAAAATGTCGTGGTTTCTAGCTAACTCCGCGACACATTTTAATTTGTTAATTCCATATACTGTATGTCTTAACACTTTTCTTTTATCTCTTGCCTACATGGCGTGCATGCACTAAAATACACCCACGATGGTAAAAGGATAAGTTAAACTACTAAACAACTTGTTGAGTAAGAGGGTTGCAAACCCATCAACACCGGATCACGTATCATTGTTAAACACCTTGTTCTCAAGACGCTGGAATAAGTTTTGTGCGCATCCCATGACGGGTGCGCAACTTCGCATATGGTGCACGTTTAACAACTTAGAAGCCAAGATACTTGATTTCTTAATGTGATATTTACAGTACGCTGCATATCATAACATACACGACTATGATTGACAATACTTAGAATTTATTTTTTAGGTATACTATGATCTTCATACATGACTATGAATTTCTTATATTATTCGCGCTGGTATACACATCTGACTCTTAGACAACACAAATGCCTTTTCGGCAAAGATAAAAAGACAAGTACGTACGTTACAAGTTACAACAATATCCATACGAACTTAACAAAAGAATATTTTATTAATAACTACGAGTTATTACAAAAGGATTGTTACTTTACAACATACAAACCTACCAACTATTACACCGCTCCAAAGACGAGCTACCTACGCGGTTGGCTGCATCTTTAACCTCACTCAGCCTCTTCAGGAGGTCAGAATCTCGGCGCGACACGGTTGCAACACTGACTGGTATCCCATCAGATCTGGGGAGATGTGTCGCGCCCACGCCACACATGACAGCCTTACCCTTAATCCCTTCTTTTTCGGCAAGTCTCGTAGCATGCGCTTCCAGAACTTGCTTCAAGGGCACTTCCTTCTCCAGCGCAAAAGGATTCAAGATATCCTTGGGGCGCGCAAACACGGGCACGTGAAGTTGAGAATCATCAGGCTTAAGAAAATGGTATGGCTGCGCAATGGCCTCTCCCCCAAAATGCCGAGCTAAGGTCAATCCCTCCATAATGACCTTTATTGGGAAATCCTGAACGCGCTCTAACTCAGAAATCATGGGAAGCTCTAAGGTCTTCATCCTATTCATAGCAGCAACCAGGTTATCATAGGACTGCGCATCATACCCAGGAACCTTTTCAGCAGGTACCTTCAGCAAGTTAGCTTCCTGCAGCGCCTGTATAGCCTCTGATTTTCCTCTCTCCAAAGCACATTGGACTACCCCACCAAATTTGTCAACTACCTCCTTGGACTCAAGAGTACTCAGCGCAGCAAGACGCAAACCATGGCTGATAAGCCACCTGCGCTCAGAGATGGCAGACATTAGATGAGGATATAATTCCTCATCATACTCCAAACTAAGCTTACGCAGCTTCATCTCTTGTGCCTCCAGAGCACTGCTCACAGTGGCACCAAAATCTTCCAACTGCGCGGTCAATGCGTCCTTACCCTTCTCCAGATATTTTAGTGCCCAGAAGCACGAAGCCTTGTATCCTGATGACTCTGTGCGATCTTGGCTTATTTGGCCCATCAGCGCCATTTTCTCCTCAGCCTACTTCCGCGCATACACGCTCAAACTCTCTACCTCAGCCCTGGCACTAGCCAACTGCGCTTCCAGCAAAGCAATCTTCTCATCTTTTTGAGCACCTTGGCTGCTTTCACCAGCAATACGAACCTTTAGCTTCTCAACTATTGAAGCTTGGTGCGCAGACACCTGTACCAATTCTTCAACCAATTGTTCTACTGGAGTATCCCCAGCAGACACATCCTCGCTTTTTTGGCTGTGTGGCTCAGAAGACTGCGCAGGACTTTTAGGAGGGGGCGACTCCGCACCCTGTTCAAACCTGCATACCTAGACAGAGAATTGTCAGTTTCTCATAAATAATAATAAAAAAAAACAGTTGGCGCGCAAACAATATATATTGATGACATTACTTACTGTGGGCCAGATATATCAGCGGATGGGTGCGATGACGCAGCGTCACTAGCGGATGATTCTACTGTAAGGATTACCGGACGTTTTTTCCTTGAGGAGCTTGCGCCATCCTCTCCGAGCACTCTTTTGCGCTTTAACCCAGACTCCTGTTCTTCTTCTTCTTCTTCTTCCACTGGCTGCGCCCCCACTACAGGTGGTGGCTGCGCCACGGAGGAGGGTACCCTAGGACTTAGCACACTTTGCAGTGGCGTCGCTTCCACTGCAACCGATGAGTTGGTCCCTGTCTCTCTCACATTCATCTCCAGGGTACGCCCTGCGGTAGCAGCCAGTATCGGCTCTTCTCCATCCTTCAATGGCCGTGTCCCTGTTTTCACATCCACTGGCTTCTCTAGATGCACCACGGTGAAAAGATCCATCTCTACGCAACAGGGAACAACAAACAACACACGTTATATAATGTGCGGAAAAAGGCAGAAAACTTCTTACATTAATTACAAAAGGGGGTGCAGGAGAACGAGTACCCACCCTGGCCATGGGCGCCTAAGAAGATTGGCATCTCATCCGGCATGCCAAAATAATTACGGCTGATGCCCATATGCACCAAAAATTCCTCAGGATAGGAACTAATGGGGATGCGGTTAACGTTTATCAGTTCCGCATCCTCAGCGACATATGATCCAGGCAAGGGGCACTCATCCCTCTGCAACGTACCCCGGGTATAAAAATTGTAATGCCACGGAAAGCATCTGTCGTCTACCCAGAAAAAGGACTCCCTCCAATTCCTAAGCGCGTCTAGCTTCTCAGTATAGCACTGAAGCCTACCAGCGCGCTTAGCAAAGGATACCCACCCATGTGCCCATGTCGTGTGATAAAAGGCGCGGAATAGGTGGATGGTTGGGTTAACCGCCAGTAAATGGCAGTTCACCTCAAAATTGGTGATTTTAGCCGCACCAATACAGTGCAGCTGGGATAGGTGCAGTTCGTAATAATTTAACACATCGCACAGAAATCGGGATATGGGCACACGTTGATTCGCGAATTCGAAGAAACGTGTGTATACCCCTATTTTCCCTTCGGGGAAATCTGCAATGGATGCCTGCACACCCGGAATAACCGGATGCACGTCAAGTGGTATAAAGTAGTCCGAGGTGAATTATAGAAGATCACTCTCGGTGAGGTCGGAGGTGAAATCAGACAACTGTTTGACCATGGTATTGTTTTATAAAGCGCACGCGCGGCTACCTTAGCAATAAGCGGTTTTTCTGGGTTGCAAAGGTAAGGATTCTTGAAAATGGTGAATTGAGTTTTCTTTTTACTGTGAGGAAAACGGTGGAAATAAAGTGAAGGGTTATATAACCTCCCTCTTCCACGCGATGAGTGACACGTGGACCCCACCAACCCTAACTATGTGGCTGAGATCGCTTGATGGAACACTGCTGCAGTAACTTTTCCCCAAATTACGAGGCGTCCAATTTTTCAATCCCATGTCTAGATACAATGTACGAGAGGATATATTTTTATGACTTCTTGGCTACGCTTCAACGTTGTTTCATTGACTACGGTTATTAGTCTAGCATCCGCAGTTATTCACTACGCATACTAGACTGGGGGGACATGATGACGTATAGTCTATATCCGGGTCACGAACCTGCCCAAAGCCCAATACTGATAAGCCCAGCACGAACTGGGCTACGCTGATAAGCGTTTAGGCCCACGAAGGCCCAAATACAAATCTATTTACGGAATAGATATCGGATATCTCTTAATTAAGGAGATAATCATTCCCCAACCGACTTAGGCGGGATACGCCGAAGGTTGAGGAACACGGAACCAACAAGGATTCCGTGTGTATATAAAGGGAATCACATCCCCCGTTAAAGGCACGATCTCAAAACCCTAACTAACCTTTAACCCTAAATCGATTACTTACTCTCACGCCGGAGGATAATCGTGGGAGACAATCCCATGGTAAGCCTAACGGTGTTTCTGTCTCTTAGTGCGCAGGTCTCAAGCAACAATCATTAATTGGTACGAGAACCGGAGCCCCGAACAAGGAACGCCCAACTTTTGTATCAACAGTAAAAGAAACAGGAAGGAAACTTAAAAACTTTGTGTTTTGGCTAGTTGGTATCTTAATTTTCCATCTCACTCGGGTCATTATGCGTTCGGTCTATTTTTGTAGCTGTTAGACATCCCTTAGGCTAAGGTGGTCTCGGCTTGTCTTGGTCTCCAGTTACTTGATATTAACCCGTTGGGTTTTGGCTTATCGCGCGACCCTTAAGTCACTGATAACTTCTTCTATCTCGGCTTAGATTCCCAGCCTACTCAACCCTTTTATACATCTTGTTTATTCTAACCTATTCGTGTTGTCCCGGCTGAGATTAGCACCTCACCCGAAGTGGTTGGTTAGCTTAATTGGTTGCCTCGACTACGATGAAAATCTCACTCGTAAGAATGTTTATTTCCTTTCCATTGTCCGACCTAAACAGCCCTATGTCGAGTCCCTATGCTCTTTTAGTATCGCGTTGTTGATGATGATGTCGGGTTGATTCTGTTAACCCCCCTCTCCTCACAAGTGTTTGTGTTTTGTTTGCTCCAAGCCAGCAAGTGAACACCCCGAAGGTGTTTGCTACACTAGGCCAAGAGATGGTCGGGGGGAGACTCGTAAAAATCTCGTCATATAGGAGTTAATTCTCATGTTATGCTTGTGTTTTGAGTATACTCCTCGCGTCAATCTATGTCCAAACCACTCAAAAATTTCCTGAGGCTGCTTTGTTATGAGTTGTACATGGGCCTCAAGCCCATATTCCATTGAGGGTCTAATTGGTTTGTTTGACTTGGGTTAGCTGCTAGGCTGCGAGTCCCAGTACTGTGAAGAGTCCAGTTGGTTACAATTTGTCACAAAGGTGCACGTAGTAGACTCCAATATTTCTTGCCTCATAAGCAAATATATGCACGACATGTCCGTTATTTTCTCGACTTATATGATCGTGACGTATGTTAATCTACATAACTTGTCATATGTGAACAAGATTCAAAAATAAGACTTATAATCAAAACATGATATTTTGCACCGTTAGAATTATAAATTTAAATCAAACTAAAGAGGACATAAATTGTAACATGACTTTTGAAATCTTTGATTTACATTTCGTAAATTAATTATTTAAATCTAATAAAACTTCCTTCGGTTATAAAACTTATTTGAAAAAAAGAAAATGATTATTCTTTCCAATATAAAAATTATGACATTTAGTCACCTCGCACAACTAAGACATATACTCGAGTCATACCCTATTTTTGCCAAGATATAAATTATCAATTTATATTTTATCGGAAAAACTAAACCTTTTATACATGATGTGGAAAACTAGAAGGGGGTTGAATAGTTTACCGATTAAAAACTTTGTTTTGAAACTTATTGAAAGATCAATTGATATTGATCTTAGATATGTTAGTGAAATATACAAACAATATATAAAGAGTAGATAAGGAAAGAAACAATCAAACCACAACAAGTTGTTTATAGTGGTTTGGTCTACAAGGACTCTTTTTCCTTGCCCTACTCCACTCCCCGTCTCACACTCGAGAGTTTAACTTCACTAGTCAACAAGCTCCTTTCACCGGCGGAGAAACCTTTACACTTCGCTTACACACTATTTCTGACACTAAGCTAGATGTCGAGTTCTTTTCAAGGGTACAACCACTCCCACACACAATGTATTTTAAGGACTAAAATACTAACCACTCACACTCACAAGATTATGATGGTTTGGTACAACAATGATGTATGAATCAACACAAGATCATACAACAACAAACAAACAAGACTTCCAACTTCTTGTTGAAGCTTGAATGTATCTTGATCTTCTTTGCTACGAAAGAGATAACTAATATGATATGAAACTGAGTTAGAGATGTTAGAGAGAAGGAATGTATGAGAATATGATAGAAAGGGATGATTAAACAACTTGGTTTGGCTTTGCTATTTATAGCCAAAAACATCAGCAAGCACCACGGACCACGGAACCCTTAAAAGGGTTCCGCCCGTGTTAACTTTTGGTGCCGCCAGGGTCTGACAGCAAGATCTCAAAATCTTACCAAAGTCAACCATATATATCCAAGATTGTGTAAGATATGTAGAGTCTAAATCTACATATAGAATTTAGTGAAATCTTCTAAGGATTTCAATGATGCACTACATGATGTCATGTGTTTGTTTTTCTATTTTTAGAAATATGTAAATACATATGTAATGTTTAGTTTTTAAGAAACCAAAATTCTTGAACTAAAAACTACTATCATACATTATGGTTTATCACAATGTAAATGCTTGAGTGATGAAGATATTATTTGAAAAAGCTTGTTTTGATATCTATTAAACTTGACAAGCTTTAAGCTTTATAAAAATTAAATTTACTTTTGTCGTTAACAAAACTTAGGTAAAGATAAAAAATATAAATAACGTTTAATGACGATATTTGTATTAACAATCTCCCCCTTTTTGTTGAGGACAAAACATAAATTTTATTTTTATAAAAGATGTAAAGATTGTACAAGATCTATAAAAATATTAGTTTTAGAACTTGAAAGATAAAAATGATAATGCAAGTATGTCTAGATGTTGACTTTTCAGAAAGTCAAAGTCTTCACTAGTTGAAGCATGATGTTGACTTTTTCAGAAAGTCAAAGTGTGCAGTTGACTTTTTTAGAAAGTCAAATATAACCAATGAAGCATGATGTTGACTTTTTCAGAAAGTCATAAATGCAGTTGACTTTTTCAAAAATTCAAATATAACCAAGTTCTATATATTTCTCTCTAATGAGTGTGTAAATACTCATCATTTTTAGTCAAATCTGAACTGCAAAACACTTAAAAACGCTCAGAAATGCATCAAAATACTGAAAATATCTCAAAATTGTATTTTATATGTTTCAGAGGCAAAATGTTTAAAATCAGATGAAAAATGAGCTAAGTTTGCATAATTGGCAGTTTTAGTCCCCCAAGTTTCAAAAGTTGTCAGAAATAGTCCCTGAGCACTTATTTTAAAAGAAAAGTCACCAAAGGTCCTTTTAAAATCATAAGTTGTCATAATTAGTCCTTTGGTGAAAAATGTCAAAAGTTTTGAGAAATTACAAGTTTGGTCCTTTAAGTTTCAAAAATTGGCAAAAATAGTCCTTGGAAGTTTGGAAATGTCTTTTATGGTCCTTGTACTATTGAAACTTGGCAAAAGTGACCCTTGAAACAACTTTGAAAATGTGGCAGTTTTGGTCCCTCAAATATCAGAAATTACAAAATGGTCCTTGCTATTAATACCAAGCAAACTTGGACCTTGGCCCCTGTCAAAACAGCCTTTGGACCCCTGCCATATACTTGTGACCCCCTGTTTTTGACCCCCCCCCCCTTATTAATATATCTCCCGGTCAAACATGGTCAAACGACCCAACCTTTTCCCTCCAATTTCTTTCTTCCTCACCTGCCTGCTCTGCAACACTCAACCCCCCACCTCTCCTCCAGCTATCCTTCACCTTTCCATGTCCCCTCCACCTCCACCAAACAACAAAAATCATTTAATGCTTCTCCTTTCATTCACTCAAACCTTCCCAGTTGCAATATCAATTTGGCGCCAAAAATCTCATCAATGGCTATAAACCTCTCAAGTAATCCAATGGCTCAGATTAGTGGTGGGATTTGCTCAGAAGTCAAGTGGGAGCATTTTTGGTGTATAAAAAGAAGAAAGAGAAGGAGAGACAAGAGTAGTTTTTATTTTTAAATTCCTTGTATGTCGTTTTCACTTAAATTGTCTTAATTAGTTTCTAAATCTGTAACCTTAAGCTTTCTTGTATTGAACCTAAGTTGTTTAATCATTGTACTTTACTTTCAAGTATCAATTCAAGGTTTTTATCATAGTTCATGTTTTTATGTTTCTTGTTTTAAGTACAGTTACATGATCTTAAATCCAAGATCCAAAGAGCTTATTTCTAAACTCAAACAAGCTCACTGAAGCTGTTGATAGCTTTCAGTGAGCTTTGGAAACAGGTACAAACAAATTCTTCCTTTGGTCAACGAAAGTCAAAGTTACAGATTCATGGTTAAATTGGTTCTGAATTGCTGATATAATGATGGATTTGGGTTGAATTATATTAGTTTAGTGTAGATTGGGTTTTGTTTAAAGCTGGACTTCAAGTTAGTCTTCAATCTCTTTTCCTTTAAACTATTTTGAATCTGCATTACTACTGTTTGATCTTGCTTATCTTAGATCAGATCTGTGTTGGTTTGTATTGCTTCATTAAGGTGCATTTGAGTTTAGTTAATCTGATTTGAGGGTAGATTTAGCTTGAATCAGTGATTCAGTTTACATAAGTTTCATTTAAGCTTGATAAGTAGTGTTTGGATCTATTAGTTAATCTGAGATTGAGCTTGGTTGAGTAGTTAATTGTAGCTGCTAGAGTTATATTTAGGCATTATAGAGTCAAGTTGTTCATTGATTTGTGCTCTAAAATCATCAAAGTCAAAATCATGGTGAAACTGATCTTAGTTACATTACTGTTGAAATTAGTTGGTAGAAGTTTGCATTTAGGCTTAAGAGTTAGTTAATCTAGCTTATTTCAGTATTAGCTTGTCTTAAAACATCATTTACATTCCATTCCATAAGCTCACAAAATCATTTTAGTCAAACTTTGCAAATTCTGTCAAATAGTCAAAGTATCAAAATATGTTTTTCACCCTACCTTGGTGGCATTTTCATAGCTTCAATTGTGGTTCAAATCAAGTGAAACTTTGGGCTTAATAAGTTCAGCTGGTCTAGTTTATAAAAATGATTTTTGTATAATTTTAGTAATTTTCTATAAGCTCTAAATCAGCTTGTCAAAAAGGTCAAAAGTGCCCTGTGCACTGGTAACTATGGTGTGACAGGAACTTGTAGAGTTCCTCACAAGCTCATAAGAGCTTGTGAGTAGCTGAGATTTGGTTTACAAGCCCCTTGCTAGGTCTAGTTTGGATTGCTTAAACTGGCTTTAGGTTTCTTGCTTATCCAGTAGCTTATTTTTAGGCTACAAAGTAGTAGCTAAAACCTGTTTTGGTTCTTAAGTGCAATTCATATCAAATACTTGTTTCCTGCTCCCCAGAGGTTTAGAGTAGTTAGTTTAGGTTGCTTTCTAGTAGTTTTAGCATAAGTTAGGTCCTGTGATCATTTGGTTCTTAGTTGTGGTCTTTGGCTTATTATTAAGTGCTTATTTATAAGCAGTTTGCACTGTAGCCTCATATTCTCACACATAAACCATAGTTTTTATATTTTTCTTAGATTTAGAATATCATTTTAGACTTTTCCTGAATTTTTCATAATTTTTCAGTACTGTTTGCTATTTTTCCTTATTTAAAACAGTTTTTAAGACTTTTTAATTAGCCTTTATTGCAATTAAATCAGAAAAGTTTCAAAAAAATAAGTTTTCATTTTTTCTAGGTTAAGAAAAATATAAAAAGCAAAAAAATAATTTTTCCAGATTTTTCTTAGTTAAATTTGTAATTTTTAGCAATTTAATTAGTTTAAAATAGTTTTTAATTCATAGAAAATAGAAAAAATAATCAGAAAAATACAAAATTAGTTTTGAAAATTCTCTTTAGTTATTTTAGATTTTTCTAAGTCATAATTTCATTTTTCTAGCTTTATTTCATATTTTCTTATATTTTAGGGTATTATGAAATAGGTAAAAATAGTTTTTAATTAATAATAATTAAATAAATAGTCATAAAAATAATTTTATTTTTCTCAAAATTTTCTATTATCATTAGGTTTGTAAAAATTTCATTTTTATATTTTTAGGATTAATTCTGTTTAAATTTCACATTTTCTTTTGTACGTTATGTAGTTTTTTAATTTAAATTTATAAAAGAAAAATCAAAAATATCATTTTAAAAATAGTGATAGCGTTTATTTAATATAATTTAGCTTTTTAATTTTCTTTCATTTTTCCTTTGTCATTTAGTATCTATCATAACCCTTTTCCCGTTCATTATCACCCGATCACTATACGTTTGGTGATTCAGTCGCACAGCTCGTTGGGACTTAAAGACCTGGGGAAACATTATACTCCTCTAGATCTTCATTGCATTGGTTTCAGGCTGTCTGGCTTTTGTTACGGTTGACCATTCACAAGTGGTTAGCTTGCGTGATAAACCTGACCGTTTGGAGCCGATCAAATTTTGGCGCCGCTGCCGGGGAGCTATGCTAATAATCTTACGTTTAGCAGATTAGTGATTTGAATATTCACTCCTTGTTCATACCATCTATATATATATATATATATATATATATATATATATATATATATATATATATATATATATATATATATTTTCTTATAAAAAAAATCCAAAAATCCAAAAACATCTTAAAACATATAAAACACAAAAATTTTTTTTTTGTTTCTACATATGTATGAAACAATAAAACCCAAAAAGATTTTCTTTCTTATATTTACAAAATATTTATCCAAAAACCCAAAAATATTCATCTTTACCCTCTTACCCTTTTTGATTCTTTATCCCTTTACCCTCTATCCATTTGATTCTAACTTCTTCTATTCTAATGGAATCATTTATTCCTTGTGTCGGTTGTGGTGAGCCTCTTTTTGGTTCACCCTGTCGCTGGTGTACGTGTGTACAGTGTGGTAATGATATTCGTAACGGGAGTTGTTTGTTTTGTGGTTCGAGGAATTCATTTGATTATGATCCTAATCAGAACTCATTTAACGACCCCTCAAACTTTTCCAATTACCCACCACAGCCCGACTTATCTTCATATAATCAACATAACTGCTGTGAATTTTGTGGAGGTCCTCACCAAGGATTTGAGTGTCAATCCGGAAACACGTTTGTCTATGAACAGTTTTCCCGTGATGCTCAGAACTTTGGTTATGACCAATATCCATATAATTCGCCAATCCAGGCTCAACAGTTTTACTGTTGTGATAATTGTGGAGGTCCTCACGATAATTTTCAATGTCAACCATGGAATCAAAATTACTATACTTCCGGTTTTGACAATTTCCAACCTCCACAGCACCATACGGTTCAAACTCCACCTGAGCCGTTGCCTAAAGAAATTTCCCAAGATTTTGAAACCGCAATGAAAACACTTGATGATATGATTCGTAACTTTAAGAATCAAGTGAGTGGTGAAAAGACCATGGGAGAATTGCTAGCCGAAGAACGAGAGACCCGCAAATCTAGGGAGGAATTATTAGTCCTAGAGCAAGCAGCTCTAAGACGTTCCCAATTTCTTAAGGCAGCTATGTATGATGATGACGAGGAGAGTATTCCTTTTAAGAATATTATTTCTCAACTCCCTCAGTCAGTTGATATCCCAGCAGTTGAGATTCCATCTCAAACAACTACTATTACACCCGAAGCTCCTACTCACTCTCTGAACATGGGGGACGAGCATCTTGACACTGTTCCTAAAAAAGAATCGGACGAATTCATAAAGTCTAGTTTTGAGAACCTTGTCCCAATCCCGAGAGAGTCACAGGGAACTTCTGATCATATGTGTGATTCTTCTTCCCCTCTTGAGTGTTCAAAAGATCATTTTGAGACTTTCTCCAATTGTAGCGAAGATTGTGCATCATATGGAGACATCGAGTATGTTGAGGCATCACTTCCACAATCTGATGCTGATCATCTTCTTGAGGAGTTCACCGATGAACTCACTCACATCAATCCACTTTCATCAGGAAGTGATGATGGTCTCTTTGATTTCGAAGACGATCTGGGAGAGATTGAAAGTCTCCTTTATAATGATCGTTCGCTCACTTCTCACCCTAACAGTCCAATAGAGAATGTTGATCACCTTGTTCCCGAAACATTCAAAGCTACTTTCACCAACCCTCTATTTGAATTCGAATCTGAATTCACTTGGATTTCTAACAATCCAATCTTTGACGAGGATAGTGATGAGCCCACAATGGAACAAGAGTTCACAATTTCACTTCATGTGAATGATTCTCTTCATGAAGAGTTCTCCGGTGAACTCTCTCATGACATATATCCTCCGGAATATGATCATTTCTATTTTGATCTTGAGGATGATATTGGCTCGGAGGAAGGTGTACTCTATCATAAGAGTTTGTTTATTGATGATACTACCCTCACCCTTCCTCCCGATATGTCTACATTTGAGGATGAAGAATGGATCTTGATTGTTATCAAAATCTTTCTTCCTTTCCTCAAATATCTTGTGATTTCTCTTCATCTTCACTCCTTCGGGAATGAAGACACTATCTTTGACCCCGGCATTTTCATGTACCATTTGTGAGCCGGGTCTGTCTCTCTATATCTCATTGGTGTGGAACTTTCGCGTGCTTCAAATGTTTATACAAACATTTTGAATGAAAGTCCGATGGAGATTGTCTCTTCCACTTACTTCCCAATGAACAAATTAATTCGGGGTCGAGTCAAGCTAGCGACTCGGTAATCAAAAACAGTAGTTAAACATGGGTTTTCACCCGTGTGTACCACCCTAGTGTGGGGAAGTTGCCCCCCGCTGTTGTATATAAAGTTTAAAAAAAAAATGTGTATATATCAAAAATAAAATAATGGCCGTAATATTTCCCTTTTACGTTCTATGTTTCGGCATAACCGCCGGTACTTTGAATATTGAGGGCAATATTCATTTCTAGTGTGGGGGGGAATTCTCACGAATTTTATCATGTAATTATACCACCCAATTCCCCCATTTTTGGCCAAATTTTTTTTTTGGAGTAAGTGTTTTGCACTTACTCAGCTTACGGTTATCAGTCCGCCATGTCTAATAAACAAAAGGATTGGCTAATCCAGGAGCAAACGGCTCTTGGTAAAGATATCTCAAATCCGTTGACGGCTTGCAATTTGCCCAAAATTGTATGGTGTTCAGCTCACCATATCTTTAATTAGTGAAGAGTTGGCTAGCCCGCAAGTTTATGGCTTGTGGTAAAGGCAGTTGGAAAACCATAATTGGTAATCGACTCACCAAAGATATTTTATCTAAGAGTTGGCTAGTCCAGAAGCAAACGGCTTCTGGTAAAGACAAATCAAATCCGTTGGAAGCTGGTGATTTGCTCAAAATCATATGGTTATCAGTGTACCATAGTTCTTACTTGAACTAAAACAATTGGCTACTCCAGAAGTAATGGCTTTTGGTAAAGAGATTCAAATCCATTAAGTTTTTCTCAAAAGATTGCTAGGGACTAGCAATAGTTTAGTGTGGGGGATTGATGAGTGTGTAAATACTCATCATTTTTTGTCAAATCTGAACTGCAAAACACTTAAAAACGCTCAGAAATGCATCAAAATACTAAAAATATCTCAAAATTGTATTTTATATGTTTCAGATGCAAAATGTTTAAAATCAGATGAAAAATGAGCTAAGTTTGCATAATTGGCAGTTTGAGTCCCCCAATTTTCAAAAGTTGTCAGAAATAGTCCCTGAGCACTTATTTTAAAAGAAAAGTCACCAAAGTTCCTTTTAAAATCATAAGTTGTCATAATTAGTCCTTTGGTGAAAAATGTCAAAAGTTTTGAGAAATTACAAGTTTGGTCCTTCAAGTTTCAAAAATTGGCCAAAATAGTCCTTGGAAGTTTGGAAATGTCTTTTATGGTCCTTGTACTATTGAAACTTGGCAAAAGTGACCCTTGAAACAACTTTGAAAATGTGGCAGTTTTGGTCCCTCAAATATCAGAAATTACAAAATGGTCCTTGCTATTAATACCAAGCAAACTTGGACCTTGGCCCCTGTCAAAACAGCCTTTGGACCCCTGACATATACTTGTGACCCCCTGTTTTTGACCCCCCCCCCCTTATTAATATATCTCCCGGTCAAACATGGTCAAACGACCCAACCTTTTCCCTCCAATTTCTTTCTTCCTCACCTGCCTCCTCTGCAACACTCAACCCCCCACCTCTCCTCCAGCTATCCTTCACCTTTCCATGTCCCCTCCACCTCCACCAAACAACAAAAATCATTTAATGCTTCTCCTTTCATTCACTCAAACCTTCCCAGTTGCAATATCAATTTGGCGCCAAAAATCTCATCAATGGCTATAAACCTCTTAAGTAATCCAATGGCTCAGATTAGTGGTGGGATTTGCTCAGAAGTCAAGTGGGAGCATTTTTGGTGTATAAAAAGAAGAAAGAGAAGGAGAGACAAGAGTAGTTTTTATTTTTAAATTCCTTGTATGTCGTTTTCACTTAAATTGTCTTAATTAGTTTCTAAATCTGTAACCTTAAGCTTTCTTGTATTGAACCTAAGTTATTTAATCATTGTACTTTACTTTCAAGTATCAATTCAAGGTTTTTATCATAGTTCATGTTTTTATGTTTCCTGTTTTAAGTACAGTTACATGATCTTAAATCCAAGCTCCAAAGAGCTTATTTCTAAACTCAAACAAGCTCACTGAAGCTGTTGATAGCTTTCAGTGAGCTTTGGAAACAGGTACAAACAAATTCTTCCTTTGGTCAACGAAAGTCAAAGTTACAGATTCATGGTTAAATTGGTTCTGAATTGCTGATATAATGATGGATTTGGGTTGAGATATATTAGTTTAGTGTAGATTGGGTTTTGTTTAAAGCTGGACTTCAAGTTAGTCTTCAATCTCTTTTCCTTTAAACTATTTTGAATCTGCATTACTACTGTTTGATCTTGCTTATCTTAGATCAGATCTGTGTTGGTTTGTATTGCTTCATTAAGGTGCATTTGGGTTTAGTTAATCTGATTTGAGGGTAGATTTAGCTTGAATCAGTGATTCAGTTTACATAAGTTTCATTTAAGCTTGATAAGTAGTGTTTGGATCTATTAGTTAATCTGAGATTGAGCTTGGTTGAGTAGTTAATTGTAGCTGCTAGAGTTATATTTAGGCATTATAGAGTCAAGTTGTTCATTGATTTGTGCTCTAAAATCATCAAAGTCAAAATCATGGTGAAACTGATCTTAGTTACATTACTGTTGAAATCAGTTGGTAGAAGTTTGCATTTAGGCTTAAGAGTTAGTTAATCTAGCTTATTTCAGTATTAGCTTGTCTTAAAACATCATTTACATTCCATTCCATAAGCTCACAAACTCATTTTAGTCAAACTTTGCAAATTCTGTCAAATAGTCAAAGTATCAAAATCTGTTTTTCACCCTACCTTGGTGGAATTTTCATAGCTTCAATTGTGGTTCAAATCAAGTGAAACTTTGGGCTTAATAAGTTCAGCTGGTCTAGTTTATAAAAATGATTTTTGTATAATTTTAGTAATTTTCTATAAGCTCTAAATCAGCTTGTCAAAAAGGTCAAAAGTGCCCTGTGCACTGGTAACTGTGGTGTGACAGGAACTTGTAGAGTTCCTCACAAGCTCATAAGAGCTTGTGAGTAGCTGAGATTTGGTTTACAAGCCCCTTGCTAGGTCTAGTTTGGATTGCTTAAACTGGCTTTAGGTTTCTTGCTTATCCAGTAGCTTATTTTTAGGCTACAAAGTAGTAGCTAAAACCTGTTTTGGTTCTTAAGTGCAATTCATATCAAATACTTGTTTCCTACTCCCCAGAGGTTTAGAGTAGTTAGTTTAGGTTGCTTTCTAGTAGTTTTAGCATAAGTTAGGTCCTGTGATCTTTTGGTTCTCTGTTGTGGTCTTTGGCTTATTATTAAGTGCTTATTTATAAGCAGTTTGCACTGCAGCCTCATATTCTCACACATAAGCCATAGTTTTTATATTTTTCTTAGATTTAGAATATAATTTTAGACTTTTCCTGAATTTTTCATAATTTTTCAGTACTGTTTGCTATTTTTCCTTATTTAAAACAGTTTTTAAGACTTTTTAATTAGCCTTTATTGCAATTAAATCAGAAAAGTTTCAAAAAAATAAGTTTTCATTTTTCCTAGGTTAAGAAAAATATAAAAAGCAAAAAAATAATTTTTCCAGATTTTTCTTAGTTAAATTTATAATTTTTAGCAATTTAATTAGTTTAAAATAGTTTTTAATTCATAAAAAATAGAAAAATAATCAGAAAAATACAAAATTAGTTTTGAAAATTCTCTTTAGTTATTTTAGATTTTTCTAAGTCATAATTTCATTTTTCTAGCTTTATTTCATATTTTCTTATATTTTAGGGTATTATTAAATAGGTAAAAATAGTTTTTAATTAATAATAATTAAATAAATAGTCATAAAAATAATTTTATTTTTCTCAAAATTTTCTATTATCATTAGGTTTGTAAAAATTTCATTTTTATATTTTTAGGATTAATTCTGTTTAAATTTCACATTTTGTTTTGTACGTTACGTAGTTTTTTAATTTAAATTTATAAAAGAAAAATCAAAAACATCATTTTAAAAATAGTGATAGCGTTTATTTAATATAATTTAGCTTTTTAATTTTCTTTCATTTTTCCTTTGTTATTTAGTATCTATCATAACCCTTTTCCCGTTCATTATCACCCGATCACTATACGTTTGGTGATTCAGTCGCACAGCTCGTTGGGACTTAACGACCTGGGGAAACATTATACTCCTCTAGATCTTCATTGCATTAGTTTCAGGCTGTCTGGCTTTTGTTACGGTTGACCATTCACAAGTGGTTAGCTTGCGTGATAAACCTGACCGTTTGGAGCCGATCACTCTCCCTTTTTGTCTCAACAAAAAGAAGATGCGAGGCGGAATGTGTAATGAGCCCGAGCCATTATCTCCCCCTTGACCAATGCTCCCCCTAGATTGGGTGCCAAGAGAAAGATACATGGATTGTGAATAAGCTACAAAAAAAGTTGTTAGTTATAAGCATCATCACAAGCATTTCAAATACCATGTAACAAGCAACAACAATATATAAGAAACACCATTCATTAGTTAAATTTTTTCATGATTTAATAATCATGAAAAGAGAACACAATGAAGTGTTTAGTACAAGAATAAAATCCAAAAAGAAATAATCCTAGAAAATAAAAAATACAAGAAAAATCCTAGAAAATAAAAAAAATGCTTAAAAGAAATAATCTAGGACCCTCCTATTGAGGTGGTAGATGAGCAAGAGCATTTAGGCGCTCTAGGATGTGATTGAGGATGAACCTCATTTCCTCTTGGAGCTCATGGATCATCACCCGGGTCCTTTCGGTTATTTGGGCGGTTTGCTCACAATTTGAACAACCATGCCTAAGAGGGTAGTATGATTCATGGTTTTGTTGTGGTATAATGGTGGAGGTGTTGGTGTTTGTGTTTGGAGTGGTGATTATGGACGCTAGCAAAGCACTTTGCATTTGCATAGCATCACTTAGATGGGAGTCCACCATACTTGAAAATTGGTGGAGATGTTGGAGTTCGGCTTGAATCTCTTCTTTGGTGGGGTGATCTTCCCACATGGATTCGTCAATGTCCTCTATGTGAGGAGACATTGATGTAGGAAGTGGTTGATCCCCATACAAAGGACCATGGATTTCCTTGTGGATGGGATGGAAAAGAAGGGGTCTTGGCCCTAACGGGGCGTTTGGGTCAAATGATGGTCGTGGAGACTCATGAGCTATTCGCTCAATTGTACCAAAGGATGGTAGTGGTGGTGGATGGTTGGGCCTAGGAGGCAAGTCCTCCAAGTCTTCCAAAAATGGATTTGGAGAAGTTGGTGGTGTAGAGAATAACTCCAATGGGATGAGTGTTGGAGATTTTGGAGGTGATGGTGATTTTGATGTTTGGATTGGAGCCGGTGGTGGTGAGCTAGGAGTCTTTGTTGGTGGTGGAGTAGTGATAGTAATAGGTGATTGTGGAGGTGGTGTAGGAGTAGCCAAAGTGAGGGTTATGTCATCTCTTATGGGAGATGAGATGGTTAGTGGATATGACTCGTTAAAAGAGCTTATGTTGACAAAGCAACAAGGTCTTA
Organism: Chrysanthemum seticuspe; assembly: GCA_019973895.1. Lineage (NCBI taxonomy): Eukaryota > Viridiplantae > Streptophyta > Magnoliopsida > Asterales > Asteraceae > Chrysanthemum > Chrysanthemum seticuspe. The sequence continues at coordinate 185,513,805 of BPTQ01000001.1, read as the reverse complement.
CGCTTATTCTAGCGGTTTTCTTGCAAGGCTTGGTCGATGGTGAAGATTTGGTCATTTTGACTTAAGCTTTTCTGCTAGTAGATAGTGAGAATTGAGAAGGTGTGAAGATGAGCATGGTAAAAGCTCTTAATTTACAGGAATGAAGAATTATAGAGAAATGTGTTTGATTTGATGTTAAACCATAGAAGAGATGAGGTTCCTAATGATTTTGAGGTGGGTTTAATGCTAGTCATATCACCCAAGTCAATCCATACAAGAAGGATGGAGTGAAGAGACAAAGATTTGCAATAAATGTGTTCTAATGATTATGAGCTCCTAACAATCAGACTATCCACGGATTGCAAGGAACCAAATTTTTGGTTCCTTCCTTTATGCAAAAGGGCTCCTTGGGTAGATTTTTGAATTTTTTGAATTTTGGTGGGAAATGGATATCCTATGTGCCTAAGTGTGTTATACTAGTTCTAATATGGGTAATAACTAGTTAAGATTAACTTAGAAGAAATGTATGGTAATTTGGAATGTCGAAATAAGCGAAATTCAGAAAATTACCTGTAGGATCCATGGTACCAAAAGAATACACAGGCGGAACCCAAAAAAGGGTGCCGCCTGGTCCGCCTGTACAGGTACGGCGATACCAATTTTTACAACAGACGGTACCAAATATTTGGTGCCGTCTGATCCGTGGACACCAGAAATCACCACTAAACAGGTTTTTAAGGGTCCGGGACTTTTCTGAAACCTGAAATTTTGCTCAAAACATGTTACATTAATTATTTCTAGTTAGGAAAAGTAAATAACACATACACAAACATAGTGGAGCATAGACTTTGACCAAGGGCTAACAATTTTCATATTAAAGTGAAAAATGGGTAAAATTTGATAACACACTTGTGCTATCCCCCTGCATGAAATTGTTAGCATACATCATTGTTTTGAGTTATATTATCATCCTAAAAATTAAAATCAACCAAATTGTATCAAACATTAAAGTTAATGTCTTGTTCCAAACACTCCTTAAAAGGACCCTCACTTGTCCAACTTCTTGTAAATCTTGTTCATCATCCTACCAAGGCACTTGAACATCCCCTTGGTTTGCTTGAACTCCGCTGATTCATTCTCAATCTCGGGAAGAGACGCATAATACTCATGAGGTGGAAGGCGAGAATTTGGAAGACCATCCTCAGAGCTATTTGATGATGATGATGATGGAGTTGGAGGCTTTGCTCTTTTTCCTTTTGTCTTAGGCACTTGCTCGCCACTCAAGGGCACAAAGATGTGAGGGATGAGCTCATAGTCAAGCTGCAACCCTTTTGGGCTTGGTGGAATTGGTGCAAAGGCTCTATAGAGACGGGTGAGAAGCATCCCGTAAGGAAGAGAAACTGATCCTTGAGTTGGAATGTCAATCATTCTCCTAGCAATGTAGTAGGCTAAATTGAATGGTTGACGGGTGGACAAGTTGTAGAGTATGTGACAAAGGCAAGCATTGATATGGTCCCTATTCCCTATGGTGCTAATAACGTTGGCTCTAAGAAGTTCCTCCCATTTCTTAAATTCGGGCTTAAGTTTATTGAGCTCCATTCCATATGGATCTCGGTTCACCTCCTTTCCCTTTCGGGTGACACGGGTTGGAGTGACTCTTGGGTTAAAGAGGCACTCACGGATGACATCCTTATCCGCTAGAGGAGTTTGGTAGGGAAGAGAGCGGTCATTGATTCCATCAAGGATAGTGAGTGACCACTTATCCGAGTAGACACATGTCCCTCGGTTGGGAATTCCTAGCACTTGAGAAAATTGGGTTAAGGAGATGGTGTAGTCATTTTGATTGATCCTAAACCTAAGGCTAAAATCATCTTCTTCATCAATGAAACCGGTGACACTAGCATAGAACTCTAACACAAACCTAGGACAAATAGGTTCATCGATGTCAAGGAGACAATCGAATTGAATAGCGGCTAGTTCTTGACAGAGATTGGTATTGTCGACAAAAGAGGAGTGAATGGTTCTACCCTCATGGAAGTACCTTGTTTCTAGACTCTTAAAGATTTTGACTTGTTCCTTGGAAAGTCCCTTGGTTGTGTGATGTTTGGGAATGTAGTTAAGGGTATCCTTGTGATCATAGAATCTTGCGGCTACCATCGTTATTCCTATGAGCAAGAATTTACATGTTAAAAATGAGAATAAACTTAACGTTTTGCTTCTAGTGTGTGCCTATATGAAAACAATTTGGATTTGCGGTTATCTCGACTCATTTTATGCATAAAATGGTCTTTAGTGGGGGTGTTTGGCAAACGGCATGAAATAACCCAAACGCTCCTAATTTAATGTGGCTTCATTTGAATATACCCGGGAATGCATATTAGTTATGCAATACCTTTAGTATTCAAGAGCATGCAAGTGGTGAAAATTTAACGTTTCTATTTGTATTAACAATGAAGAATTGTTTTCCTACAAGTGAGAAGCTTTTCAAAAAAAAAAATTGACATGGGGTGTTTGGTTATTTGAATAAAACCTTATAGTCATTATCTTTTGATTAGTGGGAAACATGATTTGTTTATGCAATGTGACAATGTAGTACCTAATTTCAATGACTAGTTATGCAATTTTCCAATTGAATCCATGTTTTGTACAAGAATATACATAAACCCCATGTAATGATTTTGTGCACAATTAGAATCCAAGACTCAGAATTAAGAGATAGAATGTAGTTAGGATACTTACAATGATGTTATCTTCAGTGATTTATGGATGAGAAAATGTCAATAATGAGTTAGGTCTAATGTTTACACGTTTTGGTAAAGTAGGTTGTGAGGAAGAAGATGTTTTGTAGGTAGCATTTTTGCAACTGTAGTCACCACGGACCAGACGGCACCAAAAAATTGGTTCCGCCTTTGTTGTCGTTTGGTGCCGTGGGAACAGTAGCAGTTTCAAACAAATTTGTTTTGTTTTGTTTGTTCTAAGGTTTAGACTATGTTTTACCTACATGTTTGGTTCCATTAACCCCAAACCAAGTCTAAGAAGATTAAATGGTTCTCGTTTGAGAGGCTTGGTTAGAATGTCGGCAATGTTGTCTTCGGAGGATACTTTCTCAATTTAGATGTTCTGTTTTTGAACATTGTCGCGAAGAAAGTGATGACGGATTTCAATATGCTTTGTACGAGCATGTTGGACGGGATTTTTGCTGAGATCAATAGCTCCTTTGTTGTCGCAAAATATAACGATGTCGTTGAGATGAATTCCGTAATCCACAAGAGCTTGCTTCATCCAAAGAGCTTGTTGACATGCTTTTCCGGCTGAGACGTACTCGGCTTCAATAGTTGAGATAGCTAAAGCCGTTTGCTTCTTTTCAAACCATGAGGTGAGACAATGTTCGACAAAAGTGCAAATACCACTTGTACTTTTTCTATCGACATAGTCACCGGCATGATCCGAATCGGCATACACTATACTTTCTACACCCGTTCCTTTAGGATACCATAATCCTAAACATGTCGTTCCCTTAATGTATCTAAATATCCTTGATTCGGTCCCAAACGGTCAACCCAAATTAACCAGGAATGGTCAACAAGAGTCAATCATTTGAGAACAGAATGCAATTATCCAGGAGAGTTTAGTGTTTCCCCGGGTCGTTAAGTCCCAACGAGGTGTGAAAACTGTAATACAACGAATCTGTGATCGGGTGATATTGAACAGGAAAGGGGTTATGATTGATTACACTAAGGAAATTAAATCTAATAAAGACTTTGAAGTCATTTTAATTCTATTCTAAAAAAAACGTTTAACGATTAAAACCTAAAAACGTAAAACTTAAACTAAAACAAACGTAAACGTGTAAAATAAAAATGTGAAATCAGAAAACTAAAAGACTCATGAAAATGAAAATTACTTTTTAACAATTCTAATAATAAAAGAAAATTTTAAGAAAAAGAAAATTATTTTTTAAAACTATTTATCTAATTATTATTAATTAAAAACTATTTTTAACTATTTAAAAATACATTAAAATACAAGAAAATAGGAAATTAACCTAAAAAATGAAATTATAAATTGGAAAAATCTAAAATATTATAAAACTAATGTTAAAACTGAAAATATATTTTTTTGACTTTTTAAATAATTATTATTAATTAAAAACTAATTTAAACTAATTAAAATTAAGAAAAATAACAAATGAACAGTAAAAATTATGAGACTTTACAGGAAAATCTAAAACATTATTCTAAGCCTGGGAAAAATATAAAAAGTTAGATAAGCCCACTAATAAGCTGAATTGGGCAAATAAGCAGTTTGAATAAGCACTTGAAATAAGCTAAAAGCTAACTATAAGCTACCATAAGTTGCTAAAGCCTAAATCTAACCTAAAATGAGCTAATGCAACTGATTGGGAAGTAAAAAGCACAAGCTACAGAAAAAAAAACTCGCGACCAGATTTTAATAACTATATGCCAAACGGCTTCTAAGGCCCTACTTTAAGCACTAATTAAGCTAGCTTATAAAATTCCTAAAAATAAACTAAAATGATCATGAAATCCACGACCAACCAAAGATCTTGTATCCCAAATTTCAGCTCAAATGGACTTATAATGAATCTGTGAAAATTCCACAAAGTTGGGCAAAAATCACCTTGCAAAAACAATGACCAAACACCCTTTAGCAGGTTTTAAGCACTTTTAAAGTTAAATAAGCACTTAAGAAAACGGAATAAGCTGAAATATTAAGTCTACAAACTGAAATAAGCCAGAAATATGAAAAAGCTAACTAATCTAAAAGGGAAATAAGCAGTTGGCATAAACTAACTAAGGGGAGTCCTAAACTAAGAAAATGAGAGAAATAAGCAATAAAAAAGCATAAATAAGCACCTAATTAGCTGTGAATAATAACACCTGAACTAATTTCACTAAAAGGGACCTAAGTAAGTACAGAAATAAGCCCTAAAGGAAACATCAACAAGCTAAATAATCCAACTGTTTGGCTGCTGTGGGCTTTAAAGGTACAAAAACAAGCTAGCTAACAAGCTCGTAAGGCCAAGTTAAGCTAACACAAATCAAGCTTACATTACTAGGAGTCCAAAAGATCAAAAGTGGGACAAGGGGAGTCCCTCGACAGCTTATAAATAAGCTGTCAAGGTGTGCTTATGGAGCTGCTGTAACAGGGCAAAAAGGCAGCGAAGGGCGAAGTTTCAAGGGCCAAATAAGCTACTTAAAAAGCACTAAATCCTAACCAAAGCATAAAAACATAAACACTATACGTCTAACTACTAATTTCAACAACAAACTAATCCTAAATTAACTCTAAGCTACTTAAATCTAGTCTAAAAAAAAGGGTTAGGCTGCTGTTTCAGAGCCGCAAGAAAGAAAAAAATAAAAACCACCAAAGCTGAATTAGAGCTAAACTAGTTATCGAAACTTTAACCAAAAACCTTACCAGAGGCTTGAACACTAATTTGGGAGTCAAAATGGATCAAAAGGTGAAACTTGACCCAGCAAACAGGTTGTTCCAAACAGGTCCTTAGGGGCAGAAAAATGTGAAAATAATTTTCGAGACAAGAAACTGTTAAGGGACTGATTAACAAGCTTAACAAAAGTTCAACTGAGCTTTAACAAACATATTTTTAAAATCAAAATGGAGGCAAGCATTCAAAAAAAATATGAAGAACATTAAACTGCATAAACTTAAGACTGAAAATGAACTTGAAATTTAAATTGCATTGGAAATTAAAGTTACATGAAATCTTAAATTAAATTAAAAGCTGGACTAGAACTTGAGATTCTAGACAAAGTTTTTACAAAATCCTAAAGTCCTATTTATACTAGAAATAATCTGAGTCTTCTGTCTTTTTGCTTCTGTCTTGCTGTGTGCTTGTGTAGTGAGAGAGAGACTTGAGAATTGAGAAAGTGTCCAAGTGTGCTTATTCCTCAACCATGGATTTAATCTTGGGCACCAAGGAGTAACATCTTGGCCATTGATTCTTTTGTGCTTTCTTTGATCCCACGGATTGGTGAGGTGGAAATAGAGCCCATGTGACAATGTTTTGGACAGTTATGGGAGTAGGAGTAGACTGGGTAGCAGGTGGGATGGAGGGTTGAGTGTTTCAGAGAAAGAAGAAAAAGAGGAGGGAAAAGGGGTTGCGTGTTCTGGTTTTCTGGGAAAGAAAAAGGAGGGATGGATTGGGTTATTTTTTATATGGTTTGGTTATAAAAAGGAAAAAGGTAATTGTGGTATTTAGTATTAATAATAAGGACCAAAATTGCAATTCCACAAAAACCAAGGGACTGAAACTGTAATCATCCAATATTCATCATAGGGACCAATTATGACAAGTTTAATTTTCCCAAGGACCAAAAATAATAATTTTCAAATTAAAAATGTCCCGGGGTAATTTCTGTCAATCTTTGAAATTTCAGGGACTAAAGTTGCCATTTTGCAAAATTGAATTTTATAAGGCTAATTTCGACAACTTGAAAATCCCTGAGGGTCTTTTATGAAAAATTAACTTGTTTTGAGTAACCAGGGACTAGATTTGACAATTTATGCATAAAATACAGTCTAAATATTTTTTGTCTTTTTGAGACTTTTCAAAGTGTTTTTGACTGTTTTTGCAGTGTAGAAGGAACAAAAATGATGAGTATTTACACACTCATCAATCCTTTTCAAGGCTTCTAAGTGTGATACCTTTGGATTTTCTTGAAAGCGAGCACATAGACAAACACTAAACATAATGTCGGGTCTACTAGCCGTAAGATAGAGTAAGCTACCGATCATTCCTCTATATTTAGTGTTATCTACCGATTCACCTTCCTCATCCTTAGTGAGTTTAGTGTCCGAGGACATGGGTGTCTTAGTTGGTTTTGAGTCTTCAAGACCGAATTTCTTAATCATATCTTTTATATATTTAGATTGGTTAAAGAATATGTCATCTTCTAGTTGTTTAATTTGAAGTCCTAGAAAGAAGTTTAATTCACCCATCATACTCATCTCAAACTCAGCGTGCATGATTTTAGAAAAATCATCACATAGCTCTTGACAAGTTGATCCGAATATGATGTCATCAACATATATTTGAACAATGATAATATGTGATTCTTTTTTCTTGGTAAAAAGAGAATTATCTACTAATCCCATGGTGTATTTTTTTTCAACAAGAAAAGTCTTGAGTCTATCGTACCAAGCTTTTGGTGCTTGCTTAAGACCGTATAATGCTTTCTTGAGTTTGAAAACATGATGTGGTTTCTCAAAGTCGGTAAAACCGGGAGGTTGAGCAACATATACTTCTTCCTTAATAAACCCATTAAGAAATGCACTCTTAACATCCATTTGAAATAATTTAAAGTCATAAGCACATGCGTATGCAATTAAGATTCTAATAGACTCGAGCCTAGCTACCGGTGCATAAGTTTCATCATAATCAATCCTCTCTTGTTGATTATAACCTTGTGCGACAAGCCTAGATTTGTTTCTAGACACTACACCATTTTCATCCATTTTATTTCAAAAAACCCATTTCGTTTCAATTATACTTTGATCTTTAGGTTTTGGAACTAACTTCCAAACATCATTTCTAACGAATTGGTTTAGCTCTTCTTGCATAGCAATTACCCAAGATTCATCTTTTATTGCTTCATTTATGTTTTTCGGTTCAATGGTAGATACAAAACAAAAATGATTACTTTGATTTTGGGCTTGTGACCTTAAGGTTCTTTGATTAAGTTGTCTGATGAGTGTCTAAATACTCATCATTTTTATACCATCTAGATGCTAAAAACATCTGAAAACACTCAGAAACACATCAAAATGATAAAAATATCACAAACAAGTGTTTTATATGTTTTAAATGCAAAAACATCAAAATCTGGTGAAAAACGTATCAAGTTTGCATAATTGGCAGTTTTAGTCCCCCAAGTTACAAAAGTTGTCAAAAACAGTCCCTGGTAAAGCAAAATAAAGAAAAATATCATTTTAAGTCCTTAGGGATTCATAAAGTTGTCAAAATAAGTCCTTGAAATCAAAAATTGCAAAATTACAACTTTAGTCCCTCAACTTTACAAAAATGTCAAAAATAGTCCCTGGGTGTTCAAAAATTGAAATTATTCAAACAACACCCTTGTATTATTAATAAATGGCAAGATTGGTCCTTTATGATAAGTTTAGAGAAAAATTCCAAGTTTGGTCCCTGGAGTTTGAAAATTGTCAAAAATTGTCCTTGGACATTTTAAAAATGGAAAATAATCAACCTTGGTCCTTGTACTATTCATTTATGACAGGTTTGGTCCTTGTATAAGCTTTTGGAGAATTTCAGATTGGTCCCTCAAGTTTGGCAGATTTGTAAGTTTGGTCCTTGTACTTAACATAAGCCATTTAGACCCTTTTGTATTTAGAACCCAACCATAATCAAAAAGAACCCTTCCATGGCCTGTGACCCCCCATTTTGGACCCCTTGTTTATAATATCCCACTGGTCAAAATAGTCAAATGCGCCAAAACCTCTTTCACTGTTCACCTTCTTCATCTCAACCTGTAATACAAAACCAGTGATGGTTTCTCCTCCTTTTCAACCTTTCCAGCTGTTTTTCCACTTGATTACATCCCCTCTCCACCTCCACATCATTCCAAGTCCCATTAATGCAATAAACCTGCTCAATTGAAAAATGGCGCCAAAATTGACAAATGGCAAAAATGGTGATCTGGTTTAATCCAATTGCTAGAAAGTGGTGGGAAACATTCAGAGGTCATCAGAGATTCACAAAAGTCTATAAAGGAAGGTTGAGATGCAATGTATATCATTATCTAGTATAATTTAGTTTACTTTTATGTCGACTTAGTCAATTTTCCAATTCCAGTGTAATTTCAATATTTCAAGTACTGTTTTAATCATTCTCAGTGTATTGTGAAACTTTTTAAAGCATCAATCTCAAGTTTTAATTATCTTTCCAGTTTTTGCATTTCCAAGTTCAAAAATCTCAAAATGTTTCAATGTTGTTATTAGCTGTTGTGTTGGACTGAATTAGCTAACATAAGTTCCTACAAAGCTTATTAAAGCTTTTAGAAAGAATAAAATTCAGTTTAGAACTAAAAAGAGAAAAATACTAAAAATACCAAATAAATTAGTGAAAATTCAAAAATCCATGGTGAAGAAGGTCAAAGCTGGAGCAGGGTAGCTTTTGGATTGCTTTTTGGTTTAGAGCTTATTGGTAAGCATATAGGAGTGATTCTCAGTCCTTGGTTCAGTGTACTGTGCATGAACTCAGTTGTAAGTTATTTCACAAAAATTTGCATTTCATATTATTAGTAAGTTAATCCTGTTAATTCTAGTCTAATACTGTCTAAATATGGTTAATATAAGTTAATTATTAGGTCCCTTGGTTTAAAGAGTTTTTTCAGTGCTTAACTCTTCAAAACAGTCCCACAAAGGGGTGTTTGGAATTGCTTAGTAAACTGTGATAGAGGATATTTGTATTGTTACTTGTGATTGTTTTATGTCATATTAGTGTTTAATAACTCAGTTCAACAACAAAAACTAATGCTCATTACTATAAAAGTCAAAATAGCTTATAAGTTTAAATTGCTAGTTAACTGTTAAACTTATAGATTACAATTCTCATCAAATTAACTCATAACTTGATACAATAGCTTAAATTCACTTTATCATAGCTTATAATAACATAATTAGTCTATAGAATCAGTTATAAGTTCATATAAGTCAAACTGTTTCATTTTCTTAAAAAGTCAAGAGTGCCCTGTGCACAGATTAGGTACCATTTTCACAAGCTCACCAAAAGCTCTATAGTTGTCCATATCTTGTGAAACTTGGTTCTTTGGATAGTTAACCAAGCTATCTTAAGGTTCCAAGTTTAATATTTCACTTTGAAGCTTTTTAGATAGGGCTGCAAGTGGTTTCTGTTTTTGTCCATTTTCTCAGCAACCACTGAGTTTTAACTAAGTGGTTTTACAAGTTTTTCAAAAGCTTCTCACAAGCTCATTTGTGATAGTCAATCTTTGCAAATTAGTTTTTTGGAAAGCTTACTTGGTCAACTTGTTGATTGCAGTGCTTGTTTTTAATTCTTAGCTTATTACAGTGCTTAGTTTTTAGCTAGAAAGTACCTAGGTACCTTAAAAAGTGTCCTGTGCAAAATCAGTCTAGACTAGTGCTTATTTTTAGCTTGTTAAGTGCTTATTATCAATAATTGTGCTTATTCAGTGTTCAAGTCAGCTTATAAACATTAGTTTAGCTTATTGCAGTTTACCTTGTGCTTATTAATTAGCTCATAATCATTTTAGCTTAATCTTTGTACTTATTCATTTTCAAAAAGCCAACTGTGAAAAAATCATAAGCTGGTTCAGTGCTTATTGGCCATTTTCATAAAAAGTGGTAGTTGTGAAATTTGCTTATTTTCTTGTACTTAATAAGTGTGTAAAATAAAAATTAAAAAAAAAATGTTCAGCAAAAAGGGGGTAGGCAGGCTCGAACCTGAGACCTCCCCCTTAGGAGCGTGTTAGAAGGGTACCTGGATACCAATTGCCCTAGGGACTTGTCTCGTTCATATTTTGCACAATCAAACATATAACCACCTTTTGTCTCTTTAGCTTATACGATCAATTTAGCTTATTTCTAGCTTATTCGAACTAGCTTTTTCAGTTTTTGTAATTTTTATAAAATTGTATTAGTATTAAGTATTTTATAAAAAAAGTTTCAGATTTTTCCAAATAGTTTTAGTATTTTTAAACATTTAATTAGTGTAAAATCTTATTTAATTCATAATAAAAAATATAAAAGTCTAAAAAATATAAATATTTTTTCTAAAATTTTCTTTTGTTATATAGTACGTAAAAAAATTGTTTTTACACTTGTAGGACTTTTATTTCATAAAATTTACGTTTTTGCTTGCGCACTCGCGTAATTTTTAGACATAACTTACGTTTTCATTTTAAATCTAGTTTTTAGATAATTTGAGTTTACGTTTTAGTTAAAATAGTTTATTTAAGTTATTTTATTTTATAAAATCATAAAAACATCATTGTAAAAATAGTGATAGCGTTTATTTAATATATTTTAATTTTTTAATTTCTTTTAATTTGCATTTAAGTCGCTGTAATTTGTAGATCTTTTCTTTAGGTAATTATCCATCAAAATCCTTACTGATCACTATCCTTAGTGATCATTCTATCATCTGATCAAGTGTTTATACACCAATTCATCCTCCGTGGGACTTAACGACCCAGGAATCCATTATATTCCTCTGATCTTAATTGCATTGGTTTCTGAGCAGTTTTAAGTTTGTTACGGTTGGCCATTCACAAGTGGTTAGCTTGTGTAATTAAGCTTGACTGTTTAGCACCAATCAAATTTTGGCGCCGCTGCCGGGGAGGCTGTAAGCGTGTTTTAAGCATTTCCAGACCCGTACTTGCACATATACCACAGTTTGTAAAAAGTTTTCTGTAAAGTTAATATAAATCAAAAAGTTCATTAACACTTTTCCTAAAGTGTTAAAAACCCAAAAACAATATAAAACAACAAAACAATCGTAACGTTTTCGATCTTGTGTTTCTTTTAAGGTGATTCTTAAAGAAATACGATTTGGTTAAACAAGACGATACCAAAAATATTTTCCAAAAGTTTTTAAACCCTTTTGCACAAATCATACCTACGTCTTTTCAGTGGTACTTAATATATACATAAAAATCAACCACCGCAAATCAAGGCAGTACACCTACTAACTGGGGGTGTGACCATAATAAGTTCCCGAACATCAGATTTAAAACTTGCCTTTGTGTCCTTGTGATTTGGTGTACCTTTTTCAAAGAAGCCATTTCATTTGTGATTATTGGTTAAGTTCACTTGTCGTTTTGCCTCGCATTTGTTTTGAAAAATTGATTTTTATACTTAGTGCATGCGCACTCGTTCTTCCAGTTCTACAAGTCCACTTCCAGAACTTGGAAAGATTCCTCGTAGACGTAGAGGACGTTCAGCTCCTTCAGCCGTGACTGAGGAACGTCTACCACCACCACCACCTGTCGAAATGGCAGAAGACAAACCTATGAATGAGCTTCTCCAAGCACCCATCGAGGGTTACGGAGATGCCATTGTTGTCCCAGCCATTGTGGCTGATACCTTCGAGCTCAAAACCGGGTTGCTTAATCTGGTAACCCAAAGCCAATTCTATGGTTTTGAGCGGGATGATCCTCATGCACACATTCGATGGTTTAACAAGATTGCATCTACCATCAAATACAAGAATGTCCCACATGAAGCTATCAAGCTTCTTCTGTTCCCATTCTCTCCAGAGGGACAAGCCCGGAATTGGCTTGAGAAACAACCCCCTCGTTTTTGCAAAGTGTCATCATCAATAGAGGAATAAGATGAGTCGGAATGTACCTCGTTTAACTCATGTGCCATTAAAGTGATCTCATCCTTGCTCGACTCTTCATCATCCTCACTATCGCTCCAAGCACCACTTACAAAAGCTCGTTGAGTTTTGCTTTTAGGTGGCTTGGGACAATCTCCTATTAGATGACTTGCATCACCGCATCTAAAACACTTTCTTTCACCTTTACCATTTTTGTCATCCGATCTTTTCGGAATGGCTTCTTTTCTTCTCGAGGTTGTCTTACAAACTTTCCTCTTCTTCTAAAGAACTTTTTGAAATCTCTAACGGCCATGGCATACTCCTCATCTTCACTACCGGAGCAAGATTCGTCATCATCACTTGATTCCGTTCTTGCTTTTAGAGCAACGGATTTGATTTTCTCTCTTTTTCCTTTGATGATTTCCGAATCTTTCTCCATCACCATTTCGTGTACTTTGATGTTTCCGATTAGCTCGTCTAGTGGCATTTTTGAGAGATCTTTTGATTCTTCAATAGCCGTCACTTTAGCTCTCCACTTCGGATGAAGTGCTCTAAGAAATTTCCTGACAAAGTTCTTACAACGAAAAGATTCATCAAGTGCTTTAAGTGATGTAATAATAGTATTAAAGCGAGCAAAGCCACAATCAATGGTTTCATCTGCAGGGATAACAAATTGTTCATATTGTTGAACAAGAAGATCAATTTTGTTATTCTTGACTTGTGAATTTCCTTGATATGTAACAATCAAAGATTCCCAAATATCTTTGGCAGTTTCACACATAAAAATTCTTTCATATTCTTTTCTAGGCAAAGCATCATAAAGCATCATTTTAGCTTCATTATTTTTAGCAATTAGTTTCTTTTGTTCATCAACGGAAATATCTTTGGTTGTAAAACTAAAATCCCCTTTAACAATAACAAACCAAAGATCTATATCTTTTGATTTTACGTATGTTTCAAAACGGTTTTTCCAATAGATAAATCCATTGGTTTCAAAGAGTGGTGGTCTTTGCATAGATTGCCCTTCTTTAAAGTTTTCAGAATCCATGGATCGTTTCAAGTTTATAAAATACAATATATTTTAGAAATTCTTGAGCAACGAGGCTCTGGTACCAATTGTGGAAAACTAAAGGGGGGTTGAATAGTTTACCGATTAAAAACTTTGTTTTGAAACTTATTGAAAGATCAATTGATATTGATCTTAGATATGTTAGTGAAATATACAAACAATATATAAAGAGTAGATAAGGAAAGAAACAATCAAACCACAACAAGTTGTTTATAGTGGTTCGGTCTACAAGGACTCTTTTTCCTTGCCCTACTCCACTCCCCGAGTCTCACACTCGAGAGTTTAACTTCACTAGTCAACAAGCTCCTTTCACCGGCGGAGAAACCTTTACACTTCGCTTACACACTATTTCCGACACTAAGCTAGATGTCGAGCTCTTTTCAAGAGTACAACCACTCCCACACACAATGTATTTTAAGGACTAAAATACTAACCACTCACACTCACAAGATTATGATGGTTTGGTACAACAATGATGTATGAATCAACACAAGATCATACAACAACAAACAAACAAGACTTCCAACTTCTTGTTGAAGCTTGAATGTATCTTGATCTTCTTTGCTACAAAAGAGATCACTAATATGATATGAAACTGAGTTAGAGATATTAGAGAGAAGGAATGTATGAGAATATGATAGAAAGGGATGAAAAACAACTTGGTTTGGCTTTGCTATTTATAGCCAAAAACATCAGCAAGCACCACGGAACCCTTAAAAGGGTTCCGCCCGTGTTAACTTTTGGTGCCGCCGGGGTCTGACAGCAAGATCTCAAAATAGTTACCAAAATCAACCATATCTATCCAAGATTGTGTAAGATATGTAGAGTCTAAATCTACATATAGAATCTAGTGAAATCTTCTAAGGATTTCAATGATGCACTACATGATGTCATGTGTTTGTTTTTCTCTTTTTAGAAAAATGTAAATACATATGTAATGTTTGGTTTTTAAGAAACCAAAACATTCATGAACTAAAAACTACTATCATACATTATGGTTTATCACAATGTAAATGCTTGAGTGATGAAGATATTATTTGGAAAAGCTTGTTTTAATATCTATTAAACTTGACAAGATTTAAGCTTTATAAAAATTAAATTTACTTTTGTCGTTAACAAAACTTAGGTAAAGATCAAAAATATAAATAACGTTTAATGACGATATATGTATTAACACATGACTTATAGAAACCAGTTTTATAATGAAATCTTTTTTGCACAATTTTATAAACATATATGTATATATGAACATGAATTAAGTTTTAAGATGTATATATCCATATACATACTTTTCAAAATACGTTATTAACTTAGTATGTATATCCTTTTCATTTACACCGGCAACGTCTTATCATAAGTATACTATTCTCCCATATATTATCATTTGGTCATCATGGAACCAAAGTCGCAATTCCTTCTTCGAGATTCCTTCCATGTCATACCCTCATAAGCCGAAATCCACCCAAATCTTTGTAAATTGTTATAAGATAAATGATGCCACATAAGCAACAACAACAAAAACACGAACATTTAAAAATTTATAAAGTTAGTTAAACTTTATCGAGTCTTAAACATAATTGAAGACTAAATTGCCGTACTAAATTAGGTTGCGTGTCGGAGCCGTGCACTACTACTAATTGATTTAATTCCCTTCGGACTACTAATTGCCAAGGTGAGTTTCATAGCCCCTACTTTTACCTGTTTTCATAACTGTTTTGGGGGAGATTACATGCTCGTTTTCACTTAAACTAAATGCTTATTTTACCTGAACAAGTGAATGGTTTACTCAAACTATGTTGATTGACTGAATGTATTATGTGTTTACTTGCCAATTACTTGATTTCTTAAATGCATTCTAATGTAAGGTTAATGCTTGCTTTTACATATGGACACAAGTACTTGAAACTGTTATGCCTGCATGACTGAGTGAACTGGTCACATGACCGATTGAACTGGTCGCATTTGCTATGTACATACATGACCGAATGAATGGGTCACATTGCTAAGTGAACTGGTAACATGACCGAGTGAACTGGTCACATAATGAAATGAATTAAATACTAAATCTTGTGGTCCATAAAAAATTTTACAAATTAAAAATCAATGAACTCACCAACCTCGTGTTGACACCTTTTAGCATGTATTTTCAGGTTTTGAGGTGATAGCTTATCTTTGGAGGCGCAAGGCAAAGGCATGGTCATAGACGATTCTGATTTATGTATTGGGACTACATTTTTATAATGGGCCATTTTCCGCACAAATCAATAATGTAAACATTGTTTTAAAAATGAATAAAAGTTTCTTTATGAAAATCAGTTGTTCTATGCTTATGTTGTGGTATCAATTTAGTAGCACCCCAATACTTGTATGCTTCCGCTGAGTCATTTTGGGGGTGTTACAGTATTGTAGTTTCACTTAAGTCACAAACTAACCAAACCAAATCCTTCCCATTCTATCCTAAGTATGTCGAGAATAGGACAAGAGACACAAACTACACTTACAAGCCACCCTAACCTCCTAGATTAAAATAATGCCTAGTGATTTAAAAATGGTCCAACCATGCTTTGACCACTAAGACTTTCTTATCCCTTGGGTATTATGTCGCAAAGACCTCGACAAGGCAAGGGCATGCCACCCCTTTCGCCGGTCACCTAGAGCATGCCACAAACAAACATTCTACTAAGCTTGGTCTTGCTTGTAAACTAGGGAAGCTAGCATTATTTTAAGACATGAACCATACTTGCTCTACTCTTTATAAGACACCTCAAAAACAAGTTAAAACACACTAAGTGTCTCATCACTACTCTCACAACACTCACAAAAACATTTCAACAAGAACTAGTGTCGAATAGGAAAGACTAGGAAGCAAGGCATTGAAGGGTGAATCGAATTCAAGATATAAGGAGAACACGGGGGTTCTCAAGTCTAATACGTTGCTCACGAATCCTCACCACTCACTTAGAGTGTAGTAAGTCTTTCTAAAACCATTTCATGATTCTCTATTTTCGTTTCATTTGTACATCGCACGTAAATCATGTACACGCACCTTTTACACTAAGATATATACATGTTAACTCGAAATAAGAACCCACGACACCTACACACTCACTAAATTGGCACGTTATCTAGTTAGAACTTGTAAATCATGTCGAAAACAAGTTACAAAACCTTAGCAAAACCCTTGGAAACTCTCGACAGTTTTAATATCAAACGCAAAACCAAACGGGCCTAAAGCCCAATACCCGAGCCCATTAAGCCCAAACAACCCACAACCCGGCCCAATAATATAAAAATAAGTTAAAAAGCTCTAAAAATAAGACTGGGATAAGCTTTTAAACGTTTTGTAAAGTTTCATATGCTAAAAACGTATTTCGGATCTAATTTGCAAAACGTATGGATTTGGGTAGAAAAGGGAACATTTTCAAAAGTAAAAGGTTTGATTTAAACGTATAATAAATTGCATGGAAAGTCTAGGGACCAAACGTGCACATTTTTGAAAGTAAAAGGGTATAAAAATACATTTGCATGTACACGAATCAAACCAAAAGGACTGATCTTGTCAATTATCAAAACTAGTTATAATAATAGTTTTGGGCCAAAAGTGTCAATTTGCAAACTCTAGGGCTATACGCGTTAAAAACACATTTTGGAGGACTGTTTGCGTAAAAACAGTTTCACTAGGGGTTGAAACTGTCAATTTCTGAAAGTTTTGATATAAAATGCATTTTGGGTGAAAAGTGTCAATTACTTAAACCTGAGGGACTAAACTCGTACATTTTGAAACTTGAGGGTAAAAAGTGTAAATTCAGGAAAAGTTTAGAAAAACTTATAAACTTAACGTAACTTCGTAAAAATGAGTATTTTGATCATATAAGTGTTCTCAAAGTAATTTATTATCGGATATCGTTAAATATATTACACACACACACACACACACATATATATTTATATATATATATATATATATATATATATATATATATATATATGGTAGGGTTAAAATGAAAAGTTTCTTATAATGAAAAGAATGAGAAGGCATGTGGAGGTGACATGTGTCACCTTTGCCACATCACCATGCCATGTGTCACCCCCACCC
>BPTQ01000001.1:185453250-185494316 GCA_019973895.1 Chrysanthemum seticuspe | reverse complement strand
TATCCGTAAATATATTATATATAACAGGAGGCGTTACACGTAGATAATGCCACATAAACGCCACCTCATTGCCCAGTAATTCATTATCAGCCATGTCATCACATTGCTGCCATGTAAGCATTTTGAAAAGTTATTTTATTTTAAGACATTTAATTGCCAAATAATCAAACTTCATGCCATATAAGCATTTGTTGTCCAACTAAGCAATACTAATTTTTTAATTTAATTAGATTTTATATAAATTTCGAATTTTTAATAATTTTTTTTTGTAATTTTCGGATTTTTTATAAATATTTATAAAAAAGGGGCATTGCAAGGATTGAACCTTGGTCATTTGAATAAATAACTTGTGTGTTTACCACTTAGGCAACAAGTTATTTTGATAATTATGTTGCATATTATAATCTATAAATGCCTATAATTATATTGGAATCCTATACTAAATACAATTTATCTACAAAAAATATATTAAGTAATTATCTTTTTAAAAACTTATTATACGTGTCTTTTCTCAAAAACCCTAATATGTTTTATTGACGTGGGGTGGGATCCATAAAGATCATGTTTTTTTCAAAGATCAAATGGTATGATCTCCACCATTCATTTCATTGCATCCAATGGCTCTACTTAGATCTAAAAATTACACTTGATGGACATTTTTGTCAATTATAAAAGCCAAAATTTTCTTCTTTTCCACCACTCATTCACAGATCAATCAAAAATCACGGCTCCACAAAATATCTTATCCAACACACACACACACATAAACACATACATAATCAGCTCATCAAAAATCAATTTCATTAATAAAATTTGTCATTCATCATCAAATTCATTCGAAAATCGTTCAACTACTGTCAATTTGATCACGGCATATTCGTAATCGAACACAATAATGTAAATCACAGCTTAAAATTCATGAAAATTATCAAACATATGGATAGTGAAGATATTGAACAAGTTTAGAGTGTTGAAGAATTTCTAGAAGGTATGAAGGTTGAAGATGTTGGTTCAGATTTTTAAAGAAGGTCTCGAGGTATGAGTTTAATGAAGTTCATATTGTTGAAAAATCAGATGTAGATGATGAAAACAAGGTGTTAAACCTGTTTAAGGTAAATAACGTGATTAACATATAGTTATGTTTATGAATGTGTTATCATGAAGTATATGGCGAAATCGCATGTGATTGTGTTTGTATTATAAATGAGTAATTGATGCAGATTTTTAGAGTTTTAGACTTGAACCTGTAAGTGTCACATCACATGTGATTTGAACCTGCAATTCTCATAATACATGTTATTGAACCAGCAAGTATAAGTAAATCACATGTAATTCTGCATGAAATCACATGTGATTCTGTTTTAGGCCGAAGAGGTAATGAAATGCAACTATGAAAATTTTGGAGACATCATTTACTTTGACGAAACTTTCAAAACTAACAATAAGTTTAGACCATTTGACTTTTATAATTAAGTAAAAATCACATGTGGTTTTAGCCTAAATCACAGATGATTTGCGATAAATCACATGTGATTTAGGCTAAATCACAAGTGACGTAAGCTAAATCACGTGTGATTTATCTCAAATCACTTGTGATTCATCCCAAATCACTTGTCATTCAGCACAAATGATGTTTTTTTTATTAGGTATATATTTGCTTACTAAGACCATGTGTTTTTGTATGCTTTCAGGTAAAATATGGTATTTGTTCCATTCACTACACTAGATAACAATAGAAAGAGTGTGACAATTATTGCGGGAATTTTTAAAAGTGAATACATTGAATCATATATTTGGCTTCTGGAGTCGTTTATGACAATATTCTACAAGCAACCTACACTAGTGGTAACCTATCAAGATGCGATGAAGAGAATGTGGAGTGAAAGCCAATACGCGTACCAAAAGGACTTGCCCACTAGGTCAAAGACAATAGCTATGAATAAACCGATAATTCATTTTTACTTTACAATTATTTTTTATGTTTTATTTCATTTTATATATTTCTGTATTGTTAACTCAGTTTTACTGAGAAGTTGATTGTTACTTGAGATAAAACCGTGATCTATGAATTCATACTTGAATGAAAGCCTTAGTTAAAATATAAATTTCACTTTATATTAAGCTGTTTTGTTATAGTTACAAATTTGTTAAACTAATGTTACAAATATTAAGAAATTAAACAAAAGTATGTGATAATCATGCCAAATCACATGTGATTCGAGTCAAATCACCTGTGATTCGAGTCAAATCACCTGTGATTCGAGTCAAATCACCTGTGATTCGAGTCAAATCACCTGTGATTCGTGTCAAATCACCTGTGATTCGTGCCAAATCACTTGTGATTCACATAACTATTACTTAACAAGTGACATCAAATAACAATTAAGAGATTATATTTAAAGCATTCATTTCTCGAAAGTTGGTAACGTAATCAAATCTATTCGTAGCACAATTACATATATGCAAAAAATTAACAAAATAGATATCATATTTCCATCGAGTACAAAATACACTAAATCATTTTCCATAACTACACGCAACTTTTCATATACCGAAAAAATTTGGAAAGTCAATCCACAATCCAACTGCTACTTGCAGTAGAACACAAAAGACCTTAGAAAAACAAACAAAAGTCGAAAATAGTTCGTTATTACAACTGCCCATCAAACTTCCTATCCCCAAACGCGTTCCTCACTAGCCGTTATCGTGTTTAGATTTCTTCTACGATATTTGTTTGGTCCGATTTTGTTGAGGCACTTTAGAAACTGCAACACATGCGTAAAACATTTAATATTGTTAGATCAAACAATCATCAGAGAGCGTATCCATGAAAGGAACAAAAAACTCCGTTACTTTGCTTCAATGTTATTTTTTCACCAAATCACATGTGATTGAGTGTTATGTTTACCTGAATCACATATGATCAGGTGTTATATTTACCTTAATCACATGTGATTCGGTGTAATTTTTACATGAATCACAAGTGATTTACACATGTAAAAAAAACGGTTTGATTGATAGACAAGTTAAATGAGTTTACGAACAGAACTACCATTATCAACCTCAGTAGCGTTGGCCTTAAAAAAGGGCAATGTGTGCACAAGTGTACTGAGTTCAGCGTCATCTTTTACTACACAAAAACGAGAATTAATGAACACAATCACAATAGTAGACCAAACATAGTAAATAGATAAATAAATAATAAATAAATAAAAAAAAAAAAAAAAAAAAAAAAAAAAAAAAACTTTAAAATAATCCCAAATCTCATACTATGATTTCAGCTCAATTTTTTTCCGATTCTTGTCATGTTCAGGTACTTAATTTCTTGATCTTCTGTGAATGTAAGGTAGATTACTATTGTGTTATTACTTTTATCAATAACTAAAATCAGGCCTAGAATTAAACCAATATTGTAATAACTTTTAAATCTAGACCACTTGGATCGATAGTTAAAATATTATCTACATTGATAGAATTGAGTTCATTCTGTTGCAGACATGCAGCTTTGCATATGCTAAAATCTTTCTTCCGTATATACCTTATATACATAGGTCCAAAGTAGTAGTGTTTACTACCACTACAATGGTTATACAGATGGAAGCACAATTGAAGTGCATGTCTCCAATCAACCATTGTAATGCACCAATCTTTCATGCATCAGCCCATGATGCTTTAGTTATCAAGCTGCAAATGTCATAAATGACATACCATAGGACCCTATGTATGTCCCTTCCTTTTGTTATAACCAACCAACACCAATCTGACCTATTGCTATTTCTCAAATCAGTGTATCAGATAATTTGTACTTGCTAAAGAGGATGTTAACAAAATAAAGCTTAAGAGGATGTTAAGATGGTTGAGTATACTAAAACACTTTTGGTTGGCGTCAAACTGGGTCTAGTCACCCCTTCACCAAGACGCCTTTTGACCAACTTCTAAAACTTTTTACTACAATAACTGTCTTAGATAAAACATGATTACAAAAAGATATAAATACAATATCAACTTCTTTTTTCTTTTTGCATAAAGTGATTTAGAAGGTCGTATGCCTTAAGAATACATATTAGGCAACTTACGAGCCATTTGTGATTTGACCCATTCCTTTTTTACCAGTTTTTATTTTACCTACTACTAAAATAAAACATAGACCAAATCAACTTGTTCATATTATTGGGTCACAAATTCAACCACCTCCATAAGCAACCAGACAAAAAAAAAACCTAGCAGTTCGAGACAAAAGACATGTTTTTGTTACAACACAAAAATTTATGAGTAAGCACAATATTTTAACTATCGATCCCAGTTGTCTAGTTTCTTGGACAATTGATCTCTGCAACACACTTGTATTCAGTAATTCTATTATTTTGATTTAAAACACATTTAGAGACGTAAAGTCGCACAAAAAAGAACTCATTAGTCATTACAATCAAGATGTTTTTCATTTAGCATAGTATAGTCAAACAAATAGTAAAAAGAAATCATAAGAGTCATTTACCACAAGTAGTACAAATTATACACACCATAGAAGCAAAGTTAAATTGGTGATTAGATCATTCTTAATAATCATATAATGAGATATACTAATTGACTAACTTAACTGCTTATACATCATCAATGAATATAAGCCCTAAATTATCAAAAACATAAATAAAACTTCAATTAACATCAAAATCGGCATAATATATACAATAATCAAAAAACACATCAATATCAAGTTAAAAATTTACCAGAAATGTTCTTATCCTTCACGATTTCACTTCTAATTTTGATCCTTGTTATGATATAATCGGATACATGTGATGATTTTGGGGATTTGCGAGAGTTTGTTGTGAGTAAATGAGAGGGGAATATAGAACAAGGATGATGATACAGGGATGATGATAATGGGACACCAATGAGGGGTTGTTGTGAGAGAGAGAATATGTCGTGAGTGATAAATGAGATATGTGCCAATCACATGATCTATCAAGTCTTATGATATGACTATTTTGCCCCTCCGTGTATATCTTGTTAAAGTTCCTTCTTTAATCTGAGCCATTAAATGAAAGGGAATGGAGGGTGAGGATCATGCCATTTGATCTTTGAAAAAAAATTGATCTACAATGAACCAAACTCTTATTGACGTATGTTTTTATTCTGACTTATTGCAGCATGTGACTGATATTTCTGGAAGAGAAACCATGGTTGCATAACAGGTATTATCTGTTTATATATGTAATAAAGTACTGTAAGTTAAGTGAATGCATATTTATGGGCAGCGTGTTTTAGGGGTTTGGATACGTTTATTTGCCAAAGATTTGAGTCAAATGTTGAATAGCATTGTCCTTTTACGCCTTTGATTATAATTTATGAGCGAGACTTTTGCAGTATCGGTTTCATGAAGTTCTATTGACTTTTGCAGTATCGGTTTCATGAAGTTCTATTAGATAGGTTTTATGAAGAAGGATTGATCATGCAAGATGGTACACATGGCCTATAAATAATACCAAGTATCATTCAGGAATGATCAAGGTAAAATTAGTTTATTATTATCATTTTTATTTATTGAATGTATTCGAAGATTGTATGATTTGAATGTTCTGATTATATTTGATACTGAATTATTTTCTTAGGTCTTCTTAGGTCAGAGTGGTGGGCTTGAAACTGATGGTAATGAATTGATGTTTTTATTTGAGGTTTTGTATCTGATTGTTGTGTTTGGTCTTTTGCAAGATGCTTTGATTTTGACTACCTTACAATTGCATGTCTATATATGGCCGGTGAGGTGGGTTTGGCAATGGGCTGAAACGGTCCATCTCATTGTAGGTGAAAACGGGTTGGGTCAAGCTAGGTTGAAGTACCTTTTTCCCATTTACTAAAACTAAGGTCATATGGGTCAAATGGGTCAGTTTCATGTTTATTGGACGGGTCAAATGGATCTGTTTTAGTGTGGGTTAAAACGTGGCGGCTCAACGGAGCACATGTCGTACGCTGCCCTGCTAATCTCATACTTATGGAACATTTATTCTGAGTTAAGCTGCAAATTCTGAAGTTGGGTCGGCCTCTTTTGTCTTAATTGCACCCTTTTGTTGCCTCGAGTTGCTTCAGTATGCAACTCCATCTATAGGCCTTCATTTACCAAATTTGTTTTTTTTTTCAATCCCAACATCTTTTAAATTGTAGAGATTCCTTTAAACATTCTGAAAAATGCTTAGCAGTTGACCAAAAAGATAGCTATCAATCTATAGGGCTTACCAATACTAATATGTTTCTGTTCCAGATACTCGCTGCTGGTTTTGCATCCCCAACACCTATTCAAGCATAGACATGGCCTATTTCTTTGCAAAATAGGGACATAGTGGCAATTGCAAAAACGGGGTCTGGTAAAACACTGGGATATCTGATTCCTGCTTTCATGCTGCTAAAACGTGTTCGCAATAATCCTCAAAATGGACCCACTGTTGTCGTTTTAGCTCCCACTAGGGAACTTGCTACACAAATACAAGACGAAGCCGTCAAGTTTGGACGATCAATCAGAATATCTTGCACAGTGAGGCTTTAATTACTGTTTTTAGTTTTACATTTTCATGTATTGAGTATAGATCAGCTGACGAGCGTGAATATGGTTCAGTGTTTGTATGGTGGCGCTCCTAAGTGTCCGCAATTGAAGGAATTAGAACGAGGAGCAGATATCTTGGTGCACCTGAAGCCGGTTGAAAATGTGTTGCAGCTGGCGTCCAGAACGGTGGTGAAGATATATAACCTGGGCTTGCGGTAGTTAACAGGTTTGTTGCACGCGTCGCACCACAGTTGGCCATTGCTGCGGGTAACACCCTTTTTGCATTTCCCGCCTCCGCAATCCGGGTAGTACCCGCTGTTCTTAGTATGGATGCTAATGATTTCAGCCTCACAATGGAATGTGATAGCCTCCTAACAAATATACGGTTAAAATCTTAACAGGTAATATTGCATCACTTACATATCTGAATGGTATAGATTAAAAATCAAAGTACATATTTGCATCTGTCACGACCCAAAGTTAACAGCTCCTCTAGGGTCCCAATTTGCGATTTAGTCGATGTAATAGGCAAAGTTGGCTCATCATCATCAAGACCACTACGATTACATGTTATCCTTAGCATTTTTAATTTAAAAACCATAAATGTTGCATAACATATTATAATTGGTACCTTATCTGAGACTTAAACACAACAATGGCGGGGATATCATCGCTATCCAGGATAAGGGTAGATGAACAGCTAGAAACGCCCATTTGGCCTGTAAGGTAAACACAGTTAAAAAGGTGTGACCAACAGGGTTTTTAATGCTAGCCGACAAGGCCTAAAACTAACCATTAAAATATTTGGCTGTCATGGAGGTTAAGATTATAGTGTACTTCCCAGAATGAGTAGACATCATCTTCAAGAATTGATCACCCAACTTTCCCCATAGGGTGACCCGTAAGGCACGATCCCTGATTCAGACAAACATAGGATATTCAATCGGACAACTTTAAGATGGGACCATAATAGATTAGTATGCAATTATTATCAAAAGAAGGAATCAATACCTTTCATTTATAAGGGGGAAATCAAGGTTCTTTGAGCGGGTTCTTGGTTGTGCAGATCTCCCAACAGTTGTAACAAAACCAATAACATCTGCAACATGAGAGCCATGAGTATTAACCTACAAACACAAATATATTTGGCACTCTATTATTTAAATTGTAAACTATGTACCAATCAGATATTTTTTTTCCGTAGGTTGGATCAGCATATTGAGTATGTCTTCAGCCATGTTTGGAGATAGCAGTTTAGTAAGCATTTAACATTTTTAACCAAGAACCAACGTCAATAATTTACGAACCCAAAAACCAAAAGAAGAGAACTGAATTTGGACATAAAGACAACATAAATTATAATCCCACTTGATAGCATACCTTTCACATCTTTTTTCACATCCCATTCAGGTGGAAACAATATAGAACTGGACTCTTTATTTATAAACTTCGTCTCATAAGTTAATCATCCCCATTAATCTATACAATGCAAAATCTCATGAAGAGTTTCATGAGATTTTAGTCTCACGAAGTTGAACTTAACTGTAGGTGCAAGATATTATTGACATACCTGTAGAGTAAACATGTAAGCTGATTCCCAACGCCCGCCCAATGCTATAGATATAACTAACTCTCATTATTCAAATATCACAAAAGAAATCTAAACGTATACCCAAACACCACGCCATTAAGGATTATTTATTTGTAGAAGGTCACCTTTTTGCTCACCCATATGCATCAATAAGAGTATTATATGTAACTGTGATAATGCAGGCATGAAAGACCCCCTTGGTATCTTTCAGTAGTCGGAGGTGCCCTTTATCTATAATACCGTCTGATTCTTATAATAATCATCTTTTCAAGTACCATGACTCACCGTCAACTTTTTATAATATTGTTATCTTAAATTTTGGTGCATATTATTCTATTTTTGAATGATTGGTTGTATATATCTGATTGCAATGAACATAGTAGAATCACCATGTTTTAGAGGTTGTCAAGTTTATACACAAAATACAAGCAAAACATCATGTTCAAATGAAGTGTACAACCTTTTTAGTGATGTAATGCCCAAATTATGTGCCTGTGATAACATGGGTATACCATCCTTGGGGTCGAATATTTGTAACGTATTTTGGATTCTCTTAAAAACAATACATGATTTCTTTTGGTTGAGATAAATATTTGCAATTATAACCATGTATTGCAGGAATTGGTTTTGGCCCATACTTTTTGTTAGCTTGGCTAAGTAAGAGATATCCCTACGTACTAAATTATTATTTAGGTATTGATTACTGTAAAAAAGCTGAATTTATATCAAATTAGTATGATTTAATCATAGTTTTTATATATCAGATATTTAGCTTTACTTTTGATTTTAAAATTTGATTCTATCTAACTTGCAAGAATGGTAAGCAACATGATACAATGGTATGGCGTGAACTTTTATAGATTGGATATTTTTTTGTAAGTAGTTTGTAACATCCAAGTATATGCATTTTTCTTAGTTTTTAACAAGCGCGCATAAAACATCTCCAACACCACAAGATGAACCCGAAGCATGAATGACCTACGGCCATGAAACATTCAGAAAGAGAGATCCTAAACTCTTACTCCCCACATCTTTAAACATTGGGATCACTGAACAAGCATTAGAACTTAATGAGGTATGTGCTTTATTTCGACAAGTGTTTTTTTTTTTTTTTTTGGTTGAAGTGGTGAACCTTATATTAACTTCAAAAGAATATATACAACCTTATACTACACTCAACATGTACTATGACAAGTCCATATCTACCATAGAGACTGCATTAGGAATACAACTATACCAACTTGCATCAATTAAGAACATTCAACACTTATTATTCTAACAATTCATAAAGAATTGAGATTTATGTAAGTTTTATTGGTTTTTCTGGTCTAAAATAAGTTCACTATCTGAAATAGAAAATTATACATTACACCTATGTTGCCTACCTTTCTATGCAATTATACCTGTTGTATGTATCTTTTATGAAGTTCAATTATGTTAAATGTTATTTCCAGGAAAAATGATGTCTAACTTTTCTTAGATGGTGTACAAAAGGGAAAGTATAATGAGCTCAATGCAGATTTTACCGGTTTACAGGGTTGTTCACTTGCACAAAAACCCTTGGTTGTTGTGTTCATTTTACATTCGGTATTTATAGTACATTTATTACCTGTATTCTCCATAGTCCTTTCAATAAATATTTTTGAATATAATTCTTTAAACCGTACCAACAAAAATTTAACACATATATAGAGCAACCAATTGATACCACCAGTCTCACTATGGATATACAAGTCTTCTAGATGAAAAGGTTCCAGTTAGTTAGTGTTAAGAACTTCTTATATTGAAGGACACATTTCTTTCATGGTGATAACTTAATCCTAATGTAAAGTCGTTATACATAATTAAAATATTTAAAAAAAGCCCCGTGTGTGCAAAATTCATAATGTTGAAAAAATTATATATGTTGTGTTATTAACCATCCACGCAAACCATACAATTATTTATAATTCTTTAAAAAAAAATTGTTTTATAATTTTGTTTGAAAATTTTAAAAATGTATTTAAGTTAACAAAAAACAACAAACAAATAATTATAAGTCATGCTCGCCCATTGGGCGGGCTTTGAAATCTAGTATATATATATATATATATATATATATATATATATATATATATATATATATATATATATATATATGTATCATGTATTTGTTTTTCACACATGATTTCAGAAACTCATATATAGGGTCGAACATGCATCATTAACCGTATAACAAGTAGCATACCATGTCGCCACATAAAATTACGAATATGATGTTGTAAATTTTGAGGTCGACGCATGTTTATGCAAGTTCTGAATGTGTTTTTGAGCTTATAACTATATCACATAAGGTCACAAATCGGAGTAACATGTACATGGGTCGATGCATGGTTTGTAGGGTACGAATGTGTCGATGTTTGAACGTAAATAATCATGAACATGGGACTAGTTGGTCTCGTTAATAAGCTACGTGTTAATAAGCTATACGTTAATTTTCTGTTGTAACTTTGTTGTGTGTCGAGATTGCATGCATGTCCCTTGTCCCTATCGAAAACCTTTTAAAAAAACAGCTTTGGTGGTCGATGTATGCATGGTTATCTTGGGTTTGGTCTTGATTTCTTAAGCGTTCGAAGGTGTGTTAATACGTATGGAGTTGGGTGTTGTGTAGCATGCATGGTCATAAGTCAAATAAATATATTTTTTGTAGTATGAAAACTTGGTTTGGGCAAATGGGGTAAAAATGGTTTCTGTGTGGAAATTATTTCTAAAGAAATATGGTATGTACATGTTCTTGCGGGGGTTAGTAATAATGCTTGTTCTCTTGCTCGTAAATGTAAGTTTCTTGAGCCGCGATCAAACATGAAAGCGTGTATTTGAAATGGTTTATTCTTGGTCTTGTGGAGGCGTATGTTCAAGGGTGATCGCGGAGTTTATGTGTGAGTCATTCGGAGTTTTGAAAGTATGTCGTGGGAGATGAGTCAGGAGTTAGTCGTATTGCATGATTTCTTGGTCGTGATTGTAAGTTATATGAGCCGCGAGCGAGCATGAACATGATCGAACATGAGTATGAAAATTGTTTGTAAAAGCGTATTTTGCATCCTAAAATCAGTATGTATATTACAATTGAGTTATATTTTTATATTTAGGTTTATTTACATTCTAAACCTTAAGCTTTGGTCATTATCACACATGCAAACCCTATACTTTTATAAATTGGCATACTACACCCTAAACTATGATAAGTTACATGTTAAACCTTAAACTTTGATAATTATCCTATTTAACCCTAGACTTTACTAACATGTTACTAAAGAACCTAAACTATGATGTTTGTTATATAAATCCTATACTTTGAATGATGATCATATAAGTCCTCAAATAAGATATTTATCATATTAAACCCTTAAGTTTACCATTTATCATTTGTAACCCATAAGTTTGGCTAATTAATGATTAATACTTTAAAATGTCGTAATTCCGTCCGTCACTAAGAATAAGAATATACTTACAACTCTAAGAATGTAAATGCGATGAATCCGTTATAACGTAATGATGCTAACAAGTATTAAATAAATCATAATCCGTGTAGATTCGTTGAAGGAGACGCGACGTTGTATCTTCGTGTTCGTTCATTCGTTTGCTTTTCTCTCTTTTGCTTTAAGGTACAGATATTCTGACCTTTTCAGTAAAGGTTCCTTATGATGTTCTTTTCGTTAGTTTTCCTAATTTACTTATTAGGGTTTCCGATGCCATTGCTATGAACCCTTTTCTGATAGTTTGATCTGTAGCTTATCTGAACTTCTGTTTTATTGAACCATGCAATATCTGATTTGAACTAGTGTTACGAAGACTCTGATATGCACATTTGTTGAACCCTGCTATATTTGATTATGAACTTCTGAATTGTGAACATTAAATGTTGAATTTCTGATTATGAAGTATGATATGTGATTATGATATAATCTCTGATTTCTGAGTATCTGAACATGAACTTTTGATATGAACTATCTGCTGTGTTATCTGTTTGACCTTTATGATGAATTATGATCTGTGTCAATTATGACAATCTGTTTGACTTAAGATGGTTTGATACCCGAGCCACTATTTCACTAGTCATGGGGGTTCCATGTCCGTATCAGTGATGCACCTCTGATATGACTCTAGGGCAGTAGAGTGATGTTCTGCGACGTTCCTTGATGGTGTAAGGTAGGGGCGTATGGATGCATCCTAGATCTGATCTGTTATCTGATATGTTCTCTGGTGAATGATGTCGTGTGCAATACGCGTCTTCACAAATTCTGGGAGCTAGCTACTCCATTGGTTACCTGAGGTCTCCCCTCATATTATATAAGGTATTCCGAGGTTACCCCTCCGAATACAATGGTTACTTACGATATGTTATGATCTGATATGTTTCTGGGCTCGTGGTGGATGACTAAACCTTATCTTTTAATTCTGTTTTATGAATTCTGTTTATGATTCCGTATTTGCCAATACTTTTGTTTGCATACTGAGTTATTATATGTTTATTGAAGATGTTTATGCTTTTACATGTTTATGTGACTACCGCTTGCCATGCTAGGATATGATTAATATACTTAAATGTGATTCGCATGTTGTCATCTGATGATATGTTAGTTTACCGTTATGTGAATTCGTTGATTTGTAAGATGACTATGCTAGTGTGTATTTGATTGTTTTGTAAGTTCATCCTGTATAATCGGTTCAGTTAATATTGTGAAACTTAATTACCCGTTAATATACCTATCTGTATATGTCTGACCTGCCATGTTAATTTCGTTTATGCTTATATTTGATCTGAGAAATGATTCAAGTCATGAGTTTTGGTTTGTAAATTGGTACATTGCTATGTTATGTCTTTGTCTATTTAGTTATAGAAAGTCTACTATGTTTTCTATCTGTATGTGTGCTTGCCATGATTGGACTGTTATTTCCGCTGCTACAATATTGGATTAAGTATGTTACATGTAAATTAATTGACTAGTAAGAATGCCATGTTTACCTTCTAGGAACTGTTTCCGTTAGCTTTTAGACTTTTTGTTTGGCTTATATGTACTCTACTTTCTTGATTCTTTGAATGTTTGGTCATTTAATGTGTTTCCGTAATATGCTATGTGTTTGTTCTTATTTGCTACGTGTTCTTCCGGATCTCTGTGAGATTGTGTTTCTGCAGAATCCTCAATGATTCAGTATTCTCTTTCCGTTGTGATTTCGTTATTTGTATATTTATTCTGTTTTAGCTTTTGTTTCGTTATATCTGTTCACTGGGCTTTGTAAGCTCAGCCGCACTTTCTTTTCCTGCGGCAGGTATTAAGCATTCAAGATGAGCTTATGGGATAGCTGATCTGGGTTGAGAGTAGAGCTGAGAGCAAGACTTTACCATAGAGATCTTAGATTTATTTTGGAAAGATTAGTTATTTATGTTTTCTTTTTGAATATTTTGTAAAGGCTTCCGCTATTGTATGTTATTTAAAGTTCTGATATGAAACCGTATTGTGATATCTTTACCCTTGTCGGGTTGGGGTGTTACACATCATGATGTATTTTCGTTTCATACATAGCCATGGTGGAAGATTGTCTATGCATAAAAGAACAGACCAAGTGCTATGACGACAACTCATGTTTCTGAAAGGATTAATTCCATCTAAACTAAGTCTAAAGCGTATATTTCTAATCTCATATCCAAATTCCTCTTTAAACTCATTATTGATGTTCCTCCATTGAAGGGAATCAGCTACGTGTCTCATTTTTCCATCTCTTTTATGCTCTTCGGCATGCCAACGTAACAACTTTGCATCCTCTTAATTTGAAAATAATCGTTCTAATCTTGGTTTTATAGGAAAATACCACAATAATTTAGCAGGTGGGCCATTCTTAGTCACGTCGGGGGTTAAGTGGTGCATCTTTTTTTTCAGTTGTACCTCGATTTACCACAAATTCGACATGCATGTAGTTCCTTGTCATTATCTCTATACAACATACAATCTTTTGGACATGCATCTATTTTTTCGATTTCCATTCCCATCGGGCACATCAATTTTTTTGCTTGGTATGTTGAAACAGGCAACTTGGCTTTTGGAAACATTTCATGTAACGCATCTAGTAGAGTTGTGAAACCTGTGTCACTCCAACCATTAACTACTTTAATGTTCATGAGTCTATAAATAGCAGATAGTTTGGTAAAATAGTCACAACCTTCAAACAACGGTGTTTCTGAGTCGACAAGCAATTTTTGAAATTGTTTTTGATCTTTTTCAGCAACATTATTCTCCAAATTATGTAACATCTCATTTAAACGATCATTATTGTATGACTCGTTGTTATGTTCGACATTACAATTGGAAACAGACGTGTTACTTTTAGCTTTGACTTCTCCATGAAAATCCCAACAAGTATACCTTTGCATAAACCCTTTTTCTATAAGATGGCTTTTAATAATTTTCAAATCGGCAAAACACTCCTAATTTAAACAATTTTTACAAGGACAATGAATTCTTGATTTTCCTTTCTTCACCCGATCATCTTCGGCAACTTTTAGGAAATGAGACAAATGCTCCAAGTATTCGATGCTAACACGTTCTATCTCGTACATCCATATACTACGATCCATCTTAAATTACACTTAATACGATAATACACAGTCACATCTTAAATGAGACAAAGTATTCAGAAAGCAGTTTCAAATGGGGAGAATCCGAAATTAACCTCTATTAAGTTATTTTCGGGCGGGAGTTAAACTAACGGCTCATGAGTTGCATTAAGAACGATTGTTTTCGGACGGGAATTAAACTAATGACGGGAATGTTGCATAAAATAATTGTTTTCGTAATTCTTTTAGAACATACCTTACTTCCAAGGGTCAATGAACCTACATTTCGGATACCATATAAAGACAATTTATGCAAAACATTCCTATAAATATAGAAAAAATATTCATGTTAGCTTTCATTTTTTTTTTTTTTTTTTTTTGGAACGGCGGCATTTTATTAAAACTAGCAAAAGCTAGAAACAATTACAAAGAAGCAATAAAAGCTAAGGGGTTTTGCAACCATCCTACCCAACTAATTTTAAATTTTGGATTTCTAGAGGAAATCCAAATAAAAGATTGAGAAACAAAACTATCCCAAATCAAAGCCTTTTTAGGAGGAGGAGTAGAAAAAATCAACCGGTTACGAAAATTCCAAATGCACCACATTAGAGTCCCTCCCACACCTTCAAAGATCACCCGCGCTATACGAGAAATGGACAAGGAGTCAAGCCAGCTATACCATTCCGAGATAGACAAGCAAAAAGGAATATCAAGATCCCACCATCTCGCCAATAAAGACCACAAGTCCTTAGCCATATCGCAAGAGAAGAAAAGGTGATTAACCGTTTCGATATCTTCGTTACATATGGAACAAAGAATAGAAGCAACGTCAATACCTTTCTTATCCAAATTCATCCTAGTGGGAAGCTTGTTGAGGGAGAGTCTCCATAAAAAAACATTAGCCTTAATAGGAATGTCTCGAATCCAACGAGTAGCGGAGGGGCTAACATCCAGAAATCTTGCGTCAATCATATGACGAGCAGAAGCAACGGTAAATCCTTTAGAAGTATCAGGCGTCCACGTCCATGAATCACAACGATCAGATAACGAGACATCACGAATAAGATCCTGCAAACTGGATAATTGAGAAGCTTCAACGCCTCCTCTAGCAGGCCTTCTAAGAAAGGAACTCCAATCATTTGGAGGAATCCGACTAGCAACCTGACAACTTTTATCAGTATCGAGCATATAAACGCGCGGAAATAAGGTCTTTAAAGGAAGATTCCCACACCAAACATCATCCCAAAATAGAATAGAAGAACCATTCCCTAATTTATGAGTACACAAAGAGAGAAGATCGATTCCTTTTGTTTTTAGGGAACTAACCATGGACAAGATACCACACCATGTACCTGTATTTGATGAGCTCCTGGAAACCGCGCGAATACCACCGTTATGCCCATGGATCGCCTTAATCACACTAACCCACAGGTCAGTCGAATTATGCAGAAAACGCCAGATCCATTTGAATAAAAGACCTGCATTAAGGGCAAAAATGCTGCCAATGCCAAGGCCTCCCAATTTCTTGCTAGCGAGACATTTATTCCAGCGCACCCAAGTCATTTTTTCGCACCTATATCACTACCAATGAAGAAATTGTTGCGCACAGATTCCAACATAGAGCAAATAAAAGCAGGAACCTTATAAAGAGACATGAAGTACGTGGGAAGCATGTTAGCTTTCATTTATACACAATAACAAATTTATATCCATAAACACGCAATTAGTGATTTTTATAAGTATAACATTTTTTATGAAAAAGTTTACATAAGTAATCAAAAAAAATCTAGTTAGTATTAATATAAATGTATAAGAAGTAAAACATACCTTTTAATTGTATGGTAATTATAAGAAAATTAATGATATTTTTCGAGTGTATTAAATCCAAGTTGAAGTTGTTTTGCGCTATTAAATAGCAGATTGGGCAGCTTTATTTTCAAAAATTATTTAGACCGGTGCATATGAAGGGAACCGGTCTAAATTGTTCGGAATATATAGACCGGTGTAAATTAAACACACCGGTCTAAATAACAGTTTTTTGGACCGGTGGTTTACATAGTAACCGGTCTAAATGTAAAAATTCCATATAGACCGGTGTTTTCTATTTGCACCGGTCTAAATAACTTTTGGTGGAGAAAATTCCACATTTAGACATGCGTTTTTTTTAAAGGGTCTAAATAAGGATGTATAAAAGCCAGTTTTTGTAGTATTGAAGACTACACAAAGGCTACCACTACGGCGACTATTAAAAAAACATACCTAAAAAAAACAAATAAAAAAACACACACCAAAACCAAAATGAAATTGCGGTCGGGAAGCCGACCCTAATATGCATTTGTGGGGGATATGCATTTGTGGGGGGTGGCGGGGCAGAGGGACGGACGCGGTCGGGTTTGTCGTTGGTTGGGTGGTTTTGGTCACCACTAGCTATAAATACTTATTATGGGACGGAGGGAGTACCAAACTGTAATCGTACAAGCTTTTTAAGTATCAAATAATTAATGTGTTTCGCCAAAAATATATGCAAACTAAGGCCAAAATTATATGCAAAGTAAGTCCACACTGGGTACTCTAGATGTGAACGCGTACATATTTATAAACAAGCTACAATGATGTGTGAGTTATTTAATTTTTGCGTAATCTCAGCTTTTAACGTGTATTCCTGATGGATTTTACTTTTTCTGATTATTTAATCATGTTACAGCATATTGGTAATGTATACGGACGTAGAAAAAACAAAATGATCTTAAAGAAAGTCGATTGATAAACATTCGGGATGAGAAATCGCAAACTGAGTAATCTATATCCAACAGCTTTGAAACATCTAATATATATAAGTATATAACGCTGTTAGGCGAGATGGCAGTGAGCTCTAGAGCCATAACACGTGTGCGAGGTTTATTTTTTGGAGTCTCGGATTAAATACTCCGTTATATTTGAGGCCTCAAAATTCACTTACAATAAAAATTGTTAATGTCATATAATTTTATGTCATAAATATTTGTTAAAACTTAAGACAGGTCATCAAAATATTATATTTGGGTTTAAATAATTGGTATAATATATTTTTAACCATCATATAAGTTTTTGCACATCGTTTTTGTTCGCTCAGCAACGACACTGGTGAAAACAATCCACAACTTAGCATTATGAACTGGCCGATCACATAATATGCTGGGATTTTAAACAAATGTCGGGAATTTAATGTGGTAAAATATCTATTGATTATATCTAGTATATCAAAGTTTGGTGAATTGTCACTTACATTTATGCTCTAAAGAAAGCTTGAAAGTGAAGCATCACCATTGATTGCTAGATGACTATATCTTTTAAACACTCCAAGACATTTTGAAACTTTTTTATGCCACATACACACTATGAGGCCGGTTTCCCAAAACAATGACCAAATCATTTAATAACACCAAAACAATCACTATAAATTACGAGTTATTACACTTGAACGAAACACAAATATCCATCTCCCCTTGTTTCTCTATTTTTTTTACTCATTTTTGCTTATTTTGAAAAGATGAAGAAGGCGTTTTCTTTCATTTTTTTGTGTGCTTTCGTGATAGTGCTTCTGGGAAATACCCAGAAGATGAATGCACAAACTTGCAACCCACAAGAGTTGACGCCATGCGCTGCGTTTATCTCGAGTGGGGCAGCACCATCCATGGCTTGTTGTAGCAAACTGAAAGCACAACAACCTTGTTTTTGTGGATACGCGAAGAACCCTAGTCTTGGACAGTATATCAACTCTCCAAATGCAAAGAAAGTTGCTTCGGCTTGTGGTGTCCCCATTCCTAAATGTTAAAATAAATAGATCCACTTTATGCACCATGACTAGTTGTGCGACGACCTACTTCACTTGGTGATAGTAGTTTGAACAAGCAAAATAAGGCTACACGCCATTGTCAAATTTTTAACTTTTTGTTGTTCCTGTTTTTGTTATTATTACGCATTTTGTTGTTATGTGTGTATGTCATTTTCTTTCCCTCCATATACTTGGAATGTCTTTATTTTAATGTAGCCTTGCATTAATGCCCTTTTCCAAAAAGTCTTTTTTGTAGTAGTGATTTGTGCTTATATGATACCTTGTATATCGTACTTCATGTAGTTCCCACAATTTTCTTTATAAAATATTTGAAGACTTAATATTAATTGTCATATCCATTTAATGTCACATGATAATATAAATGTTGGAGTTCAATAATTCTAAAACCTATATAGTTACTTGAATTTTAAACTTGACTATTTTCATTTATGTTGAAGAGCTTAATTACTTGAGTGAGCTTGAACAACTATCTCCGGATTAAACCCTTGAACTAAGACGACTGACTCCAATTAAACACTCGAACTATGATTTATTTTTGCACGGCTATTCTTGACGAATACTTGACTTGTAATAAAAGACTTGAGCTTTAATACATGACTGCAGAATAATGACTTGAACTGGAAAGATTGACCTGAGATTAAACACTTGTCGAGCCTGAACAACTTGAAACTGAACACTAGCTTAAACACGAACTTCAGGGGCAACTATTGTTTATAGGCGTGACATCAAAGTTGAGATCAAATCACATCTATAAATATCCTAAGCTAGAGTACAATCAGGATCATGCAAAGATCCTGGCGTTGTAATGTATGGCAATAACATTTGATAAAATCTTATATCCAACAACAAATTGAACAAGCCAAGCCACAAAATAGATCTATTAAACCTGGCCATAATGTGTAGAAAAACTCGATGCTTTATTAAATACTATGGACCTATTCAACCTGGCCAAAATTGAATTGGGATTATCCCATCACCATCATGCATATCTTAGATAATACTGTGTTTTTTTTAACTTTTGTATCCCCTCTTGGTTTTTCACACACTTCTCTTGTTTTTAATCTGTTAGTATTGTTGATATCAATCTTGATATTATGTGAGTTTGATTTCTGTATTACCACAACCAATCTCTTTATTTTGTTGTGTGATCTGAGTGTTAAGTGTTATTGTAGTGAGGTTGAGTGGTGTCCTTCTGAAGAAGATCATTATTTTCTTTGTATTTGTTGATCTAACTCGTTTGAGGAGGATCTTAATTTTTACTTAATATATTCACCAAGGGGTAGTTGGTTGGGTGACATTTTGTGTTCTTGTGTGTTCTTACCATTTTTACATGGTATGAGAGACACTCTTCTAAGATCAGGTGGTTCTTGATTTTTTAGGGTTTCTAGGGTTTCGTGAGATTTGGAGGTTTCTTGACCTGGTGGTGTTATTGGTTAATTGAGGTCGTGTCTTTAACGGCCGTGGTGTATTTGACCGGT
Source organism: Chrysanthemum seticuspe (assembly GCA_019973895.1). NCBI lineage: Eukaryota > Viridiplantae > Streptophyta > Magnoliopsida > Asterales > Asteraceae > Chrysanthemum > Chrysanthemum seticuspe. Next base: position 185,474,282 of record BPTQ01000001.1, on the reverse strand, counting down.
TTGGGTTAGATCTGGTGAACGTTGTGGGATTATTGATTAGGGTTTGTTGAAACCCTAATTGTGTATTTTAGTGATCTTGTTCTCCTAGTGATTGTTGGTGTTTCTGGGCTCTTTCTTGATAGAAATAACTCTAGACTAAGTGAATCTAGAGTTGTTGTTGTTCTTTTTTTGCTGCTTCTGTTTTATAGTTCTGCAAGTTGACTTCTTCTCTTAAGATAACAAGTTCTTGGTCGAGTGGGTGTAAACGGGTTCGGTTAACACCTTGACTTGCCACCTTGAGTGGTATGAAAACCTGCTCTAGCCAACCCCATTTCACTTGGCTAGATCTTTGTTGCATCTTGGGTGTGTGTTATTTATATTTTGTTCTTTATTTTTCAGTCTGTTGTGTCTAGAGTATTGAAAGTTAGGATATTGGGTTGTCTTGGAAGTTGTTAGTTGTTGTTTAATTGGTGGTTAATTGTGTCTGAAGGTGTTCAGGGTTATTTGCTGACATTTGTTTGTCTGATCGGTTCTGTTGATTATTGTTGCTTTCTACTATTGTTGGTTTCTTGTGTTTGTAAATCTGTTTGGTTTCTTGTTTTTTCGTTTGTTTGCCATCACGACTGGTCGTGCTGGTGGTAGTGGTACACTGCTGTTTTAATTAACAATTTAGATGTTGGAAATCCAGTACATATTCAGACTAATGATATAGTAGTACTGCTTTAATTCCATTTAAATTACTTGGAACTGAGAATTATAGAATTTGGTCTGGTGCTATGAACTTGCTTTACAAGTTAGAAATAAGTATAGTTTTGTTGATGGTACTTGTCTAAGGGAGTCTTATGCTACTAGTGATATTCTTACTACTCATTAGGATAGGTGTAATGCTATTGTTTTGACTTGGATTATGAATTCTGTTTCACAAGATGTTTATATAGGTTTGGTTTATTCTGAAAATGTTGTATCGGTTTGGAAAAAAAATACAAGAGACTTATGATAAGGTTGATGGTTCAGTTGTGTATAATTTGTTATAGAATAATAACTCTATCAAACAAGGTGGTAGTTCTGCAACAGATTATTATCATAGGATTAACTCTCTGTGGAGAAAATTGATGCTTTGACCAAACTGCCTAAATGTACTTGTGAAGTTAAATGTCCTTAAGATGCTAGTAAGGAATTGGGTTCGCATCAGTAGCTTATGAAGCTGATGAAATTTCTCATGGTCCTTGATGACTATTATCAGCCTCTGAGAACATCTCTTTTAACCAGGGATCCTCTCTCTGAGGTAGAAGATGCTTATGCTACTGTCTCTATAGAGGAATCCCACAGAGGGTTTCCTGAGACTTATAGTGTTTTTGAGTCTAAACTGAATGTTTCTTTTTTTGCTATTAAGTCTTTTAACAATAATAAGATGGTTTTTAACAATAACAACAATAATATTAGAAGTTATGTGACTAATACTGCTAATAGAGGTCCAAATCCTAATCCGAACTATAAAAATTGTGGAAAGATTCGACATACTATTGAAAGATGTTATGAACTCAGTGGTTTTCCACCTGGTTTTGTTAAAAAGAGTAATGATGTTAAGCATGGTGGTTTTAAACAAATTTTTAATGCCAATGTTGATGTTAAACAAAATGAAATACAATAATCTGCTGGTCCTTCTTCTGGTTTTACTTCTGAGCAGATGAAGAAATTGTTTTCTTTGATCAATGAAACTCCATGTGGGAGCGTATATGCCAATTTGTCAGGTAGGGCTTCATTCTTTTTTTTTGGGTAAAAGGTCTAAAAGACTTGGTAAATATATTACTCCAAAAAAACGTTTAAGTACAAAGGATATGGGTGAATCTCATATCTCAGCCCGTTACATAGGCGAAAAGCTTACATAACAAGATACTTCCTATTTTCTATATAAGAAAATAAACCACTACACAAAAATAACATTATACTCCTATGGAGATAAAATTACTTCCTACCAAGGCCTTGAAGCTTGATACCATACGCGTCATAATAAGCATCCCGATTACCAGGAAGATCGTAAACCTGATCCGCATAGTTATCATAGTCATAGTCATCATAATCATCTTCACGATCATGACCACCACCAAATAGATTACTCGACTCATCAAAGGTGTTCTCAACAACCTCTTCATCACTATCAGACTTCACAATCTCTTCCACCTTAGTAAATGGGTTAACCCTCTTAGTAACAGACATATAAGCAACCTTTTTAATAGGATTTCCATTATCATCAACAAGAGTAGCTTTCCCATCCATAAGGAGTTTTTCAAACTCCCCAATTTTCTCAACAATTGGGGTATGATCAACATCGTTATCTTTCATTAAATCACTCACATTTGGAACATGTGATACATCACCTGTCTTAATTGAACCTACCTCATTTGCTTCCATTGTATTACCAGATATCTCTACATAAGTAGGATTGCCACAATCATCAGAAACAATCGTATTTAGAGCATCAAAAGGATTAGATGTAGCGATCCCACTCGTACTGGCCACTTCAGTGGCTTTCTTCTTTGTATTTTCTACCTTCTTGTGTTCAGGAGGAGGCGCTTTAGGTTGATACCTAAACTTAGGACCCACACTAGGTTTAAAACCTCCCTTACCTGGAACACTTTGACCACCATTCCTACCCTTATTCTTGTTATTAACAGTTTGAAAACCATCATTTACACTTTGTTTAGGCTGAGTAGGAGGTGGAACAGATTTAGGACAGTCAAGAAGCATATGGCCAAAAAGCTTACACGTATCACACCGAGGCGGTTTCCATTCGTATTCAACCCGAATCTTTTCAATATTAGAACCTGTCCCATCAAGTAAAGGTATCTCAACAGTTATACTCTCCCTAAGAGCCTGATCCGCCTTAACATCAATCAAGCACCTAGCAAAACTACTTCGACCCCATGATTCCAAGCACATTTGACTAGTGTATGAATCTAACATTTTTGGCGTACCAATCAGTGTAGCTAGGAGACTGAGACCATCATCAGAAAACATAACAAGGGGCACATCATGGAATTTAACCCATACTGGAATATTAGTCAAATCCTCTTTAAGTAGGTTGGTGTTTAGGGTCCAATGTTTAAGAATAATAGGGACATTTCTAATCATCCACGGGCCATCTTCAAGTACATCATCAACACCTTTCGGCGAATTAAACTTAAAGAAGAAGAAACCCTTTGCCTTCATCATGACTTTTTGAACGCCATACTTAGCTCACTTATTACGTACATAATAATCAACAACCGGGAAAGCAATACGTTTACCAAGAAAGTACCCATATAAAGTATTCTCAGATCTAGAGTTTACCTCTTCCACCACTTTCATAGGAACGGAAAGGTCCACTTTATTATTAGTATTGCTACACTTCAGCCTACGAAAATTAGACTTGTGCTTCAGAGTCTCATTAGAAGTAGCACCCGCATAAGAAACCGGCTTCTCATTTGATAAATTTGTAGTAGACAATTTCAGAACACTTTGAGTGTTAATATCCTTCTTCGCATTCTCATCAACACCATGCATTGCTTCCTCAAAACTCTGACAAGCATCCAAGACAACCTGAGCAGTACTAATGGTTACATCATCAATGTTATTAGGAGAAGCCAAATTCGCCATTGTTTCAGCCACACTAGAGTCCAACACAACCCGTGGTACCTCAAAACATTGGTCAGCATCAGGATAGGAACGTGAAACCGGCTTCACGTATTCAGAACCTGTCGCCGTTGAATCAATGTTGACCTCACGAGAACTAACATCAGATTTTCCAATAGATTTAGACACTTTAGTAGCACTATGTTTGTTAAGAAACCCTTTATCCATCTCTCAGAACCCACTTACAGTAAAGACAGCCAATGACAATCGAAAAAGATAAAACCCTAACTAAAAAGTTAGGGTTTTAAGCGTAAGCACCACAAAATCTAACCTCCAGTCATGTAAACGAATGAATATGAGTAATAATGATAATTGACTTGCTGATATTAAGCAGCAAGATCAACCAAACAGTAGGCCCTATTGGATAGTAACACCAAAGCACTCAAAAGATAACACAAGCGAGAGTATATGAAAATAACTTGCACCGACCCACGATACTAAGTAGCTAAAGACAATTTAATTAATCCAACCGACCTATGAACAGCTGGAGAAAGAATTAAAGAATTGTGAGTTCGACTTTTAGGGTACCGTGTTCGCTTTTATCGCCAGAGAGAGAATCGACTTTAGGGTTTTTTTTAGGTAGGGCTTCATTGTTTATAGAAATGTTTGGTTTAATATCCTTTTTCTGAGTTTTTCCTTGCCAACTCAATCATACTGTTAAAACTATTACTTTGGGGTGGATTATAGATTATGATGCTAATCAGCACTTGACTGTGTCTACAGTTGGTATGATTAATGTTGTTGATATAACCAATCTTAAAATTACTGTTGGTCATCCTAATGGAACTCTTGCCACAATAAGTCAAGTTGGAAGTTTAAAATTAACTAATATTGTGGTTTTGTATGATGTTTTGGTTGTTCCTGGTATTGTCTAAGTTTACTGTCCGTTAATAAGTTGATTAGAGATAGTAAAATATTTGTTGGTTTTGATGAGGATAAGTGTTATATTGAGGACTTGAAAAGGGAGATAACTTTGGGGACTGGTAGTGAATTTGGTGGTCTTTATCTATTTGATATGCAATCTGATAATTATGTGGTTAATGTAATATGGTTATATCTTATAATGTGTCTAAACTAGTTTGGCACAACAGACTGGGTCATCTTGATGATCCAACCTTGTATGTGCTTCAGTCTGACCTTGATATTTCTAAAAACACATATGTACTTGTATGTGAAGTTTGCCATAGGGTTAAGCAAACAAGAGATCATTTTTCTTTGTCTGATCATAAGTTTAAGAAGCTTGGTGAACTTGTTCACCTTGACTTATGGGGCCCTTACAGAGTTGCTAGCAGAGAGGGTTATGAGTATTATTTTTTTTTACCATAGTTGATGACTACTCTAGGGTTGTGTGGTTTTACTTAGTCAAAACTAAGGATGAAGTGTTTGATGTTGCTGATGCTGACACTACAAGTGAAGCAGATCACTTGAATTTTATGATGGTCAGTGGTTGATGAGTGTCTAAATACTCATCATTTTTGTACTGTTAAAATGCCAAAAACATCTGAAAACACTCAGAAACACATCAAAATGATAAAAATATCACAAACAAGTGTTTTATATGTTTTAAATGCAAAAACATCAAAATCTGATGAAAAACGTATCAATTTTGCATAATTGGCAGTTTTAGTCCCCCAAGTTTGAAAATATGTCAAAAATAGTCCCTGGTAATTCAAAAACTTGCAAAATATCATTTTAGGTCCATAAGATTCAAAAGTTGTCAAAACAAACCCTTTAAAGTTTAAAAATCACAAAATGACAACTTTAGTCCTTTAACTTTGAAAATTGTCAAAAATAGTCCTTGGTTAATTTAAAAAGTGAAAATTATCAAGTTTTAACCTTGTACTATTAATAAATGGCAAAAATGGTCCTTATGATAAAACTTTTGAGAAAATTACATAATTGGTCCCTCAAGTTTCAAACTTGACAATTTTGGTCCCTAGATTTGTAAAAATGGAAATTAACAACTATGGTCCTTGTTCTATTATCATTTGGCAGGTTTAGTCCTTATGAGAGCTTGGGAAAATGTTCAAGTTCAGCCCTTCAACTTTGGCTAAATTGCATGATTAGTCCTTGTTGTTAGTTTCTATACCAAACGGACCCTATATTAATAACTAAGCCCAAATCCAAGTCCAACACTTTGACCCGGCCCAATATTTAAAAAACAGAGAAACCGCGCCACTGTAGCTCCATCTCCTTCACGCCTGTTTCACCAATACCAGTGGTATTTTACCACTTGATTTCCAATCCAGCTCACCCCAAACACCTTTCCACCTCTTCCCTTCCACCTCCACACAAATCCAACTCCAATTAATGCAGAAAACCAACTCTTTGAAAAATGGCGCCAAAATCAACATGTGGCATATCTGACTATCTGGCTTAATCCAATGGTCAAATTGTGGTGGGAAAGACTCAAGAGTGTCGACAAGGAAGAAACAAGTCAATAAATATCAAGATTAAAGCAAGAGAAAAAATATCTAGTATAATTTTAATTTTCATTGTCGTTTTAGCTTAAACTTTAATATCAGTGTATTTTAAAGCTTTTAAATCTTGTATTTCATGTTTCCAGTGTAACATAAACCCTTTTATATCATCAATTTCAGTATTAAAGTTCTAATCTCAGTTTGTTAAATTTCAAATTTCAAAGAAATCTCAATATGTTGCAATGTTGTTAGAAGTTGTTATTTTGGACTTAGAAGCTCATATAAGCTCCTTATAAAGCTTATAAAAGCTTTTAGATAACTTAAAAAGCAGTTTATTAGCCAAAGTCAAAAATTCACAAAAATACCAATTAAATAGCTTAAAAATAAAAAATCCATGGTTCAAGGTTCTAGCACATTGGAGCAGGGTATATTTTGGATTGCCTTGGGATTAGTGCTTCATGGGAAGCTTTAGGATGTGTTTTCAGACCTTGGTTCTCAGTTTTCAGTTGGAAGCCAATTGTAAGCCTTTTGATCAAATTTTGCATTTATGTGTTTTAGTTGTCCAAATAGTGTAATATCTGTTTCTTGATAATCATTAGTTATAATTAAGTGTTCTCAAACCATAAAATCAGTTGTTTGTTAATTTAAATTTATAGTTTACAAAAATTTCATTTTCACAGTTAATTTTGCATAGTTGTAATTTCTCAATATTATGTTGTTATTGATATGGTTTAGTGCTTATTCAGTCTTAATAAGTGATAATATCAAGTTTAAAATCATGTTCATGGTCTGAATCTTGGTTACTCTTTGAAAAACTCAAAATCTGTGATTATAAAGGGTGTTTGGATTTGTTCATTTCACTGTGTAATAGGTTGTGCAGTCTTTTGTTTGTGCTTGTTTCCTGTCATACTAGTATTCAAGCACTCAAACAAACAAGGAAAATTAGTCCTTGTTAATGAAAAAGTCAAAATCTCTTCTAAAATCATTTCACTGATTCACTGTTGGAATTTAAAGAGTAGAAATCATCACAGTAGCTTAAAATTGGTTAGCATAGCTTAATATTATCTTAAAACACTCTAATATATTATAATCAGTCATTAGTTTTAATTCAAAGTTCAATAAAGTCAACCTTAGTTAGTTCTTATAAAAGTCAAAATTTCCAGTATTAGCAGTTTTGGATAAAATAGAATAACCTAGATAGGACTTAATATTGAGTTTCATGATTTGAGCCTCTGGAATATAAAAATCTAGCTGCTCATCTCTATCCTAGTGTATTTTATATTTTCTCAATAGCTTATTTACTAGCTTAACTTTTAGCTTATTTCAAGTGCCATTTTCAAAAAGTGCCCTGCACCAAGGAATTTGTGTTAACTGCTCTTTTTCATAGGCTTGTAGAGAGCTCAATTGTTGGTCAAAACTTGTGATATTTGGTTCTTTGGAAAGCCAATCAAGCCTTCTAGAGGTCCCAAGTTTACATTTTCATTTTCTAGCTTGTTTACCAGGGCTGCATGAGCTTATCAGTTGTCCAAAATAAGTCAGTATACACTGAGTCTAAACTCAGTGTATACTGAGTTTTTCTCAGTTCTTGCTAAGCTTATCAAAAGCTCATAAGAGCTTTTCAGAGTCTGATTTTTGGTATACTTGCTCTCAACCAGGTTTAATACTAGTTCCAATTTCTACTTTTTACTTTTAGCTTATTTTGTGATCTGTGCATCAGCTTAAAGTAGAGTACCAAAATCTGTTTTGCTTATTCAAGCTCAAACATAGAATCTGTGTTATCTAGTAATCCAGAGGTTCTAGTTTGTTGTTTTTGGTTGTAATAGAGTTCTTTTAGCTTAATATAGCTTCTGTGTAGGTTTGGTAGCTTTTGGTTATCATTTGGCTGTTTCAAGTGCTTTTTAATAAGCAGTTTACATAGCAGTAGCTTATTTCTATACACAAGACCATGTTTTTCTATTTTTCTTAGACTCAGTAGATTAAAATATACTTTTCCTGAAATTTTCATTATTTTTTATAACTGTTTGCTATTTTTCTTAATTAAAAACAGTTTTTAGGTATTTTTAAATAGCTTTTAATACAAATAAATTATAAAAAGTCCAAAAAAAATGATTTTTCAATTTTCTTAGGTTAAGATAAATATAAAAGTAATAAAAAGTATTTTTCCATAATTTTCTTAGTTTAAAAAGTATTTTTTAGCATTTTAATTAGTTTTAAATAGTTTTAAATTAATAATAAATACATAATAAGTCTAAAAAATATATTTTTAGTTTTAAAATAAGTTTTATCATATTTTAGACTTTTCTAAGTTATAATTTCATTTTTCTAGGTTAATTTTGTATTTTCTTGTATTTTAGCACAATTTAAATACTTAATAAATAGTTTTTAATTAATAATAAATAAATAAATAGTTGTAAAAATAATTTTCTTTTCCTAATAATTTTCTTTTATTATTAGGATTGTTAAAATATCATTTTCATATTTTTAGGTCTTTTATTTCTTTAAAACTCACTTTTTATTTTGTACGTAGACGTAATTTTATTTTAAACGTAAGTTTTAAGTTGTAGTTTTTAAACGTTCATCGCCTTTAAAAATAGTGATAGCGTTTATTTAATAGATTTTATCTTTTATTTCTTTTAATTTGCATTTAAGTCGCCTTAATTTGTAGATTTTCTCTTTTAGTATAATTTTCCATCGAAAACCTTATCGATTGCTATCCTTAGTGATCATTCGACCATCTGATTAAGTGTTTTAACACCAATTCATCCTCCGTGGGACTTAACGACCCAGGAATTCCCTATATTCCTCTGATCTTAATTGCATTTGCGTCTGAGCTGTTTTAAGTCTGTTTGACTTAAGAGTTGGCTAGTCCAGAAGGGTACGGCTTCTGGTAAAGACAAATCAAATCCGTTGAAAGCTGGTGGTTTGCTCAAAATCACATGGTTATCGGTGTACCATGGTTCTTACTTGAACTGAAACATTTGGCTACTCCAGAAGTAATGGCTTTTGGTAAAGAGATAAAATCCATTAAATTTTCTCAAATCATTGCTAGGGACTAGCAATATCTTAGTGTGGGGGATTGATGAGTGTCTAAATACTCATCATTTTTGTACTGTTAAAATGCCAAAAACATCTGAAAACACTCAGAAACACATCAAAATGATAAAAATATCACAAACAAGTGTTTTATATGTTTTAAATGCAAAAACATCAAAATCTGATGAAAAACGTATCAATTTTGCATAATTGGCAGTTTTAGTCCCCCAAGTTTGAAAATATGTCAAAAATAGTCCCTGGTAATTCAAAAACTTGCAAAATATCATTTTAGGTCCATAAGATTCAAAAGTTGTCAAAACAAACCCTTTAAAGTTTAAAAATCACAAAATGACAACTTTAGTCCTTTAACTTTGAAAATTGTCAAAAATAGTCCTTGGTTAATTTAAAAAGTGAAAATTATCAAGTTTTAACCTTGTACTATTAATAAATGGCAAAAATGGTCCTTATGATAAAACTTTTGAGAAAATTACATAATTGGTCCCTCAAGTTTCAAACTTGACAATTTTGGTCCCTAGATTTGTAAAAATGGAAATTAACAACTATGGTCCTTGTTCTATTATCATTTGGCAGGTTTAGTCCTTATGAGAGCTTGGGAAAATGTTCAAGTTCAGCCCTTCAACTTTGGCTAAATTGCATGATTAGTCCTTGTTGTTAGTTTCTATACCAAACGGACCCTATATTAATAACTAAGCCCAAATCCAAGTCCAACACTTTGACCCGGCCCAATATTTAAAAAACAGAGAAACCGCGCCACTGTAGCTCCATCTCCTTCACGCCTGTTTCACCAATACCAGTGGTATTTTACCACTTGATTTCCAATCCAGCTCACCCCAAACACCTTTCCACCTCTTCCCTTCCACCTCCACACAAATCCAACTCCAATTAATGCAGAAAACCAACTCTTTGAAAAATGGCGCCAAAATCAACATGTGGCATATCTGACTATCTGGCTTAATCCAATGGTCAAATTGTGGTGGGAAAGACTCAAGAGTGTCGACAAGGAAGAAACAAGTCAATAAATATCAAGATTAAAGCAAGAGAAAAAATATCTAGTATAATTTTAATTTTCATTGTCGTTTTAGCTTAAACTTTAATATCAGTGTATTTTAAAGCTTTTAAATCTTGTATTTCATGTTTCCAGTGTAACATAAACCCTTTTATATCATCAATTTCAGTATTAAAGTTCTAATCTCAGTTTGTTAAATTTCAAATTTCAAAGAAATCTCAATATGTTGCAATGTTGTTAGAAGTTGTTATTTTGGACTTAGAAGCTCATATAAGCTCCTTATAAAGCTTATAAAAGCTTTTAGATAACTTAAAAAGCAGTTTATTAGCCAAAGTCAAAAATTCACAAAAATACCAATTAAATAGCTTAAAAATAAAAAATCCATGGTTCAAGGTTCTAGCACATTGGAGCAGGGTATATTTTGGATTGCCTTGGGATTAGTGCTTCATGGGAAGCTTTAGGATGTGTTTTCAGACCTTGGTTCTCAGTTTTCAGTTGGAAGCCAATTGTAAGCCTTTTGATCAAATTTTGCATTTATGTGTTTTAGTTGTCCAAATAGTGTAATATCTGTTTCTTGATAATCATTAGTTATAATTAAGTGTTCTCAAACCATAAAATCAGTTGTTTGTTAATTTAAATTTATAGTTTACAAAAATTTCATTTTCACAGTTAATTTTGCATAGTTGTAATTTCTCAATATTATGTTGTTATTGATATGGTTTAGTGCTTATTCAGTCTTAATAAGTGATAATATCAAGTTTAAAATCATGTTCATGGTCTGAATCTTGGTTACTCTTTGAAAAACTCAAAATCTGTGATTATAAAGGGTGTTTGGATTTGTTCATTTCACTGTGTAATAGGTTGTGCAGTCTTTTGTTTGTGCTTGTTTCCTGTCATACTAGTATTCAAGCACTCAAACAAACAAGGAAAATTAGTCCTTGTTAATGAAAAAGTCAAAATCTCTTCTAAAATCATTTCACTGATTCACTGTTGGAATTTAAAGAGTAGAAATCATCACAGTAGCTTAAAATTGGTTAGCATAGCTTAATATTATCTTAAAACACTCTAATATATTATAATCAGTCATTAGTTTTAATTCAAAGTTCAATAAAGTCAACCTTAGTTAGTTCTTATAAAAGTCAAAATTTCCAGTATTAGCAGTTTTGGATAAAATAGAATAACCTAGATAGGACTTAATATTGAGTTTCATGATTTGAGCCTCTGGAATATAAAAATCTAGCTGCTCATCTCTATCCTAGTGTATTTTATATTTTCTCAATAGCTTATTTACTAGCTTAACTTTTAGCTTATTTCAAGTGCCATTTTCAAAAAGTGCCCTGCACCAAGGAATTTGTGTTAACTGCTCTTTTTCATAGGCTTGTAGAGAGCTCAATTGTTGGTCAAAACTTGTGATATTTGGTTCTTTGGAAAGCCAATCAAGCCTTCTAGAGGTCCCAAGTTTACATTTTCATTTTCTAGCTTGTTTACCAGGGCTGCATGAGCTTATCAGTTGTCCAAAATAAGTCAGTATACACTGAGTCTAAACTCAGTGTATACTGAGTTTTTCTCAGTTCTTGCTAAGCTTATCAAAAGCTCATAAGAGCTTTTCAGAGTCTGATTTTTGGTATACTTGCTCTCAACCAGGTTTAATACTAGTTCCAATTTCTACTTTTTACTTTTAGCTTATTTTGTGATCTGTGCATCAGCTTAAAGTAGAGTACCAAAATCTGTTTTGCTTATTCAAGCTCAAACATAGAATCTGTGTTATCTAGTAATCCAGAGGTTCTAGTTTGTTGTTTTTGGTTGTAATAGAGTTCTTTTAGCTTAATATAGCTTCTGTGTAGGTTTGGTAGCTTTTGGTTATCATTTGGCTGTTTCAAGTGCTTTTTAATAAGCAGTTTACATAGCAGTAGCTTATTTCTATACACAAGACCATGTTTTTCTATTTTTCTTAGACTCAGTAGATTAAAATATACTTTTCCTGAAATTTTCATTATTTTTTATAACTGTTTGCTATTTTTCTTAATTAAAAACAGTTTTTAGGTATTTTTAAATAGCTTTTAATACAAATAAATTATAAAAAGTCCAAAAAAAATGATTTTTCAATTTTCTTAGGTTAAGATAAATATAAAAGTAATAAAAAGTATTTTTCCATAATTTTCTTAGTTTAAAAAGTATTTTTTAGCATTTTAATTAGTTTTAAATAGTTTTAAATTAATAATAAATACATAATAAGTCTAAAAAATATATTTTTAGTTTTAAAATAAGTTTTATCATATTTTAGACTTTTCTAAGTTATAATTTCATTTTTCTAGGTTAATTTTGTATTTTCTTGTATTTTAGCACAATTTAAATACTTAATAAATAGTTTTTAATTAATAATAAATAAATAAATAGTTGTAAAAATAATTTTCTTTTCCTAATAATTTTCTTTTATTATTAGGATTGTTAAAATATCATTTTCATATTTTTAGGTCTTTTATTTCTTTAAAACTCACTTTTTATTTTGTACGTAGACGTAATTTTATTTTAAACGTAAGTTTTAAGTTGTAGTTTTTAAACGTTCATCGCCTTTAAAAATAGTGATAGCGTTTATTTAATAGATTTTATCTTTTATTTCTTTTAATTTGCATTTAAGTCGCCTTAATTTGTAGATTTTCTCTTTTAGTATAATTTTCCATCGAAAACCTTATCGATTGCTATCCTTAGTGATCATTCGACCATCTGATTAAGTGTTTTAACACCAATTCATCCTCCGTGGGACTTAACGACCCAGGAATTCCCTATATTCCTCTGATCTTAATTGCATTTGCGTCTGAGCTGTTTTAAGTCTGTTTGACTTGACTGTTTGGAAGCAATCAAATTTTGGCGCCGCTGCCGGGGAGGCTGTAAGCGTGTTTCTAGCATTATCAGACCCGTACTTGCACATATACCACAATTTGTAAAAAGTTTTCTGTAAAGTTAATATAAACCAAAAAGTTCATTAACACTTTTCCTAAAGTGTTATAAACCCAAAAACAATATAAAACAACAAAACAATCGTAACGTTTTCTGTATTGTGTTTCTTTTAAGGTGATTCTTAAAGAGATACGATCTGGTTAAACGGGACGATACCAAAAATATTGTCAAAAGTTTTTAAACCCCATCAGCACAAATCATACCTACGTCTTTTCAGTGGTACTTAATTGAATACATAAAAATCAACCACCGCAAATCAAGGCAGTGCACTACCTAACTGGGGGTGCGACCATTAATAAGTTCCCGAACATCAGATTTAAAACTTGCCTTTGTGTCACTTGTGATTTGGTGTACCTTTTTCAAAGAAGCCATTTCATCTGTGATTATTGGTTAAGTTCACTTGTGTTTTGCCTCATTTGTTTTGAAAATTGGTTTTTATACTTAGTGCATGCGCACTCGTTCTTCCAGTTCTACAAGTCCACTTTCCGAACTTGGAAACATTCCTCGTAGACGTAGAGGACGTTCAGCTCTTTCAGCCGTGACTGAGGAACGTCTACCACCACCACCACCTGTCGAAATGGCAGAAGACAAACCTATGAATGAGCTTCTCCAAGCACCCATCGAGGGTTACGGAGATGCCATTGTTGTCCCAGCCATTGTGGCTGATACCTTTGAGCTCAAGACCGGGTTGCTTAATCTAGTAACCCAAAGCCAATTCTATGGTTTTGAGCGGGATGATCCTCATGCACACATTCGATGGTTCAATAAAATTGCATCAACCATCAAGTACAAGAATGTCCCATCCGAAGCTATCAAGCTTCTTCTGTTCCCATTTTCTCTAGAGGGACAAGCCCGGAATTGGCTTGAGAAACAACCCCCTCGTTCTATAGAGACATGGGAAGATCTAGTTACCAAGTTTGTTAACGAGTTCTATCCTCCATCCCGAACCACAAGTCTTAAGAATGAGATAATGAAATTTTCTCAGAGATTTGATGAATCATTCGGGGAGGCATGGGATCGTTACAAAGAATTGCTCCGCAAGTGTCCACATCATGGTTTTACCGAGTTAATGCAAATGGATACTTTCTATAATGGTCTGAGACCAGCTGACCAAGACTCTCTGAATGCCTCCGCGGGAGGTAATTTCCTTAGCAAAACCACCAAAGAAGCCTTACAAATAATTGAAAACAAGTCCCAGGTCCGTTCTTTCCGCACTAAGACATATCAAAATCAGTCTAATGCCGGACCTTCTACTTCATCTCCTGTGAACACATCTAGCACCGATGCTAAGATTGATAAACTCACAGATGCTGTTCAGGCTTTGGTTCTTGCTAACCAGAAGAAAGTCACATTCTCTCAGACACCAACACATGGTGAAGTGAAGAAAGTTGAAGTTTGTGTCACTTGTGGTGGTCCTCATGCATACTACAACTGTACTGCCACTGATGGTAGTCCGTTTGAAGCAAATGCTATAGCCGGTACTTCAAATCAAGGAGGTAATCAATACCGTCCTCAGAATGAACCAAACTACCGTGCTAGCAATTATCAGGCACCACCCGGTTTTAACCAGAATCTTAACCGGAATCAGAATCAACCTAGAATGAACCAAGGTTATCAAAACCAAGGTAATTTCTATCCTGGACCCAATCAAGGTTTCCAACAACAAGGGAACCTTCATCAAAACAATTTCAATCGTGGGAATGAATTTCATGGGAATGTGAATCCTAATCAAGGGAATTTTCAACAACAAGGTCATAATCAAAACATTCGACCTCAAAATTTCCCTCCTAATCCACCTCCCATCATTACTCCTCCAGGACCATCATCTGATGAGTTACTGAAGCAGTTTATGAAATCCCAAGATGAGATGAACAGATTGTTGGTCAGTCAGATCGCTGATCTGAAGAAGTCTTTAAATGATCGACCCTCGAGCTCAGGTACTTTACCGAGCAACACGATCGCGAACCCGAGGGGCGATGCTAAGGCGATCACGACCAGAAGTGGTGTTTCATACAATGGACCCGCTATTCCTACTACCTCTACTTCTTCTTCTCTTCCAAAGGTAGTGGAAAGTGAACCGAGGACACACAATGGACCTACGACTCCTATGCCCCCTCCTCCTGTGGCAATGAGTCAAGTTACCAAGGAAACAACGGACAAAGTGCATTATTCAAATCCAAGTAATACCGCACAAGTCCCACCTTTGGTAGTCCAACCTCAAGTTGTCCAGAAACACAAGTCTAATCCAGGAGTTGTTTTTGAACCACCTGTAGCTCCCATTGAAAATATCAAATCCAAATCTTCTATTCCATATCCATCACGTTTGAATGAGCAAAAGCTCCGTGAAAAAGCTAGTCATCAAATGGACAAATTTTTCCAAATTTTCCAAGAATTACATTTTGACATAAGCTTTGCGGATGCTATCATGCTGATGCCCAAGTTTGCATCAACTCTCAAACACATGTTAAGCAACAAGGAAAAGCTGTTTGAAATGGCTAAAACTCCTCTTAACGAGAACTGCTCTGCAGTTATCCTGAAAAAGCTTCCTGAAAAGCTTGGAGATCCTGGGAAATTTCTCTTACCTTGTGTATTCCCAGGAATGGTTGAATGCTTTGCCCTAGCAGATCTTGGTGCAAGCATTAATCTTATGCCATATTCAGTGTGGAAGAAACTTTCTCTTCCGGAACTCACTCCTACATGCATGACTCTCGAGCTTGCAGATCGTACAATATCCCGTCCTCTTGGCATTGCCGAGGACGTATTTGTGAAAGTAGGAAAGTTCCATTTCCCAGCTGACTTCGTGGTTGTTGATTTTGATGCCGATCATCGGGTTCCTCTCATTGTTGGTCGAGGATTCCTGAGAACGGGCCGTGCTCTCATAGATGTATTTGAGCAAGAAATCACATTACGTGTTGGAAATGAAGCTGTCACTTTTAACCTTGATCAAACTTCGAGGTACTCTGCAAATTATGATTCTGAATCGGTTAACCGAATAGATATCATAGATGTTGCTTCTGAAGAGTATTCGCAAGAAGTTCTTGGTTATGATCATAATTCTTCGAGTGATAATCTCACTCATTCATCTCAACCTATCATCGCCAATTCTACTCCTTCTATCACCCCATTTGAGGAAAGTGACTTCATCTTAGAAGAGATTGAAGCATACTTATCCAGTGATTCTGTACCATGGGAAATTGATCACGCTCCAATTGATATTGAGGGGGACATACTTCTTATTGAGAAGTTGCTTAATGATGATCCATCATCACCCCCTCACTCTAGTGATTCAATTCCTGATGAGATTAATCAAAATGAGATTAATCTGGAGGGAGATTTTCTTCTTGAGAAGTTGTTAAATCATGACATTTCTCATCCTCTCCCTTCCATCAAACTTCATAACAAGGAAGTCAAGTCAGTTGAGAAAACTGAAGAATTTCCTGAGGTTGAGCTTAAGGACTTACCACCTCATCTCGAGTATGCATTTCTTGAAGGTGATGATAAATTACCTGTCATTATTGCCAGAGATTTGAGTAAAGATGAAAAAGCTGCTCTAATAAAAATCTTGAAGTCACACAAGCAAGCAATCGCTTGGAAACTCTCCGACATTAAGGGTATCAACCCTGAGTTTTGTACACACAAAATCTTGATGGAGGATGACTTTAAGCCAGCAGTTCAACATCAGAGAAGAGTAAATCCAAAAATCCATGATGTTATCAAACAGGAGGTTATCAAACTTCTTGATGCAGGATTGATTTACCCAATCTCAGACAGTCCTTGGGTTAGCCCAATTCATTGTGTTCCGAAAAAGGGTGGCATAACTGTTATCACAAATGAAGATAACGAGTTAATTCCAACTCGATTGGTAACGGGATGGCGTGTTTGCATTGACTATCGTAAGTTGAATGACGCCACTCGTAAAGACCATTTTCCTCTGCCCTTTATGGACCAAATGCTTGAGAGATTAGCAGGGAATGAATACTATTGTTTCCTTGATGGTTTCTCGGGGTACTTTCAGATTCCCATTGATCCAAAGGATCAAGATAAAACCACATTCACCTGTCCATACGGAACTTTTGCCTATAGACGTATGCCTTTTGGCTTATGTAATGCTCCTGGCACGTTCCAACGATGTATGATGGCCATTTTCCACGACATGATCGGGGAAACAATGGAGGTGTTTATGGATGACTTCTCGGTCATTGGGGATTCGTTTCAATCATGTCTCTCCCATTTAGATAAAATGCTTCAAAGGTGTAAAGACACCAATCTATGTCTAAATTGGGAGAAAAGTCACTTTATGGTCAAAGAAGGCATAGTCCTTGGCCATAAGATTTCAAAGAACGGGATTGAGGTAGATAGAGCAAAAGTCGATGTTATTGCTAAATTACCTCATCCTACTACCGTCAAGGGTATTAGGAGTTTTTTGGGTCATGCCGGTTTCTATCGTAGATTCATTCAAGATTTTTCCAAAATCGCCCGGCCAATGACCCATCTTCTTGAAAAGGATGCTCCTTTTATCTTTTCACCTGAGTGCATCGTAGCTTTTGAAACATTGAAGAAAAAGCTAACTGAAGCACCCATTCTCGTTGCTCCTGACTGGGACTTGCCTTTTGAGCTCATGTGCGATGCAAGTGATTTTGCTATTGGTGCAGTCCTAGGGCAACGAAGAAATAAGCATTTTCAGCCTATTCACTACGCAAGTAAGACTATGACTGAAGCTCAAACTCATTACACCACCACAGAAAAAGAGCTATTAGCTGTGGTGTATGCATTTGAAAAGTTTCGTCCGTACTTAATCTTGACCAAATGTGTAGTGTATATGGATCACTCGGCTCTAAAATACCTCTTTGCAAAACAAGATGCAAAGCCGAGATTGCTCCGTTGGGTTCTCCTCCTCCAAGAATTTGATATTATCATACGTGATAAAAAAGGAGCTGAGAACCTGGCTGCTGATCATCTTTCCAGATTAGAAAACCCTCACCAAGATGTTTTCGAGAAAAAGGATATTAATGAAACATTTCCTCTCGAGACACTCAATGCGGTTTCTTTTCGTGGAAACTCTTCTACCCCATGGTTTGCTGACTTTGCAAATTACCATGCGGGTAACTTCATTGTGAAAGGGATGTCGACCCAGCAGAAGAATAAATTCTTCAAGGATGTTAAACACTATTTCTGGGACGACCCTTTCTTATTCAAAATCTGTGCGGATCAAGTCATCCGACGGTGTGTTTATGGACAGGAAGCTATTGATATTCTCACAGCTTGCCATGCTGGACCCACCGGGGGCCATCATAGTCCAAACTACACCGCCAAAAAGGTGTTTGATTCCGGGTTCTATTGGCCCACAATCTATAAAGATGCCCACGACTATGTCAAAACTTGTGATGCTTGTCAGCGTCATGGAAACATATCTCAAAGGAATGAAATGCCACAAAATGCCATTCAAGTTTGTGAGATATTTGACATATGGGGTATTGATTTTATGGGGCCATTTCCTTCGTCTCGTGGTAACAAATACATACTCGTGGCTGTTGATTATTTGTCGAAATGGGTTGAAGCAAAAGCTTTACCTACAAATGATGCCCGAGTAGTTGTGAAATTTTTGAAAGCTCTCTTTGCCAGATTTGGAACTCCTCGTGCAATAATCAGTGATCGTGGTACACATTTTTGTAATGACCAATTTGATCGTGTCATGCAAAAGTATGGTGTTACCCACCGTCTATCTACTGCATACCACCCCCAAACAAGTGGGCAGGTGGAAGTTTCAAATCGTGGTATTAAAAGAATACTTGAAAGGACAGTAGGTGAAAATCGTGCATCCTGGTCGGATAAACTGGATGACGCACTCTGGGCTTTTCGTACAGCTTACAAAACACCAATTGGGTGTACTCCATACAAGCTAGTGTACGGAAAAGCATGTCATCTTCCGATTGAACTAGAGCACAAGGCTTACTGGGCCTTAAAGCATGCAAACTTCGATATACAGACAGCCGGTGATCACAGAAAAGTTCAAATGAATGAACTAAATGAACTTCGTGATCAAGCTTATGAGAACTCTTTGATCTACAAACAAAAGACAAAGAAGATTCATGACTCTAAAATCAAAAACCGCGTTTTCAACGTTGGTGATCGAGTCCTTCTTTTCAACTCTAGATTGAAGATTTTCTCGGGAAAACTTAAGTCCCGCTGGTCTGGTCCATTTACCATTACTAAGGTTTATCCTTATGGTACCATTGAGTTATCTCAACCTGATGGTCCTAATTTTAAAGTAAATGGTCATCGATTAAAGCATTATTTTGGAGAGGACATTCCCCCTGTGGTTGTCCCGGATCTACAAACATTCCCCATGAACCAATGAATGCGGGGATCGAGTCAAGCTAATGACTCGGGAATCAAAAATAGTAGCACACACAATATGGGTTTTCACCCATGTTTCTGTCTTCTTATCCCCTTTCTATCACCCTAGTGTGGGGGAGTCTACCCACACTGTTGTATATTCTCAATCTTTCTAAAAAAAAAAAAAAAAAAAAAAAAAAAAAATAAATGTGTATATATCAAAAACAAAATAATGGCCGTAGTATTTCCCTTTTACGTTCTCAGTTTCGGCATAACCGCCGGTACTTTGAATATTGAGGGCAATATTCATTTCTTAGTGTGGGGGGGAATTCTCACGAATTTCATGTAATTATTTCACCCAATTCCCCCGTTTTTGGCCAAAAATTTTTTTTTTGGAGTAAGTGTTTTTCACTTACTCAGCAAATGGTAATCAGTCCGCCATGTCTAACCCACATAAGGATTGGCTAATCCAGGAGCAAACGGCTCTTGGTAAAGATATCTCAAATCCGTTTATGGCTTGCAATTTGCCTAAAATTGTATGGTGTTCAACTCACCATATCTTTAAACTAGTGAAAAGTTGGCTAGCCCGCAAGTTTATGGCTTGTGGTAAAGGCAGTGGAAAAACCATAATTGGTAATCAGCTCACCAAAGATAATATTGATAATTTATCTAAGAGTTGGCTAGTCCAGAAGGGTACGGCTTCTGGTAAAGACAAATCAAATCCGTTGAAAGCTGGTGGTTTGCTCAAAATCACATGGTTATCGGTGTACCATGGTTCTTACTTGAACTGAAACATTTGGCTACTCCAGAAGTAATGGCTTTTGGTAAAGAGATAAAATCCATTAAATTTTCTCAAATCATTGCTAGGGACTAGCAATAGTGGTCTCAAAGTCCCAATGATGAAGGGAGAGATTCATCAGTTGATTTCACGTTATCAATTTTGTATTCTCTCTTGGTTTTTCACACACTTCTCTTGTTTTAGTCTGTTAGTATCGTTGATATCAATCTTGATATCTTGTGAGTCTGATTTTTGTATTGCCACAACCAATCTCTTTATTTGGTTGTGTGATTTGAGTGTTGAGTGTTATTATAGAGAGGTTGAGTGGTGTCATTATGAGGGATATCATTCTTTCCTTTGTATTTGTTGATCTAACTCGTTTGAGTAGGATCTTAATCTGTACTTAATAAGTTCACCAAGGGGTGGTTGGTTGCGTGACATCTTATGTACTTGTGCGTTCTTACTATTTTTTACAAATCGAGTTTAGTTAGTTGAATAATAAGCCGACTATTTTTTTGGGATAAAGGGTTTCTCCGATAAATATATTACTCCAAAAAGGCGTTTAAGTACATATGATTTGGGTGAATCCCGCTTCACAGCCCGTTACATAGGCGATAAAACTTACATACAAAACAATACAATTATTACCCAACGGATATGAACTACTATACTCTAGAATACATTTGACTGAAGACCAAACATAAACTAACGTCTAACGGTCTAGAAAGTCTACTATCGTAAGCAGGGAAGATTAAATCTTCGCATTGATCATCTTCATAATATATGAGTTGTTGTCATAATATTCCTTGTTAAAAAATCAATAGGCATG
>BPTQ01000001.1:185184333-185444120 GCA_019973895.1 Chrysanthemum seticuspe | reverse complement strand
GATATCTAACTATCGATAGAAAAACCAGTTGACGATTCGTAAAAAGTCTTACAAATTTCCTTAGAGATGTTAAATTTTCTACAACCCTAATTTGTAGAGATTCCTTTAAACATTCTGAAAAATGCTTAGCAGTTGACCAAAAAGATAGCTATCAATCTATAGGGCTTACCAATACTAATATGTTTCTGTTCCAGATACTCGCTGCTGGTTTTGCATCCCCAACACCTATTCAAGCATAGACATGGCCTATTTCTTTGCAAAATAGGGACATAGTGGCAATTGCAAAAACGGGGTCTGGTAAAACACTGGGATATCTGATTCCTGCTTTCATGCTGCTAAAACGTGTTCGCAATAATCCTCAAAATGGACCCACTGTTGTCGTTTTAGCTCCCACTAGGGAACTTGCTACACAAATACAAGACGAAGCCGTCAAGTTTGGACGATCAATCAGAATATCTTGCACAGTGAGGCTTTAATTACTGTTTTTAGTTTTACATTTTCATGTATTGAGTATAGATCAGCTGACGAGCGTGAATATGGTTCAGTGTTTGTATGGTGGCGCTCCTAAGTGTCCGCAATTGAAGGAATTAGAACGAGGAGCAGATATCTTGGTGCACCTGAAGCCGGTTGAAAATGTGTTGCAGCTGGCGTCCAGAACGGTGGTGAAGATATATAACCTGGGCTTGCGGTAGTTAACAGGTTTGTTGCACGCGTCGCACCACAGTTGGCCATTGCTGCGGGTAACACCCTTTTTGCATTTCCCGCCTCCGCAATCCGGGTAGTACCCGCTGTTCTTAGTATGGATGCTAATGATTTCAGCCTCACAATGGAATGTGATAGCCTCCTAACAAATATACGGTTAAAATCTTAACAGGTAATATTGCATCACTTACATATCTGAATGGTATAGATTAAAAAACAAAGTACATATTTGCATCTGTCACGACCCAAAGTTAACAGCTCCTCTAGGGTCCCAATTTGCGATTTAGTCGATGTAATAGGCAAAGTTGGCTCATCATCATCAAGACCACTACGATTACATGTTATCCTTAGCATTTTTAATTTAAAAACCATAAATGTTGCATAACATATTATAATTGGTACCTTATCTGAGACTTAAACACAACAATGGCGGGGATATCATCGCTATCCAGGATAAGGGTAGATGAACAGCTAGAAACGCCCATTTGGCCTGTAAGGTAAACACAGTTAAAAAGGTGTGACCAACAGGGTTTTTAATGCTAGCCGACAAGGCCTAAAACTAACCATTAAAATATTTGGCTGTCATGGAGGTTAAGATTATAGTGTACTTCCCAGAATGAGTAGACATCATCTTCAAGAATTGATCACCCAACTTTCCCCATAGGGTGACCCGTAAGGCACGATCCCTGATTCAGACAAACATAGGATATTCAATCGGACAACTTTAAGATGGGACCATAATAGATTAGTATGCAATTATTATCAAAAGAAGGAATCAATACCTTTCATTTATAAGGGGGAAATCAAGGTTCTTTGAGCGGGTTCTTGGTTGTGCAGATCTCCCAACAGTTGTAACAAAACCAATAACATCTGCAACATGAGAGCCATGAGTATTAACCTACAAACACAAATATATTTGGCACTCTATTATTTAAATTGTAAACTATGTACCAATCAGATATTTTTTTTCCGTAGGTTGGATCAGCATATTGAGTATGTCTTCAGCCATGTTTGGAGATAGCAGTTTAGTAAGCATTTAACATTTTTAACCAAGAACCAACGTCAATAATTTACGAACCCGAAAACCAAAAGAAGAGAACTGAATTTGGACATAAAGACAACATAAATTATAATCCCACTTGATAGCATACCTTTCACATCTTTTTTCACATCCCATTCAGGTGGAAACAATATAGAACTGGACTCTTTATTTATAAACTTCGTCTCATAAGTTAATCATCCCCATTAATCTATACAATGCAAAATCTCATGAAGAGTTTCATGAGATTTTAGTCTCACGAAGTTGAACTTAACTGTAGGTGCAAGATATTATTGACATACCTGTAGAGTAAACATGTAAGCTGATTCCCAACGCCCGCCCAATGCTATAGATATAACTAACTCTCATTATTCAAATATCACAAAAGAAATCTAAACGTATACCCAAACACCACGCCATTAAGGATTATTTATTTGTAGAAGGTCACCTTTTTGCTCACCCATATGCATCAATAAGAGTATTATATGTAACTGTGATAATGCAGGCATGAAAGACCCCCTTGGTATCTTTCAGTAGTCGGAGGTGCCCTTTATCTATAATACCGTCTGATTCTTATAATAATCATCTTTTCAAGTACCATGACTCACCGTCAACTTTTTATAATATTGTTATCTTAAATTTTGGTGCATATTATTCTATTTTTGAATGATTGGTTGTATATATCTGATTGCAATGAACATAGTAGAATCACCATGTTTTAGAGGTTGTCAAGTTTATACACAAAATACAAGCAAAACATCATGTTCAAATGAAGTGTACAACCTTTTTAGTGATGTAATGCCCAAATTATGTGCCTGTGATAACATGGGTATACCATCCTTGGGGTCGAATATTTGTAACGTATTTTGGATTCTCTTAAAAACAATACATGATTTCTTTTGGTTGAGATAAATATTTGCAATTATAACCATGTATTGCAGGAATTGGTTTTGGCCCATACTTTTTGTTAGCTTGGCTAAGTAAGAGATATCCCTACGTACTAAATTATTATTTAGGTATTGATTACTGTAAAAAAGCTGAATTTATATCAAATTAGTATGATTTAATCATAGTTTTTATATATCAGATATTTAGCTTTACTTTTGATTTTAAAATTTGATTCTATCTAACTTGCAAGAATGGTAAGCAACATGATACAATGGTATGGCGTGAACTTTTATAGATTGGATATTTTTTTGTAAGTAGTTTGTAACATCCAAGTATATGCATTTTTCTTAGTTTTTAACAAGCGCGCATAAAACATCTCCAACACCACAAGATGAACCCGAAGCATGAATGACCTACGGCCATGAAACATTCAGAAAGAGAGATCCTAAACTCTTACTCCCCACATCTTTAAACATTGGGATCACTGAACAAGCATTAGAACTTAATGAGGTATGTGCTTTATTTCGACAAGTGTTTTTTTTTTTTTTTGGTTGAAGTGGTGAACCTTATATTAACTTCAAAAGAATATATACAACCTTATACTACACTCAACATGTACTATGACAAGTCCATATCTACCATAGAGACTGCATTAGGAATACAACTATACCAACTTGCATCAATTAAGAACATTCAACACTTATTATTCTAACAATTCATAAAGAATTGAGATTTATGTAAGTTTTATTGGTTTTTCTGGTCTAAAATAAGTTCACTATCTGAAATAGAAAATTATACATTACACCTATGTTGCCTACCTTTCTATGCAATTATACCTGTTGTATGTATCTTTTATGAAGTTCAATTATGTTAAATGTTATTTCCAGGAAAAATGATGTCTAACTTTTCTTAGATGGTGTACAAAAGGGAAAGTATAATGAGCTCAATGCAGATTTTACCGGTTTACAGGGTTGTTCACTTGCACAAAAACGCTTGGTTGTTGTGTTCATTTTACATTCGGTATTTATAGTACATTTATTACCTGTATTCTCCATAGTCCTTTCAATAAATATTTTTGAATATAATTCTTTAAACCGTACCAACAAAAATTTAACACATATATAGAGCAACCAATTGATACCACCAGTCTCACTATGGATATACAAGTCTTCTAGATGAAAAGGTTCCAGTTAGTTAGTGTTAAGAACTTCTTATATTGAAGGACACATTTCTTTCATGGTGATAACTTAATCCTAATGTAAAGTCGTTATACATAATTAAAATATTTAAAAAAAGCCCCGTGTGTGCAAAATTCATAATGTTGAAAAAATTATATATGTTGTGTTATTAACCATCCACGCAAACCATACAATTATTTATAATTCTTTAAAAAAAAATTGTTTTATAATTTTGTTTGAAAATTTTAAAAATGTATTTAAGTTAACAAAAAACAACAAACAAATAATTATAAGTCATGCTCGCCCATTGGGCGGGCTTTGAAATCTAGTATATATATATATATATATATATATATATATATATATATATATATATATATATATATATATATATATATATATATACTAGACGTCGAAGCCCGCACGATGGGCGGGCATGACTTATGATTATCGTTGAAAAAAGTAAGTTAACAAAAGAAGATACAAACATAATAAATTATATATTGAATGGATTGAAAAAGAAAAGAAATATATGTTTATCGAATATGAGAAAAATATAAAGCTTCACAATCTTAGTGTATACAAACTTATTTACATGAATGTTGAGTTTTCTAAATCATAGATGAGCCAAGATGCCTTATTGACAACTTCATTCCAGAAACTTGACAGCCGACACATTTCATTGAAGCGTCCGACTTTGACCCGTTGCTGAAACATTTATAACTTCAGATAGACAATATAATAAAATATATTATAAGTTAGACACCATGGACTCATTAATAACATACATAAAGACTATTTGTGGATTTCAAAAATGGTGCCATGTCGTTCCTAATAGTGTATAAGGAAAATTTACTAACATTAGATTTTGAATTTCAATGTTTTGCCGTATAACTCTATTTGTAGTTGCGTCTCCATACACCTTTGTATCACCAACCTTTTGGATGCATGGAATAATTAAAAAAATACAGTTTCTAATTATGAGTTATGAAGAATAACTAAAAACAAAAGAAAAACATATCTTGGATAGATTATTTTGTGGGTCGAATCAAGGAAGATATGCAGCTGCAACCAAAAAATTACCAATGTTGATATAACATTTTTATCATGTACCATGAATGCATGTAAATAGTACGTGAATTGTGGTGAGCAAACTCACCACGTATTCCGTGTTGCTCGTTGCAACTGATGATTTGAACTTGCTAAACAGCTGCTTAAGAAGGAAGGGTTGATATATTTAATATATATAAATTAGATTAGAATCATATATTATCGTCATAATATATTTCATCAATGGTCAATGGATACAAAATGTAAAATCACCAAAAACAATATCTAAAGAAAAAAAATACAATAACTTACATTTATAGTCTTCAATCTAATTTTGTCAGTGTGAACCTAATTAAACATAATGTATTAGTAAGCTTAATCGATGAAATCAAAAAGACAATCAAGTAATAAAAAACAAAAGAAGGTTCATATTCTCGCTCTAAATCCCCTCGTGTACAAACCCTCACAATGATTATATTTTTTGTGTCAGTTAAGCACATAAAGACATGAAATTTACTTGCCTCTTTGGGGATTTTTGTGTGAGGTATCACATTCATAAACCGCCAGGGGAATTTGGTAATTTTGGCACCCGTTGAATCAGCAGATGCATGTACCATTTGAACATCCTGATACACAGTATTTATAGCTTGGATCACGTATAGCGAATATTCCAAGAGATATATCAAATATTGGTACAGAAGCAAATCTTTGTTGATAAGTATAATTTAAATGATCACTTACATGTTCCGTGTAAAAATAGCATAAGCATAAAACGATCGTGTACCTCGATTAATAAGATTATTTGATCTATTAATGGCATCAACGGCTTCTGAAGTATCTGTTGTAATAATGACAAATTGCAAGAACCTAATACACCTTAAAATGGATCCAATGGTATATTCAACTGACCTTCCATATGCGTAGCCGAAAGGAAGCCATCACAGTAAGAATTAGCATGCTCAAATATGTATTTAAAAGTAATATATGTTTGAGCCACCAGTGAACAACTCTTATTGGTTCAAAGTGTTTTGTACTACAGTTGTGGTTGGACCTATGATCGTTGGTCTGTAATATAATTGTGCTTAATTAAAAATAATAAATTATTTTTTAAGAGATTAAAAATAATAACTAAATAGACCAGAATCTTACCTTCTGATAATTGGCAAACTAATCACTTGTCGTACCCTACTAATTCCTACCTAGAAGGTGAATGAATCAAGCTGAACTCTATTGACTATTGTAAATTATTTATAAAAAAATTATAAAGTAGTAAACAAATGAAACGTTATAGTAACCACTGATGAACCACTGTGGAAAAGCTTTTATGTAACATGAAGCTTCCATGGAATCGCTCCACCAGTACCAATGCAAGGTTGTTTATATGTTGTTTCGATCCAATACATGTTTACTAACAATGGGGAAAAAATAATTAACTGCAGGCTAAGCTTTAATGATAAGCTATCTAATATGACTATCCATGTAGATGTTGGTGGCTCACCGCATTTAAAATATTAGGGACTCGAGACTCTTTCATTGCATCTGTAGTATTACGTAGAGGAGGTTGCATAATGTGTTGAAAAAGCCCAAGCTTAATGCTAAAACATGTATAAATATGATACCATGCATATATTACTTTTACAGATAAGGGAAATATAAGACTACTTTAGCATTCTAAAGTTATGAAGGAATACACGCCCGTCTTTGTTTGGTTCCAAAAGCATAAATTGGGCTTGGAGATAAACCAATTCATTCTATGTCAAGTCCTTTGATAGTGCCTGAAATTAACCAAAATATCACATCCACTGATTGCTTACTCAAACCACTTAAAGGCCCGTGTTTTAAGTCATTGCATATTGATATATTATCATTTGAGCAAGACTAAGAAGACAATACCTTAAGTGCAGCACGTTTGATTGGAGAAGCAGCAACTACAGCAAGCTGACTAGCTCCCTGGCTCGTATGACTAGCTCGCTGACTTTACTTTCACTCAACAGCCTAGCTCTAACAAGCCAACTCCGTTCCTAGTTTCGCTACCCTGCTTTAGCCTCCCCCCTTATAACGAGCAAGTAAGTATACTAGCCGAGCTAGCCGCATGAAGATACGATTTCACCAATTTATAAATTAAAATAATCAAGAGGATAGGATGGCTTTCACTCGACAACCATGGATAAGCTGTAGCAACAATCACAAATACGTACTCCATCACTATGTATACATTATTTGTATCTTCACATGCATCGTAAAAGTGAATCAGATGCTTATGACCTGAAAGAGCTCTCAATATTTTCACTTCTCTACGCACATCTTGATTGCAATTGCAGTTGTCATCTATGTAAATATGTTGTATATAATAAAACTATACCATGACTATCCAAAAGCAACATATTAAAAATCACTGATATAGAACTTCTTTTAGTTAACAGCTATATTACTTGATGCTTAGTGATATTAAATAGTATTGTACTCTTGCAGTAGTTTCACCTAAAATCAGTAACAAAGAAAACCCATTAACTCAATAGGCCTACTGAAATCAACAACGTAGTTTGAGTTCAAGGATGGTGGATTTTGTATTACCTTTTCTTTAAAACTCAACGCTTCATTCTCAGGGTCTTCTAAACTCTTCCGAAACGATTTTATACAAATTTTCAGCCTCTTCAAATTATCGGAAAGATAACCCATCATTGCCTAAAATACAGAAGAAGATGACTAATACACAGTTAAAAAACATTATAGTACCACAAATGAATGGTACAGTGAAGCGAACGTAATGAGTAACCGTTTTTAGAGAATTAGTGACTCTGGCAACATGTAAGATGTATTTTTTCTTTGGATAAGGCGATAATAGCCAATGGTTTTTGTACCTTCAAGAAGTTTTTGAAGGTATCATTTGTTGTTGTTGTACCTGGTGTCCATATTAGTATGTTTTCATCTTTCATAGGTAAAGACGAAATGGCAGACACCACAAAATTGCTTATTCGTAGCTGTCCTGAAAAAAGCAACCACATACACCCTCAAAACTTCATATCTACCTATCAAAACGCAATCAGCAGCAAATAAGCACTTTAATAAGCAACCCCAAAACCCTCATTCAAACTTGCTTACTTGAAAAACAAACTTCAATTGTTGCTAAATTGGTCAAATGCTTCATAACTGACTGTTACTTGTGACCAATTAAAAAAACTTATATTCATGTCCAGCCATTTAGCTTGCTTATAGGAAGTTAATAAATAAGCTATCTTGGCATCGACAACGTGTTTGAGATTTCCAAGTAATTAATGTATTTAAACTTAATCTAACCTTGACACACGACCTGGAAGAAACGTCTATTACATTGTACTATACATACACAAACATTAGAAATACATAAAGAAATTGTGTCAGTTCATATGAAAAATGTCGACTACACTATACTAAAGTTGAACTACAATGCATTGTAGCAACAACTTTACCGTTAGTAACAGGTGTCAGCAGTGTGAAAGGCGATATATGTGAGATGTCCAATGTCCCATACTTTAATTCCTTAACAATATCTTCTTTTTGTGGCTGCTTCCAGTATTTCTTCTCAACTTGCTTATTCAAATATCCACTAATCAAATTGTACTGCAAATTCCCTGTTTGGCTACCATCTTTCAAGAGCTACATATTTCATGAAAAGTTAAAAGAGTGGGAGTCACGAACAGTAGAAAGAGAATTGTTACAGGCGCTATCTATTTTGGAAATGATGTTCTGGTTATGATTAGAAATAGCAAACATGATGATTCATTGGTTTGTTTAGTTTTACATTCTTGAATCAGTCGATGCATGATCTTACGTTGGCTTTGAACTTATCCAGATATCTGTTAGTAGAAATCCGACAAAGTGCCATCAAGGGGTGTTTGTGTATGGTTTTATACAAACCGAAACATGATAAAAAAAATACTATAGAAGATAAGTTCGGTTGTACATTGTTAGCCATCTGAGGGTTAGGAAAATGACAAGTAATTAAAAGAAGGGGCAATCTTACTTTACAATTTTTACAATCTGACTTAATGTAGCCATAACTGCAACCCTTAATAGGAAATGATAAATGTCGCCTAGAAAATCACAAAAAAAAAAGCAGAGGGGGTGATGCATACCTGACATAGAGCTCTGTTTGAGTAAGTGTTTTCTGCAACCTGCAAAAAGGAAATTAGCATAAGTTCTCTAAACATTATGGTATATTACTTTAACTATGCTATATGAACCATTGATTTTTATCTGTTATCACCTATAACATAATCTATCCTACTTTATGTATATCTGCAATTATGAGCGATCTTAATGATATATGGAGTAAAATTTAAAATTATGCCAACCTGATTCACAAATTGCTTAACAGCCCATCCTCCTTCCTCCCCTCACATTGTTGCTAGACCATCTACCTGAATCAAAGTTGCTAGACCATCTACCTGAATCAAGCAGTAGGCTTTTTCTTTACAACCCAAGAGAATGAAAAATAAATTATACCAATAAAATCAATTCGAATGATGAGTAAGGAACATACCTTCTGGTCAAGAAGCGGCTCGATACATTTTTCAGTCATAGATCCCTATGATAAGACAGATATGCTTGAAAAACCGTAAACGCTGGATCAAACTTTATCATATATTCATTTCGTCATGCATTTTAGTGGGCAGGAGCAGAAGGTGCAGTGCTAGTACTACCCAACCCCATCTTCTATCCCAAGAGTGCAAGCTGATCAACAAATTCACCTCCTATCAGAATCTCTGTTGATCCGTAGATTATATGCTTAGCTGGTTGCTGACGTTGTGCAAGATGTTGCAAGCTTACATACTCCACATAGTTTCCACCACTAATCATAAACACAATCGCTTCTTTGAATGGTCCATTCATACGACTACTGCTTGCACCAGACTTTGGAGCACGAAGGTCAAACATGAGATAAGATTTGATCTCGGGATTTGGCTTTCCTTCCATCAGGGCTTCAACTATCCTTGCCATTGCCAATTGATGATCAACAGATAACAGATTCTTCACACATGTAGTTACTGCACTGATAGATTGACCATAAAGCTTCTTATCCCAATCAACAATGTTGCTTCTGCTTGCAGAGTTTGCTGATGGTAACGAAACATTTAATGACTTGATCTTTTTAACATACTGAAATTTACTGGTATCCACCTCGGCTTCTCTTAATGCAGATTCAACTGCTTCAACTTCTGACTGAGGGATGGTTTCGGTTGAAATAAGAAACATGATAGCAAAAATCGAAGCTTATCCATTTTAGTACCCTTCCCTTTAAGCACAGCAAGAAGTTCACCGTGGTCAATGCCACCTCTTGCCATCATCTCATACTCCTTTTTTACATAGGAATTAAGAGACCGCTCCTTGATCTCTCTAAGCAATGCGGTTGTAATGTTCATGTGTTTATCGATCATTTTCTTACGCTCGGTCAACTCAGGTAATGAATTCACAACATTCATTAAATGCCTTGTGTTGCCGATTAGCTCTGTTCCATCAAATTCTGCTCCATCACCCCCTAACAACCCAATGCTACAAATGACAACCTTACTAATCAGTACACAATTACAATTCAATATAAACATATGAAAGGGATACAAAAGACATTATTTTTAAGGTTAAGTAAACCTGTAGTTAGAGGTTGTTTGGAATTGCTTTCTTACTTGCTTATCTGCTTATTGTGCTTTACAATCTCTTGTCATCAGTGGTGGGTGTCTTATGTAGAAACCCTAAAATAATCAAACTCACATGAATATTTTAGATCTTTCAGATATAAAACTTTAAATCAAATGAGTACAACTACAAACCGTACATTCAAATAGAAGCTCACATATAAATCAGACTTAAGCAAGGCATCTCAGCATATGTTAATCTACCTGATGGTCAATATCACATTAACACAACAATTATGGTTGGTAATGAAAATCTGCGGACCATGGCTGTTGATAAAATAAAAGCATATTGTGGAGAAAAAGTTCGAAGTTTTAATGGAGCATCAACCTTTGTGAATGAACTTATAGTTGGGGTACCTGATGATGACAGTTGATAGGTTTGATAAATAGTCCGTGTGGTAAGTGATCGTATAACGACATCGGCCCTTCCGCCTTAACTGTGTTATCCGCATAATTGACTGCCCCTTTATATGGCGGCTTGACTCCTTCCGCCACCTTCACATTCGTCACTCTAATCTATCACATGCACTGGATTCGACGCAACTACAGCTACATGTATCCCCAAACCATGTTTCATCACACCTTCTGCTAACATTGTTTCGTTGATCTGATCATACGATGCAAGCTGGGAAGCTGTCACAATCCTTGGCCAGTGTACGGTTAAAGATGAGACTCTCCATAGGTCGGTGACAACCCCTTGCTTCACCATCCTGGTGATACCATCTGCTACATATTTGTAGTTCCTTCGTTCATCCATACATGCGTCAGTTATTTTGTGTCTATAACTTACAAAGCAATTTGGTATGTCTAAAGTAAAATTTATTGAACCATACAACTAATCAAGAGACAAAATTATCTATACTCACCACGTATATGTCTTTCTTTTGCGGGGCGTTCAACGTGGGGAGTCGCGTTGAAAATAATTATATCCAATCACTATACAGTTGAAATCAAGTTAAATAAATTAACGCTAACCAAATTTCATACGTTGTCTCAAATTCTAAACTGAATTCCAAAGAAAATATTTTCATACCTTGTAGTCACTACTAACTTTGGCTAAGTTAACAGTGGTACTATTCTTAATCGCGTGTACGGATAAAGATGAGACTCTCCATAGGCTGGTGACACCCCTTTGCTTCACCATCTTGGTGATACCATCTACTACGTATTTGTAGTTCCTTTGTTCATCCATACATGCGTCATTTATTTTGGGTCTATAACTTACGAAGCAATCTGGTATGTCTTACGACTAATCAAGAGGCAGAATTATCTATACTCACCATGTATATGTCTTTCTTTCCAGGGCTTTCAACATGGGTAGTCTCGTTGAGAATATTTATATCCAATTCCTATATAGTTGAAATCAAATTAAATTAATTAACGCCAACCAAATTTCTTACGTTGTCTCAAATTCTAAACTAAATTCCAACGAAAATATTTTCATACCTTGTAGTCACTACTAACTTTGGATAAGTTAACAGTGGTGCTATTCTAAAACGCACCGATAGCTTTGCGTGGTCTCTTGAGTTCTCGTTCTTCCAGTTTCTTTTCATTGCTTGTTGACAAAAATCATCTACTGAGTAGCCAAAGTTTCAGTTCCAGCCCGCTTCATTGACACAATAAACACCATATGTCATCGATGCCCACGATTTACCTAAAAAACTAAAAGCGCAAGTTAATGAATAATACATGTTTATCACCGTGTATTTGTAAATAACAGACATATATTGAAACAAACGAAGTAGCTTAATCTATGCGTTCGTTTACTTTGAATATGTAAAACCCTAAAATCTCAAATCGCGTGAAATGACAATTTTGCCCTCCAACTTA
Organism: Chrysanthemum seticuspe; assembly: GCA_019973895.1. Lineage (NCBI taxonomy): Eukaryota > Viridiplantae > Streptophyta > Magnoliopsida > Asterales > Asteraceae > Chrysanthemum > Chrysanthemum seticuspe. The sequence goes on along the minus strand of BPTQ01000001.1, from coordinate 185,431,761 downwards.
AAATTTTACCAACTCGGGAAACACGTCAACATCATTTAACAAGTTATATGATTAATAATATTCCTACATTATGAAAATAATTAACTTATGATATAAATTACAAGAACATAAATAATTATACTCTAAGTATCAAATAAACATTACAACTTGTACATAATTAACCTAGTCTTGAAAGAGGACTACATACATGATTGAAAGATAACTTGGAAAGTTTGAGAATTGGTCCTTGATTCCCCCATGATGGCCGGCCACTTATGCTCCAATTTAAGTCACCATATCAATTTTCATTAACCACATTTACACATTTCCATTTCATTTTAAAAACACACAACAAACCCTAGTTCCTTTTTCTCTCATCCATAGTGGCGGCACCCTATTTTTTTTCACCATTCCATCCGAAATTTTATCAAACAAAGGTGTTCCTAGGAGGCTCGTGATTGTGGGTAATCGATTGGTGGACGTGGTAATCTTGTTTGGCTCGAAAAGGAAGCTTGGTCGTGGGTTATATATTGTGTACGTGGGTTGGTTATAACCAAGAGGAGGCTTGGTTTGATTTTTGTGGTTGATTCTTGTTTCTTGTCTCGTACACGCTACAAGGGTAACGTATCGTCATCTTGAATCTCTTCCTCTTTGTTTCCTTTGTTCAATTCGTAGCACATAATAAATATAGGGCTTGTAATATGAAAATGAATCACATAAAATCATAAGTATATTTGTTACATAAAATGATAAAACATGAATACATAAAACCTTGATTTCTAACATATGTAATTCGAATAACATGAGATGTGAATATGAATACGAAACTGAATTTGGGTTCTTTATATGTCGAATCATATATGTATTGTTAAAGGGTTTAATGAGCTTATAAATTATATGATTACGTATATAATAAATGGAATTGTTAACGAATGATAAACGAGGGTGTTTTTGATTATGTAATGGGGCGTATAATATGGATTTGATGAAGGGATGGTTCGACCTAAATATGATATCAAATGAGGAGTCATGTAATCTTATGTTAATCGGGCTAAAATGGTTTAGAAACGGATTCGTTAATCATAACCTAAAAACTAGGGTTTATAATGTTTATGTCGATTTATTAAAATGAAGGGGTTGTTTTGTAAATTATGAAACTTGATGGATTAACTTGTTAACATACTAACTAATGGATTAAATGAGTAAAATGAGTAAACTTACTATATTTACACTTTTAACCCTATACTTTGCAATATTGACATTTTAAACCCTAAACTTTTGTAACTTGTCATAAATGATCCTTAAAGCATTATAATACTCATTTTCACAAATTAACTTGAGATAAGTAACTAAACTTACTAAATATGGAAACCTGCTATTTTTAGAAAGTTACTAATTATGGAAATCTGGTATTTCTGGAAAGTTACTAAAAATAGAAACATGCCTAAAATAGAAAGTTTCCTAAAATAGAAAGTACTTAAAATGGAAAGATTACTAAAATGGGAAACTTGCTAAAAATGGAAAGCCGTCTTAAACGAGTAATCTGATTCTTATATAACGTTATTTAATTCATATAGGTTCCGGGCGACGTGATTGATCTCCTTTCTTGACTTTACTTTCATTGTTGATTGCTTCGAATAAGGTACAGATATTCTATCCCTTTTCAGTAGGGATTTCTCATGACTTTCTTGTCCTTTGGCCTTATTCGCTTATGATATTTTGTTGCTATGATTCCTTGCTATTGACCCTCTGATATTGAACCATTTCTATTGACCCCTCTGTTACTGAACCTCTGTTATTGAACTACTGTTACTGAACCTATGATAATGAACCTCTGTTACTGAACCTTTGATATTGGATTACTGCTATGAACCTTGAATTGTGGACTACTGATATTGAACCTCTGATTATTATGACTGATATATTGCTACACTGTGGACCTTTGTTTGACCCTTCAGATTTATACCCGAGCCAAATACTGTTAACTAGTCATGGGGGTTCCATGACCGTGTCATTGATGCACCAATGGCATGACTCCAGTGTGTACAAGTGATGTTACACACCGTCCCTATACTGTACTGATTATGCGCGCTTCACTGTTATTGTTATGGCCACTACTGTTTCTGCAGGGGCGTATGGATGCATCCTAGATCTGTACTGTACTGTTACTGATATATATTGTTCTGGTGATGTGGTGCGTGTGTGCAATACACCCCCTCACAGTCTGGGAGCTGGCTACTCCACTGGTTACTGAGGTCTCCCCTCCTATTGTCTGGTATTCCGAGGTCACCCCTTCGAATACGATGGTTACTATTGATTACTGGGCTGCTATTGCCACTACTGATATTACTGTACTGTACTGTTGGCTCGGGATAGATTTCTGACAACCCTTACACTGTTGATGTACTTATATTGTGCCATCTGTTTACCCCAACGCACCATATTCTGTATTGACTACCCGTTACTCAATACCCTTATATGACTCACTCTACTACCAAGATATATATATATTACATTGCTTTGATCTGTCACACTCTCATTCCGTTACTTCATACTATTGTTCCATTCACGTACTGGGTTATTATATGCTTATTGAATTTGATTATGCTATTCATGATTTATGTGACTACTGATTTTCCTGCTATGATGTGATTAATATCTGAGTTACTTGTTTTCAACTGATGATATGTGATCTCACTGTTATGTGACCCTCTGAATTGTCTGGTGACCATGCTATTGTGTAATCGATAGTTTTGTCTGTTTATTTTGTGTACTTGTTCAGATAATTTCGTGGACTATGATTATCTGATAGTTTCCTTATCTGCTTGTTGTTGACCTGCCATGTTTGCATTTCGGTTTATGCTACGGTTTGATTGGGTAAATGGTTCAGCTTGTGACGTCTGGACTTGTTAATTTGTTTAGTTGCCCTGCTATGTCTTTAATTCATTTAATTATATCTTTATACTGTATTCCTACTTATTACGTGTGACTGTCATGTGTTGACTGCTGTTAGTACTTCCACTGTTATGATACTGGTTATGTTTTCAACTAAGGGTTTTTACCTGTGTGAATTGCCATGCTCACTTATTAATTAATTGCTTCCGCTTTCCTGTAGATATCTGTTTGGCTTGTATGTCTTCTGATTTCCTGAATTGATTATATGCTGTACATGTTGTGTGGATATGACGTCTGCTATGCTTGCTTATGTTTCAGTACTTGTATGCCTGGTTTGTATGTGCTTGTATGCTTGTCTTGATGTTTTGCTTGGCTTCGTTCTCCTTGTTATATGTGCTTTGGATATCTGTAAAATTGTGTCCTGCAGGATCCTCATTGACTCATTGTTCTCATTTCGCTGCGACTTTGTTATCCGTTTCCTTTGTTTCTTTTCGCAGTTCAGATTTTATTTAGCTTTCGTTTTGTTATATCTGTTCACTGGGCTTTTTAAGCTCAGCCGCATTTCTTTTCCTGCGGCAGGTGTTAGGTTTGAAGATGGGCTTTGATGGGCTGAGAGTTGGATTATTTTGAGTGGACCAACTCTAGATACCTTATTACTTGGATTTATTTTGTTGGGCTATTGTTTGGAGATTTCATTTTATTTTAGACATATTGGATTTTGTATTTTCCTTGTAAGTCATTCGTCTATATGACTTGGTACTTTATTCTTTAAGGCTTTTGCTTGTAAGATTTTATTTGTATGTTCTGATATGACACCAGAATGTGACACTTCTACCCTTGTCGGGTTGGGGTGTTACAGAATATGATTCTAATAAAATTATAGCCATTTATATATTATAGTATGCAACATAATTATCAAATAACTTGTTGCCTAAGTGGTAAACATACAAGTTATTTATACTAATCCTACAAACGACCCAAGTTCGAATCTCACCATGGTCATTTTTTATTAAATTTGAATTTTAGAAATAATTGCTTAAGAATTTCAAAAATTAATACATAAAATCCGAAAATTAAATATTATTGCTTATTAAATTCGAAAATTAAATATTATTACTTAGGTGGATAAAAATATGGACAACAAATGCTTATGTGGCATGAAAGTTGATTATTTGGCATTGAGGTGGCATTAATGCCAAATGCCAACAAATGCTTATGTGGCATGAAAGTTGATTATTTGGCATTGAGGTGACATTAATGCCAAATGCCTCCTGTTATATTGTTATATATAATATAGAGATATATAGGTTTGGGTTATTATGAAAATTTTCTTATAATGAAAAGAATGAAAAGGCATGTGGAGGTGACATGTGTCACCTTTGCCACATCATCATGCCACATCACCATAACCCCCCCCCCCTCGAAAAGAAAATTTTGGGGGAAAATTTTTTTTTCCCGCCAAATTTTTTTACTGCATCACAGTTATAAAGTTACTGCATCACAATCATAATTTTAGTGCATTAAGGTTATAAATTACTGCATCACAGTTATAAAGTTACTGCATCACAATCATGATTTTAGTGCATTAATGTTATAACCTTGATTTTAGTGCATCATAGTTGATGCACTTAACTATTAACTATGATGCAGTAACTTATAATAAAGATGCACCAAAACTTATTAGTGCATTAAGGTTATAAGTTACTGCGTCATAATTATGATTTTAGTGCATTAAGGTTATAAATTATTGCATCACAGTTATAAAGTTACTGCATCACAATCATGATTTTAGTGCATTTAAGGTTATAACCTTGATTTTAGTGCATCATAGTTGATGCACTGAACTATTAACTATGATGCAGTAACTTATAATAAAGATGCACCAAAACTTATTAGTGCATTAAGGTTATAAGTTACTGCATCGCGGTTATAAATTTACTGCATCATAATCATGATTTTAGTGTATTAGGCTACCTCCAATAATGCCTCAACCTATTGGGTTGGAGGAGGTTGCAGCGGGTTGGCATTGTTGTGGAGATGAGGGTTGGAGGAGGTTGAAGGGGATGTGGGTTGAGGTCACAACCTATTGGAGATGAGGGTTGAGTGTTTGTTTTGTGTGTGTGTGTTGTGTGTATTTAATTATTTAAAAGTTATTTTTGTGGGATATGTTTTTTGTAGTGTAGGTTGACTTATTATGGCTAAAAGGTTGTGTGTAGGTCGTATGAGAGAGAAAGCTGATGTGGCAGAAAAAATGAGGGTCGCTAAGGGTTGTTATTGGGGGTAGCCTTAAGGTTATAAATTACTGCATCACAATTATGATTGTGATGCAGTATTTTTATAACTGTAATGCAGTCTTAAATTTTGGCGGGAATTTCTTTTTCTTTTTTTTGCCCAAAAATATATTTTTTTTTGCGGGAAAAATTTTTTTTTCCGGGGGGCGGGGGGCGGGGGGGGGGGGGGGGGTGGGTGGGGTGGGAGTGGGAGTGGGGGTGGGGGTGGGGGTGACACATGTCACATGACATGGCATGGTGATGTGGCAAAAGTGACACATGTCACCTCCACATATCTTCTCATTCTTTTCATTATAAGTAACTTTTCTTTTTAACCCTACCCTATATATATATATATATATATATATATATATATATATATATATAATCTAGATCAAATAAGATCAAACTTAAAGTTGTTAAAATGAGATCGAACTAGAATTTGACAAGAGATACTCTTCTTACAATAAGAACAATTTTTTTATTTACTACAACTAAAATTGTTAAAATTTCGATAGATTTCTTTTTAAAATTTACGAAACCTAGGTGATACACTTTGATTAGAAGTTTAATGTGTATTACGTTTTTATATGTGTATCAGGTTTTGGAATAATTATTAGTGTAATGTGTATCAAGTGTATCACTAATCCAAACTCATGTATCATTTGGTTATTAGTTGCTAAAATGTTAATTTTTATTAAAATATTATTTTTTTTGTGTATGATTGCTAAAATTCTTATTTATAAATGTTTTAGTTGTTTTATAGATTTGATCTTATTTTTACAACTTTAAGCTTGATCTCACATTAACCCTCCCCTATATATATATATATATATATATATATATATATATATATATATATAGAGGCTGTTATGCATCTAAGGTTACATGCGAAACCTTCCGAAACTACGTCGTTTTGATTGAAATCTTTACAAAACTACATAGTTTTAGTTTCCTAATTTTACTCATCCATAAAAACACGGATCTAGCTTATTAATAATTCAAATTCCTGTAAAAGTTTGAATTTTTGAAATGCAGTATCGACGATTCGACGGACAAAACAGGTTCACCAAGATGAGTATCATCATTTTTTATTATTATAATATCATGAAGGTTGAAAAGGTAATTAAATATACAATCTTAATAATGGTCGACAGATATAGATAGCAATACTAGGCCCAGATGGTTCAAATACATAATTCAAATAAACGATTAGCATTGTGGAACTACATGAATTTTTGAGTTGAATAATCAATTAGACAAGTGTGATGTGAAAAATTGCTTCAATGATTGGTGGTTAGAAAAGATGGAAAATCTCATATGACAACTTAAAAGAAGATTTTGTTAATATGATGCAGTTTATGAAGGTTTCGCATGTAAGCTTACATGTGTGACAGCCTCATATTCACTTTCCTCATATATATAATTTATATATATATATAAGAATATAATTATATATATAATCCGATAAAATGCACGTGGGATCTAAACAAGCTAAAATACTCAACAACACTATCATTTTTACGAGATCACAACGGGGGAACATTTCACTTATGTGTAAGTGAGGATCATTAACTAAGGCAATGTAGCAAGTAAATTAACTTAAATCGTTAAGCACGCACACACACTATTGAATTGGACAATTCAATGATCTATTGAATAAGAATATTCAATGCTCTATTATTTTGGTCACGAACCAAAATGTTTATCATATTCTGAGACTCGCCATCTCATCATTTCTAGGTTTCGGTTTGGAACCTCCGCTACATTGTGCTTGATCTGTTTGTGCTTATTTATTATCATCAAGGTGAGTTCATAGCCTCGCTTTTACTTTTATTTGCAAACCCCGCAAGGGAGATACATGCTCTAAACTAGAACACAAGGTTTTTCATAAATGTTCGCTTCTTGATTATTGGAATTGCCTAAGTATTTAGCCATAAGTCCCATGTATCATGAATCATTAGTCACCGCAAGTGAACGCAGATATCGTGAATAGTACTATGGGGAGTAATGACCCCATCTTGGTTATAGGGAAATAACCGGAGCGCACCATATTTGAATTGCATTAGGTAATTGGCTATTACCTCCTTTGGGTCAAAACTTACGTACACCAGTAATTCGGTGTATGCAGTTGAGTCTTGGTTGCATGAGCTTAGCGCATAATAATCTGTGATTTTCTTTATAATATTGTTAGTTTACAATGATCATGCTCATATTCTTGTGTTCAACTGTTATTTAAACCTATGAACTTCACTCAACATTTTTGTTGACCTTTTTAAGCATATCTCAGGTAATCAGTGAAGATTATGTCCAAGACACGGAGTGGGGCATACCAAGACCTTTCTTGTGATGTAAACATAAAGTTGTCATTTCTTTCAAACTCATGCTCTTTATTTTGGGAAAACACTTGAACAATTTACAATATTTTGTAACAACTATGAGTTTTCGATGAATGATAACTACTTATAATTAAAACGCCTCTTTCGGGTCGTTTTCTATAATTGCTGACTATGATCTCCATTCGAGTAATACCCCGATTAGTCTTCCGCTATCATTATGATCTCAGGGGGTGTTACACTTATACACGTGCATGGTTGTAAGTTTCCACTTTACGTTTAATATTTATATATATAATCATGATCCGTTTGCATGAAATATGAAGAACTTGGTTCATACATTTTACAACAGACCTAATAAGGCACAATCTCACGGTTATTAATTAAGATGTAGATTGCGTAACATAATGCCATGATTCTATTTATGTTTACCATTTATAGATATTTCAAAAAAATACACTACATGTACAACTAAAAATATTCTCTACTTTGTGTGTTTGCGATTCGATTGTTGTGTCATCTTTGTCCAAATAGTAAAGAAAGGTTTGCATGACTTACTTTTACCTTGTATCCCTGTTCCACAAATATGTACATGGCCACATTTTGATTTGTCTCTAACAAAGTCACATTTGTTATTCGCCAAAACTAGTAAGTTGTGTGGTTAAAAGACCAGTGAAGCCACAACACAGTTGACGTAAAAATTAAGTTTTTGCAATAAATACAATGCATAATCACATAGTAGATATACTATATGATTTTTATAAGTTACAGATGAACTGTCAAACACTAAGATTACGCACGGCAATAAAGATCAAGGGAGTTTTTTTTTTTTATTTTACTTTTTTTTTGTTTAGCTATTTGTTACCATTCCTTTTTATTTCCTCCTTATATTATTTAATATTTGTTTGCCTTTGATGTTATTTACTTATTGTTGAATTTAGGGTTTTGGGTTTCTGAAGTGAATGTTTAAATTAGGGTTTTGGAGTATAGATTGATTGTTTAGTTAATTTTAATAATTTTTTATGTTGATTGATTTATCCGTATCATAACGATGTTAATTGTATTTATTATATTAAATCATAAATTATTTGTTTCTTATACGACTATTGTATTTATAGTGTAATGAGCAGGAAGATGAGTCTGAGATTGTCAAAGTTGTTGATGATTTACTCAAAATTAGAGTTTCGAGCTACATATCACAATATGTATATATATATATATATATATATATATATATATATATATATGAGGTTTATGAAGAGAATGTTTGAATTAGAGTTTTGAAGTACATATCTGATAACGCTACACACGTCGTTCGGGGTCAAAGGAACTTCCTTTTCTTCGAGCAAGTTTTATAACACCCTAGGCAGTGAACCTAATCGTTGTAGTGTAGTATTAGGGTAAGCCACGGGTATTGATATCGTTCTCTAGGGGAATAGGAATGCTAGTGAGAAGTTACTACGCTAAGGTTGGGGTTGACGAAGATTATTTTTTATCTTTTTATATTTTTAAGGAAAGGAAAGGTACGAATCTCGGAGTTTGGATTTGGGGGTTGGTATTTCTACCGATTACTCTACTTATCTAATTATCTAATCTAAGGTGTATGTAGTCTATGTCTAATTATTGTGTGCTCGTATGATGGTTTAAAGATGTGTTCACTTAGGTTTTATTACTCCTTAATTATCTCCTATTGATGGTTGAATTGTCACGTCCTTATTCTTAATCGCGTTGTGTGTCTAAAGTCGTAGGGTATGCGTTTGTCCCTAACTCTTTGAAACTACCAAAGGGTCTCGTCTACAAAATCTCTAGGAATTATAAACTCTAACTCTAAGGTACTCTTTGGATGGTTTAGCCTACAACTACTCTAGGTGTTATAGTCTAAGGTTCACAAAGATTAATCAAGCATTAACTACACAACGAATGACCTATCGCGTTACTAGATCATTAACAATTAAGATAAGAGACAACCAATCAATATTCAATAATTAAGTTTCATATTCCCTAAGCAAACACACAAGTAAATTAGCCGGACATGGAGAACATGCAAGCATACATACAAGTAATTGAAGACATAATTGAATTAATGAAGTAAAGTACTTATCTGGGTGTAAGATAGGGTTTGGAACCCTAAAATACTGTACAAGACAGCCTTGGTTCGGTTTAGGTTTTTACTCCAAAAGACTACACACTAAAACTGAAAAATTCGGATTCTATATATAAGATTACAATCGCGACGGCGTCACCCTTTAATTTGTGACGTCGTCGGGTCGCCGTCATTAGGGTTTCGTCTTGGCCACGTTAGTCTTGCGACGGCGTCACCTTATGCTTGTGACGCCGTCCCCTTCAGTCTCTGACGCCGTCTGGATCAAATCTAGGCCGTCTGAGTTGCGACGACCTACTCTTTTAAAGCCTGACACCGTCACTTGAAAATAAGCAATTTGCTCTCTGAGCCGTCACAAAAGTGATGCGACGGCGTCGCAGTTAAGCAGTGACGCCGTCCCCTTGTGTTTCAGCAGCTTGAGTGGCTCGATTCTTGACTTTGGCCATTTTCTTCGTATATTCACGCCTTTTCGTCCAAATAAGTGTCATTCCAGCAATTTGCCTTCAAGAGACCTAAAAAGTGAAAAGGAACGATATTAAGTAATAATGGATACAAAAGTGATCAAATAAGGGCTTAAACGACCTCTCAAAAAGGTACATTTTAAAACCTTATCAAATATCCTTACACTTGGTATTTGCTTGTTCTCAAGCAAATGTGCTTTTAGCCAATTAATTTATAAGTTAGGGGTCATGAAGCATTGGTTTAAAACAATCCACAACACATATAAGCCCCGCAAAAGTCATAACAAGCACGGAAATTACATACTAGCACCTCACATGGGGTGTTTGGATACTCACATCTCTCGGGTGTATATGAAATATAACAAGTTGGAAATGGAAGATAAACACTCATTAACTGGTCCTAGTACATAGATTACCATAGGCTTGAGAATAGATCAAACCTCCATCGCTTTGGCGTAAGCACCTAGGAAAGACTATCAAAGAGGTCTTTAAAGGGTTGTAATGTTAGGCTTACGGTAGGGAAACAAAGGGTTTGGTGGGATAGGCTATTTAGTGGTGGCAAGTCAAAAATCTCTATGTTACAAGCATACGAAGAATGGCGTTGCTAAGCCAAGACTCGACACTTTAAACTCTAGATAACTGAAACAAACAAACATAAATTTAAAGATAGATGTAGGATGGTAGCCCGTATGTTTTTTTTTCTTTTCTTTTTTTTTTCTTTTTTTTTTCTTTTTTTTAACACTCTATTTTTTTTCTTTTCACTTTTTCTATTTTTTTTCGATTTTTTTTTTCATACACTTTTACTCTACCATCTCTACGGTAACATAAAAATGACAGGGATTTATAGGCACATCCCTACACTTGAGTTTTTATTACTCTAACACTAATTTAACCCGAATTGAAAAGATCAAAACACTTGGAGTACATTATTACGCAAATAAAGGGAATTTGAATTTAACATTCCCTTCCCGTCATTTTATAAACTTTAACTTTTCCCATGAGTCCCAATCGTCCCAAAACGGTGTACAGAGGATATGACTCGACTTAGCAACTCATGCAAGCAACTAGATAATTGAACTAAGGGTTTGGGGTGATAACAATAATGCACTAGAAGTGAGTGCATACAAGGTAGGCTAAGGCGATTTGGGTGTACATTTGGGGGTGGGGTGTAAACAATGCTCTTCATTGATATTCCGGAAAAACCGAAACATCACGAGAACCGCGAAAAGGATAGGCTCTGAGGGGTTAACTAGGGGTATCGTGTACTAAAGATGAGTACAACGCAAAGGTGTGGGGGAATTACTCAACCGATGTGGAAGAAGTAATTATATTACAGGTATCAAACAAGGGTTATCCTAATGCCTCTTATCATTTAGTTATTCCTAACTACACAAGTGTAGTCTTACTAACGATCTCGGGATGCATCACAAAACAAGTTCTAGAATCTAATATACTACCGGTTCACACTCTAAGCATTAAAGATGAATGCTTTAATTCCTACTAATCTAAGGGTGATCCTCACATTTTGGGTGGAATTTAATTGGTAAAGGGTTTTTGTGCTAGTCATGCAACTTCCTATCCGTGAGACGCTTTTGTTAAGACTAATGGCCCACTCCTATATGTCATGAAAAATTTTAAATTTGGTGCCAAAATTACCCTAACCGACATTTTCTCATGGTTTATTACACAAATACAATTGGACAAAGCAAATAATCAAGGATAAGCATAGTTTCAAAGTTTCCGTTTTATTTTCCCTCCCTACACTTAAACTGAACATTGTCCCCAATGTTCCCCGAAAGTATCAAAGCTATGATAATGGAAGCTAATTAAAAACGAAAGAAACTAGTACTCCCCTGATTAGCTCGGTAGGATCCGTGTAAAGTGGTGGTTAAATCCTTTTCAAGAAGAATGTATGCGTGAAAAGTTCCTTCTAATCTTTTGTATCTTCTTCTTAATAAATTAAACCTGCACACTTGAAGAAAACAAACGAAACCTTTGCGTAAAATCGGCGGTAATAATATATATAAGACTCTATTAAACTAGGATATAATGCTTGTGGAATGGATGTTTACAGAATTTCTGGAAAATTAAGACCTGGAAAATTCCAAAAATTTATAAGTAGCTTAGAAAATGAGAAAAAAGTAATCTGTTGTTTTTACTCCTTCCTGACGCCGTCAGGTTGCGATCCTGACGCCGTCAGGTTATCCTGACAAAAACTGGTCTGCGATTTTCTCTGGAAAAAATTCTGGAAAATTTACATCTTTAGAATCTGGAAAAATTTCTGCAAAACATCCATTATGACTCGATACAAGCATTTGACTCGAACAAACACATATATATATCTTTTAATTAATTGTTATTCTCATATTTACGTTTCTTTTGAAAACGTGTGTAATCCTCCCTCCACTTATCCTTTATGTAAAATACCTTTATATGCAATTAAGACGAGGTTAAAAACAAAATAAAGCATTTTTAAAAATTTAAACATGAGAATAAGCAATCAATAAAAGATATATGACACTAACAAGCAAACAATTAAGCATGGGTTGCCTCCCACGAAGCGTTTTTCTTTATTTATGAGTCTTGTAGCTAGACTCGTAGTCGTGCCCCTACGTAACTTCATTACCGTCATCTCCTTCCTCATGACGGTCTCTAGTGGTTGGTTCCATGTTGTAGAAGTGCCCTATGATACACCTCTCTAAGAGTTCGTCCTCTCCCCACTCATTTCTATATTTCGGTTCTAAGTTCAAGCAATCCTTATAGAAACCGAAAATCTTGGCCATAACATAATCCACTCCTTTCTTTTTATCCTCCTCATTCCTATAATAGACCGACAGTTTAAGTTCCTTTTCATCATTAGAGAGTGATGAAAACTTCTCAATCTTAAACGGCATTTGGTAAGCTATGTCGTCGGTCTCATCCTTTAATCGCATTATTCCTAATGAGGGATCATAAGTCATCCCAGTGTTTTCTATGAAAGGTTTTCCTAGAATAACGTGGGACAAGCTAGGATCTATGGTCGTGCTAATATCATCCACAATTATGAAGTCCGTAGGAAACGTGAAACTACCTACATAAACGGGCAATCCCTTAATTCTACCAAGAAAATTACACCTAACCCTAGGATTATCGGGGTCTTGCCTAGTTGGGATAGGCTTCTTCATTACCCAATTATAGTAGGTGCTAGTCATTATGTTTATTGGTGATTTGCGGTCAATGTAGGCCTTGGCCACGAAAAGGTGTCCTATGCAACATGGTATGTTAAGATTCCAAGGGTTCCCAAACTTGATTCTAGGGCTTTTCCTAACATACATGTGACGGAGGTCACGCACTAAGTGAGGGTGGCGAGATAGCTCTTCTTCCGTGGGAAATTTATTGAAATAGTCATTGTCTACTTCATCTACTTCCTTGGTTGTTTCATTATCCTCAAGTATATGGTCCTCTTCGTCATTTGTTCTATTAGGTTTCACTAAGGTGATGGTATTGACGAATTGGACGTGTTTAGCTAACTTACTTGGGTCCTTAATCTCTACACCGGAAGGCTCGGGAGTTGAGATAGCATTAACCTTCCTATCACTATTGGTCATGGCTTTCAAGAGGTTATCTATCTTCCTATCCATCTCGGCTTGTTGTTGGTTAAAACGGTCCGAGAGCTTAGCTATTTGAGCTTCTTGGGATGCGACTAGGTGTTGCAACATCCCCTCAATGTTTTGTTGGTTAGGGCCATGAGATGGGGGCCATGAGAAATCATTGGAAGTGAATTCTTTGGTTTGTCCCCAATAGAAGTCGGGCTTGCCATTCCATGCTTCTCGGGTTTCATTGAAATTCCTAGGTCCGGGTGTTGTAGGGAATCTTCCTCCCGTTCCATTAATACGCGAGGATGCGTAGTCAACGGAAGCATGTTCGGGGAATCGGGTGCAAGTGTGCGTGTTATGAGGATCACCACACGGCTCACACGAGGAAGAAACTTTGTTCACATGGCGTGAAGACTTAGGATTTCGTAGGAGCTCATTAGGAATTTTACTTGATCTTCAAGCTCGATCATCCTACGGTCGGAAGATTGTGAGTCAATTGGAGGCAAAGAGACTGCCTTAACGGTTTTGGGCAACTCACGGGGGTCATTCCAACTTTCGTTGTCATAGAGAGCAAGGTCCTCTATTATACCCCATGATTCTTCCGCAGTGAGATCACTAAGTTTTCCACCGGCCGCTTGGTCAATGGATCGCTTAGTGGGGAAGTTGACATGATCATAAAAAAGTTGGACTTGGAGCCAAAGATCAATGCCGTGATGAGGGACCTTATGGAGCAAGTCCTTGAATCGAGCCCATGCTTTTGTAGAGAGATTCACCTTGACGTTGTTGGAACATCAAGATGTCATTCCTAAGTTTAGTGGTTCTCCCCGGTGGGAAAAATTGAGCAAGGAAGCGAGAGGTGAGATCATCCCAACTTGAGATGGAGTCGGCGGGAAGTTGCTCAAGCCAATTACTAGCTTGGTCCCGTAGAGAGAATTGGAAGAGACGCAGACGCGTGGTCTCCCGAGTAGTAGCATCAAGGCCGATGGAATCGACAATTTTAAGGAAATCCTTAAGATGCTGATTTGGATCTTCGGAACGAAGTCCATGGAATGCACATCCGTTTTGCACCAACCGGATGGTGTCGGATCGCAGGGCCGTGGTTTGGGCTTGATCGGGAAGCTCAATGGTGTTCCTATAGCCTAGGTGGCTTGGTCTCGAGTATTCACCAAGAGTACGGGCTCTTGGCGGGTCATTTGGTGGTAGGTTGATGAATGGTGGTTGGTTATCACCTTCCATGATGAAAAGTGATGGGATTACGAAAAAAGGTCACGAAGAAGGGGGATAGACTACGAGAAAGCTAAAAATGAGAAAAAATTACTTGATAAGAATCAAGAAAAGAAACCTAAACGAGGTGGACTACTAACTAGCTATTCTATTCCCCGGCAGCGGCGCCAAAAACTTGATAACGCTACACGTGTTGTTCGGGGTCAAAGGAACTTCCTTTTCTTCGAGCAAGTTTTATAACACCCTAGGCAGTGAACCTAATCGTTGTAGTGTAGTATTAGGGTAAGCCACGGGTATTGATATCGTTCTCTAGGGGAATAGGAATGCTAGTGAGAAGTTACTACGCTAAGGTTGGGGTTGAGGAAGATTATTTTTTATCTTTTTATATTTTTAAGGAAAGGAAAGGTACGAATCTCGGGGTTTGGATTTGGGGGTTGGTATTTCTACCGATTACTCTTTTTATCTAATTATCTAATCTAAGGTGTATGTAGTCTATGTCTAATTATTGTGTGCTCGTATGATGGTTTAAAGATGTGTTCACTTAGGTTTTATTACTCCTTAATTATCTCCTATTGATGGTTGAATTGTCACGTCCTTATTCTTAATCGCGTTGTGTGTCTAAAGTCGTAGGGTATGCGTTTGTCCCTAACTCTTTGAAACTACCAAAGGGTCTCGTCTACAAAATCTCTAGGAATTATAAACTCTAACTCTAAGGTACTCTTTGGATGGTTTAGCCTACAACTACTCTAGGTGTTATAGTCTAAGGTTCACAAAGATTAATCAAGCATTAACTACACAACGAATGACCTATCGCGTTACTAGATCATTAACAATTAAGATAAGAGACAACCAATCAATATTCAATAATTAAGTTTCATATTCCCTAAGCAAACACACAAGTAAATTAGCCGGACATGGAGAACATGCAAGCATACACACAAGTAATTGAAGACATAATTGAATTAATGAAGTAAAGTACTTATCTTGGTGTAAGATAGGGTTTGGAACCCTAAAATACTGTACAAGACAGCCTTGGTTCGGTTTAGGTTTTTACTCCAAAAGACTACACACTAAAACTGAAAAATTCGGATTCTATATATAAGATTACAATCGCGACGGCGTCACCCTTTAATTTGTGAAGCCGTCGGGTCGCCATCATTAGGGTTTCGTCTTGGCCACGTTAGTCTTGCGACGGCGTCACCTTATGCTTGTGACGCCGTCCCCTTCAGTCTCTGACGCCGTCTGGATCAAATCTAGGCCGTCTGAGTTGCGACGACCTACTCTTTTAAAGCCTGACACCGTCACTTGAAAATAAGCAATTTGCTCTCTGAGCCGTCACAAAAGTGATGCGACGGCGTCGCAGTTAAGCAGTGACGCCGTCCCCTTGTGTTTCAGCAGCTTGAGTGGCTCGATTCTTGACTTTGGCCATTTTCTTCGTATATTCACGCCTTTTCGTCCAAATAAGTGTCATTCCAGCAATTTGCCTTCAAGAGACCTAAAAAGTGAAAAGGAACGATATTAAGTAATAACGGATACAAAAGTGATCAAATAAGGGCTTAAACGACCCCTCAAAAAGGTACATTTTAAAACCTTATCAATATCGATTGTTTAGTTAATTCAAATATTTTGTTTTTAGTATTTGGTTTGATTTATCAATATCACGACGATGTTAATTGTACTAATAAGTTATTTGTTTCTTATACGATTATTGTATTTTAGTGAAAAATTATATGTGTCAAATATATGAAAAAAATAGTCAATTTGTGGTTTCTTATAAAGAATCATGGTTTGTCATAAATGTTTATTGTTTTCTAATGTACATAATCATTTTCTAATGGCATTATATTTACAACTCATGAACATGTTTAGTTCAATCATTAATGCAGATGATTTATTTAAAATATGAAGAGAATGTATAAATCAGGGTTTCAAATTTCATATCAGAATTTAGAAAAAGATTTTATGAAATGTATGAAGATAATATATTTGAATGCACAACAAAATTTATGATTTCTCATAAAGAATCATGGTTTCTCATAAAGATTTATTGTTTTCTTATGTATATAATCAGTTTGTTTCTTATGTATATAATCAGTTTCTGGTGACATTATATTTATAATGCATGAGCATGTTGAGTTTATTCATTGGTTCTGATGATTTATATATCATAATCGTGACGATGTTTAATTCCTGCTAAAAAATAAACAATATATTTTTCCTGAAAAATAAATCATGATAAGTTCTAAATTTTTATGATATATCTTTTTTCGACCATAACTTATCCAAATTTGAATTTTACCGACACCCTAATTATATCTTATAAATATAATACAAATTTAGAACTTATTACGTAACATAATTAAAATATATAATTTTTAAAACATTTAAAACATGCATCTTATATTTGGAACGATTCTAATAGGAAAATTTTCTTTTTATTATATTTCTGACAGGTTAATGTTATCAATAATTTGGTTTCTTTGTTTCTGATAGCTTTGAATTGCTAACGAAATAATTTTATTAGTTAAATACACCATAAAAAAAACAACAATAACATAAATATGAAGAGAATGTATAAATTAGGGTTGCGAATTGCATATCAGAATTCAGAAAAAGATTTTATGAAATGTATGAAGATAATATATTTGAATGCACAACAAAATTTATGGTTTCTCATAAAGAATCATGATTTCTCATAAACATTTATTGTTTTCTATGTATATAATCAGTTTCTAATGATGTTATATCTACAACTTATGAGCATGTTGAGTTTATTCATTATTTCTGATGATTTATATATCAGAATCGTGACGATGTTTAATCCATGCTAAAAAAAATTATAATCATGATAAGTACTAATTTATTTTGTGTGATATATCTTTTTTTTGACAAGATCTTATAAATACCACACAAATTTAAAACTTATCACATAACATAATTTAAATATATAGTTTTTAAAACATTCTAGAACATGCATCTTATATTTGGAAAGGATTCTTATAGGGCGATTTTTTTTTATTATATTTTTTACGGGTTAATGTTATCAATAATTTGGTTTTTTGTTTCTGATGGCTTTACGTTGCTAAAAAAATAATTTTAATAGTTAAATACACCATCAAGAAAACAACAATAATATAAATACAAAAATTCAATATGTTTAACCATTTCTTAATCGTTATTTTTGTTGAACGACTGGGTTCTGATTCAAGGCCAGAACTGTTTCTGATGAACAATGAATGTTTCATGTAGTATATTTATGACGGGTCAAGATGATACATGTGCATAATGATGTTTGTTTATTGTACGATTTCAATTTTGTAGGTTTTACCTTTAATTTATGTTAGTATACTATGTTTTTTAACATCTACGTAATTATAACTATTATTACTCTATGAATTGGTTAGATTTAATTTTTTTAAAAGCACATAAGTTTTTTTAGATGAAAAAGTGTCACATTCAAATTTTGAAAAGATATATACCATATAAATTTAAAACTTATCACGTAAAATAATTTAAATACAGAATATTTAAAACATTCTAGATTATGCTTCTTATATTTGAAAACGATTCTGATGGGGCGAATTTCTTTTTGTTGTATTTCTGACGGGTTAATATTATCAATAAGTTGGTTTTTTTGTTTATGATGGCTTTGCCTTGCTAACTAAATAATTTTATTAGTTACATACACTATCAACAAAACAACAATAGCATTATTATAAAAATTTAATATGTTTAAGCATTTCTTAAACGTTTTTTATTGAACAATTGGTTTATGATTTAACACCATAGTGGTTTCTGATAAACAATAATTTGTTCATGTATTATATTTCTGACGGGTTCAAGATAATACATGTGCAAGACCATATCAAGTAGTTAAGTGAAAACTACCATGTACAGGATGAGCTATTTTCACACAAAAGACAGAACAAACAAAACATATAAGAAAACCTGGAATTATGAGCAAAATTTACTTCATTTGCTGCAGCTTCTTTGCTTTATGAGTAAAACATCAGTTTACTCAGGAAAAAAGAAATTAAAGCTACATATTTAGCGGTGGTTTCTTGAAAACTAAGACTACTTAAACCCTGTGGGGTGATCATCTACATTAACTATGAAATATAAATTGCATGATTTAGCAAAGCTAATATTTTATATAATAAAAGAATTACATCATTTCGGAGTGATTTTGTCAATTCATTCTTATTAAAAAAAATTGGGCCAATAGAAGAGCTTGATTTTGCCATGGAAGCAAAATCGTGTGATGTGATTGGTTAATAAAAGTCAAAATTAAATTGAATTTGGTCAACCTTTAATTAAATTGGTGGAGAAATTTGGTTGAGAAGAAAAACACATAAAAAGATAGGTGGCAAATTTGTGAAAACAAAAACTTAAAAAAAGATGCGGTAATTAATAAAACTTTACCGGTTAAATTTTAAAAAAATCTATAATGTTAAGTGTAATATTATAAGTTTCCATGTTTTTTAATAATATTGAAAATTAAACAAATACTCCCTTATACTTTATACCCCTATACTTTATAACTTAAAAATGCAATATATATGTTGTTTTAAACTCCAACATATAAATATACATAAGATTATATATATATATATATATATTTACTATATATGTTTATTAAAAACTCATTTATTTCATATTAAAAGTATGACAAATGTGGACACGAATTTCAATATTAAATATGGCTAAATTATTAAACGGGAATATAATCATCAAATTTTAAGTATGAGCTACTGTAATATGAAAGAAAGAAAAAAAAACGTGATTGTACTTATAACAACTACTCATGTAATTTTTATTTATTTATATAAGGATATGTAGAAAACCATTTTTAAAAAACTTTAAGGAGTATATTTTAACTTCATCAACCTTTATTATGTGCAACTAAACTCGCATCTTGTGTACATCATAATATCAATAGTGAAATTTAAATAGGAACATCAACATCTATATCAGCTAAATATAGTTGAATCTTGAGTTATCTAACAAAAAATTTTTTACAAAATTTAAATATACAAAATTCTAATGGATATTAATGGATAATGAAAAACCCGTGCATAAGTATATAATTATATGTAATTACCTTTAAAGGCACAATATTCAACATTGATATAATTTTTTTTTTAAACTCTGTGCATGCACAGGTATTATAAGAACACTAGGTATCAAACTAGCATAACCTCTTCATTCGGTGCCCACGAGTGTCACATCACATCCACATCACTATAACAAACTTCCACAACTACCCCCCCCCCCCCCCCCAACTCACAACAAACCTCAACTTACTCATTTGGGTCCCACCACTTATAACTTTATTTTTTTTATTCAAATTTTCAAATAAAATAAATTCATTTAATTAAAAATAAACATTATACAACACAATAAAAAATATACGAAACGTAAAATATACGGTAAAAAAACATATGTACTTTCTAATTTAAACACAAGTAAAATAAAAATATTAGTTTTACACTTTTGAATTAAGAAAAAAAAAATCAAAACACTTTTTTTTAAACGTACAGTTCGAGCGGGATTATTTAAATTCAAATTCAAATTCAAAATCAAATTCAAAATCAGATTCAAATTGGAGCGGGATGATTCAAATTCAAATTCAAAATCAAAATTATATCTGCCTATATATACAACTCTAACATAGTTGTTTATCACACAACTCACATACAAAAAAATGTCCCGCAACGATTTCTCTCAACAATTCCCAAGTCCACCACAATTGCCAGAAACTACAACACAATTCCCTAGTCCACCACAACTGCCGGAAACTACCTTTCCACAAAAAGTTGAAGTTTATTCAACTCCACCAGAAGATGTCTTTCCGGTATTCCAACCGGAAAATGTATTTAACACTCCACCTCTTAACAATCCACCTGTTAACACTCCACAAGTGAATCTCCAAAACAGTCCGTTTGGGTTTAGTGAGGCTTATCTTCGTGAACTTGAGCAGGACGAGGAAGATATTAGAGAAAACGAGGCACGCGAGGAAGCTGCTCGTTTGGAACAGGAAGCCAGGGATGCTGAATATCTTAGGCAGAACTGGTTTGACATCATGGAAGGAAAGTATTATGCTGGCGAGTTTAATTCCTCTTCGAGTGACGAGGGTTACAACTCAGATGATTCGTACTCTTAATTTGTATTTTCAATTAATTTGGTGGTAGTTTGTATTAAGCGTATTATGTATTTACTGTTTTCACTTTAATTTTCAATTAATTTAGTGTTTTAACTTAAATGTTTAATGTAATTTGTGTGTTTAATTTTATGGTTGCATTTTTTTTACATATCATTTTTAACAAAACAATTTGCATTTTTTTCCCTCCAAAACACTTTACTTTATACATTTCATCTCCCATGTTAAAAAATAAATAAATAAAAACTAAAATTAAACCGTACACACAACCCCTCGTCATGCAGACGAAGAGGGAGACGATGGCGAGCCACGGCGGTGTCACGACGAGCCTTGGCGAAGTGCCACATAGGCACGGCGAGGGGTGACAACGAGCGACACCTAGTGCTCTAACTAGTATATATAGATCATAACATCATCCTCTTGTTAAGAGCATCCACTATGATAAACCTTTAAAAATGTTTATAATTATGCCGCATCACAAATACATAAACCTTTTAGATTTATAAACTTATTTCCACTATAGATAAAATTGTTAAAGCTTTAAAAATATATAACATAACTCAATGCATTAAATTATGAAAAGGTCTAAGATATTGGACCTCTTCATGCTATGTAAGCATGAAATTGATGTCCACTATGGTTAACAATATTATGGACCTCTTCATTTTTTTATAAACCACCATAGTGGATGCCTTAAGACAAGTAACATATGTTTAGTCACACGTTGGGAACTTACGATATTAGGATAAGGAAACGGACGAATGGAGAAAAGCACGATTAGCACAAGCAAGACATGGATCGACACATAATTATATTCATTTTGTTAAATGTCGTCATCGTAGACTTGCAGTTCCCATTATGTTCCCATATGTGCGTTATTAAGTTATTATATATTGGTGCATTTATCTGATTGGCTTGTGCAGACTGTAGTGTGCATATCATGCAATCAAATTAATCAATTGACACAATGTGATCATATTTGCAGATAAGCATAAAACCTGTTACTTGTTATTGTATAGCTAAAGAAATTTGCATTTAAGTTATGACAATGAAGGAAGATTGCAAGCCCAACGCATCATGGAAGACGGTTAATTGAGAACTAATTGTTTCAAATACTGCTTCTAAATGGTGAGCCATGGTCATGGTATGGTGGCTAGCCATTGGCGGCGCCAAAACTCATGTCACATAAGAATGGCGAGCCCTCGTCGCCACGGTACCCTTCGCTCTAAATCAGTCAAACTTAATTTTAGTTATAAAAACCACTCAAATTATATAATTCTTTTACTAATGTCGCTCGAAGTCTGTTTTTACTACATAAATCATTCAAGTTTAGATATTTTTTTAATCTTTAAACATTTATTTAGTCATGGAATTTTGTAAATTAAATAATTATTCAATTCGTTTATTATTTGTGGTACATAAAGTTGGTTGGATGAATTTAAATTCGTTAAATTTGTTTGTAAGATTTTAAATTTTGGATAACAAAAATAAACGACAATAGAAAATAAACAAAAAAACAACTAATTGTCTTTGTTTAGGGCTCGTTTGGTTTGTAAGTGGGTTTAGAATTAGATTTGGATTTGGGATTGGTTTGAAAGAAATAAAAATGATTGATACTATTAATGTGGTTTGTTTTGTAAAATATAATTGGGAATAGATTTTATATAACATTATTATATATTAAGTAGGGCCCGTTTATATCTTTATTATAAAATTAAAAATAGGAAATTTTTTAAATGAACTATTTACAGTAGCACTTTACGAATATGAACCTCGCTCATATATTTTTTCAAAATGAACTTCTAAATGTTATCCGTCAGATTGATTAGTAGATTAGTTTTTAACCGTACACGTGTATGTCAACGAGTGTTGGGCGAGTCTTGAACCTGGGCGAGGGCTGGGCGAAGTGTTGGGCGAGTCTTGAGGCTGGGCGAGGGCAAGGCGAGGGCTAGGCGAGGCTAGACAAGTTATGGGCGAAATTGAAGCTTGGGCGATTTGCTGGGCGAGGAGATGTAGAAATTACGGTATATGAAGGAGAAGATTTGCTTTTGGAGTGGTACTTTAAGATTAAAATAGTACAAAGTATGTTATTGCATGTTACTTTAAATTATATAGTACAAACACTAGTACATACATGGTACAACAATACTTTAATATAGTGCAAGAAGAAGAAGATTTGCTTTTGGTGTGGTCCTGCATGGTCTATTTTTGTAAAATGGTAAAATTTGGTTTGTTTTCGTAAACCGAGTATGTTACTAGTCTGGATTGGTAATTAGCTTAATTTAAAAACTTGACATATTCATATGCATGTGAGAATTGTCAGATTTTTTTTTGATAGATGTGTGACACCCTCTAATTTGATGAGGAATGGAGGTATGGTGTTGCTTTCATTGATTCATTCACATAGTTGCATACCAAACATATTTTTTTGTTGATCATTCCATCATTTCATTCTATACCCCCATACCAAACATGCCCTTAGTTTATGAAAAGACGTTCGCCGTCATCCCCAGCAGCCTGGTAAGTATCTACTCTCTCTGCCATTAACTCATTCAGTTCTTATATCTCTATTCATTAATTAGTTGCTGGGATTATTATACTGTAACGAAATTTAACCATTGCATTTTGTAATTTCAGAATAAAAGAATGCCACCCCGATTTATGTGAATGTGGGAAAGTTGGAGTCGCCTGTGACTTGCTACAGGATTTACTAAACTCGGGTTACCGGGCAGATTTAGTGATATATAACCATCTTAAAAAAGGGTTATGTAACATGAAACATGTTAGTAAAGCACATAAACTTTTGAGGTTACTGTTGAAGATCTCAGACCTGACTTTAAAACTGTTAATCCAATGTTGGTTTGTTATGCGGAGTTGAAAAAATTTGATGAGTTTTGCAAATTGCTTGAACAGATGGAAAGTTTAAGGTTTAATGTCATTGATGATCTTGTGAAATTCTTCTCGTTACTGGTAGAAGATAAAGATAGAGTTGTAATGGCTTTAGAAGTGTTTGATAACTTAAAAACAAAAGGTTATTGCAGTGTTTCTATTTACAATATTCTTATTGGGGCACTTTATGAAACTGGAGAAGCTAAAAAGGCGTTAACCCTCTTCCAAGAATTGAAGGACTCTAAGATGGAACCTGATTCGTGTACTTATAGCAATGCAATTTTGTGTTTTATTGAAAATCGAGATATTCACGAGGCATGTTCATGCTACAATGAAATTAAAGAGATGTCTTTGATTCCGTCTGTTGATGCCTATGTGTCCCTGGTTAAAGGTCTTTGTAGAATTGGTGAAATTGATTCGGCGTTTATTCTTGTTCGTAAATGCTTAGCTAATGTCACAAGTGGTCCCAGAAAGTTTAAGTATACTCTTAGAATTATTCATATGTGTAGCTCAAATGATGCCAATAAGGTGATGGATGTTATCACTGAAATGATGGAAGATGGTTGTGAGCTTGATGATGTCATATATTGTGCGGTTATCTCTGGCATGTGCCAATATGGAACCATTGAGGAAGCAAGAAAAGTGTTTTCAGGTATGAGAGAGTGCAGGATGCTTACTGAATCAGATTTGGTTGTTTATGACGATTTGCTAATTGACCACATGAAGAAGAAGACTGCCGACTTGGTGCTGTCTGGTTTGAAGTTTTTCAGGCTCGAGTCAAAGCTGAAAGCAAAGAGGTCTAATCTGTTACCAAGTTAATTACTTGAAGACAGGCATGTTAACATATTTTTTAGTTAGTTAATCTACATTATATGTGGCTATTATCATTGATAAGAAATTGTGTCTTAAAGATGTTCTTTTACATATATCAATTCGTACTATGATTACTGTGTAGCATAGATCCTTGGTATTCTATAAAAATAGTAATTGCTAATTCTGTTGTCCGACCCGAATTCTAGTATTTTCACTTCTAGAGTGTACTAAAACTCCCTGAAGTTCATAAACATTAGTAATATGACTAATATATACTAAATCTTAAACAAATCAGAGCTAAGACCTTCATGTTAGTAGTGAATATGGATAGAAGTTCAACGTAATCAGAACATATGCATACATATATGCCTCTAGTGCTAAGCTAGTTTTATGAATTAAACACATTTACTTTCTGTTTGTGTAGAAATGCTTTCCTTATCCAGTTAACACACACTAAAAGTTTCAATAAACATATGTGATCGGAAGCTTGGGTTGCCCTGCATTCCCAGCAGCAGCAGCTACTGCTGTTTCAGTTTCTGCCCTGTTTTGTAATTTCACTGTGTATCCGATAATTATGAAAATTTATGAAAATTCTGATCTGAAATCCTTGAATTGTGAGACTTCATAAAATCACTATAAAAAAGTCATTAGTTTACTGAAATACTTTCATTTATCGTGAACTATAGTTATTAAATCATTTTCTAGGAGCTAAATCTTTCACAATTTTCAAACAATCTCGGTTAAAATCATGTTTTTGCACACATAACTGAATCGTTTGACTTTTTTAAGAAGTTACTTGAGTTTAAGCTAGGTTTTCGGTGAAGTTACTTTAAAATTTAATAAAGCTATGATAAATATAGTTCCTAACATTTTTATGTTCCATTATACAGACTGTTTATGAAGGTTTCAATCACAATTTATGTTTTAACATCAAACTCTTTTATTTGACTTTTCAGTAAGTCAAACTTGGAGTTTTAAATTTTTTTCTTTGGGTTTTAGTATCTTTCATTAAGATACATATCTTAATCAAATAAATATACAATAATATATGATCATCATTCTTAACTCAAACATATATCAATGAATTTGAGACTATGTAGTGATTTTACCTCAGTTTGAAATCTTCAACTATTGAATATTATATCGGTGGCTTCATTTCTTCCTTTATTCACCTTCTATCTTTTTGTCTTTATTAGGAACCTTATAATCACTGAATGAGTCACAAATTTGTAGCAACTATCTCTCTTTGTGTCTTTCGTTAAACGAGAAGCAGCTATAGTTACCCACTTATTATAAAGCAACTAATCTTGCTTTGTCATTTAGCCTAGCATCACTACATTGACAGTCCTAGTTGATTTAGGAAGTTGGCCTCTATCTAGCGTTAAGTCATCCAAGTGCTTTATAAAACATCAAGCTTCACAAATCCTTGTGGTACTTTCCGTTTAAACCCCCCACCCCCTCCCTCCCCTCCCAATTTAGATTCCTCTAACTGAGGTACCCCAAACACCACAAACATCACATTAGACAAGTCTAAAAGTACCTTTATACATGGACTCACTCATAGGTAGGTAAAAAGAAGGAATAACCTTACCCATTTGACAAGACACATGTATATAAGAAGTGGCTGGAGTCTCAGCGTTAGTTTCTTAAACGAATTATTCTAGCGGATCTTGATCTGGTTGGGTGTTAATATCCTGAAAACCAGCCTCACTTGTGTATGCAATAGGGATATGTACATCTACGGATATACAGATACAGCGGATATCCTAACCTAGAGTCCGTGAACGAGGAGGCTCTTCTTCAGTTGGAGTCACAACATCTTCATCCTCATCCCCTGCTTCGAATATCGCTTTAGTAACTTCCATCTGTTTCAGTTAACAACAAAAACCAACACCATGGTTCAGAACCCTTTCAATACAATAGTAGTTTCACTTGAACCCAATATCATGACAAGTTGCTAAGTGTAAAGACATTGTATAGCCAAAGAAAGTTGACTTGTTATCGTAAAGATAAAACTGAAAATGAATAGCGTGTTAGTAAACACATAAGGTATCAATTGGCGACGGCACAATAAAGGAATTTGTCACAACTAACAACTTAAATGCAAATTTTCCTTATATGGTAATTTCATCATTTTCGTTAGCAATTGCAATTCAAAAATAAGCAGCTAATTTAGGTATCTTGGGGATTCACAGTCATTGTATTCTTGTAAATTCAAGAGTGTTCTAGTTAGACTAGTTATCTGTTATTTTAAATTCAAGGGTGTATCACAAAGACAGATAGCCAGACAAAGACATCATCACAAAAATTCACTTAAGTTATGCTTAACTTGGGTCCTCCAATTTTGAGAATCTGATTTAGTCCCTCCTCGAAGTTTAAATAAAAGAAATACACTTTGGCAACCTAATCCTTAAACAAATAGAAACTGAAATATGACGACTTGAGTAAAATTGATGAAAAAGAAAATATTTGGACCTAACTAACAATATTGATAACTTGATAAACGGAAAAAAGTGAGGTTATGAGCTTTTCCAAAATAAGCACCACTAGGGCATTGGTATCACTCCCCCACAACAAACGTCCGGGCGGGATTTTGGAGAAATAGGTCATGGGGTGGATCGGCTAAAGGTGCTCATTGCCTCCCAAAGGGGGGTGATTTAAACCTTTTGGACTGGAAAAGTAAGCTAATCTAAACACACCCTAAGCAATATTAGATAGTTTTAATTAATTATAACACAAATCATACAAATCACAAAACCAATCAAATTGCTAAATAAATAAATAAAAAAGTAATTACCTCTTCATAAAAGGTAAAAGTATAGTTACTTGTCTTCTTTTTGTCTTCTTTTTCCCCTTTGTATGACAGCCAAAAGTCTCAATCGTTGAGCCTGCATCCCCTTCAGTGGCCTGGATAATACATTGATTTGTACTTAAGCTATTAAGATAAACTGCATAATATAGAGGGCATAAAAGACACTGAAGTACTGAACGTTACTTTTAGTAACACAAATGATCATAGATTGATAAAAGTTCAAAGGATAATTTTCCATAAAACATCAGTAAATGCAAGTTGGAAAAAACCATATCATTCATGTTTCATACATAAAATACATTTCAAACAGAACATCAAATACTCACATGTTCACTTTAAGAAGAACGCAACAATAGTACAAGTTTAAAGCACAGATATATAAAAAAAGCTAGAAGGTCTAATACTTTATCTCTGAGAAAACATAGAAATAATCACAGAATTCGATATGAAACAAATCATGTGAGATTCTATTTTCCCTAACCCTCAAACTTGTTAAGTTTATACCCCATAAGCCAACATTAACCTAAATACTGTTCAAACAATAACTTCAGATCATAACTTTCTTCATGAGTCAGTTAAGGTAGAGATAAAATTAGCTTAGCGAAGACAGTCTCTAGATTTCTGTCTTTTCTCCTCCATTTGCTTCCTTTATTAGGATGTTATAACCACGTGTACTTTCACGTGACACAAAGGTTAATCATATGACGAACTAGCTGTCCTATATCATCTATCTTAAGACTTAAGAAGGAATCTAACTATATACTTGTAGTAAAATGATATCACACTTCAGGTATCTTGTATAAACAATTTATCTAATCAGACAAGTGAAAGCCTAACCTGTGGTGTCACAGCAGATTTAAGAGCATAGAATCCATTGTCCAAGTTTGATTGTAAACCAGATTTACGGATCATACTTGGTCCTGCATCTCCACCCTCTCTCATTGAATAATCTAAAACTCGGGATTTTATAATCTCTATCAGTCTATCACTCTCTTCCCTGTTACAAATGTTAAAAGTGATGACTAAGCAAAGACAAACAGAGAACAGAATTAACCAAAAAGAGAAATGTTATCCAGAAAGTAATTGTAAAATATATTGACCAATAGATACCTTGAAAATTGTTCAAGCATAAGTAGCTGCTCAATTAGATGCAAGGTTTGACTCTTCTGAGATAAGCTGCCTTGCTGCTGTAACAAAGTATAGTTAACACTTTAGTATAGCACTAAAATATTCTACCTTAACATTAGCATGCAATCATATTTCCGTTTGATTTCCCATTGCCTCAAAACACTGGCTGAAAGAATGTGCAACTGGCATCATGGTTTTGAAGTTGTGAAGTTGTCACAAGTCACAACTATTAACATACATTGTTCTATAAATCTATGCTTAAGTTCCCTAAAGCAGCCAACTAGGCAATAATTAGCAAACTAATCAGTGAGTACTGAGTAGAAATATTCTAAAAGTTAAGCAAAGATCAGTAAACGTTTTTGTCAATTGCCTTTTCTAATTAGTTTAGATTTTGTTTCAACTTTTAATGACCAACATAAAATCGCTTAACTAGTAATTAGGCAATTTAGCACACAAGATCATTAATGAGTAAACCACCTAATTTTGCTCAACACTTTTTTAAACATTGATACCACACATAAAAGACAGCCAAATATGGAGCAATGCTGCCAACAATTCTATGATGGGCATTGGCGCATTGCTAAATGAACATTAAGCATTGAAAGAGATCCTTAGCGACAAGAGGTCAGTAGTATGATCATCTCACATATCAATATCATAGAAAATGCTACCATGTCAGACAGTGCTCTTTTCTTTATACTACATACATCATACCACTGAACTCACAGAAAAAGAAGGGTCAATGAAGTTGTGGAACCAAACGACAGACTCTTAAAAGAATGCGGAATTATGTAGAGGTTTAGGCCTCTTGCTTAAGTCACAGACTCACAGCTGCCAACCATGTAACAGCAATGCACATACAAAAAATCCATCACTACATACCAGGTGATCCTTTAAACGATGCATGAAATGTTAGCATTCCTGACAAAAACCAACAAACAAGTGCAAAGGGGTCCGCTCCCATTCAAATTTTGGGAGTTATACAATTTGGGACAGAATCTATGGCTTGCAAAATCCTTAACACATAGGGTGAAGGCAATAAGGCTTCAAAATTTCCCGGGCTACTAAACAATTAGCGTTTGTAGCATGCCTACCAAATTGTACTCCCTAAGCTACAGCTCCTAGGCACCTAGCCGACTAAGAGTTACAAAAAACTTATGCAACTCAATGAATTACATAAACAATTAGTTTATGCTCAGAAGTCATCACTGCATATACAACAAACGATGAGAATAAGGACTTAAGCAATTACCTGATTCAACTCGTCTACCGCGTGAGAAGGGTTTTCATCATCTGCAAAAGATAGTATGTAAGGCCAAAATCATATCAATTAAACTACCCAATTGCTGAAATCAAAATTTCTAGTTCAATAAAACAAAGTTATCCCTGATCCCGTGTACCTAGTATACGTGTCCATCTAGATCATTTCAAATGAATTTAAAAATAAAATGGTTCACACAAAGGCAACTAGTACACTTTATAGCCCTAATTAGCCACTTATAATATTATTTTCAACGCTAAAACGCACATTGCACCTAACGAATCCCAAACAGCAACAATGATAGTCCCGATTCCCGAAGTTGAAATAATATACAACTATTTCCGCTTCCTAATTTTCCACCATCAATGTCCCACACGTTAACCGCCTAAAGACGAGAATAAGCTTACTCAAAATATCTCCTAAAAACGTGTCCTCAAACAAAGCCTAGAAAGCTGTGAATTCGATAATATCGTTAATTCGGCGTCTCAGTTATGTTACTAGGCATACAGAAAAGCTGTGAATTATACTAATTCGATAATATCATTACGCTAAACAAAGCCCTAATTACAAACCTGAACCAGAACCAGTTTCTTTTTCTTTAGAAGAAGAAGAAGAAGAGTTATCCCAGGTCTTAGGGTTCCATAACGATGATAGAATCTTCGTAGCAACGCCAGCAACGAACTTAGCAGGAGCGGTTAGCCAATTAGGGTTATCGGGTGGTGGACGGTCGTATGGGGTGGTTCCAGTGGTGGCGCGTTTGTATTTCAGGATTTTACCGCCGGATCTGCCGGTATCAGTCATGGTGATGGGAGTGATAACGTAAAGGGGGAAAGTGATGGAAGTGAAAAGATTTGAGTTTGGGGCGTTTGGTGGGCGAATTTGAAATTCTAGAAATTTTAAATTTTTAAAAATTTAAAATATCTTTTCATGGTTAGTTAACAGAAATTTATAAAAAAAAATATATTTTTTTTTAATATAAATTTCATAAATATTCTATTTAAAAGTCTATAAAAAAAATTATAAAAGTTTATAAAAAAATTGTAAAATTTATAAAAAAAAAAGTTTATAAAAATTAATAAAAAAAAGTTTATAAAAAAATTTCATAAATATTCTATTTAAAAGTTTATAAAAAACAATAAGAAAAAAAGTTTATAAAAAAATTTAAAGTAAATTATTTTTTACTTTTTGGAGGCATTCTAATTCTCTCCATTTTAGTAATTCGTGAAATTGTAAATTACTTTAGTTTAGTTACCAAACAGGATACTTGAAGGGATTAAAATGCAAATGCCTCCAATATACCCCAATATCCTCCAACCAAACGCCCCCTTGGAGTTATTGACCGGGTTTTAGACTTTTAGTTAAGGGGTTGATATTTCTTTTATGCACATATCACATTTTATGCATTAAGGTGTTGTACGGTAGGCTATATAGCTTGTACAAAATGGTGCATTAATCAAATAAAATGGTGTAAGTATCAAGCATGTGATAAATGTACAATTGTTTAAAAGTACAGTTTGGAGTGTGCAAATCAAAAAATATACTTCGGATTTACTTTCCTATACTCCCTCTGTCTTATATTTCTATTTTTAATATAATAAATTTTCAAAATATAGACAAATTATGATATGTGTAAGTAATGATAGTTTTAATTGATAAAAATTAGGAATGAGTAATTGCTATATAAATTATGATATGTGTAATTAAAAAGTCACTTTTACCCTTATGATTAATATAAAAATTAGCAATGTTGCAAAAATCGGCCATTAGTTGGTAATCGGCCTTATACCTTGTTGATTTTTGAAAATCGGTGGAAAAAATCGGCCACTAATCGGTCAAAAATCGGCCAAATCGCTAAAAATCGGACTAATCAGACTAATCGGTCAACTTTAAAAAAAAATTAGGCATTCTACTTAATTTGGGGGTCGTTTATTTCACTTATAACGCACAATGTGCCTCATAATCATAATTGGAGCCTTTTATTGAGGTTTGAAAACATAGTAGGCTTGCAATTAGTTAAGGTATTTAGTTTAGTTTCCAGAAATACCCAAAACTGCAGGAAATGCCAATCCGATTAATTGCTGATTAATCCCGCCTTGACCGATTAATCGCTGCATGGTGGTCGACCGCTCGACTACCGATTCACGATTTTTGCAACATTGAAAATTAGGAATGAGTAATTAATGCATGTTTGATTATAAAGGTGAAATAGGAAAATCAATCATGATTACTATCCAAAAATAAAAACTATACACCTTTTTGGGGACAAATATAAATAGTAAGTTGGACACCTTTTTGAAACGGAAGGAGTATTGATTTTGCTAATAAGTGTTCACTGGGCACAGGTTGAGATATAGTTAATAAACAAAAATTTGCTTAATTAACCAAAAAACAGATTAAATACTTATAAATGAACTTGTAAGTTACTATATTTGAACATGATTTTCACTTAAATGAATTAAAACATTCCTTTTATATATAGATTAATTCATGCCCAATGGACATGGGTTAGCAAAACCTATTAAATATTAATTCTTCTTACTAAAACTTCCTTTTAATTTTTCGTTTGTAGATAGATTTGGATATTTGGTTTGGGATTTTGATTTGAATTCGAATTTGGTTTGGGATTTGATTTGGATTTGAAGTAAGAGAGATAAAATAATATTTTAAAATATATTATATACTAAAATATAAATTAAAAATTATTTGTATTAACGTGAGGCAAGGTTGCAAAAAATGTTAGGCGTTAGTTGGGCGGTCGACCATCGCCTAACGCCTAAGCGGATTGATTTTTTCTATATAAGAAAATTAGAGTTAAATGTATATTAATATATTTAAATATATTTTAACATAAAACACTAAAGTTCACATAATTGATGTTATAGTTAATGCAATATTTATTGTTATTAACATCTCATGTTCACATTTATTTCATTGAAAATAAAACACACATGTTGACAACAACTCAATTGAACAAACACATAATGACATAACGATGCAAAATCAAACACAAATATGAAATCAAACACAAATAGGAAATTTAATACTCATTTTGCATATTAATTATGTGTGTGACTGACCTCTGTGACAATCCACGCACGAAGAAAAACCCAAAACCTCAAAACCCACAGTCCCACGCATGAACAAAACACCAAAACCAATAATCAAAACAAAAAATACGAAATCTAAACTCCACATATTGAGTTCGGAGGAATGTGATTTCAGAAATCAAAGAGGGGTTTCAATTAAAATAGTAACATGCCTTCAAATCTTCAATAATGTGTGTTTTAATTGTGACTGATGTGATTTTTATCATCATGAATCGTTTCAATTGTAGATTCAGATGTGTATTTGGTCAGAGTGTGTGAAAAGAAGGGTTAATTAGGGTTAAAAAAACCCTAAGTTGAAGTTTTTTTAAGTGTTGGCCGTTTAACCAGATTTGACCCGCCTAGCCCGATTTGACCCACCTAGGCGGGATGTTGACCGCCTTTTGACCAAAACGCCTAATTCGTCCGCCTAGCTTCAAATCACCACGGTAAGAGGCCGCTTTTTACAACACTGCAGTGAGGGGATAAAAAGAAATAGATGAGGAGGAGAATGCAGTGATCGCACACATGTTATAAACCCTTTAAAATCACCAACCTTTTATGCATGCCCTATTATTTGGTATTGGTAGCCAAACCAATTCTAAAAATGTAAACAAACACTTGATTTAAAGCTTTTAACCCCAACCCAAGATAACCCCTCAAACCAAACGGGCCCTTAAAAATTTATTTTAATACATCCGAAAATACATACACATGCTTATTATAAGACAGGAAGGAGTACATACACTTTCAAACTTTTACTGTATATTGGAAAATAACATATAAGTTTTATTGATTTAGAGTATAAGAATCGTATTTAAAAGAAACATATCATGTGTTTTTTCAAAGATGTACAATAGTACTTCTTCCGTCCCATATTAAGTGTCCATTCTGATCAATTTTTATCGAAAATATTTTTATTTGTGTCATATAATACTTGATGAAAATTATACCAATGAAAATACATTTAAAACCTAATCCATTCTGTGGAAAACTAGAAGGGGGGGTTGAATAGTTTTACCAATTTAAAACTTCCTTTTAAATATTTAGATCGACTTATGTCAATCGATTTGGTTGTTTATGTTGGACGTTGATAGATAGATATATAAACGTGTAATGAAAGATAAAGAGTAAGAAGCACATCACCATGACACAAGTATTTATAGTGGTTCGGCTACAAGGACACCTTCCTTGCCCTACTCCACTCCCCGAGTCACCTACTCGAGAGTTCGTAAGCACTACACCAACTCCTTATGGCGGAGAAGCCTTCACAACGTCGCTTAACCTTTTTCCGGTACAAAGTTAAATACCGAGTTCCTTCACACCAAGGTGAACCACACCTAACACAACGTCGCCTACCCTTTATACGGTGCTAGGCTAACCACCGAGTTCTTTCACATCAAGGAGAACTAATCCTATCACAACGTCGCCTACCCTTTATTAGATACTAGGCTAAGCACCTAGTTCCATTACTATGGAGGAACTACTACCCTTCACAACACAACACCTAATATCAAGGAGATCCACTCCTTGTTACAACACCATCAAGGATATCACCATCCATGGAAATAAACAAATACTTATATGTATAATGATGCACCTCATCGATTATACGACCTACGCATTCTTCCCAAATGCTACTTGATTTGATTCTTCAGAATCCTTCACTAGTGCCTTTGACACAACGCTTGGAACCCTTCACTAATGCCTTCGTCTTGACACCTTTAGCATTCTTCACTAATGCTTTGACACGGACGATAAGCACCTTTCACTAATGCTTTCATCTTGACACTTTCGGCATCCTTCACTAATGCCTTCAACCCAACATCTACGGAGGAAGAAAGAACTATCAACAAGAGAACCTTGGTTGTCTTGATGATGACGAAGCATGGCAACTCATGGACTTGAGCTTGCTCGCTTCAAGAAGTGGTGATCTCGCCTTTAAGAGGAACCTAGAAAATCACACAAAAACAAAATACAAACTACATAGATCACTTAGATCTGAGGTTAGAGGGTTATAATACTTGGGGAAGTATGTGTGTAAAGTGGTGAGTAGAAAGGAAGAAATGGCTCTCTATTTATAGAGGAATTTTTCTACTGTTCCCCGGATCCCACGGATCCCTTCCACAAGGGATCCAGCTAGCACAAAGCTAGGGATCCGTGGGACGCTCCTCTTTGCCCATGGGTATTTTTGGTTATGGGTCATGGGTTATGGGTTGATCCATGGTTTTCTTTCTAGATACAATGAACTTGGTTAAGTGGGATATATAAAACCATGGGTTATGGGTCAATACCATTTGCTAGTTTTTACCAATTTAGTATATACTTGTTTTTACCCATTTTAGTATATACTTGTTTTTACCCATTTTAGTATACTTAGTTTAAGTATATGCTAACCCAACATGTAAACACTAGTTGTTGTACATATGTATCTAAATCATAAAATCACTTATACTTGTTTTAGTGTTTTATGTGAAAACGTAAGTATGTTAGGAAACTATTGACTCAAACTATTTACGTATTCTATTTGTTTCGTTAAAATGATTTTACGTTTGTTATCGACAAAATATTAGAAGATCGTAAAATATAAATAAACGTTTTTACGGCTTATTTGTATTAACAATCTCCCCCTTTTTGTTGATGACAAAACATAAAATTATTTTAAGAAAACTAAAATTCGTAGCAAATTTGAATTAGTAGTTTTTACTTTCTTCTCCCTCTTTTTGTCGAAACAAAAAGAAAACTAACACATTTTTTTAAAAGAAAAATATGAAAAAATGTAAAGAGAGCAAGTGACGGGAATGGTACTCGTCTTAACTCCCCCTTGACGAGTCCATCCCTTTGAGGAGGCGTCAAAGACATGACGTAAAATAAACTAATTGTGTTTGCAAATATGTTTGCAAATGGTTCGTCTAAGTGACGAAAACGTGCTCCCCCTTGAAGATTGCAAAGTTGCAATGGGGTGTCATGAAGTATAATCCAAAATCGGATTAAGTTGCAAATATTTTTGCAATATCGTTTGACACAAAGCTCCCCTAGCTTTATGGTGTCAAAATCTTCATATGTATTTTGAAAATCTACAAAGTAAAGGTTAGAAAGCAAGAGTATAGTGCATAATTTCCTGCAAATAAAATTCAAGTTAGTAGAAATTTGTGCTTCTATACCACGGATCCCACGGTTCCCTTCTTGGAGGGATCCGTCTAGGCATTTTGGAGGGATCCGACTATCTGGTGACAGTTTCCTCAGCAGTGAAGATGTGTCAAACAATGCTAATGAAGAGATGATATATGTGTGCAATAACAAACACAACACACAAAATAATCATAGCATATAAATATTCATTCAATAAAACAAGAGATAACCAAACGAATCTCTAAAACTAAGAGAATGAACTAGGACATACAAGTACCACTTAATACTAACTAGTTACTAGACTTAAAATGCTACAATGTGCTTGAGTCTAGGGATGAGTGGACTTGTTGATTTGATCCAACTTTGCAAGAAGATGATTAAACATGAAATTTATCTCATTTTGTGCTTCTTGAACAAGTCCTTGAGTGTTTAGACAATTTGGACAATTATTGTCTTGTTTTGGACCCGGAGGGAAATGGATATTTTGAGGAGGCTCTATGTGTGATTGTGACTCTTCATTTTGAGAAGTAGGAAGAGGTTCTAAGAATGAGGGTGGTAATGGAACTTCTTCCATATGATCAAGGTTGTTCCTTGTCTCCCATGATGGGCTAGTTGGTGTTGTTGGTGGTTCCCTATTCAATGAAAAGGTTGGTGAATGGGAGGTTCTTGGTTGGTGGGTCATGGGTTATGGGTTGATCCATGGTTTTCTTTCTAGATACAATGAACTTGGTTAAGTGGTATATATAAAACCATGGGTTATGGGTCAATACCATTTGCTAGTTTTTACCGATTTAGTATATACTTGTTTTTACCCATTTTAGTATATAATTGTTTTTACCCATTTTAGTATACTTAGTTTAAGTATATGCTAACCCAACATGTAAACACTAGTTGTTGTACATATGTATCTAAATCATAAAATCACTTATACTTGTTTTAGTGTTTTATGTGAAAACGTAAGTATGTTAGGAAACTATTGACTCAAACTATTTACGTATTCTATTTGTTTCGTTAAAATGATTTTACGTTTGTTATCGACAAAACATTAGAAGATCGTAAAATATAAATAAACGTTTTTACGGCTTATTTGTATTAACACATTCATATATCTTACATCAAGTATTATATAACAGAAGTGATAGCACTTAAGGTCAGAGTAACAATAAAGACTCCAAAAAGTCAAAATGGACACATAATATGGGACGAAGGTAGTAAAGTTTTAAAAATCATAATAAGAATAAAGGCGAATGACCAGTCATATCTTATGCCTTTTAATATCATAACGTTGGTGTTCACTGTTGTTACATCAACGCTAACTCAGCATGGCCTTTTTCATAACCAAGTTAGTGTAATAAGGGGATCACGGTCTAAAAAAAACATACCCCCACTAAAACACAAGAATATCTCACAAAAATATTTTGAAACACACACTCACACACAAACAAACCAAGAGGACTCGGTCGACCAAGTGACCGAGTTATGCAAATCATGACCCTCGATCGACCCATGACCAACCCCATGTAATTGGGGGACGATCCTATGTGCTCGACCAACCGGGTATTCGACCCTCCATTACGATTAGTCTAAATTGCAATACTTATCATGTTTAGTTAAGCATGGTAAACGGAGCCATGATTTATAGTTGAGGGGTCGAACTTCATTGTATAATAGTAACGATATTTTGAACAATAAAAAATAATTAACTTCTAGCTTTATTTTGTACAAGAAATGGTAATGATTATGAGCTATTAGACTTATTGGATGGTGTTCTATTGAACTTATTGGATGGGGCACATGCTAGGAAGCCTTCTTTGTCAACTTTTTGATGTATGCTTTTCAAGTGTTTGAGTGTTACACCCTCATAGCTATCAAATGAGTACATGTAAATAACTAAATACACGTGTTAACGTTTTGATATGAACAAATATAACTAGGCATATCGTATTCAGGTTAACAATAGTTTAAACACATTAACATAAGAAGAGAATTATATAGGGTTTCATATTCAAGCTTCCTCCTCCATTACAAGAGTCTTTGTGACGCGTCAAAAATCAAATTTGGAGATGGTTTGGTCAATTTCATGTCTAAGACAAAAATTTGTTGATTTTCGTGTGTACGAATGTTTGGTGGTGTAAGTTTGTATGGTTATTTTGGTTTAATACTATGATTCTCACATCATGTCTCACAATTCACAAAGCTAAACAAGTTACATAAGTCAATTAATATTACAAGCGTTTAGATAACATAACAAGAAGTTTTCTATACTACATATAAAGAGAAAACATATTTACTTAAAATTTAAAAACTTAAAAAATAACTAATGTTTTTTTTTTACCCTACTTTAACACAATATAATAAATATTTATGTAAATTGTAATATATATTTGATCTCTTTAAATATTTGACTAAAATACTTAATTACAACATTTTTTTAGAACGGCAAATTTTTACTACAACATCTATGTCACATGTCTCCAACGAGACTTGAACCCACAATCTCTAGGTTGATGGGCCACTCACATACCGCTGGACAAAGAGGACTTTGGTCTTAATTACAGTTTAAACCACTAACTTTCGTCACTTTCACTTAGGGATGGCAATGGGCGAGAAAAACCCGCAACTCGCGGGTACCCGCACATAAATGGTGGGTAAAATCGTAAATTTTCACCCACGGGTGGGTCGTGGGTGAAAATCAGTACCCATCAGTGGGTGGCGGGCGGGTGACGGGAGAGAGATACCCATCGCGGGTAAACCCATGACACTCATTTAAAATACTCACGGGTATACCCTTTAAAATACCCGTGGGTGTACCCATAAATCCATGTTAAAATTAATTATACAAATCAAATATTATGATGTTGTAGATATACATTTAATAATTACCAAGTCTCAAGAAAACACATTAACATAAAGTTGTTTGAGTTTCAAGACTAAAAAGAGAATACGAAAGATCAAATAAACTTATCCTTATTTGATAACAGGGCATTATTGAGGAGGCTGTTGATTTGACATAGTGACAAAGTTTTTGAAGAAGTAGGATGCTAAGGGGCCGTTTAGTTGGTGAATTTTTTTTTTCTGTTTTTCCGTTTCTAAATTCCTAGAGAAGGGAATGGTTTTTCTTCTCTAGAGAAGAGTTGAGAAGTTTGAAAATCCGTTTAGTTGGACTTATATTTTTCCTTTTTTTAAAACGGAGGCGGTGGACGGAGAGGTGGGCGGCGATGGAAGGTGAAGGCGATGGAGGGTGGGCGGCGATGGAAGGTGGACGGAAGTGGGCGTGATAAGAGTGGGGTGAGAGGAAATGGGATTATTATTTTAGAAATGAAAAAAGTGAGAAGGGTGTAATGGTATTTTCATTTTTTCTATTAAGAATTGGAAAATGAGAAATTCATATTTTTGAAAAATTATTGCAAAAAAAGTGCGACTAAACGGGTTTTCAGTTTTTCCCTTTTCATATGAAAAATTTTCTGGAAAAATGGAGTATTTCTCTCCAATTAAACGGCCCCTAAAGAATGTCAAGTGACTCAAATTTTTTGGTTTGCTAAAGATTTAAATTATTTTACTTTATCTTTCTAATTAACAAATATGAATGTGATTTGGTGTAATGATGTTATTCCTACTTCGAGACACGTGTTTAAGTATTTTGTAAACTTGGTATTTGGCCAATTGATTGGTGTCTTGTTATGCAATTTCACAATTATCTTTTTTTTATCATGATTTTGTAGTTTTGTTTCATTGCACTAACCCATGGGTAATAAATACATGCGGGCATGGGCATGGGTAAAAAATTAAACCCATTGGCGGGTGACGGGTGGGTGCGGGTGAGAAAAAAACTATGTTGGCGGGTGACGGGTTAGAGGTACCCGTGCCCATTTCCCACGGGTGCCATCTACTCCACACATAAAAAAAAGTTGCATGCACAAACTAACGTTAATATACACCGTCACCGCTATACGCGAACTTTCTAGTACGCCGACTTAAACGAATCGATTTATAAGAGAAATGGGTTGTCGTGACCCGAGTCCGACCCAATAGACATAGAAACAAAACCCGGTTCCATTACGGTTCTTCATCAACAGCAACGATCAAACAAACACACCTCCAATTCAATAAAAATAAAGGTACACACTCTGGATCTCGATCCACAACATTATTTAATCGTTAAAAGCTTTAAATCGGTTCATTTCATTTACAATTTACATTTCATCTCTTTATATATTAGATCAACTCTGTAATAATATATCTCATTTTTTGCACTAGATTTTGAATCAGATCGGACGGTGTACGTGAATCTCATCGCACAAGTTTGAATCATGGTAATATCCTTTTTCTTTTTTTTTTTCTTTTTTTTTTTGTAAATTATGCTGTTGTATTGATTTATGAAATTAGGGCTTCTATTGTTAATGTTTTTATATATACTGAATGATCAATTGTGGTGCATACGGAGACGTTACGTGAAAGTTTTGTGATCTGAGGTGCATGGTACTTTTGAATGTAATAGGAGTATAGGAGATTAACAACTTTGTGAACTTGGATTTACGTACTTGGTCAGGAATGCACATTGCGCTCGAATTATGAGCTTATATTTGTTTTACTCAATTGTTTGATAATTTTTTGTTGCCATTAGTGTTAATGTGTAAGAGTGTGTTCGTTTAATCTTATTTTGTCGGCTTATTGAACTTTTGGAAAGCTCATAAGCTCAAAATTTTGGCTTATGAGCTTATTAACTTGAACTTATCAACTTTAATAATAAGTCCAAATTTTTTGGAGCTTGCGAGCTTTTCAAAAGTTATATAAATCTGTGTTGATAAGTAGTAGAAGCCATGTACTTCAAATTTCATCTACTCACGGGTCATGAGAGCAACATAAAACTCGTTAAGTGGGACGTCTCTAGGATAGTGTATGGATCTCCTAACAAAGAAGCGGAGTTTAGGACATTTGGGCCATGTTCCTAATGAAGAAAGTGCTAGGTGTGGAAATAAATTACATAGGATGTATTGATGTGATAAATCTGTTGCGGATGTGAGTTAGAGATTTATGCTTCAATTATAGTGACTTGCTTAGCTAAACAATTATGATTATTAGAAGAAATGAAAAAAACTAAACTCTGAACGTAATGTTACTATTGCCTACAAAGTCCATAACTAAGGACAAGACTTGTAGCACCTGGTTACTTTTTCGTTATTACATCACTTGCGTAGAAACAATGTGTAACAAAGACTTCCCTCCCAACCTCCTTAGCTGTTTAGAGCAGATGAAGGTTTGTGTACCATGGTTACCATTTGATGTGTTAGATACTCAGATCAGGAACTATATGCAAGTTAATTACATAGAAACTATAAGGCGTTATTAATGATGCAAAAAGACAAGTTTAATTTGTATTTGATGCTTCATCGAGTGCTATACTTATGTTCATGGAGAGTGGAAAAAATAGAGTATTATTGGTGAGGAGTTTAAGCAGTCTTCAAGTCCAAACTCCAAAGTATGGTGACCCTGATTTCGAGATGGAAAGGAGATATACAAGGTCTTTCCTAGATGTCATTTGGAACATGTAAATAGGATATCTAATTGATTAGTAGGTCTATAATTCAGTGTAGTTAGGAAGTAATCGCTAATAGCACATATTTATTGGTTGATTATAACGATGTAAGGAGGAGTTAGTAATGAGTAAATATTACTTAAACAAGTTAGAAGAAGACAGTAATCGCTAATAGCAGATACTTATTGTTCTTTTGCAACATCTGGGTTTGGCTTTGTCCATTGCTAGGAGATGCAGTCTTTTGACTATCATCCCATTAGAAAATTTTTTCCCTTTTCATGCATGGATTAGAAGTTGTGGTTTTGCATTTGGATTAACTTATTCTGTCCCAAATTCTTAAAATTGTC
This sequence comes from Chrysanthemum seticuspe, assembly GCA_019973895.1. NCBI lineage: Eukaryota > Viridiplantae > Streptophyta > Magnoliopsida > Asterales > Asteraceae > Chrysanthemum > Chrysanthemum seticuspe. The sequence continues at coordinate 185,389,759 of BPTQ01000001.1, read as the reverse complement.
TCTGCATTATTTGCGTGTCACTTCCTACTTCCTTCTCTATCCTTTTTTTTTTTAATTTTTAATTACCAGTTGGATAATGCTATGTTTCTTGGTGCAGACTCACTTTGTTCTCTTGATAAGCCAACAATGAAAAGTTAGGCTGACGAAATGGTATTCACTGTATTCTTAGAAAGAATGAAGTAAGGTATGTAAGATTGACTAGAGCATCTTTTTTTATTCCTACCAACATAGTCTGCTCGGTTCTTGAACTTCCTTATGTGAAAAAAGCTATTCTTAGTCATTAACGTTTGTACTCGATACATATAATACGGGAGCTCAGTGGGATGATTCTTACCCGTGGCCCCAAGCTTTCCAATTTTGTTGAGTGGAGAGGATTCAAAGTTGTTTATAAGAGGTGTTTTTAAAAAAATTGCTAGTATGTTAAATGTCTATAGAATTCTTTTTTACCTCGTTGATCATATTTCGTAACTGGTTACTTTTCCATGGTTTTTTACTTTTTAGATATGCCAGCCTCTACTTCTATATGTGCATTAACCAGGAAGACAATGAGTTGGAAGTCCTCGAAATAATTCATCATTACGTCGTGTTAGCCTTAATAGTTTTTATCGGAAGTGATGGTCATTCACATTTAGGAACTTTGTAACGTGTGTTAGATATAGTGATAGAATAGTCAACGGGCTCGTGGATTGGGCTAAGCTAAATGGGTATTAGTTTAGTTAAGCTAGCCTTATATCAATCCATGTCCAATCCAATCCATACGAAGCCCATACAAGGCCATAGGGCATTATGTTACTTGTACTATAAATACCCCTCAAAGTCTCATTTTGAGGGGTGTGCTTGAGTGTGTGTGTGTGTGTGTGTTTTTCATATGAAATATTGTTTTCATCTTCTCTTCCTTTTCTCTCTAAACATATACACGATCCATATCTTCAAGTCACCTTTCTATTCTTAATCTTTCTTCTTATTCTACGCATAACGTTTGTGTTTAACGTGGGTATACGTGTGTTCGTAACGTGGGTATTTGTGATAAGGTTGAGTAAAACAAGGTCTTACAATTGGTATCAATCGCCAAACAATGGTTTAGGAGTGTTTGTGTTACGTTTTTGGTTAAAGCTTTTCATAAAGTTGCGTTTTTTACATAAAACATGGGCTTTTTGTCTTAAAGTTTTGATTTTTACGTGTTGTTAAGCTTAAAGTTGTAGACTTTATTGATCTTTAAGTGTTTTGAAAGAAGTTTGTGCAAAAGAAATCGATTGGAAACGTGTTTTTGGGTGAAAAGTAGCGTTTTTGCAAAATCTGGGCAGTTCTACGCGTAAGCAACTTTTTGGTCAAAAACCTATTCTTAAGCGTAAGAAAAGTCAAAACCCTAATCCTACGCGTAAGGACTACGCGTAAGAATTTCTGTTTTCTACGCATAAGCTTTTGGTGCAGATTCTTCGAGCTTCATCGGTTACTCAGTGCTTCCCTCACTTGGATAAGTTTGTGGAACACTTCGACTTTCGATATCTCTTACACTGTGATAGTGTAAAGGATTTTGTGGGCAAAACCCTAGTTTTTACGCATAAGCTAAAAACTTACGCGTAGAATTTCTTTTGCCTAAGCATTTTCTTACGCATAAGCTTGACTTACGCATAAGCAAATCCTACGCATAAGGATTCTACGACTAAGCTTTTCATTTTACGCATAAGCTATGGTTTCTCAAGTCTACGCGTAAGCTAGGCATCCTAAGCATAAGATCCTACGCTTAAGCATCCTACGCATAAGCACCATATCCTACTCGTAACTTCTTCTGTCTACGCCTTATCTCTTAAAAAAAATAATAATAATAAAAAAAAAAAAAAAAAAAAAAATTGGCGGGAAAATTGGAGTAAAATTTAAATTTTAGGGGAGTCTAAACGTTTAATTTTTTTTACGCGAAATTCAAATTTTGGTATAACTTGGAAAATTTTGGTCAAAAATTCAAATTTTTGGACCCAAATTCAAATTTTTTCAGTCAAATTTGGCGTCAAAATTGTCAAAACTCAAACTTTTCATATAATCTTAAAATTGTTTTTTATAGTGAATTTCAAATTTTGGGAGACAAAATTTTTACGCCTAAGAACCAAGATCACGAGTACGACTTTCAGCAAAACTTCAAACGACAATATCTTATTAAACACAACTCCTTTATCGTTGAATCGATCCTACATCAACTTTATCAGTAATACCTTCATCAATGACAACTCAATAAGTCATTCATGCAGCCGGTGCCGAAAACCGTCCTCCTATGTTGGAAAAAGGTGGTTATCTTCAATGGACAAGTCGTATGCTCCGCTACATCATCTTCCACCTTTTTCCAACATAGAAGGACGGTTTTCGGCACTAATTGCAAAACCAAGCTGAAGTGAATGAAGTCAAAAAAGAAAGATTAGCAAAGAATCATGATCCATTGGCACTAATTGCAAAGACTCAAACTACAGTGAATACACAACAACAAGCTTCATCATCTTCCACTAACAACAACTTGCAGCAATACATTCCCCAACCACCAACTGTTTTCCCTCAACAACAATTCTATCCACCAGAACAACACGTCATTCAACATCAACAGTATCCACAATACCAGGAACAAGGAATCACTGATCTTGAAATTGAAAAGAAGTGGCTTTGTCACATGCTTTTGCATTCTTGGGTAAAGCATTTAGAAGTCGCATGGGTAATCAGGCGGTTCCGTATCAGGGTAATCAGTTGGGTCAGAATGTTGGAAATCAGATGGGACAGAATGTTGGGAATAGAGCAGTGGGTAATCAGAATGGGAATGTTGCAACTCCAGTCGTTGGGAATTATGGAAATATGAATCAGGGTAATCAGGTTACGTGTTACAACTGTCAAGGAGTAGGTCACATGGCAAGGAATTGTCCTACTAAGCCGAAAAAGAAGGATCTTGCGTATCTTCCGAAAGCTATCATGTTGGTACAAAAGGAAAACGCAGGACTTCAGTTGAGTTCTGAGGAACATGACTTTATGGCTATTATGGATGATTTGGAAGACCGAGAGGACATCAATGCAAACTGCATCTTCATGGCAAATCTTCAGGAGACTAAGTACGACACTGACTCTGACGCACCTCATGTCTATGACACAAATGCAGTATCTAAGGTACCAATCATTGATCCATGCTATAACAATGTCATATGTGATGTGTTTACTCATGATGAACAACATTCTGTGACATCAGCACCTACTTATGATACATCCATGGACAATCCGAGTTGTAGCAATACTAACTCTGAAACTCCATATGTGGATCCTAGTGGAGGCTGTGTGGCACAAAATACTGAGACTGATGAGGAAACACGTGCTTATTTTGAAATATTAATCAATAACTGTGGCATTGAAATCGAGAAAGTTAAAACGGTCAATCGCGAGGTTAAGGCCGCGAATGCTAAATTGACCACTGAGCTTGAGAGTTATAAGGAGAATGCAAAAGCTTTTGAATTTCATACAAACAAAGTATCAGAATTAGAAATTGGTTATCGAAATTCTGTTTTAAAAGAACAAGAATTGCAACTCAAGTATGACACACTTGATGTGAATTTGAACTTGAAAATAAAATCTTTAAACAAGGAAATTTCTGATCTAAATGACCAACTTTCTAAACAAAAAGCACTATTTTCTGATCTTGAAAAAGAGAAGAAACAGTTGATTGGTGATTTTTCAAAACGAGAAGATTCTCTTCTAGATGAAATTCTTGATAAAAATGAGAAGATAAAAAATTTGGACAAGTTGCTTGTTACAACGGGTCATTCAGCCAAATCAACCAATATGCTGATTAATCAAACAAATCCGTATTTTCATACAACTCAAAAAATGGCTCTTGATAACACACCTCCTTGTTTCCTCAAGAAAGCTCAGAAAAAACAGAATGTGTTGAACAATGGAAAACCTTTGCATGAACCCATAATTGTTCGTGATTCTCTTGAAACGTTAGAACTATCTAATGAGAGTAGATAAAAAATGAAACAAAAGAATCCAGATCTAAAACCAATTGATTACAACAAATGGAACAAAATTAATGGAATTAATTTTGTTAATCAAAAAGAAAAATCAAAGTTTTCCATAACACCCAGTGTTTCAAACAGTGTGTCAACACCAGTTTCTAAACCAGTTTCAAAACAAGTTTCAACTCCTGTAGTTGTCTCAAAGTCTTTTTCGAAAATCAAACAAATGTCTTCAAACAATCCTTTTAACACAAGTGATGCTAGAAGCATTTTAGATGATGTTAAAACTAGAATTGGGATACTCCAAGAGACAGTTAAAACTAAAACCAATATTACTACTAATATCTGGTTTACTCGTCATGATGACGAAACGAAAAAGTTTTTTGAAACAGAAATTGCCCCTCAGCTGAATGCCATCAACTCAAGGGTAATTCATTTTGAACAATCATTTTTGAAAGAAACAGCTGACTTTGTCAAGGACCATAAATCCCTGGTAAAACAAGCTAATGAAAGTGTTGAACACATCAAAGTTTTGGAAAATTTAAATGATTCTCTCTTCGAAGATGTTATGACTACCGATATCATGTCCATTATCTTACAAACATATTCTGTTGAAGATCATGAAAGACTCCAGTCTGAGACCTCCGCAATTGTTTCAAAATATGAAAAAGCTCTTGAAAAACTTGAAAAAGAAAACGTGTCCTATTTTAAACAACTTGATCGAAAAACCGAGGAATGCAAGTATGACAAACTGTCATATGAGCGTGCCTACAAGGACATGCAAGAGCAAAATGATCTTTTGAGAGCTCAGCTGGGATGTCTAAAAGGAAAGTTTGTGGATACTAAGATTGCAAAACCATTGACTAAAGAGAAGGCAAATGTTCCAAAACCGGTTTTTAAACCAAAAATGTCTATTTCTCAGCCTCCTCCAACAGTCAATGAGATAAAAGATTTGTCAAAACTAGTCACTCCACAGTCCTTGCCTATTAAAAGAGAATTATCAAAGGTTTTGAAACAGAAAAAGTTGTTGTTGAAAAACCTAAAGTGATTACACCTAGCCTTTCTAGGAATAGCACACAAAATGTGACCAAAAATCCAGTTAAAGAATCTGTCGGTTCTAACGACATGGTCAACAATCACTATCTAGAAGAAGCTAGGAAAATGGCACAAACTCGAAAAGACGGAATTTTAGGTGCAACATCTAAGGTGATTGTTAGGAATTAGAAATTCCATAAGTAAAGTATCGGTCACCCCAAATATAATCTAGCATAAGTTAGCTCATAGACATATTGTTATTTGCGTTATTTAGCAGTTTATTAGTTAGTTTGTAGCGTAGATTAGTTTAGTGTAACACCGTGGAGGAAGGACGGGTCTTTACCCACTGTATACCTGATCCACTGTCCGTTGGAGGACGTATCTTGTGTAACTATAAATACCCCTTCCATCCATGGAAGGTTGGTGCTTCTCATAATCTAACCTTCCATATTTTGTGAACCAAGTCTCTAGCAAGAACACCCTCTCTCTCTACTTTCTCTCTCTAATGGATAACATGTATTTTGATCATCCAAGACCACCCGAATCATCAAACACAATAATATTATCGATCCTACAAATGGCATCAGAGCCTAGGTTTGGTTGTGTTGATGATTTATATGGTTTTTTACACGGTTCAGTTTATGTGGGTTGTTTGGTTTTGTTGCGGTTTGAGCCAAGGTTACTGTGTTTTTGATGATTTATTGCGGTTTGTATAGTGTTCGTGGCTGTTTTGTACTAATTTTTTTTATTGGAAAACGTTTTTTTTGAAGTATTGTGGTAAAACTGTTTTGTCAAAACGTCATATGTTTTCTACTGGTTCAATCTGTCTTGTGTTAATGTTGTTTGGTCAAAATGTCATAAGTTTTTGGTTCAATATTTGTTCAATCTGTCATGTGCTTTTTTCTGTACCAAATACTTAGAATGTCAAATGGTCATGTTGAGTGAAACAAAGTGGTCATATGGTCAGATTTACGTGGTCAAAATGATGCATTCTTATGCCGTTTTTCTGGGTAACGTTGAAGCCGAACAGTTTTATGGTCGGAAAACTCATCGGAAAAATCTTGATCTTGCTAGCGACTTGTCACTCAGTCCAGATTCATTGAATCATCTTAGCGACTTGTATTTACAAGTGTAGCGACTTGTCATTAAGTTAGCGACCTGGCCTCATTTAGCGAGTTATTGTTTTGACTTTTGAGTCAAATAAGTCTTAGCAACCTGTTTGTAAAGAAAAAGGGTAGCGATTTGATATTTATCAAAGTAGCGACTTAGTTTAAAAATTTGAGCTAGCGACTTGTGACAATTTAAGGGTAGCGACTTGTGACAGACAATTGTGAAGTAACGACCTGGTTTAGCAACTTGACTCTGAAATATGTAGCAACTAGAATTACCTTAGCGAGTTGAATGAATGGTAGATGAAGTTATGACTATTAAGACTACCACAATACTACATACCAACGATTGACTCACAACTTCAGGTTCACAACCCATCATCAGTCCATTTAATCACCACATGAAACAACAACTACCAATTCCTACAAGACTCAATATTCAAAATGGTAAATAAAGATCTAAGTCTTATTTTCATCAAGACTCAAAGACTCAAAATGAAAGCATCAAACAAATTGATCTCAGAAGCGGTCCAATTGATATTATCTTTCAAAGATTTTTATTGAACCATATCTCATCATTGATCTTAGTAATATTCGAAAGCTAAAAGGAAAGATCAAAGCAATATCAATGTCTTGCCTTTCTTTTCTTTCGGATTAAACGATTCTCATTATAACAAAAAGAAGATTATGTTTATGACTCATCTTTATATTTGAACATCTAAAGTTAAACAACTTAACAAAACTGTTAATTGTTTACCTTGGTTCGTTCTCACTCAAGTCAAAACATTTAAATCTTACCAAATACACCGGTTTGTCTTCAAAACCTAATCCGGGTCTCAACCTCAAGCCATCCTCGAGCCATCCCTATGGCTATGTCATATCTCGTCTCTGTACCAACCCTGTGGCGAGACTATGTTACCTGTTAACATCATGGTGTTTTATCTTGGTCTCGTATGTACTTGATGAAGGAGGTATACAATCTGAATGATGAGATTGGATGTATTTGTTTTACAGAAGAAATTAAAGGGAGGCGGATTTTATTGTGTTAAAGATTAGGTTTGAGTTTGTGAGATCTTTTAGGGTAAGAGTCTTATGCTACATTTATATATACCCGAAATTAGGGTAAGAGTGATATAAGATCACATGGGCCTTACGGTTATCAGGAATTTGTATGGGCAGTTTAATTTTAAGCTGGGCTATGTGGTGTATTGTGTTGAATTTGTTTGGGCTGATTATGAGTATGGCGCATACATGGGCTGAATCTGGACATGTTAATATCATCCGGTTTTGGATTTTTGATATTGAGGCGAAGTATGAGCATGATTGGTGAGATTTGAATCATGTTGGTTTAGTAATGGTTGCTTTAAATGAATTTGATCCGTGTACTATCCTTTATGCCTGAACTAATTATTGGACCTGAATATGAGCATATGTGTACTTGGGCTTTCTAAAGCCTAAAATTGATTGTGTTCACTATGGAGGACGGGCTTTTCACAATTGGATCCTCTATACGTAATGAGATTTGTTGAAGTGATTTGACGATCATGTGATTCGATGATGAGATTGGGTATGATGATGAGATTTGTTGTATGGGTTTGATACTTTGGTATACACATTTTCACGGAGAACATTATGTCACGGCTTGAATTATCATTTAAACTAGGTTGACTACGGGGTTGTTTGGACGGTATCTCTTATTTAGATTTGAAGTGAGGTTTTTCGGGCGCGTTTACTTATTTCGTCTTCTTTCTTTCTACCCTTCCGTGAAGATGAATTGTTTGGGCGTTTATAGAGGGTGATAAAGACTTGGCTATTTAGTTGCGTTTGTGATTCCATCTCACTTAACCCACAACGTAGCTATCACTTCGGTGTCTCACTCAGTTGAGAATGTCAAGAGGTTTTTTACATTGGGTACACCGTTTCTTGTTCACGAGGATTAGTACAAGTTTAAGTAACAAATCTGGGGAGTTTTACTTCATGATCAAGATTGGTATATCAGGATTAATTCTCCATGTGATCACTACAATAGCCGACAGAATGCGTGAATGATATGTTTACCAAAGTGTTGATTGGATGGTTGATGATGTTGTTGATGTTGGATAATGAACCATTGATGAACCGCTGCATGTTCCCCTAAAACAGATATTCACTTAAACCAAAGTTGTCATAACACATTCAAGCTAATATTGTTTACGGTTTTGTCTTGATTTTGTAAAATCCCGCGAAAGAACCTATTTCTCGGTTTAAATCATAGACTTGTAAAATCCCGTGACAATGGAAACATCCTGGTAATAGTAAAGTGCATTTCCGGATCTATCTTACGGTTTATTCTTGGTTTTGTAAAATCCCGCGAAAGAAACTATTTTTCTGTTTAAACCATAGAGTTGTAAAATCCCGTACTGATGGAACCATTCTGGAGAAATGGAAAGTGTATTTCAGGATCTTATTTGATGCTGGTGCTACGGTTTCTACTTCAAAGAAGGGATAAAAGGGTGTACTTCATAAATTGGGTGTGTGTTTGGATTGTCCTCATGGCAGTTTGGTTATTACTTGGTTTTACGGGGTTATGTGCTTTTAACCATGGTCGGGATGAAACCATTATCAATGTTCGTTTAAATGTCAAAGAAGGCTAGATTTGATCAGTTAACCAAAAGATGTGACAACGGCGTTAATTCAGTATTATTTATTTGGGGTTGAAGTGAATTACCACGGGCGAGTGTACTTAGTATCTGAAGGTATCGGGGATGGTTGGATGAAGATTCTTCAAGATCCTTGTTCGAGCTTATTATAAAGACTTGGAAATCTAGTTATTGTTGGGTGTCTTTTACCTTTTCTTTTACCACTTGGGGGAATTGGGCTCTTACCACTACAAAATAACTATCACTTTAAGGAGTTACGTTGTAGTGCTCAGTGTCACATTCAATTGTGGATTTTCAAGAGGTAATGTACGTCTTATACTTGATGGTTGGTTGGTTGAAGAGTATAGAGTACATAGAGAGTACTTAGAGATGCTAATGGAAATCGGCACCGCCTTTTGTTACATTTGTGCAAGTTTAAGTCACGAGTTCGGGGTAGTTTACTTCAGGGTCAAATTCATCATATTAGGTTCTCTTCATCAGCTGTCACTACAAAGAGCCTACTGAATGATAATGGGGTTGATTACATGTTTTGCCAAGAGAGCTGAAAAGAGAGAGATTATGACGTATGAACACATCAGTTCATGCCTCGTACTCTAAAGAAAAGAAAAGTGTACGTGTCAGTGCGCTTTATCTTCTGAAGAAGAGAAATCTTCTCTATTATGACCATTCTCATCAACATGCTTCATGCTTTTTCCATGTGCTTTCGATTATCAAGTGAACCGGACTACTGTTAATTGTTTTCTTATTCCACTTGCTCAACTATAATGAATATGGAGACATCATGTGCTAATATTGCGGGGGAGAAGTGTGAATAGACTACATTTGGTTAAGATATTCACTTATTCAATCAAGAATGACAACTCCGTATGCAATTCTTGAGGGGGAGAAAAAGTGTGAATTTACTGCATGGTTGATTGATTTCTGAGATAAAATGGTCAAACGGCTCCAAACTCATGTAAGAATCGAGCTTCTTCTTATCGGGTCATATTTACATGGAGTTTTCTTCTAAGAGCCGTTGGTTGACATCTTCACTCGGACTGATGAGTTTATCGACAAAGTGCTTCCGGTTAATGCTTCGCGTTCACATCAACATGATGATTCCGAACAATCTATCTGTTCTTGTTTGATGTGATTGGTAGTTTGGTGTTACCATTTAGTGTGTTCGCTGCGGCCTGATTGCTGATTTCCTTGATGAACATCTTTCTGTTCTTGTTTGATTGGGAGGGATTTTGGTTAAGAGGATTTGCAAGATGTAAGTTAATTGGGATGCTTTTTGGTGGGATGCTTTTTGGTGTGAGTTGAAGATGTTAACTATCTATTCCCCAACTGAACAATCTTGAAGAAGGTCGAGTCTACAGTCTGTTCTACATTTTATGTTGCATGTTAGAAGACTAAAGACAAGTTGCATTTGATTATCCAAAGACTTCTTCTTATTCTGGGCATTTATTATAAGATTGTCGGTTTAGGGGAGAGCACTAATTGGGGGAGGGTGAAATGTCAGATTTAATCCCTAATTAGACTTGCTCACATTATTCAGCATGTTGATTCTCACAAAGACTTCAAGCGTTCTTCTCAAAAGATTTCTAGTATTTAGGCTTTCAAAGAGTTGCTGATTCTGAAGTGTCAAAACCAGCAAGGGGGAAGGAGACACGTATCTAAACACGAGTAAACTTGATGAACTTAATACTTCTAAGTAATTGAAGATATCCCAGGAAGACAAATGTTATTACCGCAGAGAAACTCAAGGTTTGACTCATGGCGAGTAAACTTGATGGACTTAATACTTCTAAGTGATTGAAGTTATCCCGGGAAAACAAATGTCATGACCGCAGAGAAACTCAAGGTTTTACTCATCAAGGAGTTTAGTGTTCTTATTCCAACGTCGTGGGGGAAGTGATGTAAATGAAAGTTTTTGAAGATAAAAGAGGTACACTGGTGTGTGATGATCTCGATGTTATCGCAATCATCATGGGAGAGAGAATTGTGTACATTGGGGGCGCTCAACTGTCTCACTTGAGGGCTTAATCAGTGATTCAGATATATAATCACTTATTTCGGAGTTGACATCCGCAGAGATTGTCATCCGCAGAGATAATCAGTGATTCGGCTTGCTTCTTCAATGTTATCGGTTGTTCTCTCTTTGGGGAATGTGTGTACTTTGGGTCCTTGAGCTTCATACACGATCATCAGGGAAGAAAGACATTGTTTACCACAAACATTGGGGAGGTGTTTTCTCTCCGGGCATGATGTGTATTCGGAAGAGTTCTTGGATATTGGTGTACTTCGGGTTCTTGAGCTTCATACACGTTAATCAGGGAAGAAAAATGTGAACATGGGAAGGTGTTCTTCATTCCCCTCATGAAGTGTATTCGGGAGAGTTCTTGAGCATTATACTAAGAGACGGACTGCATCATTTCAACTACACGGGGGAAGTGTTCTCTTGACACCTTTTGGAATGGATCGTTTCAGACTTCAGTGGAAAGGAAATTTGAGAAGATTATTTAAATGTGGGATGATACGTTGCTGTTCTATTGGATGATATAACCTCGAACGAAGAATCACGATGATTATTCTTAAAAAGAGCAGCGAGATCAATGATAATGGTGTACTTCTTTGTGCACCTGGCTAAGAGAAGCTTGAAAGAAAGCTTTGAATCTGCTCAGCTAAAGGATTTTCGGTTTGGGGGGAAGCTGCCAAAGTCTCACTTTCAGATGGTTCAATTTCTTTCTTCAATGCAAGAGCCTCGGAAGCTTTGGTGGTGAAAGTTTTAGGGATGATGACTTCTATCTTGTACGACGTGTTGTTCGATATCCTTATCTCGGTACTCGTATCATCATCTTCTTAAACTATATCATCTACTCTATCTGTAAATATTTATCAGAAAAACCAAATACAAAAATATAAAACCTACAAAAAGAAAAAAGAAAATAGAAAATATAAAATCATCAAAATCCCATAAAAATCAGAAAATTTCAAAAATACAAAAAATATGTTTTCTAAGACATGTCTTCTGGTATCGATAACATCTGCGGTCTTAGAAATGTCATTCAATAATGGCACGGGACCATAGATGAAGTTTGAGCAGGAGGTGTAAATATTCTTTTTTCTAAACATGTCAAAAAATTATGGCTTACAGTTATTTCAGACTGTAACCCGTGCTTAAACTATGGCTTGCTATTATTTCTGATAGTAACCCGCTCTTCAAGAAAGGAAAGTGCCGCGCTAAACCAATTTTCTATAATTTCGTGCACTTATCCTAAAAACAAAATGAGGAAAGTATGTCGAAGGACTGCTGTTCCTACTCAAATATTTTTCCTTCTAAAAATTCTTCAGAAAAATATTTGTTTTAACAAAATGGTGGTTAATGAGTTGCAAAATCAATCAGTTTCAGAATTTTTATTAATTTGCAAAACTCAATCAATGACTCAAGCGCTTTTAATCTTTTCATAAAATGAGTCATTGATTGAGGGGGAGAATGTTTTCAAATTTATATCATCTAACGGACTTTCTTAATTATCCTACGTGCTTAATTAAAAATGATATTTGCCTATGTCGAAGGACTGGGAATTTAGGATATGATCGTTAGGATTAGATGATTAGAGTTTGATGAACACAGAATTCCCATGCCTTTATATGAACTGATTGATATGTTGAATTGACTTTTATTAGTCGATTGTTGTTTGGGTGATGTCGACCACCATATATTTGTATGTGTGTTCACCAACGTATGCAGGTATATTGGTATAAAAGAATGTTCCCGATCCGGATCCCACAATTGAAGATGATTGGATGCCAAAAGGAAAGGGCAACTATTTCTTGGGTTGACTAATGAAGAAATGGAGCTTAATTGGACTTCCAAGGAGTGTTGGCATAAATGCAACGTAAGAGGTCTCACTGCATCAGCAGATGGTTTTCTTCTAAGTGATTGAAGAAACGGAGCTTAATTTGACCTCAGTTGGCATTAAAATGCAACGAAAGAAGTCTCACTGCATCTGCAGACGGTTTTCTTCCAAGCCCTACAGCAACAACGGAAGCTTCTCAACCACCTAACGTATCTTTGTGCAGGATACCATTTTTAAACAATTTTGAATAATTTGATTAAATTGTTTTGAAAATGGAAAATATTGTTTTGAAAATTAATTGGACTTAATTTTGATAATCACCGGACTTCATTTTATCAAAACTTGAGTCACTCAATCATCGACTACGGTCATCGATTGAGGGGGAGAGTGATTTAAAATAAAATATTTTCAAACGCTATTTCTTCATAAAAGTCCGTTTGTACAAAATAAAGTGGTGATCTAAAGATTTAATGTTATGTCATGGTACGATTTTCTTTAAAACTCAAAGATCTTTCAAAATGAAATATTTTCTGTTCTTGTTTGATTGTGAAAACGTTTTATTTTACCTAAAAGATCTCTTAAAACATTATCATACCTGACACTAACAATCTTTTAATGTCTAAATCTGTTCCACTATCAGAATTAAATTAATCTGAACACAGTTTTCTCCCATGTTTTCTAAACCTACTTAAATCACTTGGGATCCAAAATCTCAAAGGATTTGATATTTTTGATCGGGGGAGAAAATGTGATTTAAATATGAAATCTGATAACAAGTGATCGTTTTGACTCAAAGTGCAGGCAGCTCTCCTCTATGTGCTAAACGCTTTCGAATATCGAAGCATATATTGAGGGGGAGCATTTTTAAAGAAATTAAACTATCAAGGTACAAAGGTTTCAATGTTTTATCATATGTACTTTGATTGAGTTTGAAATGGTTTTTCTTAATGGCTTTTGTGATCGTGGATGTACTTAAAAGAACTCTTTCCTCTATGTGATAAAATGATTTCAAATATCCAACGCACATATTGAGGGGGAGAATTTACCAAGAAAATCAAATGACCTTTTCTATGAAAATTGTGATCAAAGAAAATATTTCAAAGTCCTCTTGCCTCCATGTGCTAAACAATTTCTAAATCATATGCACATGTTGAGGGGGAGGTGTTCTAAATGATCAAAACAATTAAGGTACAAAATGCTTTGATTTTATATCACAAGTATCTTGATTGATTTTCCAAATGATTTTTCAATTGGTTTCAAGGAAGAATGAACTGTACCAAAAGACCGACCATTTTACTTTATGCATGGAGTTATAAGGATGGTGAGGTTAGGTATTAGTTCCCACGATCCGCCAGAGCCGGAGGGATCTACCCAGGGACAATCCAATAGATAGTGTAGAAGTCCTTAGGTATGATGAAAAAAAGGAGAAAAGTGAGATATGGGAAGAGTGCGGACTGAGACAGAGCTAGTACTGGAATAAACCCAACAAGGTTCTAGTTATGAAGTCTCGGTAAGCACTGAAGGGGTTGAAGAATGAAAAAGAATTAAATGTGAAAAAGGTGAAAAGAAATAGCCCTCCAATAATTCAACCTTAGGGCAGAAACCGGGTTCAATTCATATGCTACTGGTGGTTACTAAGGTAACAGTGGTATTGAAGACAAGACGTCATGGACCCAGTGACGCACTGCACTAAACTTCCCAAGCTACTCAAGTTCCTCTTAAAAGGGCTTGTTTCATTCTCACGGGGAACCTACATAATCTATCGACTTTCTCTTAGAGATTGTTGATATTGAAGAAGGAAACCCTCTCCCTAGTCTCCGGCATAGGAACCAAATATGCACTATTGAGTCTAGAGCCAAGAGATCATCCACAATATCTCATTAGGACACAAAATTAATGAAGACTTACTGTTTAACACAATGTGGAAAGTAAGCATATATTAAGAGTCCTACGCATTATCCTTGTGGTATTTCCAGAACATCCGAGTGATATGTAAAATATTCACGTTGAAGATGGAAATCCTTCTAGAGCCAACATCAAACAAGCTCTTGGTGGGTGACATGTGAGATCTTGCAAAAGATCAAACTTGTGACAACTGGACAGAAACGATGGGGCGATTCACTCTTGAATCAATCTTGGTCCAGGAATGGAATTGACGAATACTTTTGGAAAAACCGTTCGATGTGCAAACCTTCTTTTCTCTAGCACGTCGAATGTGTATTCATCTCAAATTCAAAAATTATCTCTGATTGAAAAGTACTTTTAGAAAAACCGTTCGATGTGCGAATCTCTTCTTTTCGCTAGCACGTCGAATGTGTACTCATTCTCTAATACAAAAAGTATTTATGATTGAAAATTGATCTTTCTCATAAAACCTTCGTCGTATTGCAAAACTCTTTCTTTCAAGCAATACGTGATTGTTTTTCAAATCAATCTTTCATCAATCAGTGAATCTCAATTCGCTGGTTCACTCACTCCGTGTTGTCTTCTTTGAGACGTTTCGGTTTGAGAACGGCTAGAACAGCTGCGAAACCCTGTCAAGGAGATTCTTCGGAATTATACCTAATCACAGGCAGTACTTGTACTGATCAACGGGGAACCGTGGGCCGTGTACCTCAATTCAACGAAAGTGATCAAAGACACTTTCGTGTGTTTTATTGCTAACTGTTGTTTGCAGGTACATTTGGACGGTTGCAGCTGATCAGAATTGAGGAGTCAATCCAAAGCCGCATGCTCACAACATCCACACTTAATTGAAGAAATCATGACTGGTGCATATCTACATAACCTGGCTCTGATATTTCTATACTATGCTTCTGCTACGCTGCTGCAAATATCATGAACCAGTAAAGCTTCCGCTACTCTGATGAAAGATGTCATGATCTAAAAGTGTGAGCATGTCGGTCCAAAAGTCACAACATCACATGAAGGCAACACTACTATGAATGATCCAGAGAGATTTGCTGTGGCTGATGATCTCAAAGAAAGCTCGAAGATCATCAAAATGTGGATCAGTTCAAAGACCTCCACTTAAAGTACAAACTATGCGGACTTTAAAGAATCACTGCTAAAGCACAAAAGATGCAGATGTTGAAGAATTAAAGTCTATGAGCTCAAGACTGAAGATTAAATAGAATGTTAGGATTCAAAATGTAAATCATGGGGTGACCTCCCTTAGGGGGAGATTGTTAGGAATTGGAAATTCCATAAGTAAAGTATCGGTCACCCCAAATATAATCTAGCATAAGTTAGCTCGTAGACATATTGTTATTTGCGTTATTTAACAGTTTATTAGTTAGTTTGTAGCGTAGATTAGTTTAGTGTAACACCATGGAGGAAGGACGGGTCTTTACCCACTGTATACCTGATCCACAGTCTGTTGGAGGACGTATCTTGTGTAACTATAAATACCCCTTCCATCCATGGAAGGGGTGGTGCTTATCATAATCTAACCTTCCATATTTTGTGAACCAAGTCTCTAGCAAGAACACCCTCTCTCTCTACTTTCTCTCTCTAATGGATAACATGTATTTTGATCATCCAAGACCACCCGAATCATCAAACACAATAATATTATCGATCCTACAGTGATGAATTCTACAAGATTTCAAGGCACTACTAGCAGTAGTAAACCATTACCTAGGAACACTCATCATAAGACTAGGGATTGGCTTGCATCTAAGAGTAGTTGCGCAAAAGAAAATGCTATGCACGTAGAAAACAACACTAGAAAGTCTGAGTCTTTTTCGAACAAGAATCATTTGCCAAATGACTGTAGTGACAATGTTAAGGTAGCTGTCCTAAACAAGAATGTTGACAAGAATGTCTGTCCTACATGTCAAAAAAGTGCCAAGGTTCAATCCACTAAGACACCAAATAGAAACAAACCCGTTGACAAAATGAACATGGAAAAGAAACCTAATAGGTGGATCTCTTCAGGACGTAGTTTTTCCAAAAATGAGTCTTCCGCTGCATCTGACAAGAAAACAACTCCTAGATCTTACCTTAGGTGGATACCCACGGGAAAAGTTTTCAACAAAGTAGGTCTTAGATGGATTCCCACAGGAAAGATTTTTGATACTTGCACCAACACAGATAATAGTGAAACTCATCAAGTTAAGGAAGTCAAAACTCACCGTGAGGAAACATGTACTTCAAACACTGTTATTTGTGAAAATTCTTCTTCTGTGGATGCAGGTACTTGTAAAAGTGTTGAAGGTTCATATACCACGTGTGGTAAAGAAGAACTTTATGCCAATTTCGTATGTGGAAATCCTTTTCTAGTTCCACTCTTAACTCTACTTTTACTTGTCCCAACTTAATTTCTCTTTCTTCAAATCTTCTTCGTAAATATTTTCAAAAAAAAAAAAAAATGAAAAACCAACAAAAGCAAAATACAAAATTAGAAAACTTTCAAAAAATACAAAAACATTAGAAAATTTCCAAAATCCAAAAATATTCTTCTCACGACATGTCTCTCGTATAATCGATATTCTGTACGTTTCTAGAAATGTCATTCAACAATGATACAGACATGTACAGATGCTTGAGCGAGAGTTCTTTATATGTTTTCTAAAACATGTCATTTCTAAAAAATTTCTTCAATAATGGCTTTCGTATACTTCAGTACGAAACCTGGACTTCAAAATAATGGCTTCTGGATACATTAGTTCAGGACCCGCGCTTCAAAGAAAGGAAAGTGCTAACCAAATCAAAGGTTTTAAATATTTTTCAAGCACTATTCCTAAAAAACAAAATGGCTTGTAAGTATTTCCGCTTGCAACCCGATCTTTAAAGAAAGGAAAGTGCTACGCAAAATCGATTTTCATAAATATCGAGCACTTATCCTAAAACAAATGAAGATAATTCTTCTTCAATATCTTCAAAAGATTTTTTAAAATCTTCATCTTGCGTACCATTGATTCAAAAAATTTCAAAAATATTGTTCAAAATCTCTCACATTTGGTACCAAGATAACTCCCTCTAAACCCTTAATTGATTCTAAATTTTCTGTATGAAAAATATGCTTTCTTTAAGGGGGAGTATAAATCTAAAATTGTTCCAAAATTCATACTAAATCAGTTTCTCTCCAAATGCTTTTCGAAAAACATATCTTTTAATCATTTTGTTTCAAAAACATCATAGATATGCTATTTTTGAGGGGGAGAAACGTGATTAAAATGTGATCAAAATGTTTAATGATCGTTGTTTGAATCTCAAAAGAGCTCGACTCAGTCGTAACCAATGAATTGATGATAATATAAAGTCAGTACTCGAAAAGACTTGTTCCTGGACGGGTAATAATTTCAAGCTGGTCTAACCAGTGATGTAAGTGTGTCTCGAATAGGACTTGTCTAAGTAGAATGTACCATTTCGAGAAACTTTCTTTGGATTTGACTAGGCCGGGTAATAATTTCAAGCTAGTTCGCTAGTGATGTAAACGTGTCTCGAATCGGTCTTGTTCATTGAAAGTCGATCAATTCAAAAAGTGCCAACTCTACCCTCACTGTGCAGATTTCAGTTAAAACTTATAAGCACATGTGAAGGGGGAGTGTTTCTGAATATATAAAACTCTCGGAGTGCTTCAAACATATTTTCAATCATAAACACTCTGAGAGATTTTCAAGAAAAGGTTTTATGGCAACATGGGATAGTCATGGAGGTATAAGGTGACTAAGGATAGGAATATTCGTCCTATGATCCGCCAGAGCCGGAGGGATCTACCAAAGGACACCACCAATAGTTAGTATTAGAAGTCCTTAGGTATGATTGAAAAAAAAGGAGTAATGTGAGAAAGGAGAAAGAAGGGGTTGAAGAATTAAAAAGAAATGTAATGAAAAAGGGTGAAAATAAATAGCCCTCCATATTCAACCTTAGGGCAGAAACCGGGTTCAATACATATGCTACTGGTTGTCACTAGTTGACACTGGTATTGAAGACAAAGACGTCATGGACCCAGTGACGCACTGCACTAAACCTTCTAGCCACTCAATTCCTCTTAAAAGGATTTGTTTCATTCTCACTGGGAACCCTACGTAAACTATCGGCTTTCTCTTAGAGATCGTTGGTATTGAAGAAGGAGACCCTCTCCCTAGTCTCCGCTCAGGAAAACCAAAATGCACTATTAAGTCTAGAGGCACGAGATTCATCAAAAGATCTCATAGGAACACTTGAATTGACATCGCTTGTTGTTCATCTATAAGGACACAAGTGATATATTCTAGAGTCCTATGCAGATCTTAGCAATCTGCCAGAACATTTATGAGAAGTTTCACATCTGTGATCTTCAATGATTGAGTGGAAACTCCTGCCAGGGTCAACATCAAGCAGCCCTGACAGCAGGTCACTTCGGTAACTCCCCGTGGATTAAGCTTAGTGTGTCTCAAACGGTCTACAGTCGTGGGGTGATGCTTCGGTGTACCTCAGCGACTCATCTGAACTATAGATGTACTTCGGTATATCGCGTTATCTCACTTGTGGGACTCCAGTTCAGGAACGGCCTTTGTAAGAATTAGAGATGTGTTTTCACACTATGCTGTTAACACATTCAAACTTGTAAGTGCCGGAATCCGCTTATTACTAACCCGTTTTTTATGTTTTCTTCTTATGGAAGCTCCGGAGCGGATTGATCGCGCAGATTCTCCACATGCTCATACCAACAACACATGAAAGTTCTCATCAAAATCAAAGGCAACACAAAGTTAAAGATGATTCTTCGTCAATGTCAAAGAATCTACAAAGTATAAAGACTCGAGAACTACGTCATTGGTAATTAAAAGACAAATAGAAGTGTGAGCATGGTGGAGAAAGACGTGGAGACACCTAACCAACAAAGTTGACAACTGCAGACAACCACATTAATTGATCACAAAGCATGACAGAACAAAGAATCAAGACTATTCTATATCTACACGCAAAGTTCAAGCTCAAGGAAAGTAAAGATGTTATCAAGTGGAGCATCTTTTGAATGACCACCCCTTAGGGGGAGATTGTTAGCCTTAATAGTTTTTATTGGAAGTGATGGTCATTCACATTTAGGAACTTTGTAACGTGTGTTAGATATAGTGATAGAATAGTCAACGAGCTCGTGGATTGGGCTAAGCTAAATGTGTATTAGTTTAGTTAAGCTAGCCTTATATCAATCCATGTCCAATCCAATCCATACGAAGCCCATACAAGGCCCATGGCCAAGCCTTAGGGCATTATGTTACTTGTACTATAAATGCCCCTTAAAGTCTCATTTTGAGGGGTGTGCTTGAGTGTGTGTGTGTGTGTGTGTGTGTATGTTTTTCATATGAAATATTGTTTTCATCTTCTCTTCCTTTTCTCTCTAAACATATACACGATCCATATCTTCAAGTCACCTTTCTATTCTTAATCTTTCTTCTTATTCTACGCATAACGCTTGTGTTTAACGTGGGTATATGTGTGTTCGTAACGTGGGTATTTGTGATAAGGTTGAGTAAAACAAGGTCCTACACGTCAAGATTCTAGATCGTTACTTTGGAAGCGTTAGCCATCTAAACCTGATAGACATTTGAAGATGTGTTTTTAGTCCCATACCTTTAAAAGTCAAAGAAAAATAACTGGAAATTAAAATAGACCTTATTTTTATCTATAAATTGACCTTAATTTGTAACTTCTATATGTTAGGTTTGTGAGCTGGACCTGATCTTCAATTTTCACAAGGTACATTATCTTCTCGCCCACTTGGAGTGTGTTAGAGACATTTGTATTAGTAGTATTTTTTTTTTCTTTCTAAATTATGGTCTAAGTGTTGTAAAGAGTGCAATGAAAGTTGAATAAGAACTAACATGTAATATCAAACACAACATGTACAAGCATAACATAGCATATGGCAAATCAATTCTTATTTTGGAAAAGTACTACAATATATATTTGTTCAAAATTTTAAGCATATATCCATTTGAAAGAAATTATCTGGCCGGTTCTGCTTCCAATCAAGTCTCATTGTTGTCGGCTCGGTCATAGTTTCGAACAAATGAGCCTAATAACATTAATTATTGAATGAGGAAGTATTTATAAAATAACATTAATTATTGTCTATATGTATTTGTGTACTAAATAATTGTAAAACATAGCTTTAGAATTTGTAAGAGCATAAGGAGTCATAACTTGAATTAATATCATTTACCCCGTCACGTCAGCGTCACATCATTTCAACACTAAATAACATAAAACCAAAAAAATATCATTTATCATAACACCACCTTTTGGGATCCACCATTTAAAAAAAATATAATTTACAAATTAACCCCTTAACTAATATTTCAATCCTTAAATAAACCCTTAATTAATATTTTACTCGTTAAATAGTAAGACAAATTACAAATACTTAAAAAAAGCATACTTAAATTTAAAAAATATGCGTAAATTTAAAAACTAATACATAAACTAAAGAAACTTGACTAATATTCATCTACTTCAACAAAATCTGCACGTGCACGCTAAATATGCTTCATAAGCTGTCGTTGGAGATTAAGATGAACAGTTTGTTGTCACGTATTTCTTTTGCCTTTCGACGATACATATCACATCTGTCAATCCACCTGTCTTGCCTACGTCGTTCCGGATTCATCCACAGTTCTTTGTATTCACTTAGTGCAAACTTTTGATCTTTTAAAATCATGTTATGCAATATGATGCAAGTATACATGATTCTACGTATCCTGGTAACCTAGTAAGCCCGTGCTGGTTGTTGTATTATTCCTCAGCGTCCTTCGTTGTTGTATTATGTAGGTGGTTTTTTTTTAAAAAAAATTATAAACTTTGAAAACAAAAACTAGCCGTTGGCTAGTTAAGTTTTTTTTTTTTTTTTTTTTTTTTTTTTTTTTTTTTTTATTGTTATTTTTAATTCTACCAAAAAGTATACGTTGAGGGGTTGTTTTGTAATTTTTTTAAATTTGAATGAAACTAGCCGTTGGAGAGGTTTTTTTTGTCACCTAGCACGTTCCAACGTGCGTTATTTAACCAACACAAATCAAAACGCCACCATAAAGCCTGGATGCTCGGAGTGGTAACGCATGGCTAACGCATGCCAGCAAGGATGTAACGCCGTTGAGGCGTTACGACTCCGAGTGCTCTAGTGATTAAAATCTATTCTTAGAATCTTTAAAAAAATGATATAAAATGTATTATAGGTAGTTTAGATAATAAGAAGTCTACCAAGAATAAGCAAGATCGTGTTGGCGTGGATGCATGAGTTTTATGAATACTTTGAAGAGGAATTATATAGAAAATGAGTTCGAAGTGTCACGAATATAAGGAAATTTTTGGGCATGTATATTCTGGAGAACCAAAAAGATTTTATGAGCGGCAGTTTAAGAAAACTTCTTCAAGATTTAAAACACGATAGTAGAGAAACCTAAAGGGGCCTTTAGAATTTGAATCATCTGCTTAAAGGATGGCGATTATTCTATGTATTTTTTGTTAGAGTTTTTAGGCAAACTATCTAGTAATGTGATGTGATCAAGCTCTTATTGCACTTAATTATCGTGTTTTCCGTAACTCTGGTATGTGCGAGACACTTATACAGTTTTTTATTTATATATTATTTATTTATTTATTTAATTATTTTTGCGAGACATTTATATAGTAACTTAAAAATAGAAAGTTCGAGTTTAGTTAACAACATTTAAACAGTGCACCCGTTAGACAAACTAAGTTTAAACAATGTAGTTTCTCCAGAACGGTAACTCTTTTTGGTTGATATAAACGATTTGAATTGTTAGGTATCGAGTATTAAAATGGTAGAATTAAATCACTCCATTAATGTTACAACCATATATTTTTTTACACACATCCTTCTAGTTAAAATCTCAAACTTATAATTATTGGTTTAAGCAACTAGAATAATTAGTGGTGGTGCTTTCTTTCATTATAAATATAATTAAAACATGATCCAAACTACGTCATTTTGCCTGAATAAAATATTGTTTCTTGACTAAAATAATCATTGGGCTACTTTGAGTTACTTTAGGCTCCTCTTTCTATCTATTCCAGCCCGTGATCTCTTGGTGATCTCTTGGTCATTACACGTTATCCTTTGGTTAGCAGCTATTTCTAACACTTTTCTGGAAGCATCGTGTATTGGGAAACGCTTGATAATCTTTGCTAGGCTTTGGTAGATCTTTGGGTGTGTCGATGGGTGATGGGTGTTAGGCGGTGATCGACTCCCATATCTTGGCAGGGTAGCCACGTGCATTATGTGGTTGCAGCCACGGCGGGGTCGCCAATCTACCACTTTTGATTTACGATGCTTTTAGGGTTTGGCTGTTCATCCAAACCCAATATAGGTAACCATTTTTTTTACGGATGTTAGTGTTTTGTATAAAAGGTTGAAAGCCCTAATTTTTAGGGTTCGGATCCTATTTGTGGTTTGTTGCTAAATATCATTGCTTTTATTGAATGCTCATGCTAATTAAACATCGGCATATTGCTCGGTCCATAATATCATTTATAATTTGTGAGGTTATTGCTTTTAGTGATTGGCCATGCGATTTATAAATATGTAATGTAGTAGCCGGTAGTGATGAATTGTTAGTGTTTTCTGAGTCGAATGAAGCAGACCGCCAAAAATTCTGCCTGTACTTTGGTGTGGCAAGTACCGGAGGGCATGGTGGTATTGTTGCCGCTATGCAACCGTCTTTCTTTGCAGCCATTGCAGAACTTGGATTCTTGTTAGGATTTAGAAAATCCATGCTGAAGTGTCGGTCACCCCAACGTATGTTTAGCATATTATAGCTCGTAGACGTAACAATATATTAGTTAGATTATTAGTAGTGTAAGTAATATCGTGGAAGAAGGACGGGTCTTTACCCACTGTATACATGATCCACAGCCCGAAGGAGGGCGGAGTCATTTGTATAAATAGCCCTCTCCCCACAAGGGAGAGGGTTGGATGTTCATTTGGTAATCTAACCTTTCCTTTGTTTTATCTCTCTAGAACATCTCACTTTCTCACTCTAGAACTTGAAACTATACGCCCCAATTGGATTATGTTATGATGTGTTTATGAAAACCAATATATTACAAATGGTATCAAGTGCTATGGTTTGATCATTCATCTTTCATGTTCTTGGATTTCTAGTGGTTTTCATAAGGTTTTGTGTTTGAATGAGTTTAGAGTAGTTTGCATCATTTGGATCATTTCTAGTGTTAAAGTTTGGATTTGGATAGTACTTTTGTGTTTAGAATCATCATATGTGTTTAGGTTTTGATTTGGAAGGCTTGAATCATCGTGGTTGGGTTGTTTTTGGATTGAAAAGTGGTGTTTTAGAAAGTTTTTGTTAAGCGATTTGTGTCTCGGATATGTTTTCTTGTATGCGATTTGTCCCAGTTTTTAAGCGATTTGTCTCTCGAGAGATTGCTTATTGAAGCGATTTGTCTGTTTCTGTGAAGCGATTTGTATACTATGTGATTTGTCTATTGAGACAAAACGACAAAAAGGACAAAATAGTGGGTGTACTTGTGTACTATGCGATTTGTCAGTTTATGCGATTTGTCTCCTATGCGATTTGTCTGCTAAGCGACTTGTCGTTCAACCGATTTTTCTAAGAAGATTTGTCTGAGCAGCGATTTGTCAAAGCGATTTGTCTGTGCAGCGATTTGTCTGAGCGACTTGTCTAAGCAGCGATTTGTCTGAGAAGCGATTTGTCCTGAGCGCATTTTTCCTGAAGCGACTTGTCATAAGGTGGATTGTTTCAAATGATTTGTGCTTAAATTTCTGACATCTTATTGAAAATTAAGACTTGTCATCTGATATTAACACAATGTCTTACACCACCGATCCCTTAATCTCCAATGTGCTCAAACTATATGATATTGTGCAGAACAAAGAAAGTATTTGCTACTCAAAAAGTTTAACCATGATTGATTCAGCCAATGATGATCTAAAAACTTCACACTCTGAGTCCAATGATAAAGAATTACACCTATTAATGCTACAAAATGCCATGCAAAAGGAATGCAGCATTGAGCCCTATTAGCTACTACACTCTCACCTCATACAACTTTTATCCACAACTATGGATCGAACATGTAGTGCCCTCTTCCGTCAGGACTTATCGACATTAACGGGAACCTTGCTGTTGAACTTAGAACAATTGAATCTACAACTTACTAATGTAAAGGTTCAAAAGGATGGTTCCAGTGCTGCACTTCAAGTAATCTACAAACAATTTCAGCCATTCATCAGTAGGGAATATTCAGCAGATTACGATCAACACTTGACTGAAATTTCTTTCAAAAAACATACTGGAATGGAAATTCAGGAGTTCATTGATACATTTATCCGTCTTATGGACAAAGTGAAGATGTACATTGAGGAAGATGCCCAGAGCAGGGATTACATAAATGGATATGAGAAGCAATCAACTAAGAGGTGTGAGGAGTTGGGTAACCTATCGGGTGTTGCTGAAACCACAATTACAAACACATCAAAGATTGAAGCAGCAAGCTATTCAGAAATACTTGGCCCACAAGTGAAGGATAAAATGTTGAACGAACAAACATTGGGTGCAGAGTCTTCATTGAGTGCAAATCTTCGGTAACTCGTATTAATAATCCATCTGTGCTTAATTCTGTGCAAAATAATGACTTTACAGAACATGTGGCTGATACTTGTCCTGCAACTGAGACTGAGTCAATAATTAAACATATCGTGACTCACAACGTGGTTGATAAGAAAATTTTCGACGAACTTTCAAACAAATACTCAATTCTTGAAAAACATTGCATTTCTCTAGAAATTGCAATACAACAAAAGGAAGAAAGTTTTCTTGCTACAAAAGCTTGCATAAATCCGGAATTCCCAGAATTTCGAGAGTTTTTTGAAATTAACCAGTTAAAAACTCAGCTTCAAGACAAAGACTCAACCATATGTAATCTGAAAGAACAACTCTCAGACCTGCATAAGAAACTTAATATGGGTGTGAACAATCTCAATTTAGAGGTTAATGATACTGTTAAAGCCAGAAATGAGGAATTAGCATTATGTGTGACCAATTTATTAGGAGAAAATGAGTCTTTGAGGAAGAATCAATTAGAACAATGTGCTCCTACTAAAGAGGGTTGGACCAAGTCTTTAGATCAAACAAGCTACTTGTTAGCAGACACTGAAGCCCCCAAAGCCCAACTTCAGGATAAGAGCTTCACCATAGTTGCTTTAAAAAATGAGCTTAGGAAAACTATTGGAAATGGTGTGAACACTAAGTTTGCAAAACCATCAACCTTGGGGAAGCCAATTTTACATATTACCACAGAACGATCTGTAGTTAGGCAGCCCAATGCATTTAAGACAGAAAGATTTAAACCCTCAAAATCAAAGCTTGCCTCCCAAGTTGATGAGAATACTGTTTTGTCAAAATCAGTCACTTCACTAAATCATTCCGATAAGATGAATGACAATTCTCAGTCTAATGCTAGAAACTCTAAGACCAGGAATGTAAGAAGATCATCTAGTGCACTTAAGAAGTATCAAATATCTGACCACTCCCCTAAGAAACAAGTTAACAGCAAAATGTCTAAAATACAGAATAGGGAAATGGTTACATCTTCTACTGTGACCAAGAGATCTAACTCTACTTACTCTAGTCTTAAATGGATGCCTACTGGTAGATTGCTTAAGAACTTTGAATCCAAATGGAATCACACTTCTAGCTCCTGTCTTAAGCGGATGCCCACGGGAAAAATCCTTAAAAAGGTTGGATTCAATTGGATTGCAATCAGAACACTGGCCACTAATGACACCCCGAGCCCTGACTGTAAAGTACCCAATGAACAGGAGATAACGGCTACTAACCCATCCAAATGCTATTCTACATGTGCTATTAGTGCAGATATTCCTCAGTCTTTTTCAGGTACAATGCTCAATTCAATCATGAACATCATGACTTGGTTTCCAACTGAGCTGAAGACTACTCATTTGGGAATCTTAGCTTGTCAAAATTGATTTGCATGTTATTATGACTCCTGATCGCCTCTGCTCAGGACTCGTATCTCATCGGTTCTCGGATAATTGATTTGCATTCTTTTATACACATATACATAAAAAAATAAAAAACAAAAAAAAATTTGAAAAATATTTTTCTCTACACAATTGCATTTATAATAGTTGAATAAAAGATGTATCTTCTGGTATCGATAACATCTACAGTCCTAGAAATGTCATTCAATAATGACACGGGTCCTTAGATGAAGTTCGAATAGAAGCTCTACCTTTTTCTTTAACATGTCTACCCATACTCACATTACTCGGATGTTCTCAACTCCTTGCAAGGGTTTAATTCAATCAATGATCACTCAATCTTATCCGTGTCATTAATTGAGGGGGAGAATGAATCACTCTGCCATTCCTGACTTTCAATTTGTCTCTACATGATTTCTATTAGATAATTTCTTGTGATGTGTGTCATTTATCTTGCTTGGTTTATGTGATCTCTGTACTCTGGATTGCCATTGCATATTACTTGGTGTGATTTAATTTGTGTGATTTAATTTGCCAAATTATGCTCTTATATGTGGTACGTGGTTTGTCCATGTTATGTCTAGTATGAGACTTGTCAATATCATTATATTGGAAGCGACTTGTCCCATTTGGTCAAACGTTTAGTATGCGATTTGTTAAGTATAAGGGCTGAAAGTGTCAATTATGCAAACTTGAGAATGGTACTAATATTGGAAGCGACTTGTCCCATTTGGTCAAACGTTTTAAATTCTAAGTCCTAGTTTCACACGTTTTTCTCTCTACCCAATTCTTCGAAGCGATTTGGATTAATTAATTTTGTGGTAGGATTACTGATCATGTATCACACATATTTCATCATATACCATGTTTAATACATCAACCTAACAATCCTTTATTTGCAGATTCCTTCGTGCGTTATTCCTTCGACATAAATCTACATCTAGGTTCGTTTCGATGTTAAAATAAGATTGGTGTAGGTTGTAGAACGGGCATGCCTTGGGGAATCATGGGTAGGAATGGATGGTCTATTTGTGTGATTGATTTGTCTTCCCTATGCGTGGGTTGTTTAATCTTGGAGTGTTAGTTAGTTGGAGTGTTGTGGATTTATGATTCTGATTGCGTATATGTTGTTGTATCTATGTGATCATGACTCAACTAGATGGATAGTTAATGCCTGAATTATCAACTGAGTCTATTATAATTGTTATTATATTATGTCGTTGATTGTTCTTGAATGCGATTTGTCATCAGTTGCGTGTTCTTGAAAGCAATTTGTCACCAGTTGCTTGCATGCGATTTGTCATTGGTTACCTGAAAGCGATTTGTCCTCGTTTAATCTTGATTAAGCGACTTGTCATTCTTAATTTAATTGAAGTGATTTGTCTATTTAACATTTCGTATGCGATTTGTCAGTCTTAATGAATGCGATTTGCCTTGTGCGATTTGTCCTATGCGTCTTGACGCTATGCGACTTGTTCACTATGCGACTTGTCTCATGCATGTTGCGATTTGTCCATGAAGCGATTTGTGTTCACAAATGTGCATGTTGTCTGATGCGACTTGTCTAATGAATGAATCTATGCAATTTGTCCTACATGTTGTTACCTTCATTGCACCTATTTGGTAATTATGTGTCGATTGTATACCTGTTATGTTTATGTACATTTACTCATTGCTCAGTGTCTATTCTCTATGATGTATGTGTATGTCCTACACTTGATTCGTCTCTGCCTCATTCATATTGCTCTCTCTGATGTGTGTATGCTACTTCGTACGCTTATATCACACAGTGTCTAAGTTATGGTGTTGCTATAAGGTTGATCCAATGATCTTGTCTAACCTAACTAAATTTCTGGATATTGTTGTTTTTTTATGTGAGATCTACAGAATTCCAATGGCAGACACAACTTCTTCTGAGAATCTTGCTACCAACGCTCCACCAGTTGTACTTACCGAGGAGGAAATTCTTCCACACAATGAATGGGTGGACATAGCTAAAAGCAATTGCTTTGTGGATGTGGATAGGATCCAACCTAATCCAATCTACCGGATTGCTATCGATATTTTGAAAAACTCTAACTTTTTTGGTGCTTTAACAAAGCGATGTACGATTCCATCTATTTACATACAACAATTCTGGAACACTGTTACGTGGGACAAGATCACAACCACTTACTCCTGTATGATTGATGATAAGAAGTATGAAATCACCATTGAGACTCTCAAGGAGGCCCTAGGAATCACTCCACGAGATTCTGCAAATCCATTTGTCACTCCACCTATTGCTGAAGAACTAATGGACTTTGTTAAAGAATTGGGTTATCCAATGAAAGTAACAAAGGCTTCAGACATCATCACCAACAATATGTATCAACCATGGAGAGCCATTGCCACAATTCTCAACCTATGTTTAACTGGTAAAACTTCAGGGTTCGATAGAGTGAGGGCTCCTATTCTGCAAATCATGTGGGGGGTTATTAAAAGGGTGAATATCGATTTCGCGGAACGCATTTGGGAAGAATTCTCTTTGGATATGGACACATTCATCACTGACAGACAAAATTTCTTGAATCAAGTCAAAGGAAGGAAATCTAGCAACAAGAGGGTGATTCCTAGCATACGGCTCTCAAAGTTAATCATCCAGCACTTGCAGCAGAAACATCAGTTCAATCCGAGAAGTGAGTCGGTCCTACATGAGGCTAGTAATGAATTTGTGCTTGGCAACCTAAAATATGTTGCCAAAGGAACTAACAAAGAGGTCTTTGGAATGCCAATACCTGAAGCTCTTCTCACAGAAAGAATCAAGAAGGCATATTATTTCAAGAAATACATAAAGAAGGCCTCTGGTACAGCCTTGATGACACACCCAATCCTACACCCACTCAACCCAAATCCAAACAATTTGTCTCTATTTATGCAAGTCTTCTTAAAAAGAGACAAGATAGATCTGTATCTGCTGACTATCCAACTCAAAAGCCAAAAAGGAGGAAGAGAGACGCTGGAAAGGGAAATGAAAAGGGGTCCAAGGTACCTGAGAGAGTGATGAGTTCAATGGATGAAGACGAAGCTGCACTGCAACAAGGCATCCAACAAAGCCTGGAAAGTCTTGACATGTCTCAAAGACAACCAGTGGGCTGATAGGTCCAAAATGTTTAAAGGATGTACAAATCTTGAATGGGAAGCTGGCGGCGCTAAGCCGATTTTTGTCGAAGGGGGCTGACAGGTCCCTACCGTTCTTTAAGACACTTAAAGGCTGCGTCGACAAGAAAACCTTCCAATGGAGCCAAGATACAGAAGCCGCCTTCCAAAAGATGAAGGATTTTATAGAGATACTTTCAACACTTACAACCCCAATCAAAGGTGAAGTGTTATTCATGTATCTGGCATCCTCAATGGAGAGCATTAGCGCTGTCCTAATGGCAGAAAGGGACAAAAGGAAAATCCCCATCTACTTTTTTAGCAGGGTCTTGCAAGGACAAGGAGCAGAGGTTAACTACCCCACGTTGGAGAAGCTCATGTTAGCTCTAATCTACGCAGCAAGAAGGCTCTGACGATATTTTCAGGCCCACCCGATAGCAGTCTTAACTGACAAGCCACTCAAGCAAATCTTGTCGAAGCCTGAAAAATCTGGAAGGGTGGCAAAATGGGCCATTGAGCTTGGGGAGCATGAGATAGAGTTCAAGGGTCGAAACTCTGTCAAAGGGCAGATTCTTGCAGACTTCTTGGCGGAAGCACCTTCCAAACCAAGCAAAGAAAAGGAAGAACCTAAGGCTAAGCTCATCGAAGTACAAGATGATTAGAAGCTTTATACATACGGAGCATCAAGCTTCGACGGTTCCGGAGCAGGTCTAATGCTGGTCAGTCCTGAAGGGAAGGAGCATACATGTGCCCTTCGGTTTGAATTTGAAGCCACCAACAATGAAGCAGAGTACGAAGCCCTACTAGCAGGCTTTCGGCTAGCCAAAGATATGTAGGTCAAGGCTCTCGCCATCTTCGTATATTCTCAGTTGGTGGCAAATCAAGTGACAGGCTCCTACGAAGCAAGGCAACCCGTCATCAAGCAATACTTTGACAAAACAAGGGAAATGCTAGATGGTTTCAACTCCTACACCATTCAACATGTTCACAGAAATCAGAACAAGAAGGAGGATGCACTAAGCAAGCTAGCCTCTATGGCCTTCGCCCATCTCACAAAAGAAGTGCTAGTTGAAGTTTTGCTCGAAAGGTCCATTATCCAAAAGGAAGTCATTGACGTCGTTCATGAAGAAAGAGACACATGGATGAATCCCATCAGGGAGTACCTGATAAGTGGTCGGACCCCAAGCAAGCAAGGAAGATAAGGGTTAAGTCTCTACAATATCGACTAATAGGAGAAAACTTGTACAGAAGGTCGTTTCTTCACCTTGGCTCAGATGTGTTGGACCTAAGCAGGCTTTGAGCATCATCGCAAAGGTCCACGAATGATCCTGCGGCCTCCATGTAGGGCCTCGTTCAGTTGTCTCGAAGATAATGAAGTTAGGCTACTACTGGCCATCGATGCATAGGGATGCTGTGGAAATCATTATAAAATGTAAATCAAGACATGACAAGTGTTACGTCCGCATGGCCCTTCTCCCAATGGGGAATTGATATCGTAGGACCTATGCCTGTGGCTCCTGGTGGGGTCAAATTCTTATTGGTGGCAATTGATTACTTCACAAAGTGGGTCGAGGCTAAACCTTTAGCTTCCATTACGCGGAAACAGATTGAGAAATTTGTATGGGAACACATCATATGCAGATTCAGAGTGCCCCACATCATCATATCCGATAATGGCAAGCAATTTCCCGAAGGAGTCTTCTATGATTTCTGCAAAGGGATTATCATAAAGCAGTCTTGGACTTCCGTCTACCATCCACAAGGTAACGGGAAAGTGGAGGTTAACAACAGAGACATTGTCAAAGGAATTGAGAAAAGGCTGGGACGAAGCCATCACGGGTGGGTGGATGAGCTTCCTCAAGTGTTATGGGCTCATAGGACCAAACCTAAGTCGAGCAATTGTGAAACACCCTTCAGCCTAACATACGAAACATAAGCGGTCATCCCTTCGGAGCTAAGTGTACACAGAGAGCGTGTGGCCACATTTGAAGCCTCTCAAAATGATGAAAGGATCAGGGAAAACCTTGATCTGTTAGAAGAAAGGAGAGAAATAGCCTCCATCCGAGAAGCAATGCACAAGCATAAGATCAAAGGCTACCATAACAAAAGGGTCAGGCCTTCCACCTTCAAGCCTGGGGAATATGTGCTACGCCTCAACAGCGCAAGCAAAGCAGAATACCAGGGGAAGCTAGGACCTACTTGGGAAGGACCCTATGTCATAGCTGAAGCCTACGGTAACGGAGCATACAAGCTGGCCACTCTTCTCGGAGAACCCATCGACAGGACATGGAATGGTACGAACCTCCGAAAGTTCTATGTTTAAGAAGTATTTTTTACTTTTCATTCTTGTATTAAAAGCTTCTCATGGGAAAGCAAACATTATTGGTAGTTGTCTTAGTATTCATTTCAAAATGATGTAATCCTCTCTACCAATTCAATGATGAATAATATATTTCCCACAAATCTCTTGCTTCATTTCTTAAACACAAATGTTTATTCAGCCAAGTCGTTTGTGAGTTTCAATGTCGAATTGGAAGCATATGGTGTAACAAACACCTCATACAACTACTTAAGCCTACCAACACATTCACATTAACTCTCCTAATAGTTTATGGTAATTATGAAAATAAAAACAAGCCATATTACATAAAGGATTTAAGATAGAGTGGGTCGCGACCCTCTGTCAGTGATCAAAGTTAGTCATTATATTCTTGGTGTTGTAATTTACACACAATGAGGTTCTTACACCTTAGGTTGTAAAATTTAAGCGTTGGAAAAATGGCGTACGAGAAGTGCACAAGATAAATATTTTGAAGTATGTAGGAATATATTCCTACATCATACCATTCAAAAGAAGGGCCTACGCCCTTATCCCTGCATATGAGGCCGAAGCCTAGTTAAAATTGTATTTTGGCCGAAGCCATACATCACAACCATCAAATTGTTTAAAGTAACAAACAAGAATAGTAAATTGTTTGAAAGAAGGGTACATGCCACCCTTTTGGACCAAATTAATGTCAACATGACAGCCTTCATTCCATATTTTTTGGGGATGGGGTTGGAGAAGGTAGAGCTGACACAGGCTTTGTCAAAGTTGTTTTCTTTGTTGGGGTCGCATTCAGCCTTCGATGAGGGGCGGTAACAATCCACTGTGGAGAGATCCACGGGCTTACCTGTTTTAGCCACCTCCTCCAGAGCGAGACACCATCCATGGAAGATAGCAGCCTTGATCACCTTCTACATAGCAGCTCCCATCTCATCACTATGATACAATTCCATGGCAATGTATGGCACCACCTTTGATACAACCTTTGCACAATCCTTTTGGAGCATCTTGTATCTCATCTGTAGGCCATCCATTTCCTCTCTCATTTTGACCTCTAGCTCTCCAAGCCTAGCCCTCTCACTTTCCAAGCTTGCACACTTAGCCTCCAACATAGCATTTTGACCAGTGAGGCTCACCACCATGGCCTCCTCCAATCTGAGTTTGCCACACTCTGTTGTGGTGGCAGATAGCTCCTTCTGAAGCTCTACTATCTTGTCTTGGAGGTCTTGGGTGAGAGGATTCTTCTCAAAATCTTTTTCAACTTCCTCACATTTTGCCTCCAGCTCAGCATACTGTTAGTCCCTGTGATTTTCCCTCTCCAGCATCACATCCATTTCTTTCCTGGCCTTCGTCACAGTACGAAGAAACTCCCTTGTCCGAGCATTCAAATGGTTGTCCAGAACAGCCTGCCTTGCGACGCTTTTATCATGCAGATCGCAGACCCCTTTGATGGACATATTGTCCAGCAGTCCTTTCCAATTGGGAGGGGGTGACATGATCAATGATGCGATGGCAAGCTAGGGCATTTGGAAGCTCCTTTGTGTCAGGAAGGCCTACAACAAATCCAGTACATAAGGGAAAGGTTAGACAGGAAAGTTAGCATTTTCTATAACTTAAGAAGCAAATGCTTACCATGCATTTCCTCAGCACGATCTGGTAGCTCAAAAGCAGACTTCACAGCTTTCTTGCCTTCGACAACTTTCTGTCGAACTGCCCTGGACCCAGATGCGGGAAGAGGAGTCTTTCTCTTGGTGGAAGACTTGATAGCTTTGCCAGAAGCTCCCTTCCTACTCTTTAACCTGTCAGCAATACCTGTAGAGCTTGTTATTCGAACTTCATCCTCTGCGGGATCGTTCGAATCTACCACGTTCTCAACCAATTGGGAGGGACCCTCCAACAGTGCTTGTGGGGGTGCTGAGGCGACAACCTCTATCTTGGGAATGTCCACGTCATTGTTGTTGACAGAGGTAGAAGGTGAACCAACACCATAAGACTCTTCGGCTTGTTCCGCAGGCATAAAACTCAAGTCTTCGTCCAAATCCTGATGCATGAAGTTCCTAAACGCCATCTCTGCAAAAAAAGAACAAGAAAAGATAAATATCAGCGCTACATTGGTCCTACTTAAATAAAAGTGGAAGCACATACTTTTCCATGATACATGATCATGGGCTTCTTGGGAGACCCCTCCCAGCTTTGCGCAATCCCAGCCATATAAATAATTGGCTCAGGGAAGGCTTGAACATCTGCAGGGTACCTATCCAGACGTTGGTACAACGGATTCCTTTGAACTTCATAGGGAAGGGGGTCATTGAAACGTTTTGCGTTAAACCTAAATGCTTCATTCAGCAATGCTGGATAGTTGGGTGGAACAATGGTGTTCTGAACATAAAAGAAACTACCCTTCCAGTCTCTTATGTTCGTGTAAAGTCTCGTAATCAGGTTAGGCACATCTCCTTCAGGCCTATTTGCCAAGGTTGGCCAGTTCCCACCAGGATAAAGGTTCAAAAATCCCCTCAACACCTTAAGAGTTGGTTCATAGCCCTAAGCTTTACACATAATGATGTATGTGGTAAGTTTAGCTAAACCAAATGGGTTAAATCGAAAGATATGTACTTCATAGTACTGCATTAACTCTAAAATCAGAGGGTGGATAGGAATCTTAAGATTCAAATGAATAAAAGAGTGGGTATACAACCTTACAAAGTTTTCAGGGGCATCAAAAATTCCTTGGTTTGATTTAGGAAGCATAACTTTAAACTATTTAGGGATTGGGTATTCGGCAAGATGATCATATAAATCTTTAGCAGTCAAGGTGCATTTTTGTTGTTTGATTATAAATTTGGAATCCATAACTATTTTAAGCTACGAAAAGATGGAAAGAGGACTTTACCTTTTGTGTTCGAAGCCGGTGAATAATAGCAAATCACTGAATGTGAAAAGTATGCGAAGAGGGTAAAGTGTCTAGGGTTTTCATCTACCTCGCCTTAAATACCCCTTTCTACTCCTTTTCTAAACCGAACACGTGTCTTGGGTATTTACCTTATCCGGATTTCAAAAGGTCTTTTAAATTTTGAATAATCGTTTTGGTCAACCCGATTTACTTGGGAAAAGGTTTCACTGTAGCGGGTAGTTAGATGAGATTAAGTAGCATTTAATGCGCGATATAAGGCAAATCACCTTGGTTAAGATTAGCATTGCAACACACGGCAGATTTCATTCGTAGGATGAAGTCGAAAGCAATGCCACCTCATTCATATGCATCACTTTCGACTGGGAGCTTGATGATGTACCCTACGAACAGCTCGACGGACACCCCTTCGAGAGGTGTCGAAGCCATTTTGAACGAAGGCCCAAGTTAGGTCTCCTAAATGTTCGTGGGCATCAAACCATTTGTACACACGAAGGTTACGTATCGGGAATTCGCCATTCAAAGCCTTAGGCCCTTCGGAGTATGGTTGGCGAAGGAACAACGGATAGGAGATCTTCCTGACTTGGTCAAACCCACGATCTCCCTCTCTTTCCTGGCTTTCCCGCCAAGTTTGAGAACGTGGGTCACTAAGCCCTAGCGGTTACCCACAAACATGGGACACCCCATGTTCTCTGACATTTGCGCAGAGATGCCCTCAAGCCTATTTCTTTCACTATAAATAGGTTGGACGGGCAGAGGATTATGGTAAGCTCACTTAACACTCATTTCTTTACTCACACTCATTTAAATCACCATAACTCATACTTACTCTCACGCCGGAGGTGGTTCGCAGGGTCTAACCCCTGCGTAATCACTTAACGTAGTGTCTTCGTATTTCTTATCCTCGGGTGAAAGACAAATCTTGGCTGGAACATACACCCCTCATACCTTTGATCACCATTGAAGCCTGGTAGTGCAATATATTGTACAATCAGGTACCATTGAGAAAAGATTGATCGACCACATGACCTTCATGAAATAACCATTTTTGTAGCATTTTGAAGGTTTTTCGATCCTTAGGGTTAAGACCATCCTTTTGGTGATGCATCGGTATATAGTAAGCGATGTCTTGATAATCTTGTTGTTTGGAACTAGGCATGATTGATCCTAAACAATAAAACCACAATGTGGTGTTAATTATGAGAATAGTTCCTTTTGAGTTCATCACAATTTTGTTCAAAACATCCCTTTTGAATTCATTATGAGTTCTAATTTGTTTTAACAATGTTTTTTCATTGATTAGTTATCTTAGATAGCTAATTAAAAACAATGTGATAGCAAATTGTGACAAACCCACTTGAATCAAAATTCTAAAGATGTAAAAATTGTATAACTAGGAACTTGAGAATGGAAATCACAATGTAGTGAAGATAAGACTTACACAAGTGATTGGATTTCTTGGATTGATGAAGAAAAATCTCCTAGGAACAGTAGTTTTGTGTTTAGGGTCGTGTATGAAAGAGTAAAGTGGAGGATGGAAGTGCATAGTGAATTATCAAAGACTTATTCTGTTTGTTGATGTGTCGGTTCCCATGGTTCCCTTGAAAAAGGGATCCGGCTAGTTGTAGTCGAGGGATCCGGCTATTTAGTAAGAAAATAGCTTCAGTGGGTTTGACAATTTTGACGCGGGAGTTTTCGATTTCAATTTTTGCCAAAGGTTTTGCTCTACACCTTAGGGTTTATCTATTATAGATGTGATACAAGTTTTGACGAGTCTTCATGCTTACTAAACACATTTGACGAGGTTCTTTTTTATAAATAAACCATTAGTCGAGAGAAAAGATAAGAATCATGTCAATGCTATTTTAACATGATATAGATAATTTAAATAGATGATATTGATGTAGATTACTAATGCAACAACAATATCTCTATGCTAGGAACGATGGATCAAAACTTTTGGTTAGAAATATTTCGTTTCGTGGTAAAGATGTATATTGACTAGTTTATAGTGTTTAGGGAAATCAAGGAGGAATACTATTCCTGATGATGTGTTTAAGATGAAGAACAACTTTTTTGAAGAATTTGTGCTGTTGAAGTTAAACATCAAATCTACGAGTCTTTACATAGTATTAAATATATGCGAGGATATTATAATACTAGTTAACATAATATAGAAGCATATATCATTATTTTATTATAGGTAATTAGCATGTTTTTAGATTAACTAATTGTAGTTAGGAGAACATGCCTTTGCTATATATTCTTTTAATGATTAAAATACCTAATCGTATTTTGTAAAAGCAAGTTGTGAATACTTTGGATTCTTCTTTGGATGTTGACTTCATTTTTCTTTGGATAGAGTGAAGTCATTGAAAGAATCCTAGCATGAAGATTTCTCAAAAGAAGATGTTAGAATAATCTATCACTATCCAACATTTGTTAAAATATAAAAATTTCTAAACTATGAATTTTGTTTTTAAGAAATTTCCTTCTTTATAGTTTTCAAACATACACGGATCGTCACAAGTTTTTAAAGTACAATATACTCTAAGAAACTTGGTAACGAAGCTCTGATGCCAATTATGGAAAAGTAGAAAGGGGGGGGGGGGTGAATAGTTATACCCATTAAAACTTTGTTTTAAAGTATTTAGATCGACTTATGTCAATCTATTTAGATTGTGTGTTGGATATTGATAGATGAACATATGAGTAAGTAATGCAAGAGATAAAGAGGAAAGGAACACAAAACCACGACATGAGTATTTATAGTGGTTCGGGTACAAGGACACCTTCCTTGCCTTACTCCAATCCCCGAGTACCCCACTCAAGAGTTTCTAAGAACTACACAACACAAGCTCCTTAATGTGGCGGAGAAGCCTTCACAATGTCGCCTACTCTTTATCTGGTACAAGGCTAGACAACGAGTTCTTCCATGAGGTAGAACCAAACCTATCACAACGTCGCCTACACTCTATCTGGTACAAGGCTAGATATTCCATTACAAATGAGGAACTACTACCTAACACTAAATCATAACACAACTATCCAAAGGTGACACACTTCTTGCTACAACACTAGAAAGAATATCAACATCCTTTAAGCCAAACTACACAACTTGTACATCGATGCACCATATCGATTGTACACCTTCGGCACCATTCACTAATGTCTTCAACACGACACTTGTATGGAGGGAGGAAAGAACTATCAACAAGATGTACTTCAGTGGTCTTGATGATGACGAAGCTTAGCAACTCATGACCTTGAGCTTGCACTTCTTCAAGAGATGGTGATCTCACCTTTAAGAGGAACCTAGAGAATCACACAAAGATAAAACTACATAGAATGATCCTTTGGATCTGTGGTTAGAGAGGTTAGAATACTGAGAGAAAGTATATCAAAGAGTGATAAGGAGCAAGAGAGAAATGACTCACTATTTACACACAAAAAATGTGCCTACTGTCCCACGGTTCCTGCGGATCCCTCACCAGAGGTATCCGGCTAGTGCAAATCCTGGGATCCGGCTACTGAGTCAGTTTAGTCCGGATTTTGGGTTGCAAGCCGAGTTATGGGTTATGGGTTATGGACCATGGGTCATGGATATTGGATCATGGATACCCAACAAGATGCAATGTACCTAGTCATTGGGTTATGGATCTTGGGTCATGGGTCATGGACTTTGGGTCATGGATCATGGATAATATCTGATAGCAGGGTTCGGGGTCGAAAGACTTCCTTTTCTACGAGCAAGCTTTACAACCCTCTAGGCAGTGTGCCTAATCGTTGTAGTGTAGTATGGGTAAGCCTAGGAGGTTGATCATTCTCTAGGGGAATAGAAATGCTAGGTAGAGATGTATGACGAGAAGGTAAGGTTGAGGGAGCTTCTTTTTGGTCTTTTATGTTTTTTTGAAAGAAAGGTAAATATCTCGGGGTATAGGAGTGGGGGGTGGTACTTCTACCAATTTTAGCTACTTTTTACTTAAACTAATTAACTACTTAAACTAAGGATAGATTATGCTAATGTAAGTGTGCTTTTATGAAGATTAAAAATGTGTTTAGTTAGATGTTCTTACTCCCTAGTTATCTCTTATTGGTCGGTTGAATTGTCACATCCTCATCTTAATTGGTGCACTGTATTCCGTTTGGTCATAGGGGGTGCCAAATTCCCTAGTCTTATGAATCGTAACTCTCCTCTATACTATCTGGGATTGCCGAGTACCTAAGTATCTCCCCCGAATACTCTATTATCAACAAGCTACAGCTCACGCATTAAATACAACAATGGCCTAGGTGCACTCCTAAGCTTTTTGCTATTTAGGACGTTCAAGCTCGCAACAATTAAAAAAAGAAGCCAGTTTTCCTTATTCTAGCGTCTACCAATCAAGAAAAGAGACAACCTAAATATAATTAACAAATAGGTTTCATAGATCTAAGCAAACACACGGATAATTTAGCTACTCATGGTAAACAAGCAAGCATACACACTGATAGCAGGGTTCGGGGTCGAGAAAACCTCCTTTTCTACGAGCAAGCTTTTTCAACCCTCTAGGCAATAAACCTAATCGTTATAGTGTAGTATGGGGTAAGCCTAGGGGATTGATATCGTTCTCTAGGGGAATAGGAATGCTAGAAATAAATTTATGATGAGAAGGTGGGGCTGAGGATGATTCTTTTTTTATTTTATCTTTTTTTGTTTTTTTAGAAAGCAAGGGTAAAATCTCGGGGCAATTGATTAGGGCGTGGTACTTCTACCAATTTCTCTACTTCTACTAATTATCTAATTTAACTAATTACTACGGATAGCTATGTTTAATTGAGGTGTTCTCGTATGGTGATTAAAGATGTGTTCATTTAGATACTATTACTCCCTAGTTATCTTTTATTGGTCGTTGAATTGTCATGTCCTTTATCTTAACGCGTTGTATTCCTATTAGTCGTAGGGTGTGCGTATTCCCTAATTCTATGAGTTTATCTCACCTATAGGATTCACGGGATCGGCAAGCCAAGGCTATTTCCTCCAAGCACCCTATCGTCTTCAAGCATACTCACGCAATAAATACAACGAAAGCCTAGTTGCACTCATAAGCTTATATCAATTAAGACAAGAAAAAACCTAACAACAATCAATAACTAGGTTTCATAGATCTAAGCAAACACACAAGTAATTTAGCTAGATATGTTAGACAAGCAAGCATACACACAATCAATTGAACATGGGGTAGACATGATGATAAATTGGAATAACAAACTTATCTTGATGTGTAAAATAGGGTATGGGACCCTAGAATACTGTCCCAGTCGGACTACAACTGAGTTAGGGTTTGCTCTCCAAAATTCTACCTCTTAAAATATAGAAAAATCGAATTCTATATATAGATTTACAATCGCGACGATGTCGCCTTTTGCTAGCGACGCCGTCAGATCGCCATCATTAAGGTTTCATTTTGGCCAAGTCATCGATGGGACGACGTCACTTGAAAGTTGTGACACCGTCGGTCTTTATTTGTGACGTCGTCTGAATCTTGGATTTGGGTCATCTGGAGTGAAAAGTGTGAGTGACGCCCTCCATATATTAGGCGAGACTCCGTCAGGCATTAGGACCAAAGATTCAACTGAGCCGTCGTGTGCACTTTTTAATCAAGTCTTCATAGAGGGACGGAGTCGCCCTTTGGATGGGACGCCGTCAGGTTCTACTAAGCAGCCTTGAGTGTCTTCGATCTTGACTTTGTCATTTTCTTCATGTTTTTGCTCCTTTTCGTCCAAATATGCCTCATTCCAGCATTTTGGTTCCAAAAGACCTAAAAAGTGAAAAGGAACGATTTTAAGCAGTAACATATATAATATGTGCCGAATTAGGGATTAAATGACCCCCTAAAAGCGTACTTTTTAAATCCTTATCAAATATCCTTACACTTGGTATTTGCTTGTCCTCAAGCAAATGTGCTTTTGACCAATCAATTTATAAGTTAGGGGGCATGAAGCATTAGTTTAAAATAGTTTACAACAAGTAAAAGTGCCACAATAGTCATAAAAAGCACGGAAATTATATACTAGCACCTCAAAAGTGGTGTTTGGATTCTCTCATCTCTCGGGTTTATATGAAATATAATATGAATGGAAATGGAAGATAAACACTCATTACCTGGCATAGTACATAGATTATCATAAGCTTGAGAATAGATCAAACCTCCACCGCTTTGGCGTAAGCACCTAGGAAGAACTATCAAAGACGTCTTTGCAAGGGTTGTAACGTTAGGCTTAAGGTAGGGAAATAAAGGGTTATTTAATTACGACGACATTGCCTTTTGCTAGAGACGCCGTCAGGTTGCCGTCATTAGGTTTCATTTTGGCCAAAGTCATCGATGGGACGGCGTCACTTAAGAGTTGTGACGCCGTCGGTCTTTAGTTGCGACGTCGTCTGAATCTTAGATCTGGGTCGTCTGGAGTGAAAAGTGTGAGTGACGCCCTCCATATATTGACACCGTCAGGCTTTAGGACCAGAAATTCCACTGAGCCATCGCGTGCACTTTTTGATCAAGTCTTCATAGAGGGACGGCGTCGCCCTTTGGATGGGATGCCGCCAGGTTCTGCTCAGCATCCTTGAGTGTCTTCGATCTTGATTTTGCCATTTTCTTCATTTTTTTGCTCCTTTTCATCCAAATATGCTTCATTCTAGCATTTTGCTTCCAAAATACCTAAAAAGTGAAAAGGAATGATTTTAAGTAGTAACGGATATAAAATGTATCGAATTAGGGCTTAAATGACCCACTAAAAGCGTACGTTTTAAATCCTTATCACACATATACAATTAAACACGGGGTAGACATAATGATAATATGGATTAACAAACTTATCTTATGATCTAAAGAAGGGTATGGAACCCTAAGTTACTGTCCAAGTCGGAATACAACTGAATTAGGGTTTGCTCTCCAAAGTTCTACTTCCATAAATGCAGAAAAATCAAATTCTATATATAGATTTACAAATGCAACGACGTCACCTTTTGCTAGTGACGCCGTCAAGTCGTCGTCATTAGGGTTTCGTTTGGGCCAAGTCATCATTGGGACGACGTCAGTTGATAAGTGTGATGCCTTCAATCCTTATGAGGGACGTCGTCTGAGGATGGTTCTTGGGCATCTGGTGTAGAAAATAAGGGAGACGCCTTCCAGATTTTAGGCGTGACGCCGTCAGGTTGTAGAACCAAAATTTCACCTAAGCCGTCGCGTGTAATTTGATCAAAATCTGTGGAAAACTAGAAGGGGGGTTGAATAGTTTTACCAATTTAAAACTTCCTTTTAAATATTTAGATCGACTTATGTCAATCTATTTGGTTGTTTATGTTGGACGTTGATAGATAGATATATAAACGTGTAATGAAAGATAAAGAGTAAGAAGCACATCACCACGACACAAGTATTTATAGTGGTTCGGCTACAAGGACACCTTCCTTGCCCTACTCCACTCCCCGAGTCACCTACTCGAGAGTTCGTAAGCACTACACCAACTCCTTATGCAAAGCGTGGCGTTGCAAAGCCAAGATTCGACTCACTAACACTAGATAACTTGAAACAAAACAAAAATAAACTAAAAAAATAAATATAAAGATAAATGTAGGATGGTAGCCCGTATGTTTTTCTAATTTTTTCAATCTTTTTTTTATCATCTCTTTTTTTTCGATTCTTTTTCATACATTTTTACTCTACCATCCTCTACGATAACATCAAAATATAAGAGATTTATAGGAGCATCCCTACACTTGAGTTTTTATTTCTTTAACACTAATTGACCCGATTTGAAAAGATCAAAACACTTGGAGTATTTAATTACGTAGACAAAGGGAATTTGAATTTATTGTTCTTTCCCGTTACTCCATAAAATGT
Source organism: Chrysanthemum seticuspe (assembly GCA_019973895.1). NCBI lineage: Eukaryota > Viridiplantae > Streptophyta > Magnoliopsida > Asterales > Asteraceae > Chrysanthemum > Chrysanthemum seticuspe. The sequence goes on along the minus strand of BPTQ01000001.1, from coordinate 185,346,912 downwards.
TACTTTTACCCATGAGTCTCAATCATCCCAAAACTGTGTACAAAAGATATGACTCGACTACCATGCAAGTAACTAGATAATTGAACTAAGGGTTAAATAATGATAACAATATTGCACTAAATATGAGTGCATACAAGGTAGGCTAAGGCGATTTGGGTGTATATTTGGGGGTGGATTGTAAACAATGCTCTTCATTGATATTCTGGAAAACCAAGACATCACGAGAACCGCGAAAAAGATAGGCTCTGAGGGGTTAACTAGGGGTAACATGTACTAAAGATGAGTACATCGCAAGGGTGTAGGGTAATTACTCAACCGATGTGGAAGATGTAATTATAATACAGGTTTCAAACAAGGGTTATCCTAATGCCTCTTATCATTTAGTTACTCCTAACTACACAAGTGTAGTCTCACTAGCGATCTCGGAATGCATCACAAAACAAGTTCTAGAATCTATTATACTACCGGTACACTCACTAAGCATTAAAGGTGAATGCTTTTATTCCTAAATATCTATGGGCGAACCTCACATTTTTGGGGTGGAATTTGAGTGGTTAACGGTTTTTGTGCTAGTCATATAATTCCTATCCATGAGACGCTTTATTAAGACTAAAGTTTAGCTCGTAAATGTCATAATAATTTTTAAATTTGGTGCTAAAATTGCCCTAATGAATATTTCTCATAGTTTATTACACAAATTACTAAGGACACGACAAATGATAAAGTGAGTGAATAGTTTTTAAGTCCCCGTTTTATTCTCCCTCCCTACACTTAAACTGAACATTGTCCACAATATTCCCCGAAAGTGTCAAAGTTATGATAAAGGAAGGTAAGTAAGGAAAAGAAACTAGTACTCCCCTGATTAGCTCAGTAGGATATGTGAAGTTGCGGTTAAATCCTCTTCCAAGAAGAATGCATAAGTAATAATCTTTATCCAATGTGTGTTTCTTCTTCTTGTCCAATATAACCTGCACACTTATAAGAAAAAAAATGAAACCTTCGCATAAAATCGGCGGTAAAACTATATATGACACACAACTACACTAGAAAGCAAGTAAGATATAATGCTTGTGGAATGGATGTTTGCAGTTTTTCTGGAAAATTAAAACCTGGGAATTTTCAAAAATTTAAAAACTGCACAGAAAATGAAAAACTGATCATCCTGTTTTTAAATAGCCTGACGTCGTCAGGCTTTAATCCTGACGCCGTCAGGTTGTCCTGGTAGAAAGTGGTCTGTTGCGTTTTTCTGGAAAAATTCTGGAAAAATTACATCATTGAAACTTGGAAAAATTCTTGCAAAACATCCATTATGACTCGATACAAGCATTTGACTCTAACAAACACACATATATATCAATTTCAATAGTTGTAATTCTCATGTTCATGTTCTTAAAAACTTATGTGATCTTTCCTACACTTATCTTTTTGTAAAATACCTTTATATGTAATTAAGAAGAGGTTAAAAACAAAATAAAGCATTTTCACAAAGTCTGACATGAGAATAAACAACAATGAAAGAGATATAAAACACACAAAAATTGAAAAAAAAAACAAGCAAACAATTAAGCATGGGTTGCCTCCCACGAAGCGCTTTTCTTTATTTATGAGTCTTGTAGCTAGACTCGAAGTCGTGCTCCTACGTGACTTCCTTACCGTCATCTTCTTCCTCATGGCGATCTATTTGGGGTTTTCCATGGCATAGTTATGTCCCATCGTGCATCTTTCTAAGAATTCATCTTGCCCCCCAATTGGTTCTATATTCCGGTCCTAGTTTCACACACTCTTTATAGAACCCAAATATCTTATTCATCACATAGTATACTCCTCTCTTCTTATCCTCCTCATTCCTATAGTAGATCGATAGCTTAACTTCCTTTTCATCATTGGATATTGATGAAAATTTCTCAATCTTAAATGGCATTTGGTAGGCAACGTCATCGGTCTTATCCTTGAATCTAACTATCCCTAATGACGGATCATAAGTCATCCCAGTGCTATCTAAGAATGGCTTTCCTAGAACTACATGGGACAAGATAGGATCTATAGTCGTACTAATATCCTCCACAATCACAAAATCCGTAAGGTACGTGAAGCTACCTATATAGACGGGCACTTCGTTAATTCTACCAAGGAAATTACATCTAACTCTAGGATCATTGGGGTCTTGCCTATTTGGGATAGGTTTTTTCATCACCCAATTATAGTACGTGCTAGTCATGATGTTTATTGGGGACTTGTGATCCTTTGCCACGAAAAGATGTCCTATGCAACATGGTATGTTGAGATTTCTAGGATTTCCAAAGGTGATTCGTGGGCATCTCCTGGTATAAATTGGACGAAGGTCGCGCACTAGGTGTGGGTGGTATGAAAGTTCCTCATCAGTTGATTCATCCTTAGGAGTCTCACTAACCTCAAGTACCGTCTCATGGTTTGCTTCATCACTATTCCTATATGGTTTCATTAGGGTGATGGCATTGACGAAGTGGACATACTTTGATGAAGACGCGTCCCTAGTTTCGAAGTACTTGCTTGAGTCCTTAATCTTAACAATGGAAGCTTCGGGAGAGTGAGTCGAGATGACATTAACCTTTTCGGTGGTCGTCCTATCATTATTGTTTATGGCTTTCAAAAGGTTATCTATCTTCCTATCCATCTCGCGTTGTTGGTTAAAGCGGTCCAAAAGCTTGGCTATTTGGGCTTTTTGGGATGTAACTAGGTGTTGCATCATCCTTCTAGGTTGTGTTGACTAGGGCCATGAGAGCTTTTATTGTGTTTTTGGGGACATGTGGAATCGTTAGAGGTGAATTCTTTGGTTTGACCACAATTATAGTCGGGTTTGCCCCTCCATGCTTCTCGGGCTTCGTTGAAAGTCCTAGGTTCGGTTGTTGTGGGGAATCTTCCTCCCATTCCATTGGTACGAGAGGATGCATAGTCCACGGAAGCTTGTTCGGGGAGTCTCGTGCAATTACGAGTGTCATGGGGACCACTACATAACTCACACAAGGAAGAGACCTTGTTCACTTGGCGTGAGGGCTTAGGAGTTTCGTAGGAGCTCATTAGGAAGAGACCTTGTTCCTACGATTGGAAGGTTGTGAGTCAATGGGAGGCAAGGAGATTGCCTTGACGATTTTGGGTAACTCACGGGGGTCATTCCAAGATTCGTTGTCATAGAGGGCAAGGTCCTCTATTGTACCCCACGACTCTTTCATGGTAAGTTCACTAAGTTTTCCACCGGCCGCTTGGTCGATGGTTTGCCTAGTTGAGAGATTGACACGATCGTAAAAGATTTGGACTTGAAGCCAAAGATCGATGCTGTGATGAGGGACTTTATGGAGAAAGTCTTTGAATCGAGTCCATGTCTCGTAGAGAGTTTCTCCTTGACATTGTTAGAACATCAAGATGTCATTCCTTAGTTTGGTAGTTCTCCCAGGTGGGAAAAATTGGGCAAGGAAACGAGTGGTGAGATCATCCCAACTTCAGATGGATCTGGTGGGAAGTCGCTCAAGCCAATTACTAGCTTGGTCCCCGTAGAGAGAATTGGAAGAGACGCAAGCGCGTGATATCCCATGTGGTAGCATCAAGGTCGATAGAGTCAACGATTTTAAGGAATTCCTTGAGATGCTGATTAGGATCTTCAGAACGAAGTCCATGGAATGCGCATCCATTTTGCACCAACACGATGGTGTCGGATCGCAGGGCCGTAGTTTGAGCTTGAATGGGAAGCTAAATGGTGTTCCTATAGCCTTGATGGCTCGGTCTAGAGTATTCACCAAAAGTACGACCTCTTAGGGGGTCAAGTGGTGGTGGGTTGAGTGGAAGTGGCTGATGTGGTGGTGGATTGTCGTTTGGTGGTGGATTGTCACCCATGGTGATAAGTGACAAGGTTACGAACAAAAACACGAAGAAAGGGGATAGATTACATGGAAGCTAATGAAAATGAGAAAAAAATCTTACTTGATAGGAATCAAGAAAAGGAACCTAAACGGGATAGAAGTCTAACTGGCTATTCTATTCCCCGGCAGCAATGCCAAAAACTTGATACGGAGTGTTCGGGGTCGAGAAAATCTCCTTTTCTACAAGCAAGCTTTTCAAACCTCTAGGCAGTGAACCTAATCGTTGTAGTGTAGTATGGGGTAAGCCTCGGGGATTGATATCGTTCTCTAGGGTAATAGGAATGCTAGAAAGAACTTTATGACGAGAAGGTGGGGTTGAGGATGATTCTTTTTTTATCTTTTTTTTGTTTTTTTAGAAAGCGAGGGTAAAATCTCGGGGAAACTGATTGGGGGTGGTACTTCTACCAATTTCTCTACTTCTAATAATTATCTAATTTAACTAATTACTATGGATAGCTATGTTTAATTGAGGTGTGCTCGTATGGTGATTAAAGATGTGTTCACTTAGATACTATTACTCCCTAGTTATCTTTTATTGGTCGGTTGAATTGTCACGTCCTTTATCTTAACGCGTTGTATTCATATTAGTCGTAGGGTGTGCGTATTCCCTAGTTCTATGAGGTTATCTCTCCTATAGGATTCACGGGATCGGCAAGCCAAGGATATTTCCTCCGAGCACCCTATCGTCTTCAAGCATACTCACGCAATAAATACAAGGAAAGCCTAGTTGCACTCCTAAGCCTATATCAATTAAGATAATAAACAACCTAACAACAATCAATAACTAGGTTTCATAGATCTAACCAAACACACAAGTAATTTAGCTAGATATGTTAGACAAGCAAGCATACACACAATCAATTGAACATGGGGTAGACATGATGATAAATTGGAATAACAAACTTATCTTGATGTGTAAAAAAGAGTATGGGACCCTAGAAAACTGTCCAAGTCAAACTACAACTGAGTTAGGGTTTGCTCTCCAAAATTCTACCTCTTAAAATATAAAAAAATCTAATTCTATATATAGATTTACAATCGCGACGGCATTGCCTTTTGCTAGAGACGCCGTCAGGTTGCCGTCATTAGGTTTCATTTTGGCCAAGTCATCGATGGGACGGCGTCGCTTAAGAGTTGTGACGCCGTCGGTCTTTAGTTGCGACGTCGTCTGAATCTTAGATCTGGGTCGTCTGGAGTGAAAAGTGTGAGTGACGCCCTCCATATGTTGACACCGTCAGGCTTTAGGACCAGAAGTGAAAAGCATGTCTTCCAAGGTTTGGATAGTCCTTTCGCTTTGGCCATCGGTTTGAGGGTGATATGCGGTACTCATATCCAAACGAGTACCTAAGGCCTTTTGGAGAGATTTCCAGAAGTGTGAAGTAAAACGACTGTCACGATCAGAAATGATAGAAATTGGTACTCCATGACGGGATACAATTTCCTTCAAGTATAGTTGAGCAAGGGTTTCCATTTCATCATTTTCCTTGATGGGTAGGAAATGAGCGGATTTGGTAAGGCGATCAATGATGACCCAAATGGTGTCGTAACCTCTAGCAGTCTTTGGTAGTTTGGTTATGAAATCCATGGTAATTCTTTCCCATTTCCAAACTGGGAGTTCGGGTTGAGTTAACAATCCGGAGGGTTTTTGACATTCGGCTTTGACTCGAGAACAGGTGAGACATTTCCCAACGTACGTTGCAGTTTCAGCTTTCATGTTTGGCCACCAATAAAGCTTCTTGAGATCTTGGTACATTTTGTCGGATCCCGGGTGAATGGAATATTTAGACTTGTGAGACTCATGCATGATGAGTTCCCGTATTCCTCCATAAAGTGGTATCCAACTTCTATCGCCAAAACATAAGGTTCCATCCGATCTTTGTGCAAAACCGTTCTCATTTTCCGGCATTCCAAAGATTCTCTCGTGGGGACGGTTTTCAGGTTTGAGAGCTTCAGCTTGAGCTTCAAGGATTTTTGATGGAAGGGGTGACTTAATTGTCATTCCCAAAGATCTTACTCGAAGAGGTTTAGGTCGATCCTTTCGACTAAGAGCATCAGCCACGACATTTGCCTTTCCAGGGTGATAACGAATTTCACAGTCGTAATCACTAAGCAATTCTAGCCATCGGCGTTGTCGCATGTTCAACTCCTTTTGATCGAGAATGTGTTGGAGACTTTTATGGTCGGTAAACACCGTACACTTGGTTCCATATAGGTAATGTCTCCATATTTTGAGAGCGAAAACCACGGCTCCTAATTCCAAGTCATGGGTAGTGTAGTTCTTTTCGTGAGTTTTGAGTTGTCGCGAAGCATAAGCGATCACTTTGTTTCTTTGCATCAATACCGCACCTAACCCTAGGTGTGATGCATCACAGTAGACCACAAAATCTTCCACTCCATCGGGTAAGGCTAAGATAGGAGCTTCGCAAAGCTTTTGTTTTAAGAGTTGAAAAGCTAACTCTTGTTCCTCACCCCAGTCAAAATTCTTCTTTTTCTGGGTTAACTCCGTTAGAGGTTTAGCGATTTTCGAGAATCCTTCGATAAATCTTCGATAATAACCCGCAAGACCTAAAAATTGTCGTATCTCGCTAGGGGTAGTAGGGGATGACCAATCTTTGACAGCTTCGATTTTTGAAGGATCAACATGAAGACCATTACTATCTATCACGTGACCAAGGAATTGAACTTTTTGAATCCAGAAGTCGCACTTGGAAAACTTAGCATACAGTTCTTCTTTCTTGAGTAGCTCTAGAATGGCTTTCAAGTGTTCCGCATGCTCTTCCTTGTTGCGGGAGTAAATGAGGATGTCGTCAATGAACACAATCACAAATTTGTCCAAGTAAGGTTTACACACTCGGTTCATCAGGTCCATAAATACCGCCGGTGCATTTGTCAAACCAAATGGCATTACTTGGAACTCATAGTGGCCGTATCGTGTTCGGAAAGCAGTTTTTGGAATATCTTCTTCTCTAACTCTCAGTTGGTGATACCCAGATCTCAGATCAATCTTGGAGTAGACGCTTGACCCTTGCAGTTGGTCAAACAAATCATCAATTCTAGGCAATGGATATCGGTTCTTCACCGTTAGCTTGTTCAGCTCACGGTAATCGATACACATACGAAAAGATCCGTCCTTCTTTTTGACAAATAAGACCGGAGCTCCCCAAGGCGAAGAACTCGGTCGAATGAATCCTTTTTCGGACAATTCTTGAAGTTGGTCGGACAATTCTTGTAGTTCAGAGGGTGCCAATCTATAAGGTGCTCGTGCCACGGGTGCCGCTCCCGGCACTAGCTCGATTTGGAATTCTACTTGTCGGACCGGAGGAAGACCAGGCAAGTCTTCAGGAAATACTTCAGGAAAATCCCTAGCCACGGGGACGTCTTTTAGTTGTTTCTCATCCGCTTTCTTCTTCTCCGTTACTTGTGCTAGAAAAATGTGGCATCCTTTTTCTATGTACTTTGCAGTTTTGACGCGCGAGATGATATTCAATCAGGTTTTACTACGATCACCCCGAATGATTAGAGTTTTGCCATTGAGAGGAAGGTGAACGACCTTCTCGTCACAGATGATTCTTGCACGATTCTTGGATAGCCAATCCATGCCAATGACAGCATCGAAGCTACCAAGTTGGATAGGCATAAGGTCTATATCGAACTGGTGGTTTGATAAAGATAGGTTGCAACCTCGAAGGATAGTGTTAGTTCCTACTATTTTTCCATCGGCTAGCTCTACTTCATATGTGGTATCTAGGACGGTTGGGGTGACTTTTAGTAAGGGTGCAAACTTAGAAGACACAAAGCTTTTGTCGGCTCCAGAATCAAATAACACCTTAGCTAAATGATGATTGAGTGAAAACGTACCCGTAACGACGTCCGGGTTTTCTTGTGCATCTCCATCTCCTAGCACATAAGCTCTTGCTCTAGCAGGGTTGTTGTTATTGTTGTTGTTGTTGTTCCCGTACACTTTTGGGCATCTACTCTTGACATGCCCAGCTTCTCCACATCCAAAGCAAGTTATCCCCATGGGTTGGAGGTTACTTCCAGTAGCAGGGCTTCGGCAATCCTTGTGGGTATGGCCCACTTTGTTACACTTCCCACACTTAATAGTACAACGTCCCACATGATGCAGGTTGCATCGAGTGCACAAAGGGTGTGGTCCAGCATAGCCTCTTCCAGTGGCGGGTGTAGCGGCATAAGCCCTCACAACTTCTTGCCTACGGTTTTGTTGATTGTGGTGGTTGTTTCGGTTTTGGTGATATGGGTTGGGATTGTTGTTGCGGTGTTGATTGTGATTGTTGCGGCCTTGGTTGTTGTTGTTGCGGTTATTGTTGTGAATTAAAGAGTTGTGGTCATAGTTGTTTGAAGTGTTGCCTCGACGGTCATCAAACTTCCTTTTGTTGTCGTTATTGCCTTGCACGGATCCATGTTTCAGGACCTGATCCATGAGTTGGTAGGAAATTGTGATCACTTCTTCCATGGTTTTGGGTTTTGATGCAGTAACATTGCCCTCAATGCTTCGGGGTAATCCCCCAATGAGATTTTCCAGCAACTTAACCTCATCAGAAATCATGGAAGGGCATAGAGCCTTCAATTCTTGGAAACGCTTGAAGTAGGTTTTGAGATCATTGCCCTTAGTAGTCAGATGGTAGAACTCATCTTCAAGTTTCTTGATCTCGGTCCTTGGACAGTATTGCTTCATCATCAATTGCTTTAGTTCAGTCCAAGTCGTTTTGTAGGCTTCTTCCATGCCAATAGGTTGGACATGAGCCTTCCACCAAGACAATGCATCTTCCAGCAGAGTACCAGTAGCAAATTTTACCTTGCAATCTTCTGAGCAATCACTTAGTAGAAACACAGTTTCAGATCTTTCGATCCAATGAATAAGGCCAACTGCGCCTTCAGTTCCTTTGAAGAAGGTAGGTTTGCAATTCATGAACTCTTTGTATCCACATTTGCGATTTGCCACGGCTTCATTCCGGTTGGCTTGATTTGGGGCTTCATTTGCTCGAGCTGCCTCAGTAGGTCTTGCAGCAAAAGCAGCACCGATTTCATTAGTAACTAGCCTTCGAATTGCTTCAGGGGTCATCTCGGGAGTTTCAGTAGAGGTAGAGGTAGTTCTCGTTCTTGCCATTTTTCTAAAGACATACACTCAGATTTTAGAATCATTCAACATAATTGTGAATTATTATAAAAAAAATGATTTCATAATAGTCAAGATCATCACATTATATCAATAGAGTATAATCATCATAAGAAGAATCGTAACATGTTAGAACCACACAAGAGAATATATATATAAATGATCACTTCGATTCACACAAACCGATAAATAAGAAAGATCACCATACATACGAACATAAAGAAACGACAACCATAATGTCATAGGCCTATCATCCATACATAGTGATACAAAACCATACAATGTCGCATAAATAGCTTGTTCGATAGTTTACAAAACATGCGAATACAATGCCTTTATTAGTGCCACATGCGGCAGGCTAAGGTACCAGAAAACTAAATAGATGAATCACCACTCTAGAGGCTGTCAGGTGTGCTCCTCAATCGGCGCTGTAGGTCACGGACTAGCTCTGCCAGCTCATCCACCTCTCTATCTCGTGCCTCCAATCTCTGCTCCAAAGCAGTAGCACGAGTCTCCATGATAGTCATCCTCTCTGACTGTCGTCGCACAACCCCCTCCAACATCTCAGCTCTGTCCAGCAGTCCTAATCTATCTGACTCCATCCTCCTCTCCAACACTGTAACTGCTCCACTAGCTCTCTCACTCTGGGCACCAATCCTATCAAGCACTCTCTCCATCGTACTCCTCCCTTTAAGGAGCTCTCCAACCTCATCTTCAATGTTCTCGATACGTACTAACGGAACCTCATCAACGAATGCCACAACATCCTCGAGCTGATCCTCAAATCGCAGAACTCGGGCATCTATCAATGGAATGGTATGATGAAGGGGTTCTCCCGTAACCGGAAGAGTCTCAGCAGCAGCAAACCGATGCTCCCCAAGCTCCACAGCGCTAGGTGCACCCTCCTCCGACCTCCATCGACTAATGAGTGGCATCATGTATGACCAACGTCTAGCATCGACCCTCCTACGGGCTCTCGGCTCAGAGGTACCAAACATAGCCTGGTAATATGGGTCCGAATGTGTGGGTGAGAGACGGGCTCTCTTCCCAAGAGATGTCACCGGCTCAGTGTGCGTCACCAAGGGTGATGGTGCACGGGATGAGGATGAAACCGGTACAGTGGTGGTCTGATAAATGAATGTGGTAGGTGGTGGTAGTGGTGAGACAGGTATGAGTGGTGGTGCAGGTGCAGCTGATGGTGGAAAAGCAGAGGATGATAGTATGTCAGATGGTGGAACAAAAGTGATGGGTGCCTTTACTTGTTTCCGAGCGGTATGTATAAAGGTAGCACCCTTCTTTCGGTAACGGAATGGCTGGCCAAACGGCGCGGGCTCGTAGGGTTTGAGAACCCTAGCTCGCCTTCGCCTTCGGCGAATAGGCAGTGGTGATGGGCAAGAGATAGAAGATACGGAATCAGTGGATGAGTGTGTCTGGGACATAACATCAGAGGGTGATAGCCACTGCTGTGACTCCAAATATCTGTCATAAGTGGGGGGACCAAAAACGGGCAAACGCTCAGGTATGGTCAAAGCAGGTGGGGTGACAACGACTTCACCCTCCTCGAAGGGCTCAGTCTCAGAGGACATAGGTGCAACGAGAGCCGGTGCCGTGGGAGTAGAGGCAGAAGACATAGCATCCTCCATCTCGGTGTCGGAGGTCAGGTCGATAGGGTGAGTAGCGGACGACATAGTACTGTAACAACCCAAAAGAAAATATGCACTCATAAGTAAATAAAGCCATGCAGTAAATAAGATTTAGTTAGTTGCGCATAATCTGCCACGCAAATCTAAATGCCTAACCAAATGAAAGCTAGCATTATAAGTTTTTATCATGCAAAGTTTTATTAGTCATGTAGTATCTGCTAAGTGAATCTCCTACATGTTATCGGTACGAAGTAGGCGCGGAGGACGTGAAGTGGTGGTGTAAAACGGTCCATTTGAAAAGCGTGGTTATAGTCCAATTTGTTTTTGAAAATACAAGTTGGTTCTCTATAACCCTGGCTCTGATGCCAATCTGTAACACCCCCAAAATCACAATGTGACAGCGGAAGACTATTTGGGGTATTACTTAGAGGATCATAGTCATAAGTTATAGAAAACGGCTCTAAAGAGACGTTTTAATAAAAAGTAGTTACCATTTCATAGAACTCAGCGTTTTGGAAACACAAAAGGGAATACCACATGTTTTGAAGTTACACAAAAGATAGTTTAAATATCTACGAAATGATAACTTTAATTGAAAACAACACCACTTCAAGTGTCCCACGACATCCGCTCCACGCCTTCATGATATTCTAATTAGTACCTGAGATGAACATGCTTAAAAAGTCAACAAATGTTGAGTGATATTCATAGGTTTAAATAAATGGTTGAACACAAGTAAGAGATGATAATTGCTTCGAATACAATCACCATGGAAAACATAGATTATTATTATGCACTAAGCTCATGACACCAAACTAACTGCATACACCTAATTACTGGCGTAAGTAATATTATTGCCCTCAGAGATGGAATTGCCAATTCCATAGTTAACCAAATATAGTGCGCCCCGGTTATTTCCGATAACCGAGTCGGGGTCGTTAATTCCCATAGTACTATCCACAATATTCGCGTTCACTAGCAAGTGATTAATGGTTCATGATGTAAGGGACTTATGGCAGGCAACTTAGGCTATAATAATAATGATCAGGCAAGCATACAGTTTAAGAAAAGACTTGTGTTCTAGTTTATAGCATGCATCTCCCTCGCGGGGTTTGAAAGAAATAAGTAAAGGCGAGGCTATGAACTCACCTTTGCAAATGGTATCCGAGTAGTGTAAGGTCAAGTAGTATGAGCACGAAGTACCGTCACGCGACCTATAATTAGCATGGCAAGTCTTAGTTTATTGTTTTTATCCATGATTTAATGTATTGAAAACGGTTGAAGTATTTTCAAGAGTTTGTGTTTATTGTTGCTTGTGTGGCAACGAGTAAGTTTAAATAAGTTTCGAAATGCTTATAAGTCTTTGGCTCTTGGAAAAGTGAGTGGGACAGTTTACGAAACATTCGTATAAGAGTTGGCTCGAGTATATTTATTAAAGTGGAAATAATTACAAATCAACTTGTATTTATTTGATTTTGTTTAGTTTTGAAAAGTATAGGTATATGTACAATATATATTTATCTAAGTTGTGGGAAAATATTATATTTAGAAAAGTATAATATTTTCTAGTTTATGCAAATGTGGTTGTCAAATAGAAATATGTACCAATTATATTTATGTGACGAAGACTCGTAGAAAATATAAATTTATTATCTTATAGAAGTTTTTAGGATGGGAAGCGTTAAGTGTAGAACTTGGAGGGATCAAAGTTGTAAAGATTTATATAAGCTTCAAACTTTATAAGGATTTTAAGAAATGTGTCAAGTGGTTCAAAGTCGAGGGTTGAAATCGTAGATATCAATATGAGTTTACAAGGCTTATAAAAGATCTTAAGAAATATGACAAGAGGTGCGAAGTCGGGGGACTGGATTTGTCAAAATTCGAAAGTTACAAATATAACAAAAAAAAAATGGGTAACAGCCACGAGATAGGTTCGAACTCGCAACCTCCCAGTTGATTACCCACGCTCCCACCAACTGAGCCAAGGGTCTTTTTGTGTTAGTTCTCGCAGCGTGACTCTATTTAATGGGTAACTCGACTGTTTCATACTTGTTATGTATTTCTTCTCAGTAGCAAAGGTTCGAAGGTTTTGCATGCATATGTATTACGTTTTCTTTTGTCCGGTGATTTTTAACAATGATGCCGAGTGTACCAAGGAAACAATCTAAGCCTTACATTTGCGTTTGTAGTTAGTTTCGAAATGGGTTGTCAACAAAACGAGTTTTCTATCCACTCAAGTTTAATAGTTAGTTTCGAAATGTAAGTATTACATTTGTGTTTGTAGTTAGTCTCGAAATATAGTTAGTTTCAAAATGGGTTGACAACGTAGCTTTTTATAACGAGGTCGTGTACAAGTGTCGTGACAATGAATCGATGTGTTATAAATGGTTAAGAAACTACATCGTCCTACATACGGAAAAAGGGAGGAAAGACTTACGACACCAAGAATGGTGGGGAAGAATACGCACGGACAAGGATGAGAAAGAAACCCGATATGCTTTCCAAAGTGAACCCGATATGCGTTCCAAAGTGAACCCGATTACCTTGCTTCTAAAACCCTTATGCTCGTTTTCAAGTACCCTTAGTTTTCCTTTGAGTGTTTGAAAGTTTAATGAGCTCGAAGAGGGTGTGGAAGAGTATGTGTCGAAGTGAGCTAGAGCAAACCAAGAGAAAACCAAGCTTCCAAGGCTAAACTTTGCATACACTTAGAGGTTTTTGGTGAGTTTTTTTTTTGTAAGTGAGATATGTGATGAGCTTGTGGCTCGTGGGTTTTTAAGAAGAAAAAGGAGGAGAGCTTTTGGTTAAAGACCAAAGGTTTATGTTGAGCTTAGATACATGATACCTTGATTTTACTAACACCTAGGAAGTATTTAAGGAAACAAACAAATGGTTTGTGGTTTTAGGAGGGGTATACGGCAGCCAAAGGACAAGAAAAGAGTGAAATGTGTTGTGTGTGCATGGGAAATATGTTTCATCATGTTCCAAAAGTCAAATGCTTAGTTACATGTTAGATTTTAAGTTTATTTCTCAAAATATGTTCCAAGGTCAATGGATTTGCAAGTTTTGGAAGAGATGGGTGTACCTTGTGAGTATATTCGGTTACAAGAAAAAGAAAGAAAGGATCTCAAATTTTCGTTATGTATATCGTGTCCCGTTTGAGCTTAAATGTGGGTCACGGTGTCCCGGTTTGATGCTTTTGCACAAACGTGTAATATATAATTTTTAGCATGTTTTTATAAAGGTAACAAAAAAATAAAATATTAATTCTAACTCGTAGGAATATTTATTTGACTTTAGCCATAACTAATTTAGTGTCGGTACGCGTGCGGCTCGTAAGACAAGGAAATTTCTTGTGAGACTGATTTCAGTTATCAGTAAATATCGGGCATGATTAAATAAGACTACTCGGAGTTGCATAAATTTTTATGCAATAAAATGAAACGTTCATGCTAAAATGCTCAACTTAGCTCAAATAAGTTTTGATAAACAATCTAGTTTATTAATATGAAGGTTGATGATAGTGAAATTTTACAGGTGGCTACATAAGTGGTATATATAAAACCATGGGTTATGGGTCAAAAACCATTTGCTAGTTTTTTATCTATTTAGTATATACTTGCTTTTACCCATTTTAGTATATACTTGTTTTTACCCATTTTAGTGTACTTAATATAAGTATGTATTAACCCAATATGTAAACACTAGTTGTTGTACATATGTATCTAACTCATAGAGTTACTTAAACTTGTTAAGCCAATATGTAAACACTAGTTGTTGTACATATGTATCTAAAATATAAAATCACTTAATCTTGTTATAGTGTTTTATGTGAAAACGTAAGTGTGTTAGAAAACTATTAGTTCAAACCATTTACGTATTTTATTTGTTTCGTTAATATGATTTTACTTTTGTTATCGACAAAACATTAGAAGATCGTAAAATATAAATAAACGTTTTTACGGCTTATTTGTATTAACAAAATCTTCAACAAGTGACGGCGTCGCCCTTTAAGATGGGACGCCGTCAAGCTTTAAAATCTGCTTGAGTCTTGACTTTGTCATTTTCTTCATGTTTTCGCTCCTTTTCGTCCGAAGATGCTTGATTCCAGCATTTTGCTTCCAAAAGACCTAAAATGTGAAATGGACGATATTAAGTAGTAATGGATATAAAATGTGTCGATTAAATGACCCCCTAAAAACGTATGTTTTAAATCCTTATCAAATATCCATACACTTGGAATTTGCTTGTCCTCGTGAAAATGTGCTTTTGGCCAATCAATTTATAAGTTAGGGGGCATGAAGCATTTGTTTAAAATAATTTACAACAAATACAAGCGCCACAATAGTCATAACAAGCACGGAAACTATACACTAGCACCTCACAATTGGTGTTTGGATTTTCTCATCTCTCGGGTTTATATGAAATATAATATGAGTGGAAATGGAAGATAAACACTCATTACCTGTCATAGTACATAGATTACCATAGGCTTGAGAATAGATCAAACCTCCACCGCTTTGGCGTAAGCACCTAGGAATAACTATCTAAGAGGTATTTATAAAAGGTTGTAATGTTAGGATTAGGGTAGGGAAGTAAAGGGCTTTGTTGGATAGGGTATATTTAGTGGTGGCAAGTCAAAAATCTTATGTTACAAGCATGTAAAGTGTGGCGTTGCTAAGCCAAGACTCGACTTACTTTCACTAAACAACTTGAAATAAAATACAAACATAAACTTAAAAACATACACATAAAGATAGATGTAGGATGGTAGCCCGTATGTTTTTCTCATTTTTCATTTTTTTTCAACAACTCTTTTTTTTCTCTTTTTTTCGATTTTTTTGTGCATACCTTTTTACTCTACCATCCTCCACGATAACATCAAAATAAAGGGATTTATAGGAGCATCCCAAAAATTGAGTTTTTATTTCACTAACACTAGTTGACCCGATTTGAAAAGATCAAAATACTTGGAGTACTTAATTACATAGACAAAGGAAATTTGAATTTATCTTTCTTTCCCGTTACTCCATAACATATTATTTTAACCCATGAGTCCCAATCGTCCCAAAACTGTATATACATGATATTACTCGACTTAGCAACCATGCAAGTAACTAGATAATTGAACAAAGGGTTTAATAATTGTGGAAAACTAGAAGGGGGGGGGGTTGAATAGTTTTGCCGATTTTACGTTAGTTTCAAAAAATTTAGATTCGTTAATATGTGAGATCTTATAGATGTAGAGAAAGTATAGATCTAATAATAAAGCAAGTAAATAAATTAAAGTGAAGGGAAAGAAAAGACACAACCGATGTATAGTTGTTCGGCTACAAGGACACCTTCCTTGCCCTACTCCACTCCCCGAGTCACCTACTCGAGAGTTCAAGCACTATGTCAACAAACTCCTTCACTTGGCCGAGAAGCCTTCACAACGTTGCTTACACTTTTTCCGGTACAAAGCTAGATACCGAGTCCGTAACACGTTGGACTAAACCAACACGACTATTACACAACAAATATATGAAATATCAAATACAAGATCTTTGCTACAAAAATCTTGCGGAGTCACAATTCAATCAAGGACCCCTTGCTTGGATGACTTGTAGAATGCTCGTGATCTCGCCTTAGAGAAGGACCTATATGAGGATCACAATAGAAAGAAAGAAGAACAACTTTCTAGATCAAGTGATCTATATGTTAGAAGAGAATGAGAATGTATGAGAGATTTAGTAAGAAGAGAGGTGAGTTAGAATGAAGAAATGGCTCTCTATTTATAGGAAAAATTCTTCACTGTTCCCCGGATCCCACGGATCCCTTCCACTTGGGATCCATCTAGTGTAAAGCTAGGGATCCGTGGAACGCTCCTCTTTGCCCATGGGTTTTTTGGTTATGGGTCATGGGTTATGGGTTGGTCCATGGGTTTTCTTTAGATTCAATGTATCTAAGTATACATTGCATCTAGTCTACTTGGGTATGGGTTAAGATCCATGGGTTATGGTCCATGGGTTATGGTTTTTACCCATCCTAATAAACTATTACAACAAATGCTTAATTACTACATTTTTTTATTTAAATGGCTATATGTAAATGCTTTACAAAAATAACATGTATCCTTATAATTATACTTAAGACAACATTATATTTGTTATCAACAAAACACAAAGAGATCACAAAATATTAATAAACGTTTTTACGGTTTATTTGTATTAACAATCTCCCCCTTTTTGTTGATGACAAAACATAATGTTATGATGAGTAAAACTTAAGAATAGATGTAAGTTTTGAAAGCCCCTAAGTTTTACTTCTTCTCCCCCTTTTTTTCGAAACAAAAAGTTAACCCTTGGAAGAAATAAACAATAAAATGTGGAAAAAAACAGTCCACGTATTTCTTACTCCCCCTTGACGGTAGCTCCCCTAGCTTGGGGCGTCAAGTGAAGAAAAATAAAAATACTACAAGAAGAAAGGTTAGTAACATGCTTAAATAATCTTGTGTTCGTCGAGAATCAAGATTGGGAGCCAAGGTATGTAAACAAGGCCTTGTAATAAAACAACAAATTGTAGTGGTATTTATGCCACTTACAAGCATGTAAAAATAAGAACAAGACTTTTTCTTGAAAATGACAAAAAAAAAATAATACTAAAAGTAGAAAATAGTAGTAGTGATTCCTTCCATGCTTGCATAAGGTTATGGATGGAGGTTTTGATGAGTAATGGTGTTGATGCGATCAAGGATGAGGTTGAGTATGAAACGCATTTCATCCCTAACTTCTATTGCAATTTCCCTAGTGGATTGGCAATGTTCACAATGCAAGTGATGTGGGTAATGAGTGCGGAAGTTTTCCGGGTTGTTTTGATTTGAGTTATGCGGAAGTTGTGGTGGAAAAATAGGAAAATATGAATCAACATCCGGAATGTTTGTAAATGTTGGTGGAAAAGAGCCTAGATGTTCTTGTAATGAGATGGGAGCTAATGGTGGTGATGTTTCAAGATCTTGAAAAATAGTATTTGGAGATGTGGGGGGTGTTGAAAAGACTAATTCTTTTTCTTTAGGTTGGTTAGATCTTGTTGGAGTCTTGAGGAGTTCCAAAAGAGTGACTTTAGGTGGTGATGAAGTTGGTGTACTTGTTGGTGATGAGGGAGGTGCTATAAAGGAAGCATCTTGTGGTGAGTTGTTTGTTGAGGAAGAACCATTTGAGGTTGGTTTTGCTAAGCAACAAGATCGGATACTAATCCGTGCGGATATCCTAGAGTTTGATTGTGGTATTTTGGATGGTGGTAAGACAAAGGTTTGGGTACCATGAAGATGATTGTTTGTATTAGGTGATTCATCTAAAGGGTTTGTGGAAGACATGGTGTATTGTGTTTGTGAGGATGAGATGGATTATGCAAGCATTTTAGGAGTTCTATATATAGAAAAACAAAGCATTGTAATGAATGCTTGACTCAAAATGTGGATTAAAATCTAATGATTAGATATGAATTTAAGGCATGTGATCATGAGAACACAAGCATTAAAGAACATACTCCAAAAAATAAAACAAATGTGGATTTTTCATCCAAAGTGAGAAGAATAGAAGGTAAAAACAGCTTTTGTCTCACGGATCCCACGGATCCTTCCCTTGAGGGATCCGTCCAGCATGAAGGCTGGGATCCGTAGGTCTGGTGATTCAGGCAGCACAAAATTTTCTTTAGAAAACATTTTTGCCTATTGTGTGCCTATATGCAAACTATTTGGAGTTGCGGTTATCTCGACCTCTAAAAAAGAAAAATAAACTAGAAGTAGAAAAAGCATCCTATTGAGATAACCCGAAAACACATATTTAGTACACAAGTACGTAATTGAGTGTTATCAATGCTCCTAATTCATTGTTGCTTAAATGAATGTACCCGAAAACACATATTAGTTATGTGTCCCCTTTAGCATTCAAAAGACATGAGATGCAATGAAAACGGGTTTTTACTTTGTATTAATAATGAAAAAGCGATTTGTCCTAGACGTGAGAAATTGCTTTTGTGAAATTGATACGGGAAGGTATCATTCTTTTAGAAAACATTTTGAAAAGAGTTTTTTTTTAAAATGTGTAAGTGTTTGAGAATAAAAAATAAGAAAGCTATAAGTTGAAAACTTATCTTGGGTTTTGAAAATTCCCGTATTGTTTGTGAGTTGTGCGTGAAATAGAGATCCTAGACTCAGAAAGAAGAAGGCTAGTGTTTACATACCTTGTAGAGTCAAATAAGTTATGACGTTTGTTCCATTAGACCAAGACCAAGACGAAGTAGGTTGAATTGTTCCCGCTTCAACGGTTTGGTGAGGACGTCGGCTATGTTGTCTTCGGATGCTACCTTCTCAATAGAGATGTTCCCCTTTTGAACATTGTCTCTTAAGAAGTGATGTCGAATCTCTATATGCTTTGTGCGAGAATGCAATACCGGATTCTTGCTTAAGTCGATGGCACCTTTGTTGTCACATAGGATGGCTATGTCGCTTAGATGAATGTCGTAGTCGACTAACGCTTGTTTCATCCATAGTGCTTGTTGGCATGCTTTGCCGGTGGAGACGTACTCGGCTTCGGTTGTTGATATAGCTAGTGCCGTTTGTTTCTTAGAAAACCAAGACGTTAAACAACATCCCATGAAAGTACACACCCCACTTGTACTTTTTCTATCAACGTAATCACCTGCATGGTCAGAATCTGCATATACAATTGTTTCTACTCCCGTGCCCTTAGGATACCATAATCCTAATTGTGTTGTACCCTTAATGTATCTAAATATCCTTTTTACGGCTTCTAGGTGTGATGTTTTAGGGTCTTCTTGAAATCTAGCACATAAGCAAACACTAAACATGATATACGGCCTACTTGCAGTGAGGTAGAGAAGACTACCTATCATGCCACGATATTTAGTATTATATACGGATTCGCCGTCTTCATCTTTTGTGAGTTTGGTGTCGGATGACATTGGTGTCCTAATTGGTTTCGACTCTTCTAGACTGAATTTCTTTAACATCTCCTTTATGTATTTAGATTGATTAAAGAAGATACCATCTTCTACTTGTTTAATTTGTAGACCAAGAAAGAAACTAAGTTCTCCCATCATACTCATCTCGAACTCGTCATGCATGATTTTAGAGAAATCATCACACATGTCTTGACAAGTGGATCCGAATATAATATTATCTACATATATTTGTACTATAATTATATGTGACTCTCTTTTCTTAGTAAAAAGTGTGTTGTCAACTAACCCCATGGTATAGTTGTGTTTAATTAAAAATGACTTGAGTCTATCATACCAAGCTTTTGGAGCTTGTTTAAGACTGTAAAGGGTTTCTTTAATTTATATACATGTTTGGGTTTTTCAAAATCGATGAAGCCCGGAGGTTGAGCTACGTATACTTCTTCATTAATGAAACCATTTAGAAAAGCGCTTTTGACATCCATTTGATAAAGCTTTAGATCATTAGCACAATCATACGCAAGAAGTATTCTTATAGACTCTAATCTAGCCACGGGGCATAGGTCTCATCAAAGTCTATTCCTTCTTGTTGGTTATACCCTTGGGCAACGAGTCTAGCCTTGTTCCTAGACACTACTCCGTTTGCATCTAATTTGTTTTTATAAACCCATTTGGTTCCTATTATGGTTTGATTACTAGGTGGAGGGACAAGCGTCCAAACATCATTAGAGACGAATTGATTTAGTTCTTCTTGCATAGCCATTACCCAACTCTCATCTTTTATGGCTTCTTGTGTATTCCTAGGTTCTATGGTTGAAACGAAACAAAACAAGCTACTTTGGTTTGGAACTTGAGACCTTAATGTTCGTTCGTTTAGCTTTCCTATGACTTTATCTACGGGGTGATCTTTGGACTCTTTATTGTTTATGATTTCATTATTTAAAGGTTCTTCTTCTTCATTTATCTTTTTCTTTATTACTATAGCATCACTTTCTATGATCTCGTCATCGACAAGAGGTGGAGAGGGTTTGGGTGGACTTTCATCAAATTTTATATTTAATGACTCTTCTACCTTCATTGTTTCTTTGTTTAATATGACGTACGCTTTGCTATTTGGCGAATAACCTAGAAAGATACCTTCGGTTGATTTAGGATCAAAATTTGTAAGGTAATCTTTAGTGTTAAGAATAAAACATTTGCTTCCAAAGACTCTAAGGTGATTTAACGTAGGCTTTTTGCCTCGGAGTAACTCATATGGAGTTTTACCTAAGATTGGTCTTATTAATACTCGATTGAGTATATACGTTGAAGTATCAATGGCATTACACCAAAACTTTTGAGGTATGGATTGTTCATTAAGCATGGTTTGACTCATTTCTTGAAAGGTTCTATTCTTTCTTTCTACTACCCCATTCGATTGTGGAGTGCGTGGAGCCGAGAAGTTGTGAGTAATACCATTAGCGTCACAAAAGGCTCCAAATTGCACTTCATTATCGAATTCCCTATCATGATCCGTCCTAATGGATACTATAGGACTTCCTAGTTGTCTTTGGATCTTTTTGCTTAATATTTCAAAATATTTAAAGGTTTCCGTTTTGTTCTTTAAAAATTTTGTCCATGTATACCTAGAGTAGTCATCCACTATTACCAAAGTGTAGTAGTTGCCTCCATAACTTTGGATAGCGGATGGACCAAATAGATCCATATGTAGTAGTTCTAGACACCTATTAACGATAACAAAATCAGTTCTAGATGAAGACGCTACGTTATTACTACTGTTTGCTACAGCAGGTCCACGGATCCCTGTCTGTACACTAGCCGGTTCCCTTTTTAGGGGATCCATGGGATCCGCCACAACAGTGGCTGGTTTTTCTAGCGTTTTAACAAATTTTGTTTCTTTACTTTCACTAGTTGATGGATCAAGTTGTTGAATACCTAAGCCTTTTAGGTTGTTACAGGTTTTAACACCATCTAGTATTGTATCTAAGGTGTTCGTACTCATTCTAGCAATTTTAGAATCTAGATGATCAACTAGTGTTTGAAGTTGAACGCAAAGTTCACATTCACCACTTGCTATTTTACCTTTTTCTAAGCGTTTTAGTTTTGCTTTTAACTCTATGACTTCTTTATCTAAACGTTGGTTTTGACTCTTTAAAAGCTTATTTTTGTTAATTAGTTTTAAGCTAATGTTGCATAGTTTGTCATATTCATTATGCAAAGAGTCGTCATCAAGTGATGAACTACTATAGTATTCGTGACATACCTCGTCATTTGCCATGAGACAAATTTCTTCGTCCTCCTCGTCGCTCATTCCCCACGTGCCGCTCATGAACGCTTTATGATCATCCCGTTTGGGACACTTACTAATAAAGTGGTTTGGGTCCCCACATTTAAAGCAAGTACGATCATCCTTTGGCTTCTCGTCTTCTTTGCTTTTTCGAAAGCCTTTCTTATCGTCATATGGTTGTTTGACGTATCTTCCCTTTCTTCTAAAGAACTTTTTAAAGTCCCTTACCGCCATAGCGTACTCCTCGTCGTCACTACTCGAAGAGGAGTTCTCTTCATCGCTTGAACCCTTTTTGGCTTTAAAGGCAAGAGATTTGTGTTTCTCTTTTACCTTTGAGGCTTCGGAGTCTTTGGCAAGGACAAGCTCGTAGACTTTTAGGTTGCCTATGAGTTCATCGAGGGTGAGGATTGTTAAATCTTTTGACTCTTCGATCGCCGTCACCTTGGATCTCCACTTTGATGGAAGTGCCCTTAGATATCTCCTAACATGGTTACGGCTAGAAAAAGATTCATCAAGTGCTCGTAACGATGTAATAATAGTATTAAAGTTAGCAAAAGAATGATCTATAGTTTCCTCATCCGATATTGAAAATTGTTTATATTGTTGAACAAATAAATCAAATTTATTATTCTTAACTTGTTGGTTGCCTTGATGAGTTACAACTAAAGAAGTCCAAATTTCTTTAGAGGTTTTAAGCATAGAAATTCTTTCGAATTCCTTTTTCGGTAAAGCATTATATAAAACCACTTTTGCTTCACTATTTTTAGAAAGCTTTTTCTTCATTTCATCATTTAGTTTATCATGAGGTATGTTAACTAAATTCCCTTTATCGTCTTTTGAGGTAGCCTCAAAGTCGCCTTCAACAATAATGTACCAAAGATCAATATCTTTAGATTTCACATATGTTTCGAATCTATTTTTCCAATATATAAAACCATTAGTTTCAAGTAGTGGTGGTCGTTGCATAGATTGCCCTTCCTTATAATTTTAAGAACCCATAGTGATCGAAAAGTTTTTAAAATACAATTTTACTTTAAAACTTTTATAAACTTAGCTCTTGATGCCAATTGTGGAAAACTAGAAGGGGGGTTGAATAGTTTTGCCGGTTTTACGTTAGTTTCAAAAACTTTAGATTCGTTAATATGTGAGATCTTATGAATGTAGAGAAAGTATAGATCTAATGATAAAGCAAGTAAATAAAGTAAAGCGAAGGGAAAGAAAAGACACAACCGATGTATAGTGGTTCGGCTACAAGGACACCTTCCTTGCCCTACTCCACTCCCCGAGTCACCTACTCGAGAGTTCAAGCACTATGTCAACAAACTCCTTCACTTGGCGGAGAAGCCTTCACAACGTTGCTTACACTTTTTCCGGTACAAAGCTAGATACTGAGTCCGTAACACGGTGGACCAAACCAACACGACTATTACACAACAAATATGTGAAATATCAAATACAAGATATTTGCTGCAGAAATCTTGCGGAGTGACAAATCAATCAAGGACCCCTTGCTTGGATGACTTGTAGAATGCTCGTGATCTCGCCTTAGAGAAGGACCTATATGAGGATCACAATAGAAAGAAAGAAGAACAACTCTCTAGATCAAGTGATCTATATGTTAGAAGAGAATGAGAGTGTATGAGAGATTTAGTAAGAAGAGAGATGAGTTAGAATGAAGAAATGGCTCTCTATTTATAGGCAAAATTCTTCACTGTTCCCCGGATCCCACGGATCCCTTCCACTTGGGATCCGTCTAGTGTAAACCTAGGGATCCGTGGAACGCTCCTCTTTGCCCATGGGTTTTTTGGTTATGGGTCATGGGTTATGGGTTGGTCCATGGGTTTTTTTTAGATTCAATGTATCTAAGTATACATTGCATCTAGTCTACTTGGGTATGGGATAAGATCCATGGGTTATGGTTTTTACCCATCCTAATAAACTATTACAACAAATGCTTAATTACTACATTTTTGTATTTAAATGGCTATATGTAAATGCTTTACAAAAATAACATGTATCCTTATAATTATACTTAAGACAACATTATATTTGTTATCAACAAAACACAAAGAGATCACAAAATATTAATAAACGTTTTTACGGTTTATTTGTATTAACAATAATGATAACAGTAATGCACTAAAGATGAGTGCATACAAGGTAGGATAAGGCAATTTGGGTATAACATTTGGGGGTGGATTGTAAACAATGCTCTTCATTGATATTCTAGAAAACTGGAACATCACGAGAACCACGAAAAGGATATGCTCTGAGGGGTTAACTTGGGGTATCATGTATAAAAGATGAGTACATCGCAAGGGTGTGGGAAAAATTACTCAACCGATGTGGATGACGTAATTATATTACAGGTTTCAAACAAGGGTTATCCTAATGCCTCTTATCATTTAGTTAATCCTAACTACACAAATGTAGTCTCACTAGCGATCTTGGAATGTATCACAAAACAAGTTCTTGAATCTATTAAACTACCGGTACACTCACTAAGCATTAAAGATGAATGCTTTTATTCCTAAAGATCTAGGGGCGAACCTCACATTTCTGGGGTGGAATTTGAGAGGTAAACGGTTTTTGTGGTAGTCATATAATTCCTATCCATGAGACGCTTTATTAAAACTAAAGTTTAACTTGTAAATGCCATAAAAAATTTAAATTTGGTGCTAAAATTGCCCTAACAAATATTTCTCATAGTTTATTACACAATTTACTAAGGACAAAACAAAAATCAAATGAGTGAATAGTTTCTAAGTTCCCGTTTTATTCTCTCTCCCTACACTTAAACTGAACACTGTCCCCAATGTTCCGCGAAAGTATTAAAGTTATTATAAAGGAAGGTAAGTAAAAGAGAAAGAAACTAGTACTCCCCTGATTAGCTCGGTAGGATATGTATAAAGTTGCGGTTAAATCCTCATCCAAAAAGAATGAATAGATAATAAGTTCTTCCGATATGTGTTTCTTCTTCTTGTCTAATATAGCCTGCACACTTATAAGAAAATGAAACAAAACCTCGCGTAAAATCGGCGGTAAAACTATATATAACAAAACTAAACTAGAAAGCGAATAAGATATAATGCTTGTGGAATGGATGTTTGCAGTTTTTCTGGAAAGTTAAGAATTGGGAATTTCCAAAAATGAATAGTTACACAGAAAATGAAACTGATATTCTTTTTCTAGATTGCCTGACGTCGTCAGGTTGTCCTGACATAAAGTGGTCTGATGCGTTTTTCTAGAAAAATTCTGGAAAATTTACCTCATTAAAACCTGGAAAAATTTCTGCAAAACATCTATTATGACTTGATACAAGCATTTGACTCTAACAAACACACAAATATATACAATTCCAATTATTATAAATCTCATGTTCATGTTCTTAAACACATATGTGATCTTCCCTACACTTATCTTTTTTTAAAATACCTTTATATGCAATTAAGACGAGGTTAAAAACAAAATAAAACCTTTTCACAAAATTTAACATGAGAATAAACAACAATGAAAAAGATATATAAACACACAAACAAATTTGAAAAACAAAACAAACAAACAATTAAGCATAGGTTTCCTCCCAAGAAGCGCTTTTCTTTATCTATGAGTCTTGTAACTAGACTCAAATTCGTGCCCCTACATCGTCTCATGCATGCTCATATGCTCATATCTAAGCCACTCTAATGTTCTTTTATCTTTCTTATAATCATCTCCTAACTCTAGACATTTTTTATAATGCCTCTCATTTTTTTCATAAGTATGTTTAAGTCCCATTTGCTTGTCTCTTTCACTAAGTAATGGAATAGGAGCCATTCGATTACATGCCTCAATATCTTTGTGTTTAAACCTAGGGTGTGTACGGGGCATTTGATAGACAAAATCCTCAACTTCACTAGAGTGTGTAATTAAACCATCAACCATCCGTTCATTCAGCTTAGTTATTCTCTTAAAAGGCTTTCCAAATATCACTTGAGCGAGGTTTCTATCAAAGAATTCTCCTAAATCTTCTAAGACCATGAATTCTACCAAAAAAGCAAAGCTTCCAACAAACACGTGCAAGTGAGTGACCGCATTAACAACATTGTTCCCTTGATAAGCTAACTCATTTACCTTAATTTTATTATATAGATTCCTTGAGATTAAGTTCAAAGATAAGAATGAATTCAAGTAAGCATCAAAACTTTCAAATCCTATTTTACAAGGAAATTGCATGTTGAAGGGACCATTTATCTCAATTCTACACCTAGGGTCAAACAATGGGAGGGATCTTCTTCCATCTCAATCCTAACTCCATCGATGACTTCTCCGTTGTCAAATGCCTCCTCATCATCAAATTCCCCATCGGAATCCGAATCATAAAAAGGACTATTATGTTGCCAATTTATTTCATTATGCCCTAGGTGATTACCAAAGTGATGAACTGGGTGAGAGATTGGGTGGATTTGCATTTTCCATAGCGGGGATTGGATCGGGTAGTGCAAAGTTTCTATGGCAAAAGATGCGAATCATGGAAAGTGATGAGATCTACGGACAAAAGCACAAAGAAAAAGATAGACTACATGGAAGCTAAAAAAGAGAAAAAAAACTCACTTGATAGGAATTGAGCAAGTAGACCTAAACGAGATAGAAATCTAACTAGCTATTCTATTCCCTGGCAGTGATGCCAAAAACTTGATAGCAGGGTTCAGGGTCGAAAGACTTCCTTTTCTACGATCAAGCTTTACAACCCTCTAGGCAGTGTACTTAATCGTTGTAGTGTAGTATGGGGTAAGCCCAGAGGGTTGATCGTTCTTTAGGGGAATAAAGAGGCTAGGAAGAGATGTATGATGAGAAGGTAAGGTTGAGGGAGATTCTTTTTGGTCTTTTATGTTTTTTTAAAAGCAAGGTAAATATCTCGGGGTATAGGAGTGGGGGTGGTACTTTTACCGATTTTAACTACTTTTTACTTAAACTAATTAACTACTTAAACTAAGGATAGATTATGCTAATGTAAGTGTGCTCTTATGATGATTAAAAATTTGTTTACTTAGATGTTCTTACTCCCTAGTTATCTCTTATTGGTCGGTTTAATTGTCACATCCTCATCTTAATTGGTGCGTTGTATTCCATTTGGTCATAGGGGGGCCTAACTCCCTAATTCTATGAATCATAACTCTTCTCTAGAATATCCGGGATCGCCAAGTACGTAAGTATCTCCCCCGAATACTCTATTATCAACAAGCTACAACTCACGCAATAAACACAACGATGGCCTAGGTGCACTCCTAAGATTTTTGCTATTTAAGACGTTCAAGCTCGCAACAATTAAAGAAAAAGCCAGTTTTCCTTACTCTAGCGTCTACCAATCAAGACAAGAGACAACCTAACAATAATTAACAACTAGGTTTCATAGATCTAAGCAAACACAATGATAATTTAGCTACTCATGGTAAACAAGCAAGCATACACACATACAATTAAACATGAGATAGACATAATGATAATATGGATTAACAAACTTATCTTATGATGTAAAGAAGGGTATGGAATCCTAAAATACTCTTCAAGTCAGACTACAACTGAATTAGGGTTTGCTCTCCAAAGTTCTACCTCCACAAATGCAGAAAAATCAAATTCTATATATAGATTTACAAATGCGACGACGTCACCTTTTGTTAGTGACGTCGTCAGGCTGCCATCATTAGGGTTTCGTTTGGGCCAAGCCATCGTTGGGATGGCGTCAGTTGATAAGTGTGACACCGTCAGTCTTCATGAGGGACGTCGTCTGAGGATGGTTCTTGGGTGTCTAGTGTAGAAAATAAGGGAGACGCCTTCCAGAGTTTAGGCATGACGCCGTCAGGTTGTAGAACCAAAATTTCACCTGAGTCGTCGCGTGTAATTTGATCAAAATCTTCAACAAGTGATGGCGTCCCCCTTTGAGATGGGACTCCGTCAGGCTTTAAAATCTTCTTGAGTCTTGACTTTGTCGTTTTTTTCATGTTTTCGCTCCTTTTTGTCCAAATATGCTTGATTCCAGTATTTTGCTTCCAAAAGACCTAAAATGTGAAAATGAAGGATTTTAAGTAGTAACGGATATAAAATGTGTCGATTTAGGGCTTAAATGACCTCCTAAAAACATATGTTTTAAATCCTTATCAATATCCAACATGACTTCATGCATGATGTAATGCAATGGGTCATGGGTTATGGATCATGCTCCATGGGTATGGTTATGGGCTTTGGTTATTACCCAACAAGGTTCATTGTACCTAGTCAATGGATCATGGATCATGGGTCATGGGTTATGGACTTTAGTTTTTACCCATTACTTACCCATTACAACATATACAAAGTACATATACATTTCTATAAAATTGTATACAAACAATATTACTTGTTAGTGTTTTATAAAAATGTCTTTGATTTTATATAACTTATTTACTAAACATGTTTTGATGGTTTTAATATGTTTAGTAAAAGTGTGTTAGTAAACTATTGGCTCAAATCTTTTACGTATTTTATTTATTTCGTTAAAATAATTTTACATTTGTTATCGACAAAACATTAGAAGATCGTAAAATATAAATAAACGTTTTTATGGTTTATTTGTATTAACAAATACCTTTGACTATATACAATGTATCATCTCAAGATTGTTACACGTATCCTCATTCTAGAACCATTCTTTGTATGGAAAAACATGAACTTGTGTTTCAATCTGGAAGTTGTAAGCTACATGCATTTTTTGTTTTATGTTGTTGTTCTTGCATTTTCTTAATGCATGTAACTTTTGTAGTTTGTTAGGCAAAAGGCATTGCATCGAATCAGTGTTATTTGTTGTCGTTTGGTTATTTTACGTGTAAATGTTGTATGTTTCATGTTCCATGTGTTTCAGATTCTTTGATCTTAATATTGTTAACTGACTTGAGATGGATCTGATGATTTTCTTTATATGTTGCTGATGCCCAAGAATCGTTGCCATATTTTACATTTGCATATCATTATGATAGTAATTAAGATTTGCTTTTGTGGTATTTGCAAAAAAAATATGAAAACCAAGAGGCGATTAGCTCCATCAATTGGCAATGGTTTTGTGCCGACTAACCATGTACATTCAGAGAGTTACCATTGGTGAAATTTTTTTTTATGCTGGCCCAGAAACACAGACATAGTATCAGTCTCAGTTATATATGATGATGGGCTGTGATGATTTTTATTATTTGACCGAAATGAAACGGGTCATTGAACATCTGGTTGTATCTTGGCAAGTCAATGACTGGATGGTGTAGCGTTTACAATACCTATGCAACTGAGTCTGTTTGCAGCCATGGCAGAATTCAGATGCTCTTCTGACCCAATTCTTGGTTACAGATCTGAGCCCAATCGTTACTCTATATATACATCCCTCTCTGTAAAAGCCATATGTTCAACAGGATGTAAGTTTTTAATTTTTTCAGTAGCTTTTTTCAGGTTTATGAAAATTTATTAAACTTGAGGTCGCCATATGCTCATGTAATAACTTTAGCTTACAAGGTACACGATCAGTACCTTTCAGGTGACAAAGCGGGTCTACAAAGTGGGTGAGTATTGTATGGATTTGCAGTTTCTTTTTGATTGCAGGTAGAATAGATTATGATGATGAGGTTTTTGATAATGATAATCGCTTCAAAGTAAGCAATGGCATAGGTAAGTTTTTTTTAGTTCCCAAAAAGAAAAAACGTATCCAAAAATAAATCGTGTAGACTCACTTGGTTCCATAATTTTATAGGGTGGTAATAAAGTTTAGAACTTGATGTATAAAGATTGATTGAATTAATGTTGTCTGTTTTCATAAAATGAAGGTTGTTGCAGCTTATTGGTTGCCTTTGTTGGTAGGTGCCACTTTTGCAGTCGCTGCGGATTTGAAGGCCATTATTGGTTCAGGTATGCCAAGTTCCTGGTATGAATTTTCTTTAGTTACATTTAAACTTGGCAGCTTGTTTTACGGTTATGCCAAGTTCTTGGTATGAATTTTATTTAGTTACAATTGAGATTGGCAGATTGTTTTTCGGTTAACTTGGACAATGACTGATGCTACTGATTCTGTTATGTTACCATGGGAAGAAATGTTTTTCCATTGGATTTTCTAAATGTGTCTCTCTGTATTTTGAATGGTGTTGCAGGTGTGTACATTACTGACAGAGCTGATGTTAAGTTAAGTAAATTCTTATCCCATTTTTTTTTATAAAGAACAGGATGCAGTAGTGCTGAATTTCCTGAGAACGAGAATGCCCAAGCTATGGTTACTGTGGCTTAGGTTGAGAGAATTGAAGAACAAAAAAGTGAGTCCACAAACTTATTCTGACATACAAAATGATTTTTATTCAACAAGATATTTTACAAACAACTTCCATAAGAATACAATAGATAGTACACGACATTTCTTCTTAAACACAAACACAATGACACGAGTACAAACCTACAAATTACTACCGATTACTAAACCATAGACATGCACACCTTCATTGCCCTAACACACTATCTACAACATTTACCCCAAACACTTACAACGGCAAGAGACCGCCAAGCCTCTCAACAAACAAATCCTTATTACGTGCACTTAACTCAAGCTCCCTTGCCATTATCTGCATTTGCAACATTTTTTGATCATCTTTTTCTTGAACCTTCCTAAGAAACTCAGCCATTTTCTGAGGTACATTCTTCCCCACAGTCTCTAGCTCATCAATCAAAACAGCTCTTTCACGAACCAAATCAAGTAACTTTCCACAAATACCATAAACCTCCTGCGCTAACTTCAGATCCTCGCTTGCAGATTTGCGACAGTATAAAACCATCATGTCTGTCCAATTAGAAGAATTCGCCTCAGCTTTGAGCTCATCACATTTAGTAAGTCTTCCCATTCCACTTTCTTACTTCTATCAATTGAATTGCAATTTCAAACGTAAAGAAAATTATACTGCACAAGTCTCTTAAATAGGCATAACAACAAACAAAAAACACTCACATGCACTACTTTTACATGGGTAAAAATAAAAGCCAGGGAAGAGAAGGCCTTTTTCGGAAACTGCAAAACACTCTAAACCTTTCATATTTACCTACCTATATTTACATATTGTATACTAATAAACAAGTAGTTACTCATTTGCCATTTACCAATTATACAAGCATTTATAATGCAGACTAATAATAGAGTTGCATTTATATATTTTTATTATTATTATTTTTTTTTTATTATTATTATTTTTTTTTGCATATGCAAGAACATCAAAGACTTCACAAATGCAAGGTACAAAACCATCAACCAACGAAAAGCAAGATTAACTTTGCAAGTGAAGTCGACAACAACCACTTTTGATATCTAAAAGACGGAAAGACAGCCATCTTTTCTAATCTCCTCTACCAAATGTAAATACATAAACATTGTCCTAATGTAGTCAACCAAAATAACTATGGCATCTATGTATGTACAATTGATGCGTCTAAGCTACACAAAACACTTATGTATTACAAGCATTTTATGTAATCTTAAGCTTACGATATGTTCCTGTAACTTGAATTCTGCACCATTCAGTATATTTATACATCCTCAAACTTTGAGTAACAAACCCAGAAATTTATTGGTGCAATAACGAAAGTTAAATAACCTAAACAATATTTAGATACTAGCTTTTGCATTCTCAGCTAAAGATTGGACAAGATAGTAACTAACACTTATATCGATACCATTATAAGCAACCTACCATTACAAACATACAGAGAACACCCGAAGGTTACAAAAGAGACAACATCAACAACGCTATTTTAAATGCCTAAGAGTCTTCATCATCCTTGATTCCTCATAAACACGGACATGAACTGCGTGGCGCCTTTCAATCAGAAACCATAATTCGCGAAAATCTTCGTGCTCCGCAAATCTCAACGCATCCCATGCCTCATTTAACATATCGTTTCTCCCAAACTTTAACAACTCCAATATGATTGCATGCCTATGATGAACACGAGCTTCTACATCCTCAATTCGAGTGTCATAATCTTTTCCTTTAAAATGAACGACACTCATAAAGTCCGAATATAGAGATGTTAAGAAATTTACTTATTGTTGATACGTTTATTTAAAAAAAACAATTTAGGAATTATAGAATGTATAGAAATTTTTTTTCATGACTTTTCCGCAACAACACTAAAAATAAGGCTACACATGCACCCGCAGCAACGCGCGGGCGCATTTTCACTCGTTCCCAAGTAAAGAGTAAATTGCAAAAATCCTTTCTGGTTTTGTGGTTTGGCCAACTTGCAGATTTAGTCCTTCTAAATCTTGTATAAATAACACCATTTCATACCTTCTCAATACACCATCAAATCTCTTACAACCAAATACACTCATTGTCATTCATACCTCAAAATGGCAATTTCATTACCCGTTTCACGTTTTTCGCTCTTCTCGTGTGTTCATTTGCTACAATCCTTAGCAACAAGGTGGTCTCAGCCCAATGCTCGGGAGACATGCAAGGACTCATGGAGCAATGTGCAAGGTACGTGCAAAAATCGGGTCCTCAGATTCCACCATCTACTGGTTGTTGTGCCGTTGTCAAGAACGTAGACTTGGCATGCATTTGTAGCCATATCACCAACGAGGTCGAAGGTATTATTAGCATGGAGAAGGCAGCATTCATTGCTCAAGCTTGTGGAAAACCACTCGTCCATGAAACTAGTTGTGGAAGTAAGATTTTAGACAACTCGTTAATATTATATAACAACATATAATTCAAATTAGTATTAATTTGTGTGTTTTGTACGTGTTTCTTAGGCTATATTGTACCATGAAGCTAGATGAAGTTAAGGCTGCATTGATGGAATTGAATGTTGCAAACAATGTTTTACATGTGATTTTATTGTACCGAATAAATATAGCTATGGTAACATGCTACAACTTTATTATGGCGTGTATTGATGTTAATTTTATGGAATGGAAACATTTGATTTACGTACCCATATTTCCACTTATGTAGAATTATTAAAGTTTGTATTTCACACTCACTCAAGATTAAGCAATTTCAAACACACGTATAGTATGGAACATGTATTTTGATCCATGGACGGAATATATCTGGTTCCTCTCGTCACTCTTATGTTTTGTCTGGTTCAGATATACTTTTGCAGACGCTTACGCTCAAATAGCTCAATGAACCTACATAAACCAAGCCTACTAAGCTAGTTTAGATGAACCCATATATAGAAGTTTCTGTGCTCGCTACAGAGGAGTCCAGTTTGAAGCATGAACCTATGATAGTCAAGCTGGGATAGCCATCAAGTAAAGTCAATGTTTAGATCAAACACGATTATCTACCGTGTCTGTAATCAACGTTACACTACTTGACAATTTAAATACATCTATACAAATATTACACCACATACCCATTACACAACTCAAAATGAGCTACACTTACGCTAATACACTCCCACTCTGCCCCACAACTTCCTCTCTTAACGCACGCCTGCACGCTTGGCTAATATGATCGGGAACAACCTTCAAAAATCAAGTTAAAGTCAACTCAAATCAAGTCAAAGTCAACTCTTCCATCAAGTCTGTCTGCTTCAACCACTCTATCGCATATTCAAGAAAGACAGACAAAGCAGCACACATACACACACAGAACTATCTAGTCTCGACTATTAGGTCCTTTTCAAGTGTTTCCATGGCGGGTCCAGGGGGAGATAATGGTGGCACTGCTACTTCATGAAGTTCTATAGCTTCCAAAGCCTTCCTAACCGTTGCTTGGGATTGATTTTCAGTGTTTCTTCCGATCTTTCTTGGTGGTAGTGATTGTGCCCCACCAGTTCTTGAAGAGTTGCTACTCTCGATAGAAGCTAAAAATTTATCCCTAGAAAGAGTTGTAGGGGCATTAGCAATCACAGAGCGAAACACACCTGACTCCTTCAAACCCTCGATGATAACCTGTATCCGAACAGCCAAAGTGTCATGGGCTTTGAGATGAAACAAACGGTTAAACAACCTCGTAAATTGCTTTATTTAAATAATTTCATTATGATTATAATAGCATCGTTTTTGTTATCATGCCTGACACATTAATTGTTTACAGAAAAGTCAAAATTTGAGACTGGAGATTTTTTCTATGCAAGTGGTACATGCATTTCTAGGTAAAAATTCAAGTCTAAAATTCTTACCGATGGAGCATATATGCGAGTTAAAATGCCTTTCCTCAATAATTTCAGATTTATTGTTTTGTCAGTCCACACCACGTGTTCACGGTACCTGGTGACAAGTCATAATTATAATCAGATCATTATTACAAAGACCAAAAGCTTTATAGAGATCTAACTTTAAATGACAGTGTTCTAAAGCTTTAAATATAAAAAGAAAGTGACTGAATGATCACAGTAATTATCATGTCATGTAATTAAAAAGTTTCAGCGCTTTTATGGTTTACCAGTTGAGCTTTTCTTCTTCTGTTGCAGTTGAAGCTACTATGAATGCCTGATGCAATTAAAGAAAAATTATCAGAAACTACATCACAATCATTATAAGCTAAATGGTGAAGCATACAGCATATCTTTATGAACTTTAAATGGTTATATAAAACTTGCAAGAAATATATCAATGAACGTACAGCTCTATCAAATTCTAACATAAAGCATCTTTTGACATCATCTTTAGTAGGCTTGCAGCCACATCTATCTCTTCGTGAAGTCAAGTCAGAGTACTTGGCATATGTGTAGTGTAGAACAGCCGCCTCTTCTAATTTGATCTCTCTGTGGGCAATCACAATGAAAACCATCACATAAAGTAAGCCTGCAGTAAGTGTGTGAATGTGTATTTTGAAAGTGATAAGGTAACATTGAATGAGCAGCAGCTTGCGATAAAATGGGTTAAGGGAATCACATAGAAAGTAAACAATCACATATAAACTAGCCGCATCTACATAATGAGTTTATAGAATCAGCATACTTTGGAGTTTTCATGTAATTGTGCCATCTGTGAGCTCCATTAGGCCGTAGATGATCCTGAACACGAGCAACTGATTTCCCGTTCCCATAAGTCAGAAAGTAGTTTGGATTTCCCCGTGTAGACTCTTTGTACATGCCAAAATATGTGTCCTTTGGAAGGTGATCATAGTTCCTTTTGAACATTGATACCTGTTCAAATATATTAGGATGTTGCTTAGGGGAATTAATACTTGAATGTTTAAAAAATATCAGTTTAGCCTAACCAATTACACAATGGAAAATAATAAATTAAAGTTAAACATTTTAACAAACTAGCCAAGTCAAAAGAGTAATAGTAAGAGAAATACCTCGATAAAAGGATCCTTAATGTCATCACGCTCTACACTGCTCTCCTGTAGAGAAAGAGAGTACTTCAATTCGTAAATAAAGGAATTCTCATCGTCAGCTGTTAACTCATACTTGAGTAGAATATCAAACTATTCAATATCTCAAGTTTGATTCTTATGCATCATCATGTTTGATTTGAGTTATATTTGAAAGGGTGATTGATTCAGCAGATAATTTATCCAAATATTTTATTTTCAAAGGAGTCATTAGCATCCAAGAAATTCAAAAGGCAGGTAACAGAACTTACATAGTTTGGAAAGACCACCATATCCACATCTCGGGGAACATCACGAAGTATTTGCCTTAGAGAATACTCCCCAGCACCAGCAGGGTGCATTAGCTCATCTGTGTCAAGATGAAGTATCCAGTCCATGCCTGATTTCTAACAATTTCAGATGCAAAAGCCTCAATGATAAACAATAGCAACATACAATGATGACTTGCTTGAAGAGGTAGCAGCATGGGTGGATTTGGGTAGAAATAGGAATGGGTTAAAGGGGTCACTTTTAGTACAGGTTGAAACCAGCCGGTCGATTTGGATTGAACCACAAACCACCTTTTTGTCCAATAAAAAAAACTGTAACAATTTTTTTTGGGTAGAAGGGATTTTTCGCCCTGGTAAAATTAAAAACTGTAACAATTGGTTAACCAAGAATAAGAAAATATTTTTAGAATAAGAATTCCAAATGTTTAATTAAGCGATTAAGGAAATCGTATGCATCAAAACAGACATTGGGCGAATTTTAACCCGTTAAACCCGTTTGGGATAAATATACAACCCAATTTTACCCATTGTACCATTCACAAGTAAATGGGTCAAAAATGCCACCTCTAGTTTCTTGGTATACAAAAGAATATGACACATACCCTTGCCATTACGATAGCCATCTCCATGTTGAGTGATTGCTTAACAAAAAGCTCATAGTTGCATGGTTTGTAAAAGAAACTTGACAGCCACGTCTCATTCCAGATCCGACTTTTGATGCCAGAATATACAGAAAAAATACATGTCAGATAAACAGGTCATCGATCGATATTAAAATGAGCATATATTTTTTTGAATAAATGGGTCTGTTTGTTAGCCATTTATAATTAGATAGTTTCATGAACAAACCTGTTAGCTTGTTGCACTTCTAGCTCTTTTGTTCTGTATATGACCTTGACCCCCTAATAACAAACACAAAATTCATTTCACATTTCATTGTAGCTTCATAGAACAGAAGTACAATCTATAAACACTACGAAATCATCAATACAACAACCAAAAAAAAAACCTTTGTAAGAAAAACGAAGATTGAACTTACAGGAATAGATTCGAGAACTTTTGATACACCAGGAGAGGCAGCTTTTCCTTCAACAAACAGAAAGAAGGTCCCAACCCCTAATACTTTATGATAGAACATCCATGGCAAGATCTGATCTAAGCCAGCAGATGTACTAGTTGTTATACATATCTGACCATATAAAAAATGCTGTTAGAACACATTATAATGATGTAAATATAATCATTAACAATCACTAGTAATGCAGAAACAAAATACCAATACTTGGAGTTGATAACCTGTGGTAACATGAAATCTCTAAGGTGGAATGGAAAAGTAAAACATAATAGAGGGTCGAAGATATCGCCAGATTGGGTCACTACTGCAAAGAATCCAATAAACTTCCTAAACTATATACTGTATGATTTTCTATGTGTACAAATATACATTTATATCAATTGAGCTCATTATGACTTTTTCATCTTGATGACGCACTTAGTTATTAATAACAATAGGTAATTTGTAGAAAGGCCAACTTCTTTGTCATTCTAATTTTTCTAGTAGTAGCTTGTAGAAGATAATCAATCTCATCCCCTGTAGTAAGAACGCAGACAAACTGGAAAGGCCGTTTTTAAAGAAGTTGTTAGATTAAGTGACACTCCAGATTCGGTCTCTTGTTTTATAGTTACCATGCTAATTTACAGTACTCTAGATTCTAAAAACTAAAATGTGGCCAAACTTGTTTTACTTTACCTTCACGAAGATGGGCAAGCCTAGTCAAACACAAACCTTAAAGAAAAGGTGGCACACGGGGAATTTGCTGTTTATTGAACTGTTAGTTAGTAAAGTATATTACAGTACCTTTTATACAAGGAATGGTGAAACCTAATTACCAAGTTAAAGTAAGTAACAAATTAAGTAATTGATTAACTAAATTACCTAACCACTTAGTGATAGGCTAAAGTTAAATGCTGTTACAACTCCTTGATGCGGCTCGGTGACATACGTACTGCATGAAGTGCTAACTTGCTTAATAACATATAGAAACTAAGTTTTAACATTGAGATCATGATATACAGCTACAAACACATCCATATGAACATCATGTCATAGTTTCAACAAAGTTGATTTCCATTAGTAGTAGACACTACTTCACCCGTTACTGGACTGGCTAGAAACATGGGAGTTTATTTATGCATATTGAAAGTGCGTGTAAAAATGTCTGCAGTAACCGTTTTGTCAAGCAACAAGAAAAAGCACATCAACACCACGACAGACCTCCTTTCAGTCAATCTATCACAAAACTTTTAACTCAGCTTCTGGTACACACAGCTCAATCAAAATTATAAAACAAGAAACAATGTTTGGTATACTAAGATTCCTTCCTCAACTAGTAACTTAGCTTCTAGTCCACCTAGATCTATGAGATATCAATATCCAACCCTAGTTATCAGCAAATAACATAACTAACCAACCCGCTAAGATCTCAAAATTGACAACCAATTCCATTCCAACGCAGCCCAAATAAAGCTAGCACTTTCATCAGCAATAACATGTAAAGTTACTATAGTATCACACCTATTAGACTGGCTGTAATGTATGAAACTTGTCACGTGTGACACACAAATTGGCACCCTAGTTTGGTGGAAGAGGTGAGCGGCTCACACAGTTGAGGGCTTGTGTGTGTGTATTTATAAGTAATTATAGGGGTATAAGTGAATGGCGAGTGACGACTAGTGGAGTGTGAATGAGTGAGTGAGTGAGTGAGGGGCAAAACAAAGTTTTTGTGGTTTTTTGGTTAAACATGGTTTCCGACCTTTTGGCCAACTAATCCACAGGGTTTGAGTCCAGCACCACACAGACAACAACCGGGTAAATCCTTCCCTTTTCTTGGGAAGGTTAAGCAGGAATTGAACTTAAGACATTGCAGAATTTACAATGGGTAACAAATCAGCAAAGATGGTAATAATTTGTGTTGATCTCAAATTCAAAGATATATAAATAATGTAGTAAAGTTAACTAATTTCTAAATTGTAAAATACCAGATCCACCAAACTCAAACTAACATCACAACATCTAAATCAGTAATTCATCTTTTTATTCTCAATATAAGGTACAAATGCTAATATTTTTTTGCAATAATGTAAGGTTTTTCGCCTTTTTTAAAGAGGTTATCTGTCATAATTTTAGTCGAAATGACTTCTAAACATTCAATTTAGGCTAATAAAAACATCGTTGGAGAAGTCGAAAAAACCTTGTATTGCACAAATAAAACAAACTACCTTAGGTTTAAGATCAGATTCGAAATGAAACTTCCAATCCTTATAATACGGAAACGAAGGCGAGCTCGACTGACTCAAACTCAAACAATCATCACTACCACCACTCCCACTCCGGTGGTGATCAACCACTGTAGACAGCGGCGATGAGTCCATACCAGGAAACTGATTATGATGAGGATTTAATGGATCATCAATATCAACAACACCACCACCACGCCATTGAAGTATGAATGCAAAAAGTGCAAGTGTGATTGGGAGGATAGTTAGTAGAAGGATTAGTTTTGAAGTGAAGGATGATGATGATTGGTTTGTGGCTGTTTGTGTTGATGATTGTTGGTGTTTTGGAAATGCCATTGGGGAATGTCTGTGTTTGTTAGAGTTTGGTCTCAAACTTGATTGATGTGAGAAGTGAGTTTCATGAGATTTGGTACTTGTGCTGTTGAGCAAGAAAGTGACAAGAGACTGACTTTTTTTTTCTTTTTCTTTTTTAATTTTTCTTAAAAGCTTTTGAGTAAATTGTAAATGTTGTAAATGTTGTAATTGTGGTTCGGCCAAATTGTATGTTTCGTCTGTATGATTCGAAAAGTTCAACCGACCTTTTTGTAAAAAAATCTTAGATCTGATTTCGTTTTTGGTCAAACTAAAATGACTGAAATATCTTTCTCTTAAACCTCCTTTATTTTACACTTTGAATTTGTATGTTTAACCAATATTACCATCTGCCACCACCATCATACAGTAACCTAACCCACCAAATTCACCATCTCCTGTTCTAACTAGATATCAAACACAAAAAACATTCAACAAATTTAAAAACAAATCAGCCTCTTAATCTTTAAATTTTGAACCCTCTTGAAAAGGAAAAAGAAACCACTAAATTACCCCATAACTCTCAAATAAAGCAAAAGATTAACCAATAATAACTTAGAAATGGGTTTTCCAG
Organism: Chrysanthemum seticuspe; assembly: GCA_019973895.1. Taxonomy (NCBI): domain Eukaryota; kingdom Viridiplantae; phylum Streptophyta; class Magnoliopsida; order Asterales; family Asteraceae; genus Chrysanthemum; species Chrysanthemum seticuspe. Next base: position 185,307,172 of record BPTQ01000001.1, on the reverse strand, counting down.
TATATAAGGTTAGTTCATGTTCTAAAGTGATGGTTCGTGTCATGGTTCGATGAGTATGGTTATGATTATCATGGTGGTTTCTGATATTGTTTTAGATGGGCTTGTCGGTCATGGCGGACATAGCACGAAAACTAAGGTGGTTCCCTTATTAAGTCAAAGTCAAAAACTTTGTAGTAACAACCAATAAATGTATCAATTCGGATTGGGTCAGGCCCAATTTAAACGAGAAGATTAGTACTGACACGTCAAAAGCCTATATCATATAGTCAAATTTATAGAAATTTGAGTATTTACTAGAAAGTAAACTAACACACTCACACTATTAATACACCACACGTTTTCAAGTTACAAGTTAAAATAAGGCTTTCAATGTATGACATGAAATAAATAAATAAATATAGCCTACAAAATCTAAGAAACAAATATACAAAGATACCAATATTCAACAAATATGCAACACCCCCAAAATTTCATTATAAAAGCGAAAGACTAATTGAGGTATTACGTAGAGGATCACAGTCATAATCATAGAAAACGACTCAAAAGAGACGTTTTGAAAGTCATTTTTACTAAGCAAGTTCGTTCAATTCTCAAACATATCAACTTAGTCAAAAGGATGAGGGGACTTTGTCACTCGTTAGTTTACACGCCAAAGCTAAGCAAGTTCGTTCAATTCTCAAACATATCAAAAAATATACAAAGATACCAAAATCTAAGAAAAAAATCATAGAAACCGACTTGTTTGGACTGTTGCTGTTTGGCATTTTACCATTGCGATTTGACATCCTGCGATTTGAGCATTGTGGTTTGAAGTCTTGCGGTTTGCTAAAAACTGCGGTTTGAGCTCCTGCGTTTTGAAAATCTACTCTTTGGTCTTGTGGTTTGAGCTAAGTTATGGTTTGGTCTTGTTGCGTTTTGCCTTATGCGATTTGCAGACTGCTGTTTAAGAGCTGCGATTTGACCTTTGCGGTTTGATCAAGATAATTACGTTTTGGAATATTGCGGTTTGGTCTTGCGGTTTGATCATTGCGATTTGAGAATTCCGGTTTGGTCTTGCATTTTGCATCAAGAATACTGCGTTTTGACTTTTGTTGTTTGACTACTTGCGGTTTGACCAATTGCGGTTTGATCAAAGTTGACTTTTTACGTCAAAACTTCAAACGGCCATAACTTTTGAACCGTAACTCCGTTTTCAGCAAAATACCTGTAAAAACAACCGGAACAACCTGAATATTGTGAGGTTTCACCTCAAAGTTGTGAAACGAATTTTTCAAGGCCCAAATCCCCTCTGAAAGGAAGTTATTGAGGTTTTTAAGTTTTTAGACCAAATTTTCACTATAATAACCGTGCTTAATCTTCATCAAACACAACTCCTTTATTGTTGAATCGATACTACATCAACTTTATCACAAATACCTTCATCAATGGCAACTCAGCAAGACTAAAGTCCATTCGGGTCAACCTTCCAGGCCTATAACCGCTCTGGAAAGAAGATATTGAGGTTTTTAAGTTTTGAAATCATATTTCCGCATCTACAACATACAACCAAACAACATTTCAGCTAATCCTTCAAACAATCATCACTCCTGATACGCTTACGCAGCGCGTTCGGGGTCAAAGGAACTTCCTTTTTGTCGAGAAAGTTTTATAACACCCTAGGCAGTGAACCTAATCGTTGTAGTGTAGTATTAGGGTAAGCCACGGGTATTGATATCGTTCTCTAGGGGAATAGGAATGCTAGTGAGAAATTACTACGCTAAGGTTGGGGTTGAGGAAGATTATTTTTTTTATCTTTTTTATGTTTTTTAGGAAATGGAAATTACGAATCTCGGGGTATTGGATTTGGGGGTTTGGTATTTCTACCGATTACTTCTACTTATCTAATTATCTAATCTAAGGTGAGTGTAGTCTATGTCTAATTGATGTGTGCTCTTATGATAGTTAAAAATGTATTTGCTTAGATGTTATTACTCCCTAGTTATCTCCTATTGATGGTTGAATTGTCACGTCCTTATTCTTAACGCGTTGTGTTTCTAAGGTCGTAGGGTATGCGTTTATCCCTAACTCTTTGAATTTACCTAAGGTTAATGACTACGAAGTCTCTAGGATTCATAAACTTAACACTAAGGTGATCTTTGGATGTTTAGCCTACAATTCCACTAGTAACTATAAGCTAAGGTTCAACAAAGATTAATCAAGCATTAATAACACAACGGATGACCTATCACAATACTAGGTCAATCATAATTAAGATAAGAGACAACCAATCAATATTCAGTAACTAGGTTTCATATATTTAAGCAAACACACAAGTAAATTAGCCGGACATGGGGAACATGCAAGCATACACACAAACAATTGAAGACATGATTGAATCAATGAAGTAAAACACTTATCTTGTTGTAAAATAGGGTATGGAACCCTAAGATACTGCCCAAGACAGCCTTGGTTTGGTTTAAGTTTTTACTCCACAAAACTACCTCTTCAAACTGAAAAAAATCGGATTCTATATATAGTGTTACAAACTGCGACGGCTTCACTCTTTAATTGTGACGCCGTCGGGTCGCCGTCATTATGGTTTCGTCTTGGCCACGTTGTCATTGTGACGGCGTCACCTTATGCCTGTGACGCCGTCGCCTTTAGTCTCTGACGCCGTCTGGATCAAATCTAGGCCGTTTGAGCTGCGACGCCCTACTCTTTTAAAACCTGATGCCGTCACTTGTAAATAAGCAATTTGGCTACTGAGTCATCACAAAACATGTCACGACGGCATCGCAGTTAAACGCTGACGCCGTCCCCTTCAGTTCCAGCAGCTTGAGTGTCTCGATTCTTGACTTTGACCATTTTGTTCGTATATTCGTGCCTTTTCGTCCGAATAAGTGTCATTCCAGAGACCTAAAAAGTGAAAAGGAACGAAATTAAGTAGTAACGGATACAAAAGTGATCAATTAAGGGCTTAAATGACCACTCAAAAGTGTACCTTTTAAATCCTTATCAAGTATCCCTACACTTGGTATTTGTTTGTCCTCAAGCAAATGTGCTTTTAGCCAATTAATTTATAAGTTAGGGGTCATGAAGCATTAGTTTAGAACAATTCACAACACATATAAGCCCCGCAAAAGTCATAACAAGCACGGAAATTACATACTAGCACCTCACAAGGGGTGTTTGGATACTCACATCTCTCGGTGTATATGAAATATATCAAGTTGGAAATGAAAGATAAACACTCATTAACCGGTCCTAGTACATAGATTACCATAGGCTTGAGACTAGATCAAACATCCATCGCTTTGGCGTAAGTACCTAGAAAACACTATCCAAGAGGTCTTTTAAAGGGTTGTAACGTTAGGCTTACGGTAAGGAAATAAAGGGTTTGGTGGGATAGGCGATTTAGTGGTGGCAAGTAAAAAATCTTTATGTTACAAGCATGAGAAGAATGGCGTTGCTAAGCCAAGACTCGACACTCTAAACTCTAGATAACTGAAACAAACAAACATAAATTTAAAGATAGATGTAGGATGGTAGCCCGTATGTTTGTTTTTTTTTTGTTTTTTTTTCAACGCTCTATTTTTTTCTTTTTCTCTTTTTTTTCTATTTTTTTTTCGATTTTTTTTTCATACACTTTTACTCTACCATCCTCTATGATAACATCAAAATAATAGGGATTTATAGGCACATCCTTACACTTGAGTTTTTATTATTCTAACACTAATTTGACCCGAATTGAAAAGATCAAAACACTTGGAGTACATTATTACGCAAATAAAGAGAATTTGAATTTAACGTTCCCTTCCCGTCATTTCATAAAATTTAACTTTTCCCATTAGTCCCAATCGTCCCAAAACTGTGTACAAAGGATATGACTCAACTTATGTAACACCCCCAAAATGGCTCAACGGAAGCACACAAGTATTTGGGTGCTACTAAATTGATATCACAACATAAGCTTAGAACAATTGGTTTTTCATAAATAAACTTTTATTCATTCTTAAAAACAATGTTTACATTATTGATTAGTGCGGAAAATGGCCCATTATAAACAGGTGGTCCCAATACATAAATCAGAGTCATCTATGACCATGCCATGCCTTTGCCTTGCGCCTCCAAAGATAAGCTATCACATCAAAACCTGAAGATACATGCTAAAAGGGGTCAGCTTACGCTGGTGAGTTCATAGGTTTATTTAAAAGGGCACTTCAGTACACTATTTCACATTTGGTTTTTGATGATCATTACGTCTTGCATAATGTCATAAAATTTATGATTACATTTCATAAAAGAATTTCATTAGTGGACCATAAAAAAAAGTATATGCACATTACAATGAATATTGTGGAAAACTAGAAGGGGGGGTTGAATAGTTTTACCAATTAAAACTTCCTTTTAAACTATTTAGATTGACTTATGTCAATCTATTTGGGTGTGTGTGTTGGATGTTTGATAAACAAGCATATAAAGATAAGTAATGAAAAGATAAGGGTAAGAAGCACAAAACCACAACACGAGTATTTATAGTGGTTCGGCTACAAGGACACCTTCCTTGCCCTACTCCACTCCCCGAGTCACCTAATCGAGAGTTCGTAAACACTACACCAATCTCCTTATGGCGGAGAAGCCTTCACAACGTCGCTTAACCTTTTTCCGGTACAAAGCTAAATACCGAGTTCTTTCACACCAAGGCGAACCACACCTAACACAACGTCGCCTACCCTTTATACGGTGCTAGGCTAACCACCGAGTTCTTTCACACCAAGGAGAACTAATCTTATCACAACGTCGCCTACCCTTTATAAGGTACTAGGCTATGTACCTAGTTCTTTCACTCCAAGGTGAACTACACCTTCACAACGTCGCCTACCCTTTATTAGGTACTAGGCTAAGCACCTAGTTCCATTGCAATGGAGGAACTACTACCACACTACACCAACGACTAATCCCTAAGGAGATCTACTCCTTTACAACATCATCAAGGATATCAATATCCTTGGATCTAATACTAGTCTATCTTGTACATCGAAACACACCATATCGAATGTACATCTAAGGCACCTTTCACTAATGTCTTTGACTAGATCTACAAGACACCTTTCACTAATGTCTTGTGTCTTCACTTCTAAGCACCTTTCACTAATGCTTCTTTGTCTTGACTTCTAAGCACCTTTCACTAATGCTTCTTGTCTTGACTTCTAAGCACCTACCACAAGTGCTTATCCTATAGACGATAGATACCCTTCACTAATATCTTCGTCTTGACACTTGAGACATCTTTCACTAATGTATTCAACACTACACTTCTTAGAAGAAAGAAAGAGATCATCAGCAAGAGGACTTCAATAGCCTTGATGATGAGGAAGCATGGCAACTCATGGACTTGAGCTTGCTTGAATTCAAAGGTGGTGATCTTGCCTTTAAGAGGAACCTAGAAGATCACACAAAAACAAAACTACAAACATAGATCTCTTGGATCTAAGGTTAGTGAGATTTAACTCAGGGGAGAAAGTGTGTTAGAAAGGGATTGAAAGGGATAAGAAACAATGAAGAAATGGCTCACTATTTATAGAGGAAAAACCTCTACTGTTCCCCGGATCCCACGGATCCCTACCACAAGGGATCCGGCTAGCACAAAGCTAGAGATCCGTGGTACGCTCCTCTCTGCCCATGGGTATTTTTGGTTATGGGTCATGGGTCATGGGCCATGGGTTATGGGTTGATCCATGGTTTTCAATTTTGCAATTTTGATTGCAATTTTGCAACGGGAAGTCATGAAATATAAATCTAAGATTGCAAGTAATTTTGCAATGTATTTGTTTTGACACCAAGCTCCCTTTAGCTTTAGGGTGTCAAATTCTTCATGTGTTAATTGAATAACTACAAAACAAATGTTAGAAAACAAGTATAATTCACAATTTCCTGCAAATGTGGTCCAAGTTAGTAGGAAAATAGTTTCCTGTCTCACGGATCCCACGGTTCCCTCCTAGTAGGGATCCATCTAGGCAATTCTGAGGGATCCGTTTGGCTGATAAATAAAAGCAGCAAAGGTGATATAACAAGTAATGTTATCACATAAATGAGATATGAATACAAAGTAATCATATGCTCAACAAAATAACAAGTAGCATGTAATTCCATTTAATAAAACAAGAGTTATGATATACATGACTCTAAAAATAAGAAAATAGACAATACATGACTAGGAATTTCTAGACCAACTAACGCTTGATGCTAGGACACCACTAAAATTCTTCTAGCTCAAGTTTTGTTTAGGTTTGATCTCGTCGAAACGTTCGAGGAGATGATAGAACATGAAACGTTGGTCTTCTCGTACTTCATGTATCAAACTTTCAACATGTTGACAATGATAGCAATCTTTGTCATGGCTAGGTAGTGGTGGTGGATGAAATGAAATGGCTTGATGCGAAGGATCAAGTGAAGCGGCTTGTGGAGCTTCAAACGATGAAGGGATTGGTGGAGGTGCATTTGAGAATGCCTCGACCAAGAATGATGGTGGTGGTAAAGAAGTGTCAACTTCCATATGGTCGGGTGGTTGACTTTGATGATTTCTCATAATCCAAATAGGATTATATGATGGAGACGGCGAAAAGGAAGCCGGAGCAAGTGTTGACTCAACACCTTGATTTTGAACCATTATTCCTCCTAATAAGGAGAATGTTTTCGGCGGAAGCGGATGAGACGGCCTAGGAGGCAAGTCCTCTAAATTGTAGAGGTGTGGTGATGATAGTGGTGAAGTAAATGAAATAGCTCTAGGAACCAATGGTGATGGTTTAGTGGAGATGATATTGTTTGGCCTAGAAGGTATGGTGGTATTTGGCATAGGTAGTTTTGTGGGTACTATCCTTTTAGAAATTGGTTTGATTGGATGATGAAGGATTCTATCATTTGTTGGCTTGACCGGAGATGATTCGGTTGAAGAGATTTCGTGTACAACACGAACCTTTTTCATAGGTGGTTCTTTAGTGGATACTATAACACCCCCAAATCTGATTTAGCGAAAGCATACGTGTCATTTGGGAGCGTTACGGAATGGGTGAATCATAACACAAGTAATAAAGAACGGAATACATACTCCGTTTAATTTCATAAAATATTTTAAAACATTATCTTACAACATTGTTTAGATAAATGGGCACATCCCAAAATTTTAGTGGTCCCAATGTAAAAACATTGTTTTTGTGTAAAAACACTTCTTTAGAAATTACTACGACCATTTATCCGCCTCTTGCCTTGCATCCATGATCACAACTAAGCACCTGAGAAAATATGCTAAAAAGGTCAGCTAAAAGCTGGTGAGTTCATAGGTTTAAGTTAAAATAGTAAGTTTGGACCATAAGCAAAGTCATATAGTCATTACAACGAATATAATGATATATGGATGAATGTCTATTACGTTAGCTCTAAGTTCATGCAACCGATACTACGACAGTTTCTGTATGCTAAAAGATGTCATACAATATAGGGGCCCATAGCGAGTGTTTTGTCCCTCGACACTCGGTTCCGACATGGTATACGTTTCGCCTTGGCCTAAGCATGGCCAACCGAACGGAGGAGTCACCCTCAATAGATCTATTTATAACATTCGCGTTTCCCAATGGGGAATTGACGGTTCATGAAAAAGGGCATTCTCTAGAGACATAAGGGCTTAGGCTAAACCACGTAATAGTAATCATGTAATAGTTTAGGTCCATAAAAGGTTTTGCATATTTCTCACCCCAAAATGTATAAAACAGTTTATCAAGTAAAAGAGGGGCTATGAAAACTCACCTTAGCAAAAGTGCAATCCAAAAGTGGGATTAGTGATTGTTGTGAAGCGGCACCGACACGCGACCTAGATAAGGAGGGCAATGATTTAGTTCATTGTTTTAAGTATTGCTTACTCAAAATAGTTTAATTATATTAAAACTAAACTTTAGTTTGTAAAAGTTATAAAAATGATTTTACTAGTAAGTATATGAAATATATATACTTTTCATGTAGACACTATAATATGATTTTGAGATTCAAGTTTTGATTTGAAAAATAATTACAACATTCCACTAGTAAGTATACAAACGTGTATATACTTATTTAAAGTTGACACAATTGGTTTTGTCAAAAGCAATTATTAGTTTGTTTATTTTCTAATTTGTATTTAGAAAATACTTGAGTTAAGTTTAAAGACTTTTAAATTTAATACAAGATGAAATGATATAATGGTATCTATTTATTGATCATAGCTTGTTCTTAATATATAATCCTTTACGTGAGATTTTCTTGACATATATTTGTTTACTTATTGTCGTTAAACATTGTTGTAGACATTATTAAGTGTAGCATGTTCTAAGGCACTCGTTGTCGCATAAAATAACTTTGCACTTGTTTACTTGTTATCTTATATACGTGTATGAGGTAGGAGGGTTCGGATTAGTGACAAATAAGTTGGGTTTTTATGGTTGATTTCTAGTTTCATGTTACATCGTTTTATTTTGTAAACTCGTTTAATACCATCAATCGAATACCCTGAAACTGACATGGGTTGTGGCCCGATGTTTAAAGTGATAGGGAAGCCGGATTGGGCCTAGGCCCGAAGTGGGGTTTGGACCAAGAAAAGCTTTAGCCTTTGATTAGCCAATTTCACCCTTATGGTAATTCATGGGCTGCAACCCAAAGGTGGTACAGAAAACAAGGATTAGATATGCAGTTTTTAGTTTTAATACATTACACATCAAGATTTTAATGTTGGTGTATCTATCTTGGACGCCAAAGGAAAAGTGGTTAAATACTTCAAGTAATACGCCGTTAACTCGGAGTCATGCTCAAACCAAAAGTGTCGTTATTGATGTGCTAGACACACATCTTGACCACTTGATTAGGCAATAATAATCCGGACGTTACTCGAGGCCAACATGTATATCTTAACATGTTAGATCAAAGGAAAACGATAAAACCATAATAGTTGAGTACTACTCAACATCGATTTCATCTCGACATCAATATGTAGGCTAATAAGTCATGATTTTATTTTGTGATAACTACACTTTACTCATTTCATTTTCACACATATTCTAGTCTCGAATGGTTGCTAACAAGAATCAGAGGGGAGGTTTTCTTGTTTCATGCTTCTCGACAGAAAACCAACTCGACCCATTTGCTAATGACAACTTAACTTTCATGGTCACATATCAAGATTTATAGTATCCAAAAATCCTAGTTCTTTGGTTAACTTTTGTAAAAACTCAATTTTCCTAACTTCTTGATTTATACCACTCGACAAGAACAAGATTAACATAACAAATGAAAACTCAAATTTCAAACAACCAAACTCATAACTCGACTTGTAATCCAAGAACAAATAAAAATCGACATGACCAACATATAACAATTCCATTGATAAAATTTTTCCAACATAATCTCATAAAAAGAACATAAAAACATTACATCAAGAAAGATTATAACCTCAATTCGAAAATGATGGGTGAGGGACGAGAATGGCTTCGTGGGTTTCGAACCAAACAAGACTTGAATTAGCTCCAAAATACCTCCAATTGCAAAACCCCAAATCAATTTTAGAAAACCCTAACTTTCACAAACCCTAGTTTTTGGTAAAGTTGATGTTGAAACTGAGTTTGGGGCGTTGCATCTATACTAGAGATAAAGAAGTATTTTGGGAAGAAGCTTGGCTACCTTTCTCTCCTTGTGTCTTGGTTTGAAGCCGAATTTGGCTAACTTCCAACCCTTAGAATGTTTTGGACTTTAGCTCAAGGTAGACACAAGTGAAGATATGATTCTCTTTAGTGATTTTGTCTTGATTCTCCTTGGATTCGTACGAGTAGTAGCAGGCGCATCAAGGAGAGATTTGAGAAGCAAAACTTTCATGGTTTTGGTGAGGAAAGATGAAGAATAATAAAAAGAGGTATGTTGGTTTACCATTTTGGGGAGATTCGACCTAGGTGAGATGCGCAGGTCTAGAGGGAGAAGAAGGAGATTTGATATCTTTTGTTTCTCTGCTTTTGTGTTTTGGTTTGTCGTGTGTGGAAGAGAAAGACAAAGAGATAATATATCTCAAAGTCTTATAAAACATTTTCTTTTAAATGTAATATAAGTAAAAGAAGGTAATGTAAGTAAAAGTATGTGTATATGTAATGTATACTTATGATTTATTTTGTGTACATGTACTTGTGTTACACTTATATTTTAATTGTATTTGAGTCTTATAAAAGTTCATATTTAAGTGTAAGTGTGTTATATACTTTGTGTCCCGCGATATTAAATTGTGATCGAAGTATCGTTGTTTGATAACTTTTTATAACGTAGTATTTTATTGTTACGTGTCTGAAATATTTTTATCTTTGTAATATTCCATATCACGGACATTTGTCATTTGTTTTATCAAGTCCTTATCATAGTGTCGGTACGCGTGCAGTGTCGGTCACTGGGGAAAACGAGATAACTTCTCGTCTTACAATTTAAATCATAAGACAAAATGAAATGAAATATTCATAAAATGATATGAATGCAAAAGTGATGCAATAGTCTACAGTGTGCGAGTTATCTACTCAAATGATCAGGCTAAGCTTATGCATGCTTAATGACTTATGCTTAGTAATAGTAAATTACTAATTATCAGTTAAATTTTAGTGAAAATTTACCGTGTGTCACATCCTCCCCGCCTTAGAAGAGAAAACCGTCCTCGGTTTTCAGTTAGAATTATTTGTTGAAGTAGAGAAAAGGTGTGGGTATTTACGCTTGAATTGGTCTTCACATTCCCACGTGTATTCTGGACCTCTTTGAGAGTTCCAACGGATTTTGACGATAGGAATGCGGCTTTGCTTTAGCCGTTTGATCTCTCTATCCATAATTTCAATGGGTTCCTCGACAAAATTCAATCTTTCGTCAACTTGGATTTCTTCCAAAGGAATCGTAAGAGTTTCGTCAGAAAGACATTTCTTCAAGTTGCATACGTGAAACACGTTGTGCACAGAGCTGAGTTCTTGTGGTAATTCAAGTCGGTATGCTACCGGTCCGATTCTTGCGAGAATTTTGAAAGGTCCAATGTAACGAGGATTTAATTTTCCACGTTTTCTGAAACGGATTACGCCCTTCCATGGCGCAACTTTGAGCATAACTTTATCTCCCACTTGAAACTCAAGTGGTTTCCTCCTTTTATCCGCGTAGCTCTTTTGACGGTCACGAGCTGCTTGCAGTCGGTTTTTGATTTGTACAATCTTCTCAGTAGTTTCTTGAATTAAATCCGGACCAGTAAGTTGACTTTCTCCAACTTCGGCCCAACACACAGGTGATCTACACTTTCGACCGTAGAGTGCCTCATATGGTGCGGCTTTGATGCTTGTGTGATAGCTGTTGTTGTAAGAAAACTCGGCTAATGGCAAGTGCTTATCCCAGCCATTTCCAAAGTCTATCACACATGCTCTTAGCATATCTTCTAGGGTTTGAATGGTTCTTTCACTTTGTCCATCAGTCTGGGGATGGTAAGCGGTGCTCATGTCGAGGTTAGACCCTAAAGCATCTTGAAGCGATTTCCAGAAATTTGAGGTGAAACGGCTATCTCTGTCTGAGATGATGGAGATTGGTACACCATGATGCGCGATGATTTCCTTTAGGTACAGTTGTGCAAGTTTGTCCATTCCGTCACTTTCTTTCATCGGTAGAAAATGTGCTGACTTGGTGAGACGGTCAACTATTACCCAAATAGTGTAGTAGCCTTTAGAGGTTTTAGGTAGCTTAGTGATAAAGTCCATTGTTATACGTTCCCATTTCCATTCAGGAATTTCGGGTTGTACTAGTAAACCTGAGGGTCTCTGATGTTCAGCTTTGACTTTTGAACAGGTTAAACATCGGCTGACATATGTTGCAATGTCGGCTTTCATGTTTGGCCACCAGTACAATTTCTTCAGATCGAGATACATTTTGTCGGATCCTGGGTGGATGGAGTATTTAGACTTGTGGGATTCGTGCATAATGATATCGCGAATTCCTCCGTAGAGTGGTATCCAACTTCGCTCTTTGAAACACAAAATTCCATCTGACCTTTTCACGAATCCATTTTCGCTTTCTGGCATTCCGTAAAGGTTCTCATTCGGACGATTTTCTTCCTTGAGTGCTTCCAATTGAGTCTCAAGAATCTTGGATGGAAGAGGTGAACTAATTGTCATACCCAAGGATTTCACTCTAAGAGGTTTTGGTCGCTCTTTCCTATTGAGAGCATCAGCAACTACATTCGCTTTACCCAGATGGTAACGAATCTCGCAGTCGTAATCGCTGAGTAACTCCAACCATCGGCGTTGTCTCATGTTTAGTTCATTTTTATCTAAAATGTGTTGTAGGCTCTTGTGATCGGTGTATACGACACACTTTGTGCCATATAAGTAATGTCTCCAAATTCTGAGTGCGAACACAACTGATCCTAACTCCAGGTCGTGCGTCGTGTAGTTTTTCTCATGAGTCTTCAACTGGCGAGAGGCGTATGCTATCACCTTCTCTCTTTGCATTAACACCGCTCCTAGCCCTTTATGTGAAACATCGCAATAAACAACAAAGTCTTCACTACCTTCAGGTAAGGCCAGAATGGGTGCACTACACAACTTTTCTTTAAGGAGTTGAAAAGCTTCTTCTTCTTTTTCTCCCCAGTCGAACTTGGTGTTTTTCTGGGTTAGCTTGGTTAAAGATTTGGCAATCTTTGAGAAACCTTCAATGAATCTTCTGTAGTATCCAGCGAGTCCTAAGAATTGGCGTATTTCAGTAGGAGTTGTGGGTGTCGCCCAATCCTTTATTGACTCGATCTTAGCGGGATCTACATGAATACCCTGACTGTCGATTACATGACCTAGGAATTGCACAGTCGATATCCAAAACTCACACTTCGAGAATTTTGCATACAGTTCTTCCTTCTTCAACAATTCCAAGATCAATCTAAGATGCTCCTTGTGTTCTTTCACACTCTTGGAATAAATTAGGATATCGTCAATGAATACAATCACAAATTTATCCAGGTAGGGTTTACACACTCGGTTCATGAGGCCCATGAACACAGCTGGTGCGTTGGTTAACCCAAAAGGCATGACTTGGAACTCGTAATGTCCATAACGAGTTCTGAAGGCAGTTTTGGGAATGTCTTCTTCCCGAACTCTTAGTTGATGGTATCCGGACCTTAAGTCGATTTTTGAATAAACACTTGAACCTTGAAGTTGATCGAATAAGTCATCGATCCTCGGGAGTGGGTAACGGTTCTTAATGGTTAGTTTATTCAACTCGCTATAGTCGATGCACATCCTAAAAGTTCCGTCTTTCTTCTTGACGAATAGGACTGGTGCTCCCCATGGTGATGAGCTCGGTCTAATGAACCCTTTCTCCGCAAGTTCCAACAACTGGTTTGATAACTCCTGTAGTTCCGTTGGAGCTAATTGATAAGGTGCCCTTGCCACTGGTGCGGCACCAGGCACTAAATCAATCTGAAATTCAACCTGTCGGGTTGGCGGAAGTCCTGGCAAGTCTTCAGGAAAGACTTCAGGAAATTCTCTCACTATTGGTACATCTTCCAGACGTTTTTCTTCTTTTTTCTTTTTCGTCCTTTCCGGTGACTTGTGCTAGGAAGATGTGGCATCCTTCCTCGATACACCTCAACACCTTGGTACAAGAAATAACATGCAGTCTTGAAGCGTTTCTTCTGTCACTCCGGTCTCCTTCTATAGTTAGGACTTCATTTCCATATGGTACTTGAACGAGCTTCTCGTCACAAATGATGGAAGCATGATATTTTGCTAACCAATCCATTCCGACGATGACATCAAAACTACCCAATGCTACTGGTATCAAGTCGATATTGAATGGGTGGTTTAACAGATTCAGGGTGCAACCTCTTATGATGGTATCTACCCTTTCTACGTTACCGTTAGCTAATTCCACGTTGTATGCATTTCCTAATGCAGTTGGGGCAATATCGAGTAGTGGACTAAATGCATTAGAAACAAAACTCCTATCGGCTCCCGTATCAAACAATATGGATGCATAACGGTTATTTAGAAGAAACGTACTCGTCACAACATTCGGGTCTTCCTGAGCTTCCACTTTGGTCACATCATAGACTCTTCCACGAGCTCCTTCGCCATTTCCCTGATTACTCGGCTGTCCAACATTTCTCTGAATCCTGCCGTTCCCATGGCTTCCTGGATTTTCTCGGTTTCCTTGGTTCCTGGTCTTTCGGCATTCATTCTTATAATGCCCTTTTTCACCACAACCAAAGCAAGTTATAGCAGCTTTTGGGTCCTGAGCTGGGGCTGTTTGAACTGTCGCCAATGACTTGGACCTGCAGTTCCTGGTTAAGTGTCCGATTTTCTGACAGTTACGGCACTTGACTGTACACTGTCCCTTGTGATGTAGAGTGCATCGGTTACACAGTGGTGAAGTTCCTGCGTACGGTTTCCTTTCCTCAATCCCAGCTGCATATGCTCTAGCAACATTTTGCCTTTTGTTTTGATTGTTGTTGTTGTTCCCACTGTTGTTGCCACGGTACCCATTGTTGTTGTAGCTTCGGGAGTGGTCATCCCATTTCCTCTTATTGTCAACCACTTTATTCATGGAATCCTCAATCATTTGGTCCATGAGTTTGTTGGCTACTTCGATGGTTTCGTGAAGATCAGCAGCCTTAGAAGTGGTGACATTGCCCTTGATAGATTGGGGCAGTCCTCCGATGTACCTCTCCAACAATCGGGTCTCAGTTTGAACCATTTCAGGGCACAGTAAGGCTAGTTCTTGAAAACGCTGATTATAAGTAGCCATATTGGTGCCTTGAACTTTGAGGTTCCAAAACTCATGCTCTAGCTTCTTGATCTCATTACGTGGACAGTACTTTCGAAGTACCATCTCCTTGAAGCTCTCCCATGGCATGGCATAGGCAACATCGATACTAGCAGATTTCAGAAAATTGTTCCACCAGGTCAAGGCAGCATCAGTGAAAGTGAATGATGCGTACTTAACCTTAGACTCTTCTTCAAAATTACAGATTCGGAACACAGTCTCAAGCTTCTCGATCCATCTAGTCAGACCGACAGCTCCTTCGGTTCCACTAAAGCCTCCAGTCATGGTCTTACGAAAGTCCTGATAGGTACAAGTGCGGCTATGGGTGGGTGGTCTCGAAGTTCCAGCATTAGTAGACGAGTGGTTTGCTGCAGCTAAAGCGGCGTTCACTCGATCATTGACTAGTTGATCTATCATAGCTTGATTCATGGTAGGTTGGATTGGAGTAGCCTTAACAGGAGTAGTGGCTTCAGCAGTCTGATCGCGTGTGACTCTGTTCGGAATAGCAGCGTTTGCAGCTTGGTTGCGAGTAACTCTCGCTGGAATAGGAGCATTGGAAGCTCCACCAGGGTTGGTACGTTTTGATCTTTGTTTCGGCGGCATTTCTGCAGTAAGAAAGGTAATGAGATATAGAACCTTTAAACAAGGTAGGTGCCAAGTAATTGTGTAAATATCGCAGATAGATCATATGAGCAATCTATGAAAGGAAGGACAATCGGATAGGAAAATAAGTTTGACATAGATAGAATTTCGGTTACAAGGTTCCTAAAGTACATGATGAGACACTAGATGGAATACAACCGAAATACAACGGAAATACAGTTGAAGTACAAGAGTAATAGCTAACACTAACTGTCATAAATCCAGTTTAGTGTGATACATCACGAAGTCATATCTAAAGATGTCCACGCTCGGTACGTAGTCGCTCAAGGCTAGCCACCAACTCTCGCTGGGTAGCCTCCAAGCTCGCAATGCGTCTCATCTGAGATGCTAACATGGAATCTAAATCTGTGGTCCTCTGCCATCCTTCTCTGGCAGTATCTCTCGCAACCCACTGGACGCGCTCTAGCTCCTCTAGTCGTTCGTGCATCTGGGCTTGACCTCTGCCCAAGGCTCGTGCTCTGCTGTCCAACTCTCTGACGTCCTCGACCTGAGCCTCAACCCTGAAACCCAGTCGAATCCTCTCGTGTCTCTCGAGCTCCATGCTCTCAAACAACACATTAGTGACTCGGTCTAAACCCTCAACACGCTGCTCGCAAGCTTGCAAGCATGTTGGATCGACTCTCTCTAGCTGATCAGTATGGACTCCTAGCAGAGTCTCATGAGAGTCCAGCTGAATAAATATCCTCTCAGTGAGGGTCAGCTCACCATCTGGAGATCCCGATAGATCTGGCACTGACTGTGCCTCAACCGGTGCAGCTTCCTCAATGGTCTCAAGCTGTCTAGTGGCGCGAGCAAGGCGCTCTATGTCTGCTGCAGATGGTATGAATGAAGGTGATGATGAACTGTAGCTCGGACTAGCGATATGTGGTACAGAACAAATCAAGCAATCAATATCCCTCCAAGCAACCTCACTACTCTCCTCCTGACTGTGGAGGAAAGCAGCCCTCTGTCCTAACCCAATTGGTGCATCAATGTCCATGTCCTCGCTCAATCTCTGAGCCATCCTGGAGCTCTGTCCCAACTCCTGAATACTATGGACAATCTCCAGACCCTGTGTACTCATATCTGCTGCTGTGCTAACATACCCGGGAACACTCTCAATCGGCATAGGTTCCGGTAGTTCCTCCTCAGGATCCTCTTCCGGGTCTTCCTTTGAGTAGGAATCAGTAGATCTCCTGAGTCTCTGGTGAGGTGGTGGCTCAGTGGGTGAAGGTGTCAGTGACTCTGAAGTAGTGGAAGGACCCATGTAAGCAGCGCTGGTCATCTGAGAAGCTAGTGCATGCACAAATGAATACCGCTCTTGATATCCAGGTACCCTCACAATCATGCGGGGTTTTTGCCTGCGTGTCAACAAAGCTGATGGAGTGGTGGTAAGGGTCGGTATAGATGGAATAGGTGCAATAACTGGCTGAGCTGCTAGTGTGGCCTGAATATACGGATCGGTGGCTAAGTGTGCAAGCTGGCGGATGGTAGGTGAGTGAGTAAGCAGGATGTCCTCCTGAACATCGTGAGGGAAGGCTGGTGAAGGCATGGTCAGTGATAAGACGGTGCATATGTGTAAGTATGTGGAAAAATATGCTCATGATGAATATGAAATAGTGCATAAGTAAATAGGAAATAAAACATGCAATCCTATTTAAATAAACTCTAAGTAAAATGGCAAGTAAGGCAAGCGGCAATCGGCGGTCGTAGTATGATGTTTTTGTGAAAAGTAGTTATAGTTTAGGATTTATATGTACCTAGTTCTCTATAACCTTGGCTCTGATGTCAATCTGTAACACCCCCAAATCTGATTTAGCGGAAGCATACGTGTCATTTGGGAGCGTTACGGAATGGGTGAATCACAACACAAGTAATAAAGAACGGAATACATACTCCGTTTAATTTAATAAAATATTTTAAAACATTATCTTACAACATTGTTTAGATAAATGGGCACATCCCAAAATTTTAGTGGTCCCAATGTAAAAACATCGTTTTTGTGTAAAAACACTTCTTTAGAAATTACTACGACCATTTATCCGCCTCTTGCCTTGCATCCATGATCACAACTAAGCACCTGAGAAAATATGCTAAAAAGGTCAGCTAAAAGCTGGTGAGTTCATAGGTTAAGTTAAAATAGTAAGTTTGGACCATAAGCAAAGTCATATAGTCATTACAACGAATATAATGATATATGGATGAATGTCTATTACGTTAGCTCTAAGTTCATGCAACCGATACTACGACAGTTTCTGTATGCTAAAAGATGTCATACAATATAGGGGCCCATAGCGAGTGTTTTGTCCCTTGACACTCGGTTCCGACATGGTATACGTTTCGCCTTGGCCTAAGCATGGCCAACCGAACGGAGGAGTCACCCTCAATAGATCTATTTATAACATTCGCGTTTCCCAATGGGGAATTGACGGTTCATGAAAAAGGGCATTCTCTAGGGACATAAGGGCTTAGGCTAAACCACGTAATAGTAATCATGTAATAGTTTAGGTCCATAAAAGGTTTTGCATATTTCTCACCCCAAAATGTATAAAACAGTTTATCAAGTAAAAGAGGGGCTATGAAAAATCACCTTAGCAAAAGTGCAATCCAAAAGTGGGATTAGTGATTGTTGTGAAGCGGCACCGACACGCGACTTAGATAAGGAGGGCAATGATTTAGTTCATTGTTTTAAGTATTGCTTACTCAAAATAGTTTAATTGTATTAAAACTAAACTTTAGTTTGTAAAAGTTATAAAAATGATTTTACTAGTAAGTATATGAAATATATATACTTTTCATGTAGACACTATAATATGATTTTGAGATTCAAGTTTTGATTTGAAAAATAATTACAACATTCCACTAGTAAGTATACAAACGTGTATATACTTATTTAAAGTTGACACAATTGGTTTTGTCAAAAGCAATTATTAGTTTGTTTATTTTCTAATTTGTATTTAGAAAATACTTGAGTTAAGTTTAAAGACTTTTAAATTTAATACAAGATGAAATGATATAATGGTATCTATTTATTGATCACAGCTTGTTCTTAATATATAATCCTTTACGTGAGATTTTCTTGACATATATTTGTTTACTTATTGTCGTTAAACATTGTTGTAGACATTATTAAGTGTAGCATGTTCTAAGGCACTCGTTGTCGCATAAAATAACTTTGCACTTGTTTACTTGTTATCTTATATACGTATATGAGGTAGGAGGGTTCGGATAAGTGACAAATAAGTTGGGTTTTTATGGTTGATTTCTAGTTTCATGTTACATCGTTTTATTTTGTAAACTCGTTTAATACCATCAGTCGAATACCCTGAACCTGACATGGGCTGTGGCCCGATGTTTAAAGTGATAGGGAAGCCGGATTGGGCCTAGGCCCGAAGTAGGGTTTGGACCAAGAAAAGCTTTAGCCTTTGATTAGCTAATTTCACCCTTATGGTAATTCATGGGCTGCGGCCCAAAGGTGGTACAGAAAACAAGGAGTAGATATGCAGTTTTTAGTTTTAATACATTACACATCAAGATTTTAATGTTGGTGTATCTATCTTGGACGCCAAAGGAAAAGTGGTTAAATACTTCAAGTAATACTCCGTTAACTCGGAGTCATGCTCAAACCAAAAGTGTCGTGATTGATGTGCTCGACACACATCTTGACCACTTGATTAGGCAATAATAATCCGGACGTTACTCGAGGCCAACATGTATATCTTAACATGTTAGATCAAAGGAAAACGATAAAACCATAATAGTTGAGTACTACTCAACATCGATTTCATCTCGACATCAATATGTAGGCTAATAAGTCTTGATTTCATCTCGACATCAATACCTAGGTGAGATGCGCAGGTCTAGAGGGAGAAGAAGGAGATTTGATATCTTTTGTTTCTCTGCTTTTGTGTTTTGGTTTGTCGTGTGTGGAAGAGAAAGACAAAGAGATAATATATCTCAAAGTCTTATAAAACATTTTCTTTTAAATGTAATATAAGTAAAAGAAGGTAATGTAAGTAAAAGTGTGTGTATATGTAATGTATACTTATGATTTATTTTGTGTACATGTACTTGTGTTACACTTATATTTTAATTGTATTTGAGTCTTATAAAAGTTCATATTTAAGTGTAAGTATGTTATATACTTTGTGTACCGCGATATTAAATTGTGATCGAAGTATCGTTGTTTGATAACTTTTTATAACGTAGTATTTTATTGTTACGTGTCTGAAATATTTTTATCTTTGTAATATTCCATATCACGGACATTTGTCATTTGTTTTATCAAGTCCTTATCATAGTGTCGGTACGCGTGCAGTGTCGGTCACTGGGGAAAACGAGATAACTTCTCGTCTTACAATTTAAATCATAAGACAAAATGAAATGAAATATTCATAAAATGATATGAATGCGAAAGTGATGCAATAGTCTACAGTGTGCGAGTTATCTACTCAAATGATCAGGCTAAGCTTATGCATGCTTAATGACTTATGCTTAGTAATAGTAAATTACTAATTATCAGTTAAATTTTAGTGAAAGTTTACCGTGTGTCACAGATACGTTACTACTTGGTGTTTTCCTCATGATGAGATGATTTCAAGAGGTTGCAAGAACTGAAAGTTAGGATAAGAGTGATGACTATGGAGGTCCTAACAAGATGGTTTATAAAGCAAGAGAATTGGCAAGTGCATTCAAGCCTTAAGCCACTAGGATTCATTGGAATGTGATGATTAACATGCACGAGAGTCAACTTCAGAGTTTACACTGATCTAGGAACTCATTTAAGATGTGATAGAGTGTTTGAGTTAGGAAGATGAGTTGAAGTGATTATTTTAGCAAGATTTGACCTAAACTGTCATCCGGATCCCACGGTTCCCTCCATAGAGGGATCCGTCTAGGCTAATCCTAGGGATCCGGCTCTCAGTAGCTATGAAAGAATGGAAATGATGTTTCTAAGATCTAAGACCTATATCATCTTGAGTGTCTCAGTCCTCCTAGGTGTTTTAAATGAAGGGGTGCTTAAGTACTTGAAGGTGGTGAGTGATGTAGCTAATGATTGTCTTTTATGGAAAGATTAGGGACTTTCATGAGTACCAATGAATGAGCAAGGATGACATTAAAGATGAGAGTGTCAATTGAAGCTAAATGATCCTAGAGATCAGGTTGTGACTTAGGATTGTGTTTTGGAAAATATCCTAAAGGTTTTGAGATGAGAAAACTAGGATTTGATCAACTTTGATCAATTTTGAGGTGAGGATGATTTATGATCAACTTTGCCATAATCGAAAGATTTCTTAAGACTCGATGTGAGGGATCAAGTAGAAAAATGAAGTGTGAGTTTGAGAGCGGAAGAGTAATGGATTAAAAATGAAACGATAGATCTACAAGCGTCTTAGAGTGTGATCTAGGTGAGTTATGAGCAAGAAGAATCTACCTATCTTGATAAGGACTTAATTTTGCCTTACGATACTATGTTTAACTTAGTGTGAGATGTTCTAAGGATGTGTCTGAAATACAATGCTTGCAATTGCATTTTCTGTTTGCCGGATCCCACGGTTCCCTAAAGATAGAACCTTTACTAAAGGTATGCAATGATCTTGACAATGCATTATATTCCAAGATTAGTTAAAGGAGTTCTAAAACTAAGATATCAAATGTAAGATGTTTTATTTCATGAAGGAAATAGGATTACATTAATAAAGCACGAGTAGAGTAGAATTGATCTTATTTGAAATACTACTAAATTCCTTGAGTGTTTTCGCTAGAAGGATCATTATGTGATTGATGAGTGTTGGTGAAGTCAAGAATGAAGAAAGTCTTCATGAGAGATATGTTTAGCGGTTCCATCATCTTGTTCACAAGTACGTACAACGGACTTTGAAATTGAGGATGGAAGTGCATAACATTATGATAGAGGCGTGTCAAGAACATTCCATAAGGGATGAGTTTATTCTTGGAGCCTTGAAGATTTGCAATTCGCCTTGCGAAGAAGTAGGCGAGATTGTATGGTTGTTGTGTTAGCAAACAGTACAACATGTGAGCACAACAAGCGGGAAGAATTTCTCGATTTCCCCTAAGACTCCAAACATTTTCACGTAGGATGAGTGCAAGAGGCTTGTACTCTTCTCGGATATCCCTTGTAAAGATAATGTTTGGATCGGAGTAATATGGTCGAGGTTTGCATATTATGCGATTTAAATCTTCCGGAGAGGGTATGTGTGAACAATATGAACTATTCTCTTCACGAGAGTTGAAGAGAGAATCAAGAGACCAATCTTCGGTGAAGGCACATTGTCCATGATTTGAAATCCGGAGGATGTGAGAAAAATGCCCAAGGGTTAGAGTGAACTTTTGGTTTTTGATATAAAACCAAAGGGATAGAGAGCGATCCTCGCTACGAACGAGTTTGACTTGACGGAAGAATTCCATTATGAACCTTGGACATATCTTCTCGTTGATTTCAAGAAGACATTCTAGTCCTATGGCTCGGAAGGAGGTATTGATACATTCTTCGAATTGTAGAGAGGTGTCTACAATACGTCCTTCGTGGAAGTGATGGTTTTTCGAGATTATTGAACCCACGGACATGATTGCCAGGTGTGTTGGGCTCAAGGGAGATGTTCGGGGTGTAGACGCTAGTGAGTGAAAAATCAAACTCATATTCATGCGTCATAATTGAACCTATAGAAATGATAAGTTAATGAAAGAACATGTTTGTGATCAACCTATGATAATCTAATGTTTTTACTAGATTTTATTAACAATGGTATTTAACACTTTAACTCACTCAATGTTTTGATTTTCTAGTGGATTTTTAGTCTTGCATGAAAACTGTTTTCCAGTAATACGGATCCCACGGTTCCTTTACAAAAGGGATCCGGTTAGTATATCTTCCGGGATCCGTGGATCTATAGTAGCAGAGACAAATTTGATAAAAACAAAGTGAAGGACATTGGTTATTGTTTTAATCAAAGAACATGTATGAGGATTGAATCAAACAAGAAGATTTTAGAGAGAGAGAGATGGGTGGATTCTAGAGAGAGAAAGAGATGAGGGAAAAGGAAGTTGTATGATAAAAAGAAATGAAAGCACCAACCCTCTCCACATGTGGAGAGGGCTATTTATAGTTCTTACATAATACGCCACCTACGGGTTGTGGATCAGGCATACATTGGGTAAACACCCGTCAGTCCTCCACGGTGTTGCTCTAAACTAAATAACTAACTAATCTAATAAACAGTAAATAACGATATGACTACGAGCTAACTTGTGCTAGTCAATAGTTGGGGTGACCGATACTTCACATGGAATTTCTAATTCCTAACAATCTCCCCCTAAGGGAGGTCACCCCATGATTTACATTTCGAATCCTAGCATTCTATTTTATCTTCAGTCTTGAGCTCGTAGACATTAATTCTTCAAATTTGCAATCTTTGTGCTTTAGCAGTGATACTTCAAAGTCCGACTGCTTTGTACTTTTAAGTGGAGGTCTTTGAACTGATCCACATCTTAGATGATCTTCGAGCTTTCTTTGAGATTATCAGCCACAATAAATCTCTGGATCACCCTTTGTTGTGTTGCCATCATGTGATGTTGTGACTTTTGGACCGACATGCTCACACTTTCTTGATCATGACATATTTTCATCAGAGTAGCGGAAGCTTTTGATGGTTCAAGATATTTGCAGCAGCGTAGCAGAATCATAGTATAAAAATATCTGAGCCAGGTTATGTAGATAAGCACTTGTCATGAATTCTTCAAATTAAGTGTGGATGCTGTGAGCATGCGGCTTTGGATTGACTCCTCAATTCTGATCAGCTGCAACCGTCCAAATGTACCTACAAGCAACAGTTAGCAATAAAACACACAAAAGTATCTTTGATCACTTTCGTTGAATTGAGGTACACGGCCCACGGTTCCCCGTTGATCAGTACAAGTACTGCCTGTGATCAGGTATAATTCCGAAGAATCTCCTTGACAGGGTTTCGCAGCTGTTCTAGCTGTTCTCAAACCGGAACGTCTCAAAGAAGACAACACGGAGTGAGTGAATCAGCAAATTGAGATTTACTGATTGATGAAAAATGATTTGAAAACAATCGCGTATTGCTTAGAAGAAAGAGTTTTGCAATACGACGAAGGTTTTATGAGAATGATCAATTTTCAATCAAAAATACTTTTTGTATTTGAAAAGAGTACACATTCGATGTGCTAGATAAAAGAAGAGATTCGCACATCGAACGGTTTTTCCAAAAGAATTTTCTCAATCAGAAATACTTTTTGTGTTTGAAAACATGAATCCACATTCGATGTGCTAGAGAAAAGAAGGTTTGCACATCGAATGGTTTTTCCAAAAGTATTCGTCAATTCCAATCCTGGACCAAGGTTGATTCAAGATAGAATCTCCCCATCGTTTCTATCCAGTTGTCACAAGCTTGATCTTACGAGAAGATCTCACATGTCACCCACCAAGAGCTTGTTTGATGTTGGCTCTAGAAGGATTTTCATCTTCATCGTAAATATTTAAGATATCACTCGGATGTTCTGGCAAAACCACAAGGATAATGCGTAGGACTCTTAATATATTCTTACTTTCCACATTGTGTGAAACAACAAGTCTTCAAGAACTTAGTGTTCTAATGAGATATAGTGGATGATCTCTTGGCTCTAGACTCAATTAGTGCACATTTGGTTCCTATGCCGGAGACTAGGGAGAGGGTCTACTTCTTCAATATCAACAATCTCTAAGAGAAAGTCGATAGATAATGTTGGTTCCCCGTGAGAATGAAACAAGCCATTTTAAGAGGAACTTGAGTAGTTTAGGAAGTTAGGTGCAGTGCGTCACTGGGTCCATGACGTCTTGTCTTCAATACCAGTGTTACCTTAGTAACCACCAGTAGCATATGTATTGAACCCGGTTTCTGCCCTAAGGTTGAATTATTGGAGGGTTTTTTCTTTTCACCCTTTTCTCATTTCATTTCTTTTTCACTCTCAACCCCTTCAGTGCTTACCGAGACTTCATAACTAGAACTTTGTTGGGTTTATTCCAGTAATAGCTCTGTCTCAGTCCGCACTCTTCCCATATTCTCATTTTTCTCCTTTTTTTCATCATACCTAAGGACTCTACACTATCTAGTGGATTATCCCTGGGTAGATCCCTCCGGTTTGGCTGGATCGTAGGAACGAATACCTAACCTAACCATCCTTATAACTCCATGCATAAAGTAAATTTGTCGGTCTTTTGGTATAGTTCATTCCTTCTCAAAGCCAATTGAAAAATCATTTGGAAAAACAATCAAGGTACTTGTGATACAAGATCAAAGCATTTTGTACCTTAATAGTTTTGATCATTTAGAAAACCTCCCCCTCAACATGTGCATAGGATATTTGAAAACATTTTATCACATAGAGGAAAGAGTTCTTTTGAAGCACTTCCACGATCACAAAATCCATTAAGAAACCATTAGAAAATCAATCAAGGTACTTTATATTGAAACAAAGAAATCTTTGTACCTTGAAAGTTTATTTTCTTTTAGAAATGCTCCCCCTCAATATGTGCTTCGAGATTCGAAAGCATTTAGCACATATGAGAGAGCAGCCTGCACAATTGAATCAAAATGATCACCTTTTATCAAATTTCATTATTAAATCACAAATTCTCCCCCGATCAAAAATATCAAACCCTTTGAGATTTTGGATCCCAAGTGATTTAATAAGGTTTGGAAAACATGGGAGAAAATGTGGCCAGGATTAAATACTCATCTTGTTTTTGGATAAATCGTCCTCCTCAACATGTGCATTGTATTTGATATCGTTTGGCACATCGAGGCAGGAGTGCCTATAAAGGACTAAAACCAATTCCATTAAAACAGATTTGAGATTTAAATCACGATCTCTCCCCTGATCAAAAATTTCAAACCTTTTGAGATTTGTGATCCCAATTGATTTAAATCATTTAGAAAATTTTAGGGAAAGACGTGGCAAGATTTGATTTTGAAAAATGACAGATAAGGATCAAATTAAGACATTAAAGATTGTTAGTGTCAGGTATGAAAGTTTTTAAGAGATCTTTAAGTAAAATAAAACAATTTCACAATCAAACAAGAACAGAAAGAATTTCATTTTAAAAGACCTTGATTCTAAATAAAAATCATACCATGACATAACATTAAATCTTTAGATCACCACAAATTAACGTACAAACCGGACTTTTATGAAGAAATATCATTTGAAAATACTTTATTTTAAATCACTCTCTCCCTCAATCGATGACTGTAGTCGTTGATTGAGTGACTTAGGTTTTGATAAAATGAAGTCCGGTGATTTTCATAATTTAGTCCAATATATTTTCAAAACAATATTTTTACATTTTCAAAACAATTTTATTCAAAGTATTTCAAAATTGTTTAAAAAATGGTATCCTGCACAAAGATACGTTAGGTGGTTGAGAAGCTTCCGTTGTTGTTGCTGTAGGGTTTGGAAGAAAAACCGTCTGCTGATGCAGTGAGACTTCTTTCGTTGCATTTTAATGCCAACTGAGGTCAAATTAAGCTCCGTTTCTTCATTTGCTGATGAAGAAAACCGTCTGCTGATGCAGTGAGACCTCTTACGTTGCATTCATGCCAACTCTCCATTGAAGTCAAATTAAGCTTCGTTTCTTCATTTGTCAACCCAAGATAAAGTTGCCCTTTCCTTTCGGCATCCAATCATCTTCATTAGTGGGATCCGGATCGGGAACATTCTTATATCCATGATATCTGCATACGTTAGTGAACACACATACAAATATATGGTGGTCGACAACACCCAAACAGCAATCGACTAATAAAACTCAATTCAACATATCAATCAGTTCATATAAAGCATGGGAATTATGCGTACATCAAACTCTAATCATCTAATCCTAACAATCATATCCTAAATTCCTAGTCCTTCGACATAGGCAAATATCATTTTTAATTAAGCACGTAGGATAATTAAGAAAGTCCGTTAGATGATGTAAATTTGAAAACATTCTCCCCCTCAATCAATGACTTATTTTCTGAAAAGATTAAAAGCGATGAAGTCATTGATTGAGTTTTCAATTTTTACGAAAACTCTGAAACAGATTGATTTAATAGCAACTCATTTACCACCATTTTTGAAAAACAACAAATATTTTCCTGAAGAATTTTAGATGGAAAAACATTTGTGTAGGAACAACAGTCCTTTTGACGACATGCTTTCCTTGTATTGTTTTAGGATAAGTGTACGAAATATTTGAAAATCGTTTAAGCGTAGCACTTTCCTTCTTTGAAAAACAGGTTGCTACCTCAAATAATAGCAAGCCATAGTTTTGAAGAGCGGGTTACAGTCTGAAGTAACTGCAAGCCATAGTTTTGAAGCCCGGGTTACAGTCTGAAATAACTGTAAACCATATTTTGAGACATGTTTAGAAAGAAAATGTACACCTCCTGCTCGAACTTCATCTAAAGTCCCGTGCCATTATTGAATGACATTTCTAAGACTGCAGATGTTATCGATACCAGAAGACATGTCTTTAGAAAACATATTTTTGGTATTTTTAAAATTTTCTGATTTTTATAGGTTTATGATGGTTTTATATTTTTCTATTTTCTTTTTGTTGATTTTATATTTTTGTATTTTGTTTTTAGATAGATATATACAAAGATAGAGTAGATGATATAGTTTAGGAAGATGATGATACGAGTACCGAGATAAGGATATCGAGCAACCCCGTTGTAGAAGATAGAAGTCATCATCCCTAAAACTTTCACCACCAAAGCTTTCGAGGCTCTTGCATTGAAGAAAGAAATTGAGCCATCTGAAAGTGAGACTTTGGCAGTGTAAGCTCCCGAAAAATTTCAATATACTTAACGTTTTAATCAAGAATTGATCACGATCTATTTCGTCATGAAATTTTCTGAACATCACTTTTGCATATCATTTGGCATATGCATGATCAACGCAGCTTGAGCGTTCATAAATAAACCGTTGTGATCTAAATAAATTTCCCCAAGATCTTGATAACTTTAAAATACGTAATGAATACGTAAAAATTTGTAAAAATTACGAATTTAATTATAATAAAAATATATAATATTCGTAACAGGCCTCGGAACTCATTGGACTCCGTACCACCTCATGATCCAACTCAACTCATAAATGGGCCTCGTAACCGGACCCAAACCCACACCCGTGATTTCTTTGGGCCTCGTTACCCAATTCGAGCCCAACTCATTTATTTCTTTGGGCCTTGTCTTGCGTCCAATCCAACAAGCAATCCAAACATTTTATTTTCTTTCTTTTCCTTGGGCCTTGCTGCCGAGCCCAACCCACCCAAGTTTTGGCTTGGATCTTGTTCACGTCACATGACCACAGATATGTATTTAAGGAGTTGAGGAATAAAATGTTTTGTGTTCCTTTCTGTTGTAACCGAGCAAGCAAACAACAAAGAAAACCAAACTAGCCATGATGCAACCAAACTAAACTAGCAACTTAAAACTTCCTCTTGGATCCCAAGGCTTGCATATGGTGTATAAAAGAGGAGACAAAACTCTTGCTTAGACCACCCTAAACTAATATAAAAATACCTAAGCTAAACTAAACCCCATTTGACTCAACCAAGACTTTATAATCCATGGGTCCTTAGCTGCTATCACCCACGACAGGAACACAAGAAGAAATTCACAAACACTTACTTGGACCTTAATCCTTTGCGTGTGTACATGATCAAAAGAGACAAACCCCTAAACTTAGCCACCCTAAGCCAATAAAATACTCCCCTAATCCATTTTGACCAAGCTTGACTCTATAAACCAATGGAAACTATGTTTCAAATGATTTGACAAAACCTTGAGCATGCCACAATCTTGGCTGCCACAATCCCACGCCAAGAAACATGCACACAAACATAAACAAACTCAAAATAACATGTGACTATAAGGCTAGAATTAGGAAGACTACAAGTAAAATATTAGGAAAGCCATGCTCACCTTCTCTTTATAATCTCCTCAACACTTAGAAAAATTCTCACTACATCACAAAAACTCTTTCAAACATATACTTCCTCTAAACATAAAAGGTTCACTGTGGGAGGGTTTAGTTCGAAAAAGAAAGGAAAAACGAAAGGATTTCGGGGTAATAACGTTAGAAGAAAAGGGAACTAGGAGACTTGGGTTGCATTCGGTTTAGTTATCTTGGTGTCTCACTTCTCGTCCGAGTTCCCACACCACTCTCTTGAGTGATTGTAAGTTTTCCTCGAACCTATTTCGATACGACTCATATCATGCTTCGATGTCTAAGTATTACATCTATACATGTTAGAAACACTTTCATCTTAAACATATCGAAACTTCTTAACTAGGTAACTTAACAACATAAATAAAATAAACCATGGCACAAATGTTTAACAAATTGAGAATAAGAAGAAATAGAAACAAGAAACTGGAACCATGCAAGCCACGATCACAGTAGCATGCATACTAGGATTTGTAAAACAGAAACCTTTACCTTATATACGGTATTACGTAAAAATAAGACACATAAAGAGTCTAGCTCAGTTGGTTAGAAGCGTATGGTGTTAAACGGGAGGTCACGAGTTCGAAACCCTCCTATGGCACTTTTCCTTCTTTTTATTTTATAACTTTCACAACTTGACACAATACACCCCTCATCTTCAATCAAGTACTTATATGAAGCATAGTGCTAAAAATGTAAAAATCCGACTTTTGAAAATAGTTTTGCAAAATCAGTTTTACCAAGGGACTAAAAGTGTCAAATCTGAAAACTTTAAGCATATAATATTTATGGGTACAAAGTGTTATTTTCTAAAAGTATAGGGACTAAACTTGTACTTTTTGTAACTCGAGGGTAAAAAGTGTAAATTCGGGAAAAGTTTAGAAAAACTTATAAACCCATAATAACTTCGTAAAAACAAGTATTTTGATCTTACGAGTATTTTATTTCGGATAACGGTAAATGTATTACTTATATATATATATTATAAGATTATAATTATATATATATATCAAATCCGATAAAACACACGGGGAATTTATTCAAACACGTTAAAATACTCAACCAATCTATTAAGATCACAACGGGGGAACATTTCACTTATGCGTAAGTGAGGATCACTAATTAAGGCAATGTAGCATGAAAATTAACTTAAAACGTTAATCACGATCGCACACTATTGGATTGGACAATCCAATGATCTATTGAATAAGAATATTCAATGCTCTATTATTTTGGTCGCGAACCAAAATGCTCATACTGAGACTCGCCATCTCATCATTTTAGGTTTCGAGTTGGAACCTCCGCTACATTGTGCTTGATCTATTTGTGCGTGTGCATTATTATCAAGGTGAGTTCATAGCCTCGCTTTTACTTATTTTTATAAACCCCGCGAGGGAGATACATGCTCTAAACTAGAACACAAGGGTTTTTCATAAATGCTTGATCTTCTTGATTATTGGTACTGCCTAAGTTGTTAGCCACAAGTCCCCTGATCATGAACCATTAGTCACCGCGAGTGAACGTAGATATCGTGAATAGTACTATGGGGAATAACGAACCCCGTTTCGGTTATAGAGAAATAACCGGGGCGCACCATATCGAATTTCTTTAGGTAATTGGCTATTACCTCCTTTGGGGCATATTTACGTACACTGGTAATTCGGTGTATGCAGTTGAGTCTTGGTTTCATGAGCTTAGCGCATAATAATCGGTGATATTTTCTTATGATATTGTTAGTTTACAATGATCATGATCTTATACTTGTGTTCAAACTTATTTTAAAACCTATGGATTTCACTCAACATTTTTGTTGACCTTTTTAAGCATGTTATCTCAGGTAATCAGTGAAGATTATAACCAAGGTGCGGAACGGGGCATGGCAAGGCTCATCTGGTGGTGTAAAACATAAAAGTTATCATTTCTTTCAAACTCATGATCTTTCTTTTGGGAAAAACACTTGATCTATTTGCAATATTTTGTAACAAACAATGAGTTTTCGATGAATGATAACTATTTTAATAAAACGTCTCTTTTGAGTCGTTTTCTATGATTATTGACTATGATCTCCATTCAAGTAACACCAGAATTAGTCTTCCGCTGTCATTAAGATTTTCGGGGGTGTTACAGATTGGTAATCAGAGCCAAGGTTATAGAGAACCAAAGAGTTTTTCAAAAGCATTTGGACTATAACCGCACTTTTAAAACGGGACTATTTTACACCACTGCCTTACGCCCTTCCGTGACCACTCTATGCATTAGGATTGATGCATCACTAGATCATAAGTAAATTGCATTCATTTTAAGTTAGGCACGGAGATTTGCTTAGCTAACTAAAATAATTATATTATTTGGCATTTACTTACATTAATTTATGGGTTGTTACAGTACCATGTCTGCATCCCACCCAGTTGTTCTGTCCTCAGACACCGAGATGGATGACACCATGTCCTCTACGACTGTCACTATGCCAGCTCATCCCAGTCCTGTCATACCAGCTGCTGTTTCGGACGAAACTGAACCTTTTGTGGAAGGTGAGGTTGCCCGAACTCCTACTGCTCCAGCTATGACTACTCATCCTCAAGAGTACAATGCTTTTGCTTCCATGACCCTAGATCAGTACTATGAGTCGCAGCAATGGCTACCTGCTTCAGATGTTGCTGTAGATGATGAATCATCCAAGTCATCAGAAAACACTGACTCTGCTTCATCAGATTCTTCTGGATCATCTGCTCAAGCTATCCGTCTTCGTCGACGTAGGATTCGTGTTCTTAAGCCTCATGAGCCTGAGCCGTTTGGAGTACCTTATAGACTACATCCTAATGGTAAGACCTTCAAACGCACTGCTAGGAAGCGTGTGCGACCCATCACTATGACTCATGTGATGCCACCAGCTCAGTCATCACCAGCTCAGTCACCACCTGCTCAGTCATCACCAGTTTCATCTGCTGTTCCACCTACTGCTACTTCACCACCACTGCCACTTACTGTGTTCTACCATCAGACTACTACTGTTCCTGTTTCATCACCACCTACAGCATCACCTCCTTTGGACACTTTTAGTGAGCCAATTTTACCGCTCTGCATCAAGTGCTATCCACCATCACTATCTGATCCTGAAAAGCCTACTCAAGTGGACAACGAGGCCGGGCCAAGGAAGAAATCCGGTGCTAGAAGATGGTCATTCTTGATACCTTTACTCAGACGTTGGAGAGAAGACGAGGGAGCGCCTAGTTCGTTTGAGCTTGGAGAAAGCTCGACTACTGCACCAGCTCCAGTCATACCTGTTACCGGTGAACCAGTACACCACACTATCCCTTTGTTGGCTACGAGACTTATCAGGCACGAAGATCAGCTGAATGAGCTCATGGCACATTATGATGAGATTCCACTAGTAAGGATAGAGAGCTTGGAGGAAGAAGTCGAGAACCTCGTGGTAGGTCGCTACTCCATTGAGATTGTGTTTGATATGATGAGTACTCAGATTGTGGAGGCAAGAGAGGCCGTTAACCAATTGACTCGGAGATTGGAGACTACTATTCGAGATGCTAGTACTTTGAGAGAGACTGCTTTGGGTCGAGAGAGAGTTCTGCATCACGAGCTTGCATCCGCTCATGCTCACACTGCTATTCTGGAGGAGAGGATTGATGACCTCGAGGCGAGAGATCGAGCCCGTGAGCAGCAGATCCGAGACTTGACAGCCATGGTTGAGGAGATTCGTCGTCGTCAGGATGACGCATCGGGAGATGCGTAGATCCTAGTCATCTTTATCTTAGTATGTATCATAAAGCCGCCATATGAGGCATTAAGGCTTGTATCTTTTTGGTTTGTAACCTTGGAACAAGAATTATGATGATGTAACTTATGGTTGTGAACAAACTATGTATCGATGTATTCCATGGTTGTATTTCTATTATTCTGATGTTATGATATTATTCCTCGATAATGTATGCCGAACCGATCCTTATGTCCTTATATATATATTATGATTTGTTGAGAACAATCATATTCATATCATATCATTTATTTAAAGTGGTAATCTGGACTATTATGAAATGTATGATATGAAATCAATTTTATCATCGATCGATAATTTCTTAATCTTGGTATTTATTCTTGGAAATTTTAAAAAAATGGTCAAGAAGAAAGCTACCTCATCCACCATCACTCCCGCAACTATTCAGAAAATGGTCGCTGAAAGTGTTAGCGCAGCTATAGCACAACATGTCGCTGATACTGCTAGAGCCGAAGCTGAACGCATTGAAGCTGAACGAATTGCCCAAGAGGCACGTGAAGCTGAAATCGCTAGAAAAGCTGAAATTGCAAGAGAAGCTGAGAATGCCCGAATTGCTCGAGAGGCTGAAGCTGAGCGTGTCGCTCAAGCAGCACGTGAGGCTGAAGCTGCTCGCATTGCTGAAGAGAATCGTGTCGCAGAAGCTGCACGTCTTCTTGAAATGGCAAACTCAAATGCAACTAACACTCCAACAAGTGAGTCCACTATAACTCGCAAGTGTAATTACAAAGAGTTCATGAACTGCAAGCCGACATTCTTCAAGGGCACTGAAGGTGCTATTGGTTTACTTCATTGGTTTGAGAGAACCGAGACTGTATTTCTGCTAAGTGACTGCACAAATGATTGCAAAGTCAAGTTTGCGACTGGAACTTTGTTAGAAGATGCGTTATCTTGGTGGAAAGGCCATGCTCAACCAATTGGAATGGAAGAAGCTTGTAAGATTTCATGGTCAGATCTGAAACAACTATTAATGAAACAGTATTGCCCGAGGACTGAGATCAAGAAACTCGAAGATGAGTATTACCACTTGGCTGCTAAAGGTAATGATCTCAAGACATACTTCAAGAGATTCCACGAGCTGAGAGCTCTATGTCCTTATTTGTTTCCCACCAATGAAAAGCTTTTGGAAGCTATGATCGGAGGTTTACCTCGAAGCATCGAAGGAGATGTCATCGCTTCGAAGCCAAAAACTGTCGAAGAAGTTGTTCTTGTATCCCACCGCCTTATGGAACCAATATTAAAGCTTGCAAATGCACAAGGCTCAAGTGACAACAAAAGGAAGTTTGATGATCGGAAAACCTCAAATTCCAACCACTATCGATCCAACAACAACAATCGGAACAACAACAACCAATATCACCACAACAGAAATCAACACCACAATCGGCAAAACCGAAGGCAAGAAGCCGCAAGGGCTTATGCTGCACCCACTGCTGGAAAAGGGTATGTAGGACCACATCCCCAGTGTAATAGATGTTTGATGCACCATTCTGGACCTTGTACTGTGAAGTGCGATAAGTGCAACAAGGTAGGTCATCAAGGTAAACATTGTCGAAACCCTGGAAGAGGCAACACTGTGACAAACATGAACTGCTATGGATGTGGAGAACCTGGTCATTTCAAGAGTCAATGCCCAAAGTTAAATGTCGTTCAAACAAACAATGCGCGTGCAAGAGTGTACATGCTAGGAGATGGAGATGCACCGTTGAACCCTGACATTGTGACGGGTACGTATTCTCTTAACAATCATTCTGCAAAAATCTTGTTTGATTCGGGAGCCGATAAGAGTTTTGTATCTACTACTTTTGCACCATTACTCGAAATATCCCCAACCGTCTTAGATACAACTTACGAGATAGAACTTGCCGATGGGAAAATAATAGGAACCAACACCGTAATCCGTAATTGTCCTATTCTATTACAAGATCACTCGTTCCTCATAGATCTTTTGCCAATCAAACTTGGAAGTTTCGATGTCGTAATTGGCATGGATTGGTTGTCCAAACACCGTGCTAGGATTGTTTGTGACGAGAAAACCGTTCATATCCCGATCAACGGTGAAACCTTAGTCATCCAAGGAGATCAAAGTAGAAAGTACTTAAGTATCATATCCTGTGCGAAATCAATAAAGTACATGGAAAAAGGATGTTATGCCTTCTTAGCTCAAGTAACGGAAAAGAAGTCGGAAAAGAAACGACTAGAGGATGTACCTGTAATCAAGGAATTTTCTGAGGTGTTTCCAGAAGATTTGCCTGGACTTCCACCTGCTCGACAAGTCGAATTTCAAATCGATCTTATTCCTGGAGCTACTCCTGTAGCATGAGCACCGTACCGTTTAGCGCCCTCAGAAATGCAAGAGTTATCCAAACAACTAGAAGAGCTATCTGAGAAAGGATTCATTAGACCAAGTTCCTCACCCTGGGGAGCACCGGTATTATTCGTTAAGAAGAAAGATGGATCATTCCGGATGTGTATCGATTATAGAGAATTGAACAAGCTCACAATCAAAAACCGCTATCCCTTACCAAGAATCGATGATCTGTTTGATCAGTTACAAGGCTCGAGTGTATACTCGAAGATTGATTTAAGATCTGGATATCATCAGTTACGGGTAAGAGAAGAAGATATACCCAAGACCGCATTTAGAACTCGATATGGCCATTATGAATTCCAAGTAATGCCATTTGGTTTAACTAATGCACCTGCTGTATTTATGGACCTCATGAATAGGGTCTGCAAACCATATCTGGATAAATTCGTCATTGTGTTCATCGACGATATTCTTATATACTCCCGTAATAAAGAAGAACATGCGGACCATTTGAAGACTGTCCTGAAGTTACTCAAGGATGAAAAATTGTACGCAAAGTTTTCCAAGTGTGATTTTTGGATTGAGACAGTCCAATTTCTTGGTCATGTGATCGACAGTGAAGGAATCCATGTGGATCCCGCAAAGATTGAATCTGTTAAGAACTGGCCGGTACCCACTAATCCCACTGAAATTCGTCAATTCTTAGGACTTGCTGGATATTATCGAAGATTCATCGAAGGTTTCTCGAAAATAGCTAAACCACTGACCGAGTTAACCCAGAAAACGAAGAAATTCGAATGGGGAAACGATCAAGAATCAGCTTTTCAACTTCTGAAGAACAAGCTTTGCGAAGCACCTATCTTGGCACTACCGGAAGGAGCCGAAGATGTTGTAGTATATTGTGATGCTTCACACATGGGTTTAGGCGCTGTTCTCATGCAAAGGAACAAAGTGATTGCTTATGCGTCACGACAACTCAAAACTCATGAGAAGAATTATACTACTCACGATCTAGAACTTGGCGCTGTGGTATTTGCACTCAAATTATGGAGACATTATCTGTACGGAACCAAATGTATAGTGTACACTGATCACAAAAGTCTTCAACACATCTTAGATCAAAAAGAATTGAATATGCGTCAACGTCGCTGGCTCGAATTGCTTAGTGACTATGACTGCGAGATCCGTTATCATCCTGGAAAGGCAAACGTAGTTGCCGATGCTTTGAGCAGAAAAGATCGCCCTAAGCCACTTAGAGTGAGATCATTGGGAATGGTAATCAATTCACCCCTACCATCAAAAATTCTTGAAGCTCAAATTGAAGCCCTTAAAGAAGAAAATAGGCCGAATGAGAAGATTTATGGCATGCCGGAGAATGAGAATGGATTTGTGAAGAGATCGGACGGAACGCTATGTTTCAAAAATCGAAGTTGGATTCCACTCTTTGGAGGTATCCGAGAACTCATCATGCACGAATCACATAAATCGAAGTATTCCATACATCC
Source organism: Chrysanthemum seticuspe (assembly GCA_019973895.1). Classification (NCBI taxonomy): domain Eukaryota; kingdom Viridiplantae; phylum Streptophyta; class Magnoliopsida; order Asterales; family Asteraceae; genus Chrysanthemum; species Chrysanthemum seticuspe. The sequence continues at coordinate 185,271,096 of BPTQ01000001.1, read as the reverse complement.
TGGTCCCAACAAGATGTATCAAGATCTAAAGCTTTTGTACTGGTGGCCTAATATGAAGGCTGATATCGCTGTATACGCCAGTAAATGTTTGACATGCTTGAAAGTTAAAGCTGAACATCAAAAGCCATCTGGATTGCTAACCCAACCAGAACTTCCCGTGTGGAAATGGGAAAGAATCACAATGGACTTTATCACAAAGTTGCCAAAAACTTCTAATGGTTTTGACACCATTTGGGTTATTGTAGACCGCCTTACAAAGTCCGCTCATTTCTTGCCAATCAAGGAGAACGACGAGATGATTACACTCGCTAGACTGTACATCAAAGAGATTGTTTCTCGTCACGGTGTACCAATCTCTATCATATCTGATCGTGATAGCCGATTCACCTCAAGATTTTGGCAAACGCTTCAAAAAGCCATGGGTACCAACTTAGATATGAGTACCGCGTACCATCCTCAAACAGATGGACAAAGTGAAAGAACGATCCAAACTCTGGAAGACATGCTAAGAGCATGTGTGATTGATTTCGGAAAAGGATGGGATAAGCACTTGCCTCTGGCTGAATTCTCTTACAACAACAGTTATCACGCCAGCATTAAAGCTGCTCCTTTTGAAGCACTATATGGAAGAAAATGCCGATCACCAGTTTGTTGGGCGGAAGTTGGAGAAGTACAACTTACAGGCCCCGAAATTGTCCAAGAGACAACTGAAAAGATAATGCAAATTCGGCAAAGATTGCAAACAGATCGAGATAGACAAAAGAGCTACGCAGATGTTCGAAGAAAACCAATGGAATTCCAAGTCGGAGACCGTGTAATGCTCAAAGTATCACCCTGGAAAGGGATGGTCAGATTTGGAAAACGAGGAAAGCTCAAACCTCGATACGTCGGGCCATTCAAAATTCATCAAAGAATTGGTCCAGTGGCATATAAGCTTGATCTTCCCGAAGAACTTAGCCGAGTACATGACACGTTCCATGTCTCAAATCTTAAAAAGTGTCTTTCGGATGAAACTCTAGTCGTACCACTCAAGGACATCCAGCTCAATGACAAACTTAGTTTTGTCGAAGAACCCATCGAGATCATGGACAGAGAAGTTAAGAGGCTTAAGCAAAGCCGCATTCCTATCGTTAAAGTTCGATGGAATCATAAGAAACGAGGTGCAGAGTTCACCTGGGAGCGCGAGGATATAATGCGTTCCAAGTATCCCCACCTGTTCATCTAGATCACCCATGACAGCCTCTGCGAGTTTAACCGCGGGACGCGGTTCTCTTAAGGGGTAGGTACTGTAAGCTCCCGAAAAATTTCAATGTACTTAACGTTTTAATCAAGAATTGATCACGATCTATTTCGTCATGAAATTTTCTGAACATCACTTTTGCATATCATTTGGCATATGCATGATCAACGCAGCTTGAGCGTTCATAAATAAACCGTTGTGATCTAAATAAATTTCCCCAAGATCTTGATAACTTTAAAATACGTAATGAATACGTAAAAATTTGTAAAAATTACGAATTTAATTATAATAAAAATATATAATATTCGTAACAGGCCTCGGAACTCATTGGACTCCGTACCACCTCATGATCCAACTCAACTCATAAATGGGCCTCGTAACCGGACCCAAACCCACACCCGTGATTTCTTTGGGCCTCGTTACCCAATTCGAGCCCAACTCATTTATTTCTTTGGGCCTTGTCTTGCGTCCAATCCAACAAGCAATCCAAACATTTTATTTTCTTTCTTTTCCTTGGGCCTTGCTGCCGAGCCCAACCCACCCAAGTTTTGGCTTGGATCTTGTTCACGTCACATGACCACAGATATGTATTTAAGGAGTTGAGGAATAAAATGTTTTGTGTTCCTTTCTGTTGTAACCGAGCAAGCAAACAACAAAGAAAACCAAACTAGCCATGATGCAACCAAACTAAACTAGCAACTTAAAACTTCCTCTTGGATCCCAAGGCTTGCGTATGGTGTATAAAAGAGGAGACAAAACTCTTGCTTAGACCACCCTAAACTAATATAAAAATACCTAAGCTAAACTAAACCCCATTTGACTCAACCAAGACTTTATAATCCATGGGTCCTTAGCTGCTATCACCCACGACAGGAACACAAGAAGAAATTCACAAACACTTACTTGGACCTTAATCCTTTGCGTGTGTACATGATCAAAAGAGACAAACCCCTAAACTTAGCCACCCTAAGCCAATAAAATACTCCCCTAATCCATTTTGACCAAGCTTGACTCTATAAACCAATGGAAACTATGTTTCAAATGATTTGACAAAACCTTGAGCATGCCACAATCTTGGCTGCCACAATCCCACGCCAAGAAACATGCACACAAACATAAACAAACTCAAAATAACATGTGACTATAAGGCTAGAATTAGGAAGACTACAAGTAAAATATTAGGAAAGCCATGCTCACCTTCTCTTTATAATCTCCTCAACACTTAGAAAAATTCTCACTACATCACAAAAACTCTTTCAAACATATACTTCTTCTAAACATAAAAGGTTCACTGTGGGAGGGTTTAGTTCGAAAAAGAAAGGAAAAACGAAAGGATTTCGGGGTAATAACGTTAGAAGAAAAGGGAACTAGGAGACTTGGGTTGCATTCGGTTTAGTTATCTTGGTGTCTCACTTCTCGTCCGAGTTCCCACACCACTCTCTTGAGTGATTGTAAGTTTTCCTCGAACCTATTTCGATACGACTCATATCATGCTTCGATGTCTAAGTATTACATCTATACATGTTAGAAACACTTTCATCTTAAACATATCGAAACTTCTTAACTAGGTAACTTAACAACATAAATAAAATAAACCATGGCACAAATGTTTAACAAATTGAGAATAAGAAGAAATAGAAACAAGAAACTGGAACCATGCAAGCCACGATCACAGTAGCATGCATACTAGGATTTGTAAAACAGAAACCTTTACCTTATATACGGTATTACGTAAAAATAAGACACATAAAGAGTCTAGCTCAGTTGGTTAGAAGCGTATGGTGTTAAACGGGAGGTCACGAGTTCGAAACCCTCCTATGGCACTTTTCCTTCTTTTTATTTTATAACTTTCACAACTTGACACAATACACCCCTCATCTTCAATCAAGTACTTATATGAAGCATAGTGCTAAAAATGTAAAAATCCGACTTTTGAAAATAGTTTTGCAAAATCAGTTTTACCAAGGGACTAAAAGTGTCAAATCTGAAAACTTTAAGCATATAATATTTATGGGTACAAAGTGTTATTTTCTAAAAGTATAGGGACTAAACTTGTACTTTTTTTAACTCGAGGGTAAAAAGTGTAAATTCGGGAAAAGTTTAGAAAAACTTATAAACCCATAATAACTTCGTAAAAACAAGTATTTTGATCTTACGAGTATTTTATTTCGGATAACGGTAAATGTATTACTTATATATATATATATATTATAAGATTATAATTATATATATATATCAAATCCGATAAAACACACGGGGAATTTATTCAAACACGTTAAAATACTCAACCAATCTATTAAGATCACAACGGGGGAACATTTCACTTATGCGTAAGTGAGGATCACTAATTAAGGCAATGTAGCATGAAAATTAACTTAAAACGTTAATCACGATCGCACACTATTGGATTGGACAATCCAATGATCTATTGAATAAGAATATTCAATGCTCTATTATTTTGGTCGCGAACCAAAATGCTCATACTGAGACTCGCCATCTCATCATTTTAGGTTTCGAGTTGGAACCTCCGCTACATTGTGCTTGATCTATTTGTGCGTGTGCATTATTATCAAGGTGAGTTCATAGCCTCGCTTTTACTTATTTTTATAAACCCCGCGAGGGAGATACATGCTCTAAACTAGAACACAAGGGTTTTTCATAAATGCTTGATCTTCTTGATTATTGGTACTGCCTAAGTTGTTAGCCACAAGTCCCCTGATCATGAACCATTAGTCACCGCGAGTGAACGTAGATATCGTGAATAGTACTATGGGGAATAACGAACCCCGTTTCGGTTATAGAGAAATAACCGGGGCGCACCATATCGAATTTCTTTAGGTAATTGGCTATTACCTCCTTTGGGGCATATTTACGTACACTGGTAATTCGGTGTATGCAGTTGAGTCTTGGTTTCATGAGCTTAGCGCATAATAATCGGTGATATTTTCTTATGATATTGTTAGTTTACAATGATCATGATCTTATACTTGTGTTCAAACTTATTTTAAAACCTATGGATTTCACTCAACATTTTTGTTGACCTTTTTAAGCATGTTATCTCAGGTAATCAGTGAAGATTATAACCAAGGTGCGGAACGGGGCATGGCAAGGCTCATCTGGTGGTGTAAAACATAAAATTTATCATTTCTTTCAAACTCATGATCTTTCTTTTGGGAAAAACACTTGATCTATTTGCAATATTTTGTAACAAACAATGAGTTTTCGATGAATGATAACTATTTTAATAAAACGTCTCTTTTGAGTCGTTTTCTATGATTATTGACTATGATCTCCATTCAAGTAACACCCGAATTAGTCTTCCGCTGTCATTAAGATTTTCGGGGGTGTTACAGGCAGCTTCCCCCCAAACCGAAAATCCTTTAGCTGAGCAGATTCAAAGCTTTCTTTCAAGCTTCTCTTAGCCAGGTGCACAAAGAAGCACACCATTATCATCGAACTTGCTGCTCCTTTTAAGAATAATCACCGTGATTCATCGTTCGAGGTTATATCATCTAATAGAAGAACAGCAACGTATCATCCCACACATAAATAACTCTTCTCAAATTTCATTCCACTGAAGTCTGACGCAATCCATTCCAAAAGGTGTCAAGAGACCACTTCCCCCGAGTAGTTGAATAGATGCAGTCAGTCTCTTTGTATAATGCCCAAGAACTCTCCCCGAATACACATCATGAGGGTAATGAAGAACACCTCCCCAATGTTAACATCTTTCGTCCCTGATGATCGTGTATGAAGCTCAAGAACCCGAAGTACACCAATATCCAAGAACTCTCCTGAATACACATCATGAGGGTAATGAAAAACACCTCCCCAATGTTCACATCTTTCTTCCCTGATGATCGTGTATGAAGCTCAAGAACCCGAAGTACACACATTCCCACCGAAAGAATAACTGATAACACCTCCCTCATGTTATACATTTATCTCCCCTGAATATGTCATACTTGTGTACCTCTTTTGTCTTCAGAAACTTTCTCTAACATCTCTTCCCCCACACAGTTGGAATAAACACTAAATGCCATGAGTCAAACCTTGAGTTTCTCTGCGGTAATGACATTTTTCTTCCCGGGATATCTTCAATCACTTTGAAGTATTAAGTTCATCAAGTTTACTCGCCATGAGTCAAACCTTGATTTTTTTCTGCGGTAATAACATTTGTCTTCCCGGGATATCTTCAATCACTTAGAAGTATTAAGTTCATCAAGTTTGCTCGCGTTTAGATATGTGTCTCCTTCCCCCTTGCTGGTTTTGATGCTTCAGAATCAGCAACTCATTGTAAGCCCGTATACTATAAATTTGTTGAGAAGAACACTTGAAATCTTGTGAGAATCAACTTGCTGAAGTACAGTGTGAGCAAGTCTAATTGGGGATTAAATATGGCATTTCACTCTCCCCCAATTAGTGCTCTCCCCTAAACCGACAATCTTTATGATGAGTGCTTGAGTTAAGAAGAAGTCTTTAGATCGTTAAATGCAACTCGACTTTAGTCTTCTAACATTTAGCAGAAAATGTAGAACCGACTGTAGACTCGACCTTCTTCAAGATTGTCCAGTTGGGGAATAGATAGTTAACATCTTCAACTCACCAAAACACAAGAACATCACCAAAAAGCATCCCAATTAACTTACATCTTGCAAATCCCCTTAATTAAGATCCCTCCCAATCAAACAAGAACAGAAAGATGTTCATCAAGGAAATCAGCAATCAGCCCGCAGCGAACACACGAAATGGTAACACCAAGCAAACAATCACATCAAACAAGAACAGAAGGTTGTTCGGAATCATCATGTTGATGTGCACGTGAAGCATTAACCGGAAGCACTTTGTCAAAAACTCATATCAATTCGAGTGAAGATGTCAACCAACGGCTCTTAGAAGAAAACTCCATGTGAGAATGACCCGATAAGAAGAAGATCAGTTCTTACATGAGTTTGGAGCCATTTAACCATTTATTCTCATATAATAATCAACCATGCAGTAATTTCACACTTCTTCTCCCCCTCAAGAATTGCATACGGAGTTGCCATTCTTGATTAAATAAGTGAATACCATCCGAATGTTCTATTCACACTGCTCCCCCGCAAAATAAGCACATGATGTCGCCATCTTCATTATAATCGAGCAAGTGGAATGAGAAAACAATCAGTGGTAGCCCGGTTCACTTGATGACTGAAGCGCATGGAAAAAGTATGAAGCATGTTGATGAGAATGGTCATAATAAGAAGATTTCTCTTCTTCAGAAGATAAAGCGCATTGAAGCGTACACTTTTCTTTTCTTTGGAGTACGAGTTCATACGTCATTGCCAGTTTGAATATCAAGGTTGAGTTACTTGGACCCGTGAGTTATGAGATATCAATCCATTTGTTATCCATACTTTAAGCCAGTCCATGTAATGAAGGATCGAAGCATCTGCAACTGAGTAAGGAATACATGCACTAACATTACAAGCTTGTTTGCATATATACGGGCTAGTGACATTAGTATCCAAACTCTTTGGGGCTTCACGGTCAACCTTGATTTTACCATTGGAAAATAGCTTTCCGGTAGGTATCCACCTAAGTCCAGCATCCTGAAACATTCTACCAGATGGTATCCACTTATGGCCAGGTCTAGGATTGTTGATATTCTTATGCATAGTGGAAGACTTATCCTTATTTCTAGTTTCCAAAGGTTTTGTAGTTGGTATCCATCTAGGCGAAGTTTTCAGTTTGTTTTGCTTCATATCCACATAAGATGACATAGTGAAAGTCCTAGACTTAACAGGTTGAACCTTTTCTTGAGCATTTACTTTCTTCAGGGATTTTGTAAAGCAATTATCATGATTTCCCTTAAAGATGCATTTCATACAATTCGAGCAAACAGCTTGTTTGGATTTAGAAAATGATCTAGAGTTCTTAGAGTGATCTGCTATGGGAATAGCTTTATTCGAAACGCAACTACTCTTAGATCCACGCCAATCCCTAGTCTTTAGTTTAGTGTTCCTAGGTAATGATTTAGAACTACTAGCAGTGCCTTGAAATCTCGAAGAATTCATCACTCTAGGTCTTGCACCTAAAATTCCGTCTTTTTGAATCTGTGCCTTCTTTCTAGCCATTTCTAGATAAGAGTTCTTATACAAGTCATTCATAGCATTTTTCCTAGGTAAGTAAGGTGAAGTGACTGGTTTTGTCAAAACTTGTTTCGCATCAACTTGGGAGGCAAACCGCGTTTTTGAAAATTTTGGTAGTTCAGATCTAAACGCATTCGGTTGTCTAATAACTGGTTTCCCCAAGATTGATGGTTTTGCAAACTTAGTGTTCATACTATTCCCAGTTGTTTTTCTGAGCTCATTTTTTAAGGCAACAATAGCGAAACTCTTTTCCTGAAGTTGAGCTTTGAGTTCATCAATTTTTGCTATCAAAGAGTTTGTTTGTTCCATTGAGTTTGTTCTAGCTTCTTTGACAGAGTCACTTAGTTCTATGTGATGCTTTCTTAAAGACTCATTTTCCTTTAGTAATTTGGCCACACAAATCGCTAATTCATCATTTCTCATTTGAATATTATCAATAGCATTAACATCAGAATTACTTGTAACCAAATTACTTTTCACATGCATATCAGAAATATGTTTCTTCAAATTGTTGATAGTCGAGTTGTTGGCTTGAAGCTGAGCTTTTAAATCGTTTATTTCAAAAAATTCACGAAATTCAGGAAATTCCGGATTTTTACATGGTTTCTTAGTTTGAAAACTTTCCTCTTTACTCTGTATCGCAATTTCAAGTGAAATGCAATGTTTTTCAAGTTTTGAGAATTTGTATGAAAGTTCATCAAAAACCTTTTTATCAACCATATCATTCGTTTTGAAATTATTAGACTCAGCCTCAACCAAGGAACATTTATCAGAATCATGTTTAGCATGAAGATCAGAATGTTTAGGTACCTTAACAGATGCACTATGTTGATCAGTTAAGGGTACCTCATCAGATGACACCTGCTCAAATTCTGGTCTGATATCTGCATCCACATCATGTGTAACAAGAGTCACTGGACCGCTGGTTGTGTCAAGCTTATCTATCTCTAAGCCTCTGTATTCAGTGACAACTGATCCATCATCTGGTGCTTTACCCGACTCATCATCATTTGTTGTCTCTGACATTCTGCATTCAACAACACCCGATTCTTCAACAGATACATTACCTGTAAAACCCTAAAAATATAAACACATAATAAGACTATTTTACCCTTGAAGTCGAAATTATAAAATACGTAAAATACGTTTCTAATCATTTAACGAAATTAAAACTAAACTTACGAATAATTAAAACTTAACGAATGAGAGTGCGTGATCGATTTTGTACGACGAAGATTTAAACGTTTCGCAAATATGTTGGGCCGCGTTTGTTTTGTTTTGTGTTGACTCAAGCCGAAGCCCATAGGGGCGTTTATTTGTGTGTTCGGTTGGGCCAAGCCAAAACCCAACCCCCTCCTAAAGCCCTAAAACGAAAATACTACTATATATACAATACATAAACTCAAAAGTGAAACCCTAGTTTAGTTTTGGTTGCCTCTCTTTTCTTTTGCTCCTACTCGGCCGAACCCTACAACCTTTGGTGTCGAGATTTTGCTTCAACCAAGTTAAGGTATAACATGTTTCTCGTCTTCCTTTGATGCACCTTAAGTTAATATATTGTAGCTAGTTTGTTTTGTCGACTTGTGTTTTCTTTTGTGTCGAGCCGTACGAAACCCTAAACCAACCGAAAATCATAGAAAGTAATTTAAACCATATGAGGGCTGTTTGAATCAACTTGGGTGAGGAAGGGCATGTTAAGATACTATTAAAACAGGTCATATGGCTTTCATGGGTCATGGGTGCGTTTGGGTAGGTCAAACATGTGCTTTTATTGGTTTTAAGAAACCCTAAAAACTGGACAGCATCATATGTCGAATTTGTGTGTGTTATAGATCCAATTTTACAAGTGCAATAATCTGGGTTTTTGTTGGGAAAGTTTATTTTATGTCTTAGTTAAGTTTTTCAAGTGGTTTGGTCGGATTTGGAGTTGTCTAAGGCGTATTTTTGAATTTTACAAAATCAAGTGTCAAAGCTGAGAAAACGGGTCTGAAATTTAGTTGTATTGTTTGATTTTTCATTTTCAAACCATAAGGAATTGGGAGCTCTCCTTTTACAGGAGTGATATTTATGACATAAATGAATTTCTGGGAGTTTTGGGAATTTTTCCAAGGTGTCTAAACAGGTCCAATAAGTGTAAACTTTTAAGGTGTATTTTCTGATTACTTTCTGGACAGGTCTGGACTTGTGATTTTCCATAGGCCATTTGGCATAGAGATAGAACCCACCAATTTTTGGAGACTCTTTTAAATCATATGGGAACCCCTGGGATTTTGCTTGATTTCATTTGAGCTAAGTAAGTATTTTATAAAAATCGCTAAAGTCTGGTCCGAATATGAGTTTAAGAAATTGAAAGATAAAATATGATATCAATAGGTAACACACTTACAAATGCATAAGAAGCTTATAAAATGAGGATATACTTACAACTCTAAGAATGGTAATGCGATGAATCCGTTATAACTTTAATGATGCTAATAAGTATTAAATAAATCATAATCCGTGTAGATTCGTTGAAGGAGACACGACGTTATATCTTCGTGATTCACTCGTTCATTTGCTTTTCCCTCAATTGCTTAAGGTACGGATATTCTGTCTTACTTTAAGACACTTGAGTTATCGTACAGATATTCTGACCTTTTCAGTAAAGGTTCCATATGATGTTCTTTTCGTTCGCTTTCCTATTATGCTTATTAGGATTCCAATGCCATTGCTATGAACCCTTTCTGAATGCTTGATCTGTTACTTATCTGAACTATGTTTTAGTGAACTATGCAATATCTGATGTGAACTTATGTTGGGAAGACTCTGATATACACATTTGTTGAACTTTGCTATGGTTGATTATGAAATTCTGATTATGAACTTCTGCTTATGAATGTATGATATGCCACTATGATATGAACCTCTGACTTCTGACTATCTGGATATGAACCTTATGATATGAACTATCTGATAAGTTATCTGTGACCTTTATGATGAATTTATGATCTGTGTCAGTTATGACATTCTGTTTGACCTAAGTTTAGTTTGACACCCGAGCCAAATATTTAACTAGTCATGGGGGTTCCATGTCCGTATCAGTGATGCACCTCTGATATGACTCTAGGGCAGTAGAGTGATGTTCTGCCACGTCTCTGGATGGTGTAAGGAAGGGGCGTATGGATGCATCCTAGATCTGATCTGTTATCTGATATGATTTGTCTGGTGAATGATGTCGTGTGCAATACGCGTCTTCACAAATTTTGGGAGCTAGCTACTCCATTGGTTACTGAGGTCTCCCCTCATATTATATATGGTATTCCGAGGTCACCCCTCCGAATAAGAAAGTTACTTCTGATATGATATGTTCTGGGCTCGTGGTAGTTAACTAAATCTTTATCTGTTATCTCTATGTTAAGTATTCTGATTATGATTCGGTATGTTCAAGTGTTTATGATTATGTGCTAGGCTTATTATATGTTATTATATGTGTTTATGCTTTTGTATGTTTATGAGACTACCGTCTGTTATGCTAAGATATGATTAATACGTTAAAAACATGATTCGTATATCTGATATTATGATTTGTTATCTTTACGTGAATGCGTTGATTTGCGAGATGAATGTGCTAGTGTACAATTGAGTGTTTTGAAGGTTAATTATCTGTCTGCATATGTGACCTGCCATGTTAAAATCTGCTAAGGTTAGGATTTGATCCGAGAACTGATTTAGCTATTATGTCTGCCATGACTTGTCTGCCATTTCCGCTGCTACAATATTGCATTAAGTGGATTAAATGTTGATTAATTGATTTGTATGAATGCCATGTTTATTTACTAGAAACTGTTTCCGTTAGTTTTGAGACTTTCCGTTTGGCTTATACGTAATCTGTTATTTGATATGTTATGTGTTTGGTTGTTCTGATGTGTTTGCGTTTGTGTCATCAATATGCTATGTGGGTTTGCTCTTGATTGCTAGTTGTTCTTCCGGATTTCTGTGTGTTTGTGTTCCGCAGAATCCTCTATGATTCATTATGCTCACTCCGCTGCGACTTCGTTATTCGTTTCATTTGTTTCAGTTTGCATTTCTGTTTTGTTTAGTTTCCGTTTTTGTTATATCTGTTCACTGGGCTTTGTAAGCTCAGCCGCACTTTCTTTTCCTGCGGCAGGTTTTAAGCATTCAAGATGAGCTTGTGGGATGGCTGATCTGGGTTTGAGAGTAGAGTTGAGAGCAAGACTTTACCCTAGAGATCTTATATTTATTTTGATTATTAAGTTATTTATGTTTTCTTTTGGTTATTTTGTAAAGACTTCCGATTTTGTATAATACTTAAAGTTCTGATATGAAACTGTATTTGTGATATCTTTACCCTTGTCGGGTTGGGGTGTTACATTACCCAACTTATCACAACTATCTCTCAACTGCACCAGACACTCATCCACTTTTTCATCTGTCTGAGTAACTTCCTCAATATACTTCCCCACATTATCCATGAGTTGGATAAGTGTCTCTATGAACATGCTAATTTCCATTCCAGTGTGTTTCTTGAAAGACATTTCAGTCATGTCTTGATCATAATCTGATGTAAATTCCTCACTGATGAATGACTGAAATTGGTTGTAGATCACTTGAAGTGCAGCACTGGAACTGTCCTTTTGAACCATTTCTTTATCAAGTTGTTGTTCCAATTGTTCTAAGTTTAAGAATAATGTGCTCTTGAACGTTGATAATTCTTGACGGAAAAGTGCAGTAACTGTTCGTTCACTTCCCATAGATAGAAGTAATGTGAGGTGTGAATGAAGTTGTCGATAACGTTCAATGCAACTTTCCTTATCCTTTGCACAAGCATTCAGTAACATTGACTGGTGCATTTCTGTGTTTTCAGAGTCTGAACCCGGAGATATCACATCCTCATTGACTGATTCAATCATCTTTAACCGTTCAGTATAGCAAATATTCTCATGATTGTATACATCATCATACAATTTAAGTACTTCTGAAATAACTGGGTCAGTAGTGTAAGACATGATGTTGTAGTATCCACGGGATTTTACAAGTCTATGATTTAAACCGAGAAATAGAATCTTTTGCGGGATTTTACTAAAAACAAGACCAAACCGTTAAGCAATGACCAATGGAATGTGTTAACATGACTGATGGATTGTCACAATGATAGACAATTGTGTTTTAGGACTTATGATTGTTTGTAGGATTAGCAGAGATGTTGTTTGGTTGAGATTTGGGTTGGTTGATGCACGATTTTACGGAGAAATTTAGGTCTAAAAACTTAAAAACCTCAATAACTTCTGTTTGGAGCGGATTTAGGCCTTTATTTCATTCAGCGTGCCATTCTCCTCGTTCTCACGGTCGTTTTGATGGGTAGAACGCTGAAAACGGAGTTACGGATCAAAAGTTATAACCGTTTGAAGTTTTGTCGGGAAAAGTCAACAAGTCGCTAAGAATTCTTGAACCAAGTCGCTAAGACCAAGTCGCTGGACACAAGTCGCTAAAGCACCAAGTCGCTACACAGTCAAGTCGCTAAAGAGCAACTCACTAAGTATCAAGTCGCTAAGAGCAACTCGCTAGTTACAAGTCGCTAGATGCTCAAGTCGCTAGAGACAACTCGCTATGAACCAAGTCGCTAAAGAGCAAATCGCTAAGTGGCCAAGTCGCTAAAGAGCAACTCGCTAGTAACAACAGAGACAAGTTGCTAGAAATTGTAAAGACAAGTCTCTACCAAAAATAGGCGCCAAGTCTCTACGAAAATAGGCTACAAGTCTCTACGCCAAGTCTCTACGAAAATAGGCACCAAGTCTCTACTGAAAATAGGCTACAAGTCTCTATGCCAAGTCTCTACGAAAATAGGCACCAAGTCTCTACCGAAAATAGGCTACAAGTCTTTACGCCAAGTCTTTACGAAAATAGGCACCAAGTCTCTACTGAAAATAGGCTACAAGTCTCTACGCCAAGTCTCTAGACAGATACATTGAATCTGGACATAACCACAAGTCTCTACGAAAAACATAACTGCAAGTCTCTACGAAAAACATAACTGCAAGTCTCTACGAAGAACATAACCACAAGTCTCTACGAAGAAATATAACTACAAGTCTCTACGAAGAACATATTCAAAAGCATTACTTTCCAATCCAAAAACAATCCAACCACACTGATTCAAGCCTTCCAAATCAAAACCTAAGCACTTATAATGATTCTAAACACAAAAGTACAATCAAAATTCAAACTTTAACACTAGAAATAGTCCAAATGATGAAAATACCACTAAACTTTGTTAACCCCAAAAATCATATAAAACCACTAGAAATCCAAAAATCATATAAAAGTGCAAACTTTTAACCTTAGTAGCCAAATAAAATTTGAACTAGATGAGAAAATAACCAAAAATTCGAACCATAAAAAACCCAACAATAACCAAACTAAAATCGGAGCACACACAATATCCAAGATCAAACCATGGCTCTTGATACCATTTGAAGGATATTGGTTATTGTTTTAATCAAAGAACATGTATGAGGATTGAATCAAACAAGAAGATTTTAGAGAGAGAGATGGGTGGAATACTTTCTAGAGAGAGAAAGAAATGAGGGAAAAGGAAGTTGTATGATTAAAAGAAATGAAAGCACCAACCCTCTCCACATGTGGAGAGGGCTATTTATAGTTCTTACATAATACGCCACCTACGGGCTGTGGATCAGGCATACATTGGGTAAAGACCCGTCCGTCCTCCACGGTGTTGCTCTAAACTAAATAACTAACTAATCTAATAAACAGTAAATAACGATATGACTACGAGCTAACTTGTGCTAGTCAATAGTTGGGGTGACCGATACTTCACATGGAATTTCTAATTCCTAACACAAAGGTTTTACTGTTTTTATACCACAAAATATGTTTTATCCTACATTTTCTTTTAGCATGCATACATGACTTCTAATGTATCACGAAAGAATATAAAACATATAAATCACAAGAAGTGACAAACATATTATGATAACAATAACCTAGATAAACTAGATCATTAATAATATTGCATTTCAATACTAAGGATGATACAAAGGATTGGGTATATAACCCCAATATAGATTAACAACACAAAGTAAATGTCTCCGTATGTGAACTTCATCATAGGGAACACAAGTGCGATGAGTGTTAGAGCGATGAGCACGAGTGCGATGTAAACCATGTTGATGATGGATCTTCTTTGTTTCGATTGAGATAGAATGAGGAGGAAGATGAAGTTTTTTGAATGAGAGGAAATTTTTGAAATTGGAAGATTTGAAAAAAATGAGGGTTTGATGAGATGGTCGACGGTGGGAGTATTTATGGGGAAGGAGGAATTTTGATATTTGTGTTTTGTTTTATTAGAAGATATGATTTTTGGATTAAGTGAGATAAAACACAATTATTATAAACCATAATTTCTAGACGGAGGAGTGACACATATGTGAGAAAAAGCTTCCTAATGAAGCTACATGTAAAACATGTGTAAACACGAAATCTACTCAAATAAATGCCTAACAAATAACACTTATTTATTAAACTAATATCATTTAGATATAAGTGGAAAGTCATACCTCGAATGCACTTTGGAATGTCTTTACAAATGACACAACAAATGTCACTTAGACGATTCCCGCTCCTTTGCATTTAAGATACCTTCTTAAGGAAGGTATTCTTGTTACCAAGCGACTCTTAAAGCTTGGTGGGTATGAGCTTTGACTAATCATCATGACAAGGAAGATTAGTACAATTAAATAAAAAAGAAAATAAGAAAAATGTTGTTATCAAGTCAACATCCAAAACATATAGTTTTTGAAAAAAAACATGGTGTTTGTTTTTATGAAAAACCTTCTTTGTAGTTTTCAATTAACTATGGATCGTATCAAGTTTTTAAAGTACAATATACTTCAAGAAACTTGGTAACGAAGCTCTGATGCCAATTGTGGAAAACTAGAAGGGGGGTTGAATAGTTTTACCAATTAAAATTTCCTTTTAAACTATTTAGATTGACTTATGTCAATCTATTTGGGTGTATGTGTTGGATGTTTGATAAACAAGCATATAAAGATAAGTAATGAAAAGATAAGGGTAAGAAGCACAAAACCACAACACGAGTATTTATAGTGGTTCGGCTACAAGGACACCTTCCTTGCCCTACTCCACTCCCCGAGTCACCTAATCAAGAGTTCGTAAACACTACACCAATCTCCTTATGGCGGAGAAGCCTTCACAACGTCGCTTAACCTTTTTCCGGTACAAAGCTAAATACCGAGCTCTTTCACACCAAGGCGAACCACACCTAACACAACGTCGCCTACCCTTTATACGGTGCTAGGCTAACCACCGAGTTCTTTCACACCAAGGAGAACTAATCCTATCACAACTTCGCCTACCCTTTATAAGGTACTAGGCTAAGTACCTAGTTCTTTCACTCCAAGGTGAACTACACCTTCACAACGTCGCCTACCCTTTATTAGGTACTAGGCTAAGCACCTAGTTCCATTGCAATGGAGGAACTACTACCACACTACACCAACGACTAATCCCTAAGGAGATCTACTCCTTTACAACATCATCAAGGATATCAATATCCTTGGATCTAATACTAGTCTATCTTGTACATCGAAACACACCATATCGAATGTACATCTAAGGCACCTTTCACTAATGCCTTTGACTAGATCTACAAGACACCTTTCACTAATGTCTTGTGTCTTCACTTCTATGCACCTTTCACTAATGCTTCTTTGTCTTGACTTCTAAGCACCTTTCACTAATGCTTCTTGTCTTGACTTCTAAGCACCTACCACAACTGCTTATCCTATAGACGATAGATACCCTTCACTAATATCTTCGTCTTGACACTTGAGACATCTTTCACTAATGTCTTCAACACTACACTTCTTAGAAGAAAGAAAAAGATCATCAACAAGAAGACTTCAATAGCCTTGATGATGAGGAAGCATGGCAACTCATGGACTTGAGCTTGCTTGACTTCAAAGGTGGTGATCTTGCCTTTAAGAGGAACCTAGAAGATCACACAAAAACAAAACTACAAACATAGATCTCTTGGATCTAAGGTTAGTGAGATTTAACTCAGGGGAGAAAGTGTGTTAGAAAGGGATTGAAAGGGATAAGAAACAATGAAGAAATGGCTCACTATTTATAGAGGAAAAACCTCTACTGTTCCCCGGATCCCACGGATCCCTACCACAAGGGATCCGGCTAGCACAAAGCTAGGGATCCGTGGTACGCTCCTCTTTGCCCATGGGTATTTTTGGTTATGGGTCATGGGTCATGGGTTATGGGTTGATCCATGGTTTTCTTTCTAGATACAATGTATCTTAAGGATACAATGAACTTGGTTAAGTGGTATATATAAAACCATGGGTTATAGGTCAAAACCATTCGCTAGTTTTTACCTATTTAGTATATACTTGTTTTTACCCATTTTAGTATATACTTGTTTTTACCCATTTTAGTGTATACTTAGTTAAGTATATGTTATCCCAATATGTAAACACTAGTTGTTATACATATGTATATCTAAAGCATAAAATCACTTGTACTTGTTTTAGTGTTTTATGTGAAAGCGAAAGTGTGTTAGAAAACTATTAGTTCAAACCATTTACGTATTTTATTTGTTTCGTTAATATGATCTTACTTTTGTTATCGACAAAACATTAGAAGATCGTAAAATATAAATAAACGTTTTTACGGCTTATTTGTATTAACAAATATAATGCCGTATATTATAAATTTATTACGCTAGCCCTAAGTTCATGCAACCGAAGCTACGACAGTTTTTGTATGCACAAAGAAGTCATACAAATAAGGAGCCCATGGCGAGTGTTTATCCCGACATGCTATATGTTTCGCCTTGACCCAAGCGGGGTTAGCCGAACAGGGGAGTCACCCCCAATAGATCTATTTATAACATTCGCGCTTCCCGGCAGGAATTGACGGTTCATGAAAAGGGCAATTTGGGATCAAAAGTCTTAGGCTAAGCTGCGCAATATTCTAGGTCAAACATTTTGGTATGGTCCATAAACATCTATATATGATGAAAACTTTAAACATGTAAAAGCATAGTATGCATGGAATGCACAATTTCGGCAATTTAATCATTTAAGTAGAATGAGCATGTATCTTCCCCCAAAACAGTTATAAAACAAGTAAAAGTAGGGGCTATGAAACTCACCTTGTCAATTAGAAGTCTAAAGGGAATTTAATCAAGGAGTGATAGTGCACAGCTCCGACACGCAACCTAATTAATACGGCAATTTAGTCTTTATGTTTAAGACTAGATAAAGTTTATCTAACTTTATAAATTTTTAATGTTTTTGTTGCTGTTGTTGTTGTTGTTGTTGTGGCATCATATATTTTAGAACAATTTTACAAAGATTTGGATGGATCTCGGCTTATGAGGGATGACATGGAAGGAAGTCTTGAAGAAGGAATTACGACCTTGGTTAATGGTGACCAAATGAGAACACTTGGAACGGTACATGTAGAAAAGATATCAAGGATGGACAAGACTTCGGTTTGATGATGACCAAAAGATAGTGTACGGAAAATAATATATGATGAGACTTTGTCGGCGTGAACGAAATATGGTGTATATTAAGTATATACGTACGTATAGGTGCTTATGACATTTTTGTATAATTGAATTTATTCAAAGAAGGTAAGCCTTAGCTTAATTTTATGTATAACTTGTATTAATAAAATACAATGTAGTTTTCAAATGCAAACAATTAATATCATGCTTCGAAAAGTTATTTATATATAAGACCCGGTTTATATATATATGTTTGAAAGAATATAAGTTTAAAGGTGTATATCTCGTTGGTAGTATGTGAAAATAATTTATATAGTTATAGAAAATTTAAAAGACGCGGGTGGAACTTTCTATTTACTCAGTTTGACTAATTGTAAAATTTATTAAATTCAATTATCCGAATTAACATTTGTAAATAAATGTTTACAAGTTTATATTTTAGCTATTTGAAGTATAAACGCTTCCCATTAAATTTCTGCGTAATATGGAAATTATGGGTTTGTATTTTTCAATAAATGGGTTTTAGAACTATAATGTGTAATTACAAAATATCGGTTTATAGTTTAAGTGCAAAACGACTAGGTTTTCAGGTTTTGTCTATAGTTTATTTCTTTTGTTATTCGTTTCGTAACATGTGCTCAAATATAAATCTTAAATTGTGAGACGAGTCGTGTGCAAATACATGTCGTGTATGATGAATCGTAACGGGATGGAGATGAGTCGAGGCATGGCAAGATGTGAATGACCCGAGACGACGGACTATTAGAGGGAAATGGGCTTCGGCCCATCTTAATTTAAGCAATTGGACCCTTAAAAACAAAAGGAAACATGGGCTGAAAACAACAAGACCAAACGCACATGTTGGTGCAGCAAAATCAGCAACTGAGCACCGATATTCCACAAACAAACGCACCTGATCTGAGCTGAAAATCAGCGGACAAACATATTGTTTTCGAGCTGAAAAATTCAGCAGACAACGCACCCTTTTTGGGACTGAAAATCAGCATACAAACGCACCTTTTTGGTGCAGAATTTTAGCAACCAGACGCTCCTTTTTAAGGGCTGAAAATGCAGCCTTTAGGGGCTGTAATGAGCGGTCCAGACGCATCACTTAGGGGCTGAATACAAAGCCTTTAAGGGGCTGAAAAAGCAGCCTTTAAGGGCTGTAATGAGTTGGTGTAAATACGCCTTTTAGGGGCTGAAAACGCAGTCGTTAGAGGCTGAAATGAGCAGGTCTAAACACGCACTTTTTGTGCATAAATAAGTGAACAAAAGGTACCTTTCTTTAGACCTCATTTGGTTTGGTAAAAGAAAATATTCACTCAAAGATTTCTCACGACTACACTCGTGGTCTTGTGTCAACAGTCGGTAGGGAACACCTTTCATAGGTGGTGTTGGGCCAAGAAATATAGACGGGCATACACACTATTTGTGATGACTTGATAACTCAAAAACTCGAAAACAAGTCGCAACCCACTTGGGTTGTCAACCCTTTTTGACACCATTCCGATACCAATGTGATCTTACGTTGAGCCATATAGGCTCGTGGTTAGGTTGTGTTTCAGCCGGAATACACAAGCAGTACACCTCCTAGCTACCCTAATCTGAAGGGACAACGGCACCCCTGTGGGTAATAGCCGAACCAAACAAATAATACAACGATGCGCGCACCACTCCTTGTGGTAATCACACATATCAAACTTGACTAGAGACCTGATTTAGTTGTCTCATACATGAAATTGTAAAGCAAGATATGGCCAGAAGTAGTAATTAAGCTTGTATAATCCGAATACTTAAATGGGCAAAAATAAGCTTTAACCTAAGCCGAAACTAAATTTGCCAAGAACCAAATAAGCCAGAGGATAAAGTACGGAGACTAACCCGGAATATTTCTTGAAATTAGGAACTTAAACTGGGAACACAATTGAGTCCAAAGATTATGTCGAATTACTTAAGTCACGAGATAAGCTGATAAAAATTATCAACTTATTCATTTTTGCTAGTTTTTCAAAATGTTTCTTGTATTTATTCTTTTGACAGCCACAACATATTACAACAACAACATTTTCCTTAAAGCAAAAATCTCCCATTTGTCCATAACTTATTCGAATAAGGAAGAAACCAAACAATAATTTAATTGATAAGTTTTAATTAACACCAGGAAATATTATCCTTACAATAAAGCGGATGGATCGAAAGGATGAACTACACCAAAGAGAAACTCCAATTCGAACTCGAATCTTCTTGTAATTGATGAAATTGCGACTTGAATTAGGCTCCCAACACCTCAATTAACAAAACCCCCTTAATAATTTAGAAAACCCCTTTGATATGATGAAACCCTAATCTTTGAAATGGGTTGAAATTGAATGGAGACTCTGGAGATCTTGACTCTTGTATAGATGAAAGTGGGAAAGGAAGCCTCCTAATCTTCTTGACCTCATGCCTAGGGTAATACCCTTTTCTGGCTCTCGTCTTTCTTCCACAGCCACGCCACAAAATTCATGTGATGTCTAGGTGGATAGGTGATTGTTTATGGAAGGTAGACATGTTGAATATGTGGGTTGAATTCCTAAAGAGAGAAGATAACACCATTTTGTGTTTGATTTTCCTGCTGATGTCGACTTGTGAGAGAGAGGAGGGGATAGTAGGTTTGGCTAGGGAAAGGATAGATGGCTTGTGAGAGTGGGTTGGATTTTTGTTTTTATTATTAATACTGTATTGACTGTACCCCGTGTTTTGTCGAATCCTCGAGTAAACGTACCTTCCCGGTACCCGAAAAATATAGAAATTATATTTTCGGAAACGATTTCTTAAATGTAATAATAGGACATTATTATTCAATTGAAATTTGATTATAATTGTTTGCCGTTATTAATTTGGTGTCGGTATGCGTGCGGTGCCGTGGCTTTCTGAATTCACGAGATAACTTCTCGTTTTCTTTCGTAAATTATCATTGAATGATAAAATGTATATATTTCACTTGTCTCATTATTTATTTTTAATCTTGTATGCTACTGCGCTGCAGAATGCGAAATAACTTCTCGAAACAATGGATTAAGCTTATGTATAAATTTCACTTTTATTATACAGATACTTAGTGGACAAGTATCGTGGGTGCGGTGTCTTATTTTTAAATAAACGAGATGACCTCTTGTTTTTAAATCTAAATATTGACATTTGTAAAAAAAATAACCGATTTAAATTTTCTGATGTGATAAATATTATTATAATAATCCAAAATTTTACGGGTTGTTATAGTCTACCCACCTTACAAGAGATCCGTCCCGGATCTCAATTTACGTTACCCGATAGAGTGTTGGGAACGAGGTGATGGTAATTGGAACAAGTTTTGAGTTTTCCCTAGGTTGTTCTTAGGTTTCCCCTTTGGTTATAGGTACCTAGGTGTTATGCCAGCAGCACATCCTCTATCTGAGGAGCCATGATTTTCTGGGGTAGGTTCATTGGGTGAAGGTTCTAATTTTGATGTTATGAGATTTCACTATTTTGTTAGTGTGGGCACCTCTAACTTCTCATGGTTTTATCAAAACGTACCCATTTCTGGTGTTTAATGGTTCTAAAGTATGTGGATTGATTCTTAAGGTTCGCTATGGGTTTGTGTGCTTTCTTCTTTAAAGGGTGAAGAAACATTTGTTTTCGAATTTTTCTTTCGAATAAATGTGTGCACAAGTTTGACTAAGACCAGATTTCAAAATCGATGGTTGTGTAAAAATGACACATTTTCACAAGATTGTAAAACTGGTTCTCAATTATGGGGTGTATAGGGAAGTTTTACGAAACTTTTAGTGTTTCAGCATTTTGTCTTATTATAACGAGGGATTTGGAAAGTATTAGTTGTGGGTGTTAAAGGGGAATCCTTCAATTTGGAAACTATTTTGTAGCAAGGATGTGTAGCAGGATATAACATTTACCCATGGCTACGAGTAGAGTTTAGTTGTCTAAGTTGGGTAGGGTTGGAGGTTTAATGGTTGGTGAACCTCATTATTTTCTATGAATTTAGGCAGACGTGTGGGATACATCCTATGGTTAGGCTTAGCTCTTAAGGAGAACATTGGTGATTTCTGTTTATGAGACATTAACTTAAAACGCTTTTCGAGGAAGTAAGTAACTAATAGAGTGATTCTAGAATATTTTTCAAAGAACTAAGAAATACTTTATTATTATTTTTTTGTGAGGTAGTAGTGAAATTGTAGTTTACTTTATGGTGAAATGGTAGGGTGGTAAGTTTAAAAAAAAATGGTAGGGTGGTAATTTGGTTCGTAGAATAATTCATGGAGTGGTTCATAAGGCATTTTGATTGTGGGATGATCGGAAACAGTTTGTATGGTAACTCATTTATTTAGTTTATAAGAGGGTAATAAGGTAGGCAGTATTATTCTTAAGAGGTGGGTGGAGTTTCTAGGTATCAAACTTTCAAGGTAAAATTTTCAAGTTTTGTGGGATTATAGGTCATTTGTCGTGTCTTTCTAGATTTTGCCAGAGGTTTATTGTTCTTTTTATTGCCTATTCCCAATAGGGTATCTTTCTCATAGGTGTTTTGGAAGGTTGCTCCTAGAATGGCTTGGTTTGTCCATGAAATGTAAGGTTTGGGGTAGGAATAACTATAACGTAACCCGATTGTGATATGGAAATATAAGGTTTATGACTAAGGAATGCCAGTGAGTGGCTTATGATTAAGGAATGCCAATGAGTGGCTTGTGATTAAGGAATGCCAATGAGTGGCTTTATTACATGTTTATCAATCAATTTTCACTGGACATAACGCTATTATAACTATCCCAAGTATTGCAAAATTCACCTTTTTGGGTCTTCAAGCTTTTTGGGAAGCTTCTTGAGAAGGACCGCTGAGCATTGCTCATTTAGAGGGGTTTTAGCCATCTCAGATAGCTTATCTTTGTTGGTCAGTAAGCCTTTAAGCGTGGATGCAAATTTAGGCATTAGAACGAGAGCATCAACGAAGCTTATATCAAAGTGAAGCTCATTGAAGATTTGGAAAAAATTTTCCATCTGCTCTTTGTTTTTGTCTTTTTGCTTCTCATCATTCATTCTTGATGGGTAAGGAAGCTGACTAGACTTTTGAGCCGGGATGGAAGTGTTTTCTGGCTCAGAATGTGTCTTCGGAACTTCGGGTTCCGGACTTAAAGCTTGGACTACCGAAGGTTGGACGTGTGCGGTACTTCGTGGGCTTGAATAATGCACCTTGTCCGTTGTCTCCTTGGTAACTTGACTCATTGCCACAGGAGGAGGGGGCATAGGAGTCGAAGGTCCATTGTGCGTCTTACCACTACGAGTGGTGACGGCTTTCAACTCGGCATTTGGATTGGTAATTGTATTGCTTGGGAGTCCTCCAGAAGATGATGAAGCTTGGTTCGTATTCATGTTCATGAAACTGCTCATCATATTCTTCAACTCATTTGTCTGCCGAGACATTGTGGTATCAATTTCCTTCTTCAGCTCAACCCTCATGTTATTGATCTGAGTTTGCATTGAACGTATGCTCGACTCAGTAACTTTCATGAAGTCATTTGGTGGGGGAGCATGAGAAGGTTGTTGATAACTTTGCTGATTTGGAGCTTGATATGGTGGGTTGTGATTATTCCGGTTTTGATTGAAATTTTGTCCTTGATTCGGAACAAAGCGATTTTGATTGCCATGGTTTTGCACAGGAGGAAAACCAGGTGGTGTCATACCGCTAGGTGCACGGTAGTGAGGATCAGCCTGTGGTCGGTATTGATTGTGGTTTACCGAAGCTACGGGAGCTTGGTAAAAGGAAGCATCGGTTGCTTGACAATCATAATACGCGTGTGGACCACTACAAGTTTCACACACCTTGTTTACGGCTTTGATTGGTTCCGGTTTATGAATCTCGCTTTTGATTTCCTTAACATCCTTAATCATACAACGGATGGCATCCGTTAGAGCTGCTATCGGAGCAGCTAACTCAGAAGAGTTATTGGATGAAGAAGCAGGAGTGTTAGGAGTATTGACTTTGTTGCGAGAAATAGGAACTTTTGATTTTTGCTCGCAAATCTCAATCACATCTTTAGGCTTACGATTCAAGATATTGCCACCTGCGGCTGCATTCAAAGAATCTTGATCGTTACCATTCAACCCATTGTAAAAGATATTGATTTGTTGAAGCTCCGTGAATTCATGATGGGGGCATTTCCTGAGGAGATCTTTGAATCTCTCCCATGCCTCTCCAAAGTTTTCATCGAAATTTTGACGAAATCCAGAAATTTCATTTTTAAGATTAGTCGTCTTTGATGGAGGAAAGAAATGATTGACAAACTTTTGAACAAGTTCCTCCCAAGTTTCGATGGATCGAGGGGGTTCTTTTTCCAGCCAAATCCGGGCTGTCCCCTCAAGTGAGAATGGAAATAGCATCAACTTGATGACTTTTTGTGGCACATCCTTGAAATTGATAGTTGAAGTCAACTTGTTAAACCAACGGATGTGTGCATACGGGTCTTCACGATCAAACCCGTGGAATTGATTTGTAGACACAAGTTGGATCAAATGTGTCTTCAATTCAAAGTGATCAGAGTTGATTACTGGTAGAATGATGGCATCTCCATAACCCTCGGTGGGTGCTTGGAGCATTTCCGCCATAGTTCGTTCGTCTGCCATTTTGTTTGAAATAGTACGAATCTCGGGTTCGACTATTTGGGCAGCACGTCTACGAGAACGTCGTCTAGGAATGTCTGCTAGATCACGAAAAGGACTCAATGATCTAGAAGAACGAGTGCGCATGCACTAGAGTTAACTCTAAGGGATCTCAGAGTTAAGGAAGGGAATTATGAAATTGGTGAAAATGGGGTAAGGAGAATCTTTTTTTGGTTTTCTGGTTCTGACAAGTAGATATCACAACAAAATCAATTAACACAAGATCGAGGCAAAACAACAGTGAACTTAACCAATAATCCAAGATGAATGGCTTCTTTGAAAAAGGTACACCAATCACAAGGACACAAAGGCAAGTTTTAAATCTTTAGTTCGGGAACTTATTATGGTCGCACCCCCAGTTAGGTAGTGCACTGCCTTGGTTTGCGGTGGTAAGATTTTATGTTGTTATTTTAAAACTCATAAAACGACAAATCTTTTTGTATTTTTATATTTGATACATATATAGAAACAAAAGCAAAATATTTTTGTGTTTTATACGTTTTTTGACTGTTTTTGGGTTTTTGGATTTTTTATAGAAATATATATAGATATAGATAGATGGTATGAACAAGGAGTGATTATTCAAATCACTAATCTGCTAAACGTAGGATAATTAGCACAACTCCCCGGCAGCGGCGCCAAAATTTGATTCGCGCAAAACCGTCAAGGTTTCTCACACAAACCAACCACTTGTGAATGGCTGACCGTAAGAAACTTAAAACAGGTTAAGCACAAATGAAATGAAGTCCAGGAGAGTATAGTGTTTCCCCAGGTCGTTAAGTCCCAACGAGCCGTGCGAGAATAGTCAAACGTTTAGTGATCGAGAAGATTTGAATGGATACAGAGATTTGATTGATGATTATAACTACAGAAATAGCCAACAAATTACAACGGCTTAAATGCAAATTAAAGGAAATTAAAAAGATAAAATCTATTAAATAAACGCTATCACTATTATTAAAATGATGTTTTTGTTCTTTTTGTTTTTATAAAACTGAATTAAAAACTACGTGACGTACAAATAAAAACGTGAAACTAAAGCAATATTAACCCTAAAAATATGAAAATGATATTTTTACAAACCTAATGATAAAATAAAATTATTAGAAAAAGAAATTTATTTTTATAACTATTTATCTAATTATTATTAATTAAAAACTAATTTTAACTATTAAATAATTACCTAAAATACAAGAAATTAGGAAATAAAGCTAGAAAAATAAAATTAAGACTTAGAAAAATCTAAAATATCAAACTAGAATTTTCAAAACTATTTTTGTATTTTTCTGATTATTTTTGGATTTTTTATGAATATTAAACTATTAAAAACTAATTAAATTACTAAAAATTATAAAATAAACTATGAAAAATCTGGAAAATTACTTTTTTCACTTTTTATATTTATCTAAACCTAAGAAAATTGAAAAATTATTTTTTGAACCTTTTCTTAATTTTTTGTATTAAAAGCTAATTAAAAATGATTAAAAACTAATTTAAATTAAGAAAAATAGCTAAACAACTTGGAAAAATCTGAAATTTTCAGGAAAACTCTAAATTAATACTAGGAATATAAGAAAAATGGAAAAACAGGCACTTATGTGGAGAAATTAAGAGCTGCTTTACAAGTGCTTATTGAAATAAGCACTAGAATAAGCAAATGAGCACCAAAGTGAACCAACTGTTAACAGAAGCTCTAAACTACTAAAAATGACCAAATGCAACTTAAAACAACAGGTTATAACTTCAGATTAGCAAGCTAGTACAGATTTGGCTTATTTGATTTTATAAACTAAAACAGATTGGGTGCCAACTTTGAACACATGCACAAGCTTAAGAATAAGCTCAAACTGAAAACTACCAATTGCAACCTAAAGTAGACCTGTTTGAGATCAAGTGTTCCAAAGATCAGATTATAATAAGCTCTTATAAGCTCTGTGTACCTGCTGCAAAAACTGAAAAAACTCAGTGTCAACTGAGTTTGTGGTGCAGGGCAGTTTGGGCCTAAAAGGAGAACAGATTTGAGGCCTCAAACAAAATTGTAAAATTCACCAAAAATGCTTATAAGTAAAAAGACCAGTTGAACTTTTAGCATGCCAAGTTTCACTGAAAATGGCTCAAAAATGAAGCCATGAAAATTCCTTGCTTTTGGCTCAAAAACAGATTTTAGCTACTTTGACTTTTGAAGATATTTAAGATTTTGACTTAAGTGAACTTTGAATCCAATTTTTGTCACTGAGATTGATGTAATATGATATGATAACACTGATTCAAGCTATGTTATTGACTTCCAAACTCAAAACACTGATCTGCTAATCCTAAATCTCCAACAGGTAACAGTGAGACAGATTTTGGTATAATGTTGACTTTGTGATGTTGCAGACCCAATCTAAGATCCAAATGAGTTCAAGAGAACTAAACAAGCATGAAGCAATAAAAACCAACACTGCATAAGCCTAAAAAGAGCAGATGGATCAGCAATCCAAACACCCCTTGTCTTACTGATTTACAACTTGAGACAAATCCAAACAGAGAACCAACTTATTTTATGATCAAATTCACTTAATATAACTAAGTTACTACTGTTTGAACAGGTTTTAATAGGTTTAAACTACAAATGCAGATATTGCATAAGAACTTTGAGCTTGACTTACAAATGTCCAAAGCCACTATGGCTAGCAAACCAGAGAACCAAGAACCACTACCTAATACAAACCAACCCAAATCACTCCAAAGCAACCCATTCTCATGTCTGAACCACCCAATAACCAAATCTGCATCATTTTTGCACCTGTTTGACTTTTGTTGACCAAGAATCAAAATGAATGTAAACTTGAATGTGAGCTTGTAAAAAGCTATGCTAAGGTCATTTAAGCTTAATAGAACTGAGAAACAAGCATTGTAAAGCTTTTGAGTGTGATTTGGAAATGGAAATTTTCAACAGTATTGCTAAAATGTGAAAATAGTTGGAAACTTGGAATTAATGATTAAAACCTGATTATATTGCAAATATAACTTGAGATTACACTTGGAAACAAAAACTTACAGTTTTAAGATTAAACTAATACATTAATAATAAAAACGACATAAGGAAATTTTTAAACTAATAATCTACTGCCTTTGCTTGCTTCTCATTCCTTCTCTTTATACCCAAAGTCTTTGTCTCTCTCTTATCAGTGAATCCCATCAAAAATCTAGACCATTGGATGACTAGAATGCTTTTTGGCCTTTGGATCAAAAAGTGGCGGGAAAATTGGTTTGATAGTGGGTTCTGAAAACTAGCACTAGGGGGGGTGGCATTTATTGTGGAGGTAAAAGTAGGTGAGTATGATGAGGAGGGGGTGGAAAGGTGAAGTGATGCCTGAGTTGCAGAGCAACTTGAGGTTGAAGATAAGGGTACAGTGGGCGGGCACTCTGTTTGTTTGACTGAGTTGTTGACCAGGGGTTCAAAATGGGAAAGGGGGTCAAATGGATAAAAGGCAGGGGTCAAGGGATAGTGACAAGTCCAAAAGGGTTTAAGGTTTTTAATTATAACAAGGACTAGACTTGTAAATCTGAAATCTCCAAGGACCAAACCTGTAATTTTCTAAACTTGCTTCAAGGGACCATAATTGACAAGCTTTGAAAGTTTAGGGACCTATCTTGCCATTATTGAAAGTTTAGGGACCTAAGTTGTCATTTTTGAAAGTTAAAGGACCTAAATTGTAAATTTGTAAATTTAAATCTCAAGGACCATTTTTGACAACTTAAGAATCCCTAGGGACTTTAAAATGATATTTCTCTTTATTTGGTTTTACCAGGGACTGTTTTTGACAACTTTTGAAACTTGGGGGACTAAAA
Organism: Chrysanthemum seticuspe; assembly: GCA_019973895.1. Lineage (NCBI taxonomy): Eukaryota > Viridiplantae > Streptophyta > Magnoliopsida > Asterales > Asteraceae > Chrysanthemum > Chrysanthemum seticuspe. The sequence continues at coordinate 185,242,640 of BPTQ01000001.1, read as the reverse complement.
CTGCCAATTATGCAAACTTGATACGTTTTTCACCAGATTTTGATATTTTTGCATTTAAAACACATAAAACACTAATTTGTGATATTTTTATCATTTTGATGCATTTCTGAGTGTTTTCAGATGTTTTTGCAGTTTAATTGGTACAAAAATGATGAGTATTTAGACACTCATCAATCCCCCACACTAAACTATTGCTAGTCCCTAGCAATCTTTTGAGAAAACATAATGGATTTGAAACTCTTTACCAAAAGCCATTACTTCTGGAGTAGCCAAATGTTTCAGTTCAAGTAAGAACCATGGTACACCGATAACCATGTGATTTTGAGCAAACCACTAGCTTTCAACGGATTTGATTTTGTCTTTACCAGAAGCCGTACCCTTCTGGACTAGCCAACTCTTAGATAAATTATCAATATTATCTTTGGTGAGCTGATTACCAATTATGGTTTTTCCACTGCCTTTACCACAAGCCATAAACTTGCGGGCTAGCCAACTCTTCACTTTTAAGGATATGGTGAGCTGAATACCATACAATTTTGGGCAAATTGCAAGCCGTCAACGGATTTGAGATATCTTTACCAAGAGCCGTTTGCTCCTGGATTAGCCAATCCTTTTGTTTATTAGACAAGGCGGATTGATAACCAAATGAGGAAGTGTAAAACACTTACTCGAAAAAAAAGTTTGGCCAAAAACGGGGGAATTGGTATAATTATATGATAAAATTCGTGAGAATTCCCCCCCACACTAGAATTGAATATTGCCTTCAATATTCAAAGTACCGGCGGTTATGCCGAAACAAAGAACGTAGAAGGGAAATACTACGGCCATTATTTAGCAAGGGTTTTTTTTTTTTTTTTTTTTTTTTTTTTTTTTTTTTTGACTATCTTATATACAACAGCGTGGGGCAACTCCCCCACACTAGGGTGGTACACACGGGTGAAAACCCATGTTTAGCTACTGTTTTTGATTATCGAGTCGCTAGCTTGACTCGACCCCGAATTCATTTGTTCTTGGGGAAAGTAACGTGGAAAACCAATCTCAGTCGGACTTTCGTTCACAGTGTTAACAAACATATGAACATCAGAAAGTTCCACACCGACGAGACACAACCGCGGTATTGTTAATAGTAAAAACTATTAAGAATGATACCGGGGTCAAAGATGGTGTCCTCATTCCCGAAAGAGAAAAGGGAAAGAGCAACAACACCATCTGTGAAGAATGGAATAAAGACGTACATGAGAATGCAAGTCCATTCCTCTTCAGAAAGAAACAAATCACCATTTTTGACATTTTTAAGCTTAAATTTGAAGCTTATATGGTGATTGTCAAGAAGATGTCCGGGAGGGAGGGTGGGAAATGGTTCTTCAATCAACAGACTTTCCAGAAAAAGGATGTCTCCCTCCGGATCCAAGTAAGTGTTATCAATTCCTGTAGGAATTGACTCATCACTAAGAAATGCATCGACTTCATTCCAAAAGTTGTCATCTTCCTCATCAGGAGTGAGAGAAGGAATGGAAGAGTCGGGAATAAGACTAGAAGATGATGGATCATTTTTGAGCAATTCATCAATGGGAAGAATGTCTCCCATTGGATCACAAACATCATCATCCAACTCAGATGAAACAGAAGAGAGTTTCGTTTCATCCACAGAGTTAACAAACTCGATGCGACAAACTGATTCCGGAGGTGGGACAAGTGGTGTGCTCTTAGAGCTAGCAGTTTCCACCACTTCCGATGAAGTCTCCGAATCTAGATCATCATCATCATCAAGAATACTCTTGACTTCCCTGGTACAACTTTCAAACCATTTGTTTGAACCAGGGGTGATTTTCAAAGCTTTGAGCTCAGCACGTTTTTGAAAACTCCTCTTAACCGTGAAATTTGAGAGTGTTGCATTGAATCTTTCAGATTTGTGATCAATTGTGGCATCACTCTGTTTGTACAAAGGTTTGGAGTTCTGGTTGATATTTAACGTGAGCTCTTCGTTGTCAACCCGTATGGTCAACTCTTCAGCAAACACATCAATCAGAGCACGACTCGTTCTCAAGAAAGCTCTCCCTAAGATGAGGGGAACTCTAGGATCTGCATCGAAGTCTACTACAACAAAGTCAGTAGGAAAGTGAAACTTTCCCACTTTCATCACGACATCCTCGGCTATCCCAAGTGGACGAGTTATGGTACGGTCCGCTAGCTCGAGTGTCATACAAGTGGATGAAAGTTTAGGAAGAGACAGTTTCTTCCATACTGAGAGTGGCATGAGGTTAATGCTAGCGCCAAGATCGGCCAAGGCGGAGCATTGAACCATCCCCAAGAAATCACACGGGATTAGAAATCTGCCCGGGTCTTCAAGCTTTTTGGGAAGCTTCTTGAGAAGGACCGCTGAGCATTGCTCATTTAGAGGGGTTTTAGCCATCTCAGATAGCTTATCTTTGTTGGTCAGTAAGCCTTTAAGCGTGGATGCAAATTTAGGCATTAGAACGAGAGCATCAACGAAGCTTATATCAAAGTGAAGCTCATTGAAGATTTGGAAAAAATTTTCCATCTGCTCTTTGTTTTTGTCTTTTTGCTTCTCATCATTCATTCTTGATGGGTAAGGAAGCTGACTAGACTTTTGAGCCGGGATGGAAGTGTTTTCTGGCTCAGAATGTGTCTTCGGAACTTCGGGTTCCGGACTTAAAGCTTGGACTACCGAAGGTTGGACGTGTGCGGTACTTCGTGGGCTTGAATAATGCACCTTGTCCGTTGTCTCCTTGGTAACTTGACTCATTGCCACAGGAGGAGGGGGCATAGGAGTCGAAGGTCCATTGTGCGTCTTACCACTACGAGTGGTGACGGCTTTCAACTCGGCATTTGGATTGGTAATTGTATTGCTTGGGAGTCCTCCAGAAGATGATGAAGCTTGGTTCGTATTCATGTTCATGAAACTGCTCATCATATTCTTCAACTCATTTGTCTGCCGAGACATTGTGGTATCAATTTCCTTCTTCAGCTCAACCCTCATGTTATTGATCTGAGTTTGCATTGAACGTATGCTCGACTCAGTAACTTTCATGAAGTCATTTGGTGGGGGAGCATGAGAAGGTTGTTGATAACTTTGCTGATTTGGAGCTTGATATGGTGGGTTGTGATTATTCCGGTTTTGATTGAAATTTTGTCCTTGATTCGGAACAAAGCGATTTTGATTGCCATGGTTTTGCACAGGAGGAAAACTAGGTGGTGTCATACCGCTAGGTGCACGGTAGTGAGGATCAGCCTGTGGTCGGTATTGATTGTGGTTTACCGAAGCTACGGGAGCTTGGTAAAAGGAAGCATCGGTTGCTTGACAATCATAATACGCGTGTGGACCACTACAAGTTTCACACACCTTGTTTACGGCTTTGATTGGTTCCGGTTTATGAATCTCGCTTTTGATTTCCTTAACATCCTTAATCATACAACGGATGGCATCCGTTAGAGCTGCTATCGGAGCAGCTAACTCAGAAGAGTTATTGGATGAAGAAGCAGGAGTGTTAGGAGTATTGACTTTGTTGCGAGAAATAGGAACTTTTGATTTTTGCTCGCAAATCTCAATCACATCTTTAGGCTTACGATTCAAGATATTGCCACCTGCGGCTGCATTCAAAGAATCTTGATCGTTACCATTCAACCCATTGTAAAAGATATTGATTTGTTGAAGCTCCGTGAATTCATGATGGGGGCATTTCCTGAGGAGATCTTTGAATCTCTCCCATGCCTCTCCAAAGTTTTCATCGAAATTTTGACGAAATCCAGAAATTTCATTTTTAAGATTAGTCGTCTTTGATGGAGGAAAGAAATGATTGACAAACTTTTGAACAAGTTCCTCCCAAGTTTCGATGGATCGAGGGGGTTCTTTTTCCAGCCAAATCCGGGCTGTCCCCTCAAGTGAGAATGGAAATAGCATCAACTTGATGACTTTTTGTGGCACATCCTTGAAATTGATAGTTGAAGTCAACTTGTTAAACCAACGGATGTGTGCATACGGGTCTTCACGATCAAACCCGTGGAATTGATTTGTAGACACAAGTTGGATCAAATGTGTCTTCAATTCAAAGTGATCAGAGTTGATTACTGGTAGAATGATGGCATCTCCATAACCCTCGGTGGGTGCTTGGAGCATTTCCGCCATAGTTCGTTCGTCTGCCATTTTGTTTGAAATAGTACGAATCTCGGGTTCGACTATTTGGGCAGCACGTCTACGAGAACGTCGTCTAGGAATGTCTGCTAGATCACGAAAAGGACTCAATGATCTAGAAGAACGAGTGCGCATGCACTAGAGTTAACTCTAAGGGATCTCAGAGTTAAGGAAGGGAATTATGAAATTGGTGAAAATGGGGTAAGGAGAATCTTTTTTTGGTTTTCTGGTTCTGACAAGTAGATATCACAACAAAATCAATTAACACAAGATCGAGGCAAAACAACAGTGAACTTAACCAATAATCCAAGATGAATGGCTTCTTTGAAAAAGGTACACCAATCACAAGGACACAAAGGCAAGTTTTAAATCTTTAGTTCGGGAACTTATTATGGTCGCACCCCCAGTTAGGTAGTGCACTGCCTTGGTTTGCGGTGGTAAGATTTTATGTTGTTATTTTAAAACTCATAAAACGACAAATCTTTTTGTATTTTTATATTTGATACATATATAGAAACAAAAGCAAAATATTTTTGTGTTTTATACGTTTTTTGACTGTTTTTGGGTTTTTGGATTTTTTATAGAAATATATATAGATATAGATAGATGGTATGAACAAGGAGTGATTATTCAAATCACTAATCTGCTAAACGTAGGATAATTAGCACAACTCCCCGGCAGCGGCGCCAAAATTTGATTCGCGCAAAACCGTCAAGGTTTCTCACACAAACCAACCACTTGTGAATGGCTGACCGTAAGAAACTTAAAACAGGTTAAGCACAAATGAAATGAAGTCCAGGAGAGTATAGTGTTTCCCCAGGTCGTTAAGTCCCAACGAGCCGTGCGAGAATAGTCAAACGTTTAGTGATCGAGAAGATTTGAATGGATACAGAGATTTGATTGATGATTATAACTACAGAAATAGCCAACAAATTACAACGGCTTAAATGCAAATTAAAGGAAATTAAAAAGATAAAATCTATTAAATAAACGCTATCACTATTATTAAAATGATGTTTTTGTTCTTTTTGTTTTTATAAAACTGAATTAAAAACTACGTGACGTACAAATAAAAACGTGAAACTAAAGCAATATTAACCCTAAAAATATGAAAATGATATTTTTACAAACCTAATGATAAAATAAAATTATTAGAAAAAGAAATTTATTTTTATAACTATTTATCTAATTATTATTAATTAAAAACTAATTTTAACTATTAAATAATTACCTAAAATACAAGAAATTAGGAAATAAAGCTAGAAAAATAAAATTAAGACTTAGAAAAATCTAAAATATCAAACTAGAATTTTCAAAACTATTTTTGTATTTTTCTGATTATTTTTGGATTTTTTATGAATATTAAACTATTAAAAACTAATTAAATTACTAAAAATTATAAAATAAACTATGAAAAATCTGGAAAATTACTTTTTTCACTTTTTATATTTATCTAAACCTAAGAAAATTGAAAAATTATTTTTTGAACCTTTTCTTAATTTTTTGTATTAAAAGCTAATTAAAAATGATTAAAAACTAATTTAAATTAAGAAAAATAGCTAAACAACTTGGAAAAATCTGAAATTTTCAGGAAAACTCTAAATTAATACTAGGAATATAAGAAAAATGGAAAAACAGGCACTTATGTGGAGAAATTAAGAGCTGCTTTACAAGTGCTTATTGAAATAAGCACTAGAATAAGCAAATGAGCACCAAAGTGAACCAACTGTTAACAGAAGCTCTAAACTACTAAAAATGACCAAATGAAACTTAAAACAACAGGTTATAACTTCAGATTAGCAAGCTAGTACAGATTTGGCTTATTTGATTTTATAAACTAAAACAGATTGGGTGCCAACTTTGAACACATGCACAAGCTTAAGAATAAGCTCAAACTGAAAACTACCAATTGCAACCTAAAGTAGACCTGTTTGAGATCAAGTGTTCCAAAGATCAGATTATAATAAGCTCTTATAAGCTCTGTGTACCTGCTGCAAAAACTGGAAAAACTCAGTGTCAACTGAGTTTGTGGTGCAGGGCAGTTTGGGCCTAAAAGGAGAACAGATTTGAGGCCTCAAACAAAATTGTAAAATTCACCAAAAATGCTTATAAGTAAAAAGACCAGTTGAACTTTTAGCATGCCAAGTTTCACTGAAAATGGCTCAAAAATGAAGCCATGAAAATTCCTTGCTTTTGGCTCAAAAACAGATTTTAGCTACTTTGACTTTTGAAGATATTTAAGATTTTGACTTAAGTGAACTTTGAATCCAATTTTTGTCACTGAGATTGATGTAATATGATATGATAACACTGATTCAAGCTATGTTATTGACTTCCAAACTCAAAACACTGATCTGCTAATCCTAAATCTCCAACAGGTAACAGTGAGACAGATTTTGGTATAATGTTGACTTTGTGATGTTGCAGACCCAATCTAAGATCCAAATGAGTTCAAGAGAACTAAACAAGCATGAAGCAATAAAAACCAACACTGCATAAGCCTAAAAAGAGCAGATGGATCAGCAATCCAAACACCCCTTGTCTTACTGATTTACAACTTGAGACAAATCCAAACAGAGAACCAACTTATTTTATGATCAAATTCACTTAATATAACTAAGTTACTACTGTTTGAACAGGTTTTAATAGGTTTAAACTACAAATGCAGATATTGCATAAGAACTTTGAGCTTGACTTACAAATGTCCAAAGCCACTATGGCTAGCAAACCAGAGAACCAAGAACCACTACCTAATACAAACCAACCCAAATCACTCCAAAGCAACCCATTCTCATGTCTGAACCACCCAATAACCAAATCTGCATCATTTTTGCACCTGTTTGACTTTTGTTGACCAAGAATCAAAATGAATGTAAACTTGAATGTGAGCTTGTAAAAAGCTATGCTAAGCTCATTTAAGCTTAATAGAACTGAGAAACAAGCATTGTAAAGCTTTTGAGTGTGATTTGGAAATGGAAAATTTCAACAGTATTGCTAAAATGTGAAAATAGTTGGAAACTTGGAATTAATGATTAAAACCTGATTATATTGCAAATATAACTTGAGATTACACTTGGAAACAAAAACTTACAGTTTTAAGATTAAACTAATACATTAATAATAAAAACGACATAAGGAAAATTTTAAACTAATAATCTACTGCCTTTGCTTGCTTCTCATTCCTTCTCTTTATACCCAAAGTCTTTGTCTCTCTCTTATCAGTGAATCCCATCAAAAATCTAGACCATTGGATGACTAGAATGCTTTTTGGCCTTTGGATCAAAAAGTGGCGGGAAAATTGGTTTGATAGTGGGTTCTGAAAACTAGCACTAGGGGGGGTGGCATTTATTGTGGAGGTAAAAGTAGGTGAGTATGATGAGGAGGGGGTGGAAAGGTGAAGTGATGCCTGAGTTGCAGAGCAACTTGAGGTTGAAGATAAGGGTACAGTGGGCGGGCACTCTGTTTGTTTGACTGAGTTGTTGACCAGGGGTTCAAAATGGGAAAGGGGGTCAAATGGATAAAAGGCAGGGGTCAAGGGATAGTGACAAGTCCAAAAGGGTTTAAGGTTTTTAATTATAACAAGGACTAGACTTGTAAATCTGAAATCTCCAAGGACCAAACCTGTAATTTTCAAAACTTGCTTCAAGGGACCATAATTGACAAGCTTTGAAAGTTTAGGGACCTATCTTGCCATTATTGAAAGTTTAGGGACCTAAGTTGTCATTTTTGAAAGTTAAAGGACCTAAATTGTAAATTTGTAAATTTAAATCTCAAGGACCATTTTTGACAACTTAAGAATCCCTAGGGACTTTAAAATGATATTTCTCTTTATTTGGTTTTACCAGGGACTGTTTTTGACAACTTTTGAAACTTGGGGGACTAAAACTGCCAATTATGCAAACTTGATACGTTTTTCACCAGATTTTGATATTTTTGCATTTAAAACACATAAAACACTAATTTGTGATATTTTTATCATTTTGATGCATTTCTGAGTGTTTTCAGATGTTTTTGCAGTTTAATTGGTACAAAAATGATGAGTATTTAGACACTCATCAGTGGACCATAAGCGGGGTCAACCGAACAGGGGAGTCACCCCCAATAGATCTATTTATAACATTCGCGCTTCCCGACAGGAATTGACGGTTCATGAAAAGGGCAATTTGGGATCAAAAGTCTTAGGCTAAGCTGCGCAATATTCTAGGTCAAACATTTTGGTATGGTCCATAAACATCTATGTATGATGAAAACTTTAAACATGTAAAAGCATAGTATGCATGGAATGCACAATTTCGGCAATTTAATCATTTAAGTAGAATGAGCATGTATCTTCCCCCAAAACAGTTATAAAACAAGTAAAAGTAGGGGCTATGAAACTCACCTTGGCAATTAGAAGTCTAAAGGGAATTTAATCAAGGAGTGATAGTGCACGGCTCCGACACGCAACCTAATTAATACGGCAATTTAGTCTTTATGTTTAAGACTCGATAAAGTTTATCTAACTTTATAAATTTTTAATGTTTTTGTTGCTGTTGTTGTTGTTGTTGTGGCATCATTTATTTTAGAACAATTTTACAAAGATTTGGATGGATCTCGGCTTATGAGGGATGACATGGAAGTAAGTCTTGAAGAAGGAATTACGACCTTGGTTAATGGTGACCAAATGAGAACACTTGGAACGGTACATGTAGAAAAGATATCAAGGATGGACAAGACTTCGGTTTGATGATGACCAAAAGATAGTGTACGGAAAATAATATATGATGAGACTTTGTCGGCGTGAATGAAATATGGTGTATATTAAGTATATACGTACGTATAGGTGCTTATGACATTTTTGTATAATTGAATTTATTCAAAGAAGGTAAGCCTTAGCTTAATTTTATGTATAACTTGTATTAATAAAATACAATGTAGTTTTCAAATGCAAACAATTAATATCATGCTTCGAAAAGTTATTTATATATAAGACCCGGTTTATATATATATGTTTGAAAGAATATAAGTTTAAAGGTGTATATCTCGTTGGTAGTATGTGAAAATAATTTATATAGTTATAGAAAATTTAAAAGACGCGGGTGGAACTTTCTATTTACTCAGTTTGACTAATTGTAAAATTTATTAAATTCAATTATCCGAATTAACATTTGTAAATAAATGTTTACAAGTTTATATTTTAGCTATTTGAAGTATAAACGCTTCCCATTAAATTTCTGCGTAATATGGAAATTATGGGTTTGTATTTTTCAATAAATGGGTTTTAGAACTATAATGTGTAATTACAAAATATCGGTTTATAGTTTAAGTGCAAAACGACTAGGTTTTCAGGTTTTGTCTATAGTTTATTTCTTCTGTTATTCGTTTCGTAACATGTGCTCAAATATAAATCTTAAATTGTGAGACGAGTCGTGTACAAATACATGTCGTGTATGATGAATCGTAACGGGATGGAGATGAGTCGAGGCATGGCAAGATGTGAATGACCCGAGACGACCTAAACAACCAAACGGACTATTAGAGGGAAATGGGCTTCGGCCCATCTTAATTTAAGCAATTGGACCCTTAAAAACAAAAGGAAACATGGGCTGAAAACAACAAGACCAAACGCACATGTTGGTGCAGCAAAATCAGCAACTGAGCACCGATATTCCATAAACAAACGCACCTGATCTGAGCTGAAAATCAGCGGACAAACATATTGTTTTCGAGTTGAAAAATTCAGCAGACAACGCACCCTTTTTGGTACTGAAAATCAGCATACAAACGCACCTTTTTGGTGCAGATTTTTAGCAACCAAACGCTCCTTTTTAAGGGCTGAAAATGCAGCCTTTAGAGGCTGTAACGAGCGGTCCAGACGCATCACTTAGGGGCTGAATACAAAGCCTTTAAGGGGCTGAAAAAGTAGCCTTTAAGGGCTGTAATGAGTTGGTCTAAATACGCCTTTTAGGGGCTGAAAACGCAGTCGTTAGAGGCTGAAATGAGCAGGTCTAAACACGCACTTTTTGTGCATAAATAAGTGAACAAAAGGTACCTTTCTTTATACCTCATTTGGTTTGGTAAAAGAAAATATTCACTCAAAGATTTCTCACGACTACACTCGTGGTCTTGTGTCAACAGTCGGTAGGGAACACCTTTCATAGGTGGTGTTGGGCCAAGAAATATAGACGGGCATACACACTATTTGTGATGACTTGATAACTCAAAAACTCGAAAACAAGTCACAACCCACTTGGGTTGTCAACCCTTTTGACACCATTCTGATACCAATGTGATCTTACGTTGAGCCATATAGGCTCGTGGTTAGGTTGTGTTTCAGCCGGAATACACAAGCAGTACACCTCCTAGCTACCCTAATCTGAAGGGACAACGGCACCCTTGTGGGTAATAGCCGAACCAAACAAATAATACAACGATGCGCGCACCACTCCTTGTGGTAATCACACAGATCAAACTTGACTAGAGACCTGATTTAGTTGTCTCATACATGAAATTGTAAAGCAAGATATGGCCAGAAGTAGTAATTAAGCTTGTATAATCCGAATACTTAAATGGGCAAAAATAAGCTTTAACCTAAGCCGAAACTAAATTTGCCAAGAACCAAATAAGCCAGAGGATAAAGTACGGAGACTAACCCGGAATATTTCTGGAAATTAGGAACTTAAACTGGGAACACAATTGAGTCCAAAGATTATGTCGAATTACTTAAGTCACGAGATAAGCTGATAAAAATTATCAACTTATTCATTTTTGCTAGTTTTTCAAAATGTTTCTTGTATTTATTCTTTTGACAGCTACAACATATTACAACAACAACATTTTCCTTAAAGCAAAAATCTCCCATTTGTCCATAACTTATTCGAATAAGGAAGAAACCAAACAATAATTTTATTGATAAGTTTTAATTAACACCAGGAAATATTATCCTTACAATAAAGCGGATGGATCGAAAGGATGAACTACGCCAAAGAGAAAATCCAATTCGAACTCGAATCTTCTTGTAATTGATGAAATTGAGACTTGAATTAGGCTCCCAACACCTCAATTAACAAAACCCCCTTAATAATTTAGAAAACCCCTTTGATATGATGAAACCCTAATCTTTGAAATGGGTTGAAATTGAATGGAGACTCTGGAGATCTTGACTCTTGTATAGATGAAAGTGGGAAAGGAAGCCTCCTAATCTTCTTGACCTCATGCCTAGGGTAATACCCTTTTCTGGCTCTCGTCTTTCTTCCACAGCCACGCCACAAAATTCATGTGATGTCTAGGTGGATAGGTGATTGTTTATGGAAGGTAGACATGTTGAATATGTGGGTTGAATTCCTAAAGAGAGAAGATAACACCATTTTGTGTTTGATTTTCCTGCTGATGTCGACTTGTGAGAGAGAGGAGGGGACAGTAGGTTTGGCTAGGGAAAGGATAGATGGCTTGTGAGAGTGGGTTGGATTTTTGTTTTTATTATTAATACTGTATTGACTGTACCCCGTGTTTTGTCGAATCCTCGAGTAAACGTACCTTCCCGGTACCCGAAAAATATATAAATTATATTTTTGGAAACGATTTCTTAAATGTAATAATAGGACATTATTATTCAATTGAATTTTGATTATAATTGTTTGTCGTTATTAATTTGGTGTCGGTATACGTGCGGTGCCGTGACTTTCTGAATTCACGAGATAACTTCTCGTTTTCTTTCGTAAATTATCATTGAATGATAAAATGTATATATTTCACTTGTCTCATTATTTATTTTTAATCTTGTATGCTACTGCGCTGCAGAATGCGGAATAACTTCTCGAAACAATGGATTAAGCTTATGTATAAATTTCACTTTTATTATACAGATACTTAGTGGACAAGTATCGTGGGTGCGGTATCTTATTTTTAAATAAACGAGATGACCTCTTGTTTTTAAATCTAAATATTGACATCTGTCAAAAAAATAACCGATTTAAATTTTCTGACGTGATAAATATTATTATAATAATCCAAAATTTTACGGGTTGTTATAACTTAGCAACTTATGCAAGCAACTAGATAATTGAACTAAGGGTTTAGTATGATAACAATAATGCACTAAAAGTGAGTGCATACAAGGTAGGCTAAGGCGATTTGGGTGTACATTTGGGGGTGGATTGTAAACAATGCTCTTCATTGATATTCCAAAAAACCGAAACATCACGAGAACCGCAAAAAGGATAGGCTCTGAGGGGTTAACTAGGGGTATCGTGTACTAAAGATGAGTACAACGCAAGGGTGTAGGGGAATTACTCAACCGATGTGGAAGAAGTAACTATATTACGGGTATCAAACAAGGGTTATCCTAATGCCTCTTATCATTTAGTTATTCCTAACTACACAAGTGTAGTCTTACTAGCGATCTTGGAATGCATCACAAATCAAGTTCTAGAATCTATTATACTACCGGTTCACACTATAAGCACCAAAGATGAATGCTTTAATTCCTACAAATCTAAGGGCGATCCTCACATTTTTTGGTGGAATTTAAGTGATAGAGGGTTTTTGTGCTAGTCATATAATTTTCTATCCATGAGACGCTTTATTAAGACTAATGGCCCACTTCTACATGTCACGAAAAATTTTAAATTTGGTGCCAAAATTACCCTAACCGATATTTCTCATAGTTTATTACACAAATGAAATTGGACAAGGAAAATAGTCAAGGATAATCATAGTTTCAAAGTTCCGTTTTATTTTCCCTCCCTACACTTAAACTGAACATTGTCCTCAATGTTCCCCAAAAGTATCAAAGTTATGATTATGGAAGGTAATTAAAAACGAAAAAAATTAATACTCCCCTGATTAGCTCGGTAGGATCCGTGTGAAGTAGTGGTTAAATCTTTCTTCAAAAAGAATGTTATGCGTGAAAAGCTTCTTCCAATCTTTTATATCTTCTTCTTGATAAATAAAACCTGCACACCTGAAGAAAACAAACGAAACCTTCGCGTAAAATCGGCGGTAACAATATATATAAGACTCTACTAAACTAGGATATAATGCTTGTGGAATGGATGTTTACAGATTTTCTGGAAAATTAAGACCTGGAAAATTCCAAAAATTTATAAGTAGCACAGAAAACGAGAAAAAGTAGTAAGTTGTTTCTGCTCCTCCTGGCGCTGTCAGGTTGCGATCATGACGTCGTCAGGTTATCCTAACAGAAACTGGTCTGCGATTTTCTGGAAAAAATTCTGGAACATTTTTATCTTTAAAATATGGAAAAATTTCTGCAAAAACATTCATTATGACTCGATACAAGCATTTGACTCGAACAAACACACATGTATATCTTTTAATTAATTGAAATTCTCATGTTAACGTTTCTTTTGAAAACGTGTGGAATCCTCCCTACACTTATCCCTTATGTAAAATACCTTTATATGTAATTAAGACGAGGTTAAAGACAAAATAAAGCATTTTTACAAATTTAAACATGAGAATAAACTATCAATAAAGGATATACGACACAAACAAACAAACAAATAAGCATGGGTTGCCTCCCACGAAGCGCTTTTATTTATTTATGAGTCTTGTAGCTAGACTCGAAGTCGTGCCCCTACGTTCCTCTAATCTTAGAGGTCCATTCGATTTCTTTCACTCTCCTCTCATCACGAATATATTCAGGGCCTAACTCTAGACAAGCGGTGTAGTGAACCTTATTTTCCCAATCTACTTCAAAGGCCGGAATGTTGTCTACATCAAGATCGTCAATACCCCCAAACTTCTTATTTTTGCAGGGCATTATATACTTAACATATTCGGTCCCGTTGAGAACTTGGCTATTCCTTCCTCTTGATCATAAACCATCTTTGATTCCTCAATAAATGGTCTCCCAAGTATCACATCTCCTAGAAACCCATCAATGATGCCCTTAACATCCTCCAAGATCATGAAATCACACCTATATGTGAAGTTTCCTACGAAGACATGCAGTCCTTTGGCCCTCCCAACATAGTTACTCACTTTCCTAGGGTGAAAGGGGTCCTTCATAGGTCCTAACTTTTTGCTCATGATCCAATTGTAGTAGAGCCTAGACATTATGTTCATGGGTGCCTTATAGTCAATGTAAGTGTGATCCTTATATAAGTATCCAATCATGCACAATATCTTTATATTTTTAGGGTCACCACTTCTAATGCAAGGCTCGAAAGGTGGATGCGGGAAGTTAACTACGTTGTAGTGATAAGCGGTTTCCTTCCCACTAGGGTATGAATCAAAATACTCCCTAAGTTCTTCCTCCTCCTTACATCCTTCCATAACTTCTAATACCTTATAATCTCCTTCTTCTAACTCATCATCAGAATCACTCGAGGTTGATTTACTATCTAAAGTGCCAGTGGATTCCCTAAGGGCCTCCTCAAGTGCATTTTCAATTATCCTATTCAGTTTCCTAAGCTCTCCAATTTCACTAACAATACGAGCTCAGAGTTGGTTGGCAAAATTAGGATCAAATGGTAGGTTGATGAATGGTGGTTGATTATCACCTTCCATGATGAAAAGTGATGGGGTTTTACGAACAAAGGTCACGAAGAAGAGGGATAGACTACGAGGAAGCTAAAAATAAGAAAAAGCTTACTTGACAGGAATCAAGCAAGGAAACCTAAACGAGGTGAACTCCTGACTAGCTATTATATTCCCCGGCAACGGCGCCAAAAACTTGATACGCTTATGCAGCGCGTTCGGGGTCAAAGGAACTTCCTTTTCATCGAGCAAGTTTTATAACACATTAGGCAGTGAACCTAATCGTTGTAGTGTAGTATTAGGGTAAGCCACAGGTATTGATATCGTTCTCTAGGGGAATAGGAATGCTAGTGAGAAATTACTACGCTAAGGTTGGGGTTTGAAGAAGATTTTTTTTTTTTTATCTTTTTTATATTTTTTAGGAAATGGAAATTACGAATCTCGAGGTATTGGATTTGGGGGTTTGGTATTTCTACCGATTACTTCTGCTTATCTAATTATCTAATCTAAGGTGAGTGTAGTCTATGTCTAATTGATGTGTGCTCTTATGATAGTTAAAAATGTATTTGCTTAGATGTTATTACTCCCTAGTTATCTCCTATTGATGGTTGAATTGTCACGTCCTTATTCTTAACGCGTTGTGTTTCTAAGGTCGTAGGGTATGCGTTTATCCCTAACTTTTTGAAGTTACCTAAGGTTAATGACTACGAAGTCTCTAGGATTCATAAACTTAACACTAAGGTGATCTTTGGATGTTTAGCCTACAATTCCACTAGTAACTATAAGCTAATGTTCAACAAAGATTAATCAAGCATTAATAACACAACGGATGACCTATCGCAATACTAGGTCAATCACAATTAAGATAAGAGACAACCAATCAATATTCAGTAACTAGGTTTCATATATCTAATCAAACACACAAGTAAATTAGCCGGACATGGGGAACATGCAAGCATACACACAAACAATTGTAGACATGATTGAATCAATCAAGTAAAACACTTATCTTGTTGTAAAATAGGGTATGGAACCCTAAGATACTGCCCAAGACAGCCTTGGTTCGGTTTAAGTTTTTACTCCACAAAACTACCTCTTCAAACAGAAAAAATTCGGATTCTACATATAGTGTTACAAACTGCGACGGCGTCACTCTTTAATTGTGACGCCGTCGGGTCGCCGTCATTAGGGTTTCGTCTTGGCCACGTTATCATTGTGACAACGTCACCTTATGCCTGTGACGTCGTCGCCTTCAGTCTCTGACGCCGTCTGGATCAAATCTAGGCCGTCTGAGCTGCGACACCCTACTCTTTTAAAACCTGATGCCGTCACTTGTAAATAAGCAATTTGGCTACTGAGTCGTCACAAAACATGTCACGACGGCATCGCAGTTAAACGCTGACGCCGTCCCCTTCAGTTCCAACAGCTTGAGTGTCTCGATTCTTGACTTTGGCCATTTTCTTCGTATATTCGCGCCTTTTCGTCCGAATAAGTGTCATTCCAGCAATTTGCCTTCAAGAGACCTAAAAAGTGAAAAGGAAGGAAATTAAGTAGTAACGGATACAAAAGTGATCAATTAAGGGCTTAAATGACCCCTCAAAAGTGTACCTTTTAAATCCTTATCAACTCCTAACACACAATATTCTATCATTGTGTCGATCCATCAGTTATCTTAACACGTTCAATTGGTCATTGTCTCACGGTTTATTCTTGATTTTGTAAAATCCCGTGAAAGATTTTATTTCTCGGTTTAAATCATAGATTTGTATAACACCGTGCACGTTAACATCATGCCTAACACTTCGGATTCAGTTGTATCTGAGATACTCAAAAATACGGAGCATGAAAATAAGATGGTTAGTCGAGGTATAAAAGACCCCGTGATAATCTCATAAAGAGACATAGACATGAAGGTTCCAAACGAACCTCAAATAGCTAATGAGATCTCAATAATTCTATGATGTCTAAAATCATATGGAATCGAAACAAAAACGACTTCGATAAATTTGTTTACGTACAATATAGCGCTCTATGCATAATGAGGATCATAAATCAATTGTTATTCAAAAGTGTGCTCAATGAAACGATTGAAATGTGAAATGACGCAATCTCGTGAAAATACGAGAAGTATTGGGACATGAATTCCATACACATGAATGTGTAAAATTTATTTGATATATGTCAGTTTTTGTATGGATGCAAAATAAGAGCTCTAAAGTTATGTCCTTTGAGACATGAACCGTGAATAAACAAATTCACTAAAATACGAAGTTGATTATTGAAAGACATATTGTCTCGTGGTGGATGAAAATATCTTATTGATATTTAATGAGATAATCAATATAGAAGTATTTAATTCGCTCTAAATGAGTTATGAGTTTTCATATTCTATTAAGGATCTAGAATGCCTCAAGCATGTCTAGCAACTTCAACTTCTTGAAGAAATTAATAAAGTTCTCAAGAACTTTACTTGATTAAATTGAATGAATCCTTATATGAATAAAAATCATTTGGACGCATATGATATGAATTGTTTTTTGCACATGTCTCTATAGAATGGTTGTTCGTCAAGTACCGTACATAAGTGCAACTGAAGCTTTAATAATTAATATGCGTCAAAAGATTGTATTTTTCTCTTTTAATATTTGTATTAGTAATGTATGTTTACAAACAATGCATTTGATATTGGGTTGGAAGCTACACATATATTTTGTCATCTTTGCAGTACTTATTGTTAACATCAACAATTTGTTAGACTTCATTACGAAGTTGTTGCCAACAAAATTATTTGAGCAACTCGTTCAGAAAATTAGCATTCGATGCTTGAAATATATATACATTAATTTAAAGAGAATATCATGCGCACTGCACTCTTTTTCCCTTTATCAAATTTTTATCCCATTAGGTTTTTCTTTGTAAGGGTTTTTTAATGAGTCAGTTTATAGCGTGTAATAAATGATGAATATGCAATGAGAAGTATTGTAAATATGGGCTTATGGGATATGGATGGTGTCTATTCATTATATCTTATTGGTTTGTACTTTATAAATATAGACGAGTACCCGCGCCTAGCGGCAACGGTGTCTAGTTTTCTGCAAAATTCCGACGACCCATAAGTTTCATTCAACAAACTGTATTTGTAGCGTCAGAGAATCATTTTCGAATAACTATAATTCTGATGCGTGGTTGCATAGCATCAGAAATATACAGTTTTCAAGAAAATTATGTGGAGTCGATTTAAGTGTGGGAGTATATTTCTAATAGGATTGTTTTAACTTTTAAGTTATTAAGATTTTAGTAATAACAAATTCAAGCATTACAAAAAGTAACAGTATTATGTAGTTGACAATATTATATTGTAGTTTAAAGGTATAACCACCGCCTTTTCTTGTTTTGTCAGTAATTTAGGCAGTCATAACTGTTTTTTTACATGTGTAGCATTTATTATTTGGTGTGTGACTTTTAAACTTGTAACCTTACAAATTTAATATCACCATAATAAGATTATCTTGTTTTATCAATTTGCATAGATATTTAAACATTGTTCAAAGCTATTTGTTTTGGGTACAAATAATTATCGCTAAAGATAACAATACTATTTAAATTTTGTGATTCTAATAAACTTACATAACATTATTGATATACCGGACAAAAGTCTATACAATATATATTAACTTTTAAAAGACGATTCATATATGCTAATCGCTTAAATTGTGCAAGACTAACATTTTTCAAAATAACATTATACAAATGACAACGTACATGTGTCAAAACAAAATAAAAAACAAAAAACTACAATTACTTGGTCTATTATTTTTCCAAATTTGTCACGGGTTCCACAATTACTTCATCATTTCTCATATAATTTTGTCAAATTTGAAACCTGGTTCGGTTCAACCGGTTGAACCGTTCCGGTAAAAAAAACAAGTCGATTTAAACCAATTCAACCCGACAGGTTGGGTCGAAAACAAGTAAAATTAAATCGGGTCAACCCGCCGGGTTTGAAGCGTCCCGGGTCAACCCGGTTTTCGATGTGTATTAATAGTTTCCTTTTGAAATATATGTCTTCAACATTCCACTTTTAGTTTCAATTTTTTACTTTTTGGTTTTTCCTTTATACATAGCATATAGCAGGGTACTCGCGCGCTTTGGCGGCAGGTACCCTGTGACGATTAACCGCATAAATAAATCTCGATGATACCTGATTCACCAGTTTGTATTGGTTTCAATGGGTCCTCTCTGGTTCGTTTTGGGATGGCTTTAATTGGTTAGCCGAACCGGTGGCGACACCGGTTCCCGGTTAAACATGTTGGTCCGGTCCGGTTTTTAAAACTATATGTAACATCAACTTGTTAGCTTGTATGAAATTTTGTGTGTTTTATTAATTTGTATAATGTGTTTTATTAACATGAACTTTTCATTTTAGGGTGTTTTAAAAAATATCATTAATTAGTGTGTTTAATTATTTTATATTTTGGATTATGTTGTGGCTTCTTTAAATTGTACGTTATGAAAATTTTATTGTACTTTTTAGCAAGGGGTGTTTTAATTGGTTATTTTTAATTTGGTAAATGTGTTTTTAATTTGTTGTACAATGTGAATAAATTATTGTACTTTTAAGTAATGAGATGGTTTAATAAGAGTATTAACTACACTATGCATTTTTATCTCATTTGATCAATTTCAACAATTCAACTTTAACCGTTTTTCTATTATATGTAGTATAAATATCCTTAATGTATTCTCTTGGATCACCATTCAATTTCTCTCTTTCTCCTTTCTTGTTCTTTTGTTTTTTATTATTGCTTATTAGTTTACAACATTATATAATTTTGCTACATCCATATAAGAATACCACTAAAAACCCTTACTCGTAAACGTGTCAGTGAATGATTGGTTTTTTGTGGAAAGTGGATCCCACAAAAAACCAATCACTCGCTTACACGTTAGCGATGGAGAGTTTTTAGTGGAATTCTTACGTGGATGGAGCTTAGCTCTATTTTCAAACAATAATTTTCTGAAGAAAAAAAAACAGAGAAAAAGAAAATATAAAAAACCTAAACCTAAGCCCAAAAACCATAGAAACAAAAACAGAGAGTAAACACCAAACACAGACATAACATAACAGGCCGCCTTCACCTTGGATGGTTAGATTATCAGCACATCACAAGCAATCACATGTCTAATCATCATCTCATTCACATTTTATCAAAACCCACCGAGTTTCTTATATAAATCCTCTTTACACAACATGGCTGATCAACATCCTCCTCAGGTAAAGATTTTTTTCAAGTTTATAACATGTGATTTGTATTACCTTTAGCTTATTTCAATTGTTTTTTTTGTTTAATTGTGATATATGATGTTTTGGCTTAACTTTGTAAACAAAAGTTGTGATTTTTATGGATTTTATTTAGTAACCTTTTTTATATACTTGTAAATGGTATGTTTAGGACTTCACTGCTTAAGCTGTAAATAATTTTAACAAAAATTAATTTTCATCTTAAAAATTTTGATCACCAAGTATTATGGTTACTGCTCTATTTTGGGATGATAGATGAGTATATGGACTAAACGAACCGATACTATACTTAAATGTGGTGGAATGTATAAAAAATACATTTCAGTTTTAAGTTTTGGAAGAAATGCATTCGACTTTAGATTGCGGATAGTTACTTGCCTACTTGGTGTTTGAAACTTTATAATTTATTAAATAGTCACTAAAGTTTGAGCGAAGATGTGGCTGCTTATTGGATTGTGGTTTTTAGGAGATGAAATTATCGAGTAAATGATAATATTTTGATGTGGTTGCTTAGGTACTGTTATTTGGATCGTTTTCGGAAGATGAAGTAAGATCATGGCTTAGTAAGCCATCTGAAAATGGTGAAAAGATTGTGAAGAAGAAAGATTTGGATCTTGATTCGTTGAAGATATCAAGTGAGATATCTTTTGGTAGTTTTAATGGGGAATCATCTTACAAGAATATTGACTCTTCCAAGGGGATAGTTAACGGTAACGCGGCTAGCACTTTGAAGAATGGTAAAGGTAGCCATACTGAAGCTAACAATAATCTAAAGGCAGAAGCTTTAGTACATCCAAAACAAAACGGAGGGCCACATAGTAATGGTAACACGAAGCTAAAACCGTCTGAAAATGTTGATACTACTTCATTGCACATACCCTCGAAAAATGTCCCATCCTTAGTGAGTGTGATGAAAGAGGAAAAGTTGAATAAGACTACCGATGGACCTATTCCAACGGATTCAGGGACATGCTTGTTACCTCGTGGGTTAATTAACTCTGGGAACATGTGCTTTCTTAATGCAACACTACAAGCTCTCTTGTCATGTTCGTCAGTAGTTCAGCTTTTGCAGGGTTTAAAAGCCCGTAATGTTGACAAGGTATGTGATATTCAAGTGGTGATAGTTCATTAATGTAATTTTGTTTTTTACATAGCTAAAGGGTTGTCTTGCATTATTTTATATAGGTTGGCTATCCGACTTTAGCTACTTTTACGGAATTTATTTCTGAATTCAAGATGCCGGTTGGTGCAAACCCAAAGGACATGAATCCTATGCAAACTGGCAGGCCCTTCAGCCCAGCCATGTTTGAAGTAGTCCTGAAGAATTTTACTCCTGATATTCCTAATAGCATCTCAGGAAGGCCCAGGCACGTGTTAATATCATCTTTATAACATTTTCCTTCTAAAATATACATGTTATCTGAATCGAAATTATGAATATCCAAGTAGGTTATCTGAGTGATTAGTGCGATGTACAATCAGGCAACCCTTTTTCATATAAAAAACGCTGCAACGATGAGTTGAAACTGGTCTTTGTACTGATCTGCTAACAGTGGCAGTCACTATAATCATTAATCACAATACCCACTCAGATCAGTTAGTTGGATTTACCGTCTTGATTCGTGATTTAATGAAAATTATTTCTGTTTTAGGCAAGAAGATGCACAGGAGTTTTTAAGTTTTATAATGCATCAGATGCATGATGAATTATTAAAGCTTGAAGGACAACCGTCAAGTGCAAACGGTCATGGTTCATCACTTGTTTCATCTGTCGAAGAGGATGATTGGGAAACTGTTGGTCCTAAGAACAAATCTGCTGTGACAAGAACACAAAACTTTGTTCCTTCAGGGCTGAGTGCTATTTTTGGAGGACAGTTGAGAAGTGTGGTGAAAGCGAAAGGTAATCCCAGTTTAGTATCAGCAACATTATCATTTTTATGCTATATGAATAGGAAACAGATAGTTTTCCATAAAATGTACTATGTTGAACGCCGGTTTCTGCTCTCTTTGAACCGAACCATAAGATACACACATACATGCATGTAACTATAAGTAGTAGTTTCTCTTAAGGTACATCGTTGTAGCAATTATTAGGATTTGGTTTGATTTGGGTGTGGCTTGATTATCCTACTTGGTTTATTAAGAAAACGTTATGGCCCTAGCTCCACAAGCTTACGTCAAAAACATATTGTAAAGGTTTAGTTTAAGGTCAGAACCCGCTCCCTTATGTTGTGAATGCTTACATCCTTACTAATTTTAACTGAATCCTATTAGTAGGAAGAGATGTTATGAACTAGATAGAAACCAACCACTTACCTTCGTATTGGTAATCCGAGGTTCCTTTTTAGTCCAGAATATGATGTTAGTCTGGTATCATTTATTGAATCATATTTGTCTTACACTTCCAACTTTCATAGAGACATAGCAGCCTAAGTTATTGTGGTTTGATATCCATTGCATTTAAGAAAAAAATGTTTTCTGAAAGGAAAAAACTTCTTTAGTTTCGACTGTAAGAAATTCCAAACTTCAGAAAACTTTATCATAATATGAATTTTGGAACAACTTAATCTGAAAAAAGAAATACTTGGGGTGTTCTAAACTGGGAGGTAGACAGTGTTGTCAAAACATCTCATTATTATTCAACCCTTGGCTGAATATTGTTGCTCTTCACATATTTATAATTCCTTGCAGTATAAATTATTTTCACTATCTGTAAAAGAAAAATGCGTTAGCTGTTTATTTATCAGTATTTTGGACTCCTTTTTTTTAACTCACATGTGTAAAGTGTACGCAATAATGAAACTTGAGTTGTTACAGCTCCTGTAACCATGGTTCATTGTAGATAGATTTGGAAACAGAAAATGATTTTCTTGCACCAAAAAAAGACTAGTGCCAGTGTCACGGAACATTGAAAGAATAACATATTTGTATAATATCATTTGTAAATTATCAACACTGCAATTTGAAAGTTAATTTTTTAATTGAGTTTGCAATATAAATAACGTTAACCATGTAGTAAAATAATCTCAAATAAATCACATAATCATATCAAGGATTTGAAGTTGATGATTACATTAGAAGATTGCCTCATGACTTCTGTGAGATTAGATAAAAATTTCTTATTATTTGAATTTGGTAGAGCTATGCAAGTAATACCATGTTGATAGATTAAGATTTACGATCTCAAGTCCCACATATAGCACCGTAGAGGAGCGTGTGTTGGACATGAAATATAGTGACTGTTAAATCTGTTGTGTGTCCTTACTCAGCATTTTAAATTGGAAATTCATGACTAATCGAATACAATAAAGGCTATCGGAAGTTGTTTGATTACCCTAGTTTGGATAGGTTCTGAACACAAATGTCCTCCCTAAAGTAAAATATACACTTCGTTTGAAATGGATTGACATTTAAAGGAACCTCTTGATTATTAGCAACAAGGAAATACTATTACTAAACCATATGCTTAGACTAGTGAAACAGATATAATATTTATTACCTTTTGAGTTTTGAAGTATAATCTGTAATTACGATAGTATCTTTAATACTATTCAATTATAGAACTCATTTACGCTTACTAAATGTAATGTAGAATATTCTTATTATCAGAGGAAGGCTAGTTTCATTCATTCTATAAACTGTTTGACCAGTTTTTAATTGACAAATAAGTGTTCACTTATTCTACCTTGTGTGTCCCAAGATAGCTGTAACACTTCTTTTTGGTTTATTAGATTTCATGTTGGGGATGGATTTCAAGTCAAAATAGTCATCTAAATTGTTTTTGTCAACAGGGAATAAGGCATCTGCCTTTGTTCAACCGTTTCTTTTGCTACATCTTGATATATCCCATGATACTGTTGCTACCATTGAGGATGCTTTACGTCTCTATTCTATGCCAGAAACACTTGATGAGTATCGAACAGCATCTGGAAAGGTGAGTGTGTCTCTTAAAACCTATCAATTTGATGCCTTTTTGGTAGTTCTTAATTAAATATTGCTAGCCATATATGTTTGTGCTGATTAAAAACGAATACTGACTTTCAGGCCGGAGTGGTGACAGCCAGAAAATCTGTGAACTTACAAACGCTTCCAAAGATAATGATACTGCACTTGAAGAGATTTGGTTATGGAACCAATGGAAGTACAAAATTGCACAAACCTGTACGCTTCCCACTTGAACTGGTACTAAATCGTGATTTGCTTGTTACACCGGCAACCGAGGTAATCTTTCTCTCCACTGACTTTTGCTCGTCTCCTGATCTATACTACATTTCCACACAAAATAAAAATAAAAGAATGAAAATGCAAAAATTAAAGTTGAGTGTATTTAGGTGAATGCGGGTTAGTTGAGTTGTGCCTACCTGACGACCTGCAAATGAATTGTCTTCTTTTTTGACCTTTTAAAATCTGGTTTACTAAATGATATTATTAAAGTGATAACCTAGTTTTTGAGATAAAAGGTTCGGGTCTGATGCATTGTAAATACATTTTTGGTCACGTTCAACCTGTGAGCCATGATTTCATTTATAACGATAACCCGAATTAAACTTGTTTACCCCTAATTGTAAAGTTGAAGCCAGTATTTTATTTTAATATTAAAGATTTATTGTTGCTACTTTCAAGTCCCATAATGAGATAAGCGCAAATCAGAACACCCCCATAGCATATAAGATACCTTTGTTACATTGTCAGCATAATCCTTCTACGGTAATACTTAAGTTGTTTACCATTCGCATTTGCAGGGTCGGAAGTACACTCTTATTTCCTCCGTAACACACCATGGAAGAGAAGCCTCTAAGGGGCATTACACTGCTGATGCTTGTTATCCTCGTGATCAGTGGTTCCGTTTTGATGATGCATCTGTCTCTGCAATTGGCACAAACAAAGTCTTGCATGACCAGGCATATATCCTCTTCTACAGAAGACTATAAACTGGACTATGGGCTTCTTTCTATGGCATAAATGCCACCTCAATGCAGAGCTAACATATTCAATGTTAACCATGGCCCACAGAGGGTTGTCCGGGTGGCAAGAGTCTAAATGCCTTTCATTGTTGCCGGAAAGATGTGTCATCGGCTAGTATCGAAGATGGTCGAGTTTCGACTGATTGCCGAGCTAGTATCAAAGATGGTTTTTGTGGGTGAGGTCTAGTATTTATACTGTGTGTAGAGTATTGCTGTACATTCTTTTCTTCAGTGTCTTGAGGTTTAAATTATCGGAAACTATTTACACACGTTTGTTGGCTTTTTATCGTTATGATTAACGTGAGATGAAAGTTTAATGACTCTGTATCGGCAGCGTTTTACATTGCTTGGTTTGTTTGCTAAGGGAGGTAAGTTTGTTCTTCACTAGCCAGTATTGGGCTGATCTATGCAAGGGGCTAGTGGGCTTCGGCCGGGCTAGACATAAGTTTGTTGGGACTGGGCTAGATGCCAGTTTTGTTAGATGTTATCGTTGACTGGGCTGTTAAGAACAACTAGGCAACTGGTTAATGACTATGGGCTTATTGGTTATTTATTATGAGCATAGCACATTATTTAAGTTTCCCACATTTAATGTAATTTACAGAGAGGGACATGTGAATTTTGGTCTACATAATGATGCAGCATAAATCTTTTAGAAATGCCAACAGTTTTATATCTTTTTGGTCATATCACATATAAGGAAAAATTGCATCAAATCGTAATCATATCTCACGTCAATGCCAAATATATGTGCCATTTCATTCAACGTACGTTCATTTTGTTAGCATATGCTACATAGAACTTTATGAAGTTCACCAATAGATGTATAAACAAACCATTAGAGGCGGATACCTTAGTCCTTGTAAATTGTAAATGGGAGATGGATATTCTGCCAGAACTTACCATCTTTACCAGGAGAACATGCGACGAGTCGATTTCTAGTGGGAACGGGAAGGTGAGGACTGAGGAGGTACTGTTGCCAAAGAAGTTAAGTCGGTGATGAGAGTTTCATCAACTAGATCGAAAGGTTAGAGGTAACTTTTCACTAACTTATTAGTTTGGTAATACAAGAATGACAAATACGTGATCAGAGCTCACATGATCCTCCGACTTGCTGAAGGGTGTATAGTGCAACATGTCTCATAAGTCATAATTCAAAATGAGAGGTGATACTCACACCACATTTTTTGATTCATTCACCACCATTTATGCATTACAGTATTGTACAGTACAATACTGTAATGCATAAATGATGGTGAATGAATCAAAAAATGTGGTGTAAGTATCAATTCCCATTCAAAATGCTTACATGTATTTTAGTTTAGAATGCCAAAGGTCACGTCACTGATATCTCATTTAACACTTTTTGAGATGATGAATTTTCTATTGCAAAAAACAGAATTAAGAGTATAAATTGACATGTTTGTCACGTTTAGGTATGTCTGTACACTCTAGTACATCTGTATTTAAAATTTGGGTATGGTAAACATAAACACACAAGAATACTTTTAGCTTATCTATAGTATCTTAAGATTAAAGTGCTTAATTTAATGTGTAAGAGTTGTTGTGCACAAAATTAAGTACGGTACAACATAGCTAAAGCTACACAAAAACTATATTAATTACATCGAGTTATCAATATGGCGAATTCAATTCATACGCATCAAATGTCTCCTTCAACGCAAGCAACCAAAAGTCCTATAGTTTTACAGTTTTGCAACCTCAAAGATACAAATAGAACCTTCAATGCAGGCATACGGAAGGCCTACAGTTTTGCAACCTCAAATAATCAAATCAAGCTGCAATTGCATCCTTATTAAATGTATGTTACTGTATAAATGAGGCATCAAGCCCATCTCTTTTTCAGAAATTGTAAGTGAGGTGAGTGAGTCCAATAGCAATAAAACTAAAAAAGTCCATTTAGTATATCATCATGGCTGCAGAAATATCAAGCCCAAAGTCTGAGATGTTCCTGGACGAGCTGAAGCTAGATGCCACTGGAACGATTGTAGTTATGATGTGTAGATTATGGGATGTGAATGCGTCTACCAATGGGCGATACCTGGGCTCTGATTTCTTGGTCTCTCATGCTAAGGTATATGCATCTTCCTTTCTAAAAAATCTGTGTAACAACAATACCTAATATGAGCCCGTTTTTAACACGCTTTTGTTGCAGGGTAATGTAATCCATTGTACCGCCAAGGCAACAGTGGCTCACAATTTTTTGAGGTTAAAAGAGGGGGTGTGTACTCGGTTAAAAATTTTGTGGTCATCAATAACAGGGATGAATTTCGCATTAGGAAGGACGATACCTTTATGCTTGAGTTTGATGGAGCAACAACCATAAGGAAAGCCGTTGTCAAGCCAAAGGGGTTTGTCAGGTATCCTTTTCAACTGGTGGATTTTGATCACCTCGGACCTACAAACAAAAGTATCTCATTGGTAATATTCTATTTGTTTACGTATGTTCATTTATTTTTGACCTTAAATAGTGTTGCTAAACTGTCATAAAATTTGTTACCTTTTAGATGTTGCAGGGTATGTGACGAATGTAGGAAGGATGAACTACACGAAAACCGGTAGGAAAAACCTTGATTTCTACCTGGCCAATCATAGGTTAGTTTTACAATTGATGTTATAAAGTTGATGAGTTATTTGCCAATATCTATTAATGAACTTACCGTTGTGCTACATTGATTGAGAAGAATTCAAAATATACAGGCATGTGTCCTGTTGTGCTGACATCAACATTTGCAAAAGATTATAACAGTGAGTGGGCATGGATTATTTGGCTTATTCATGTTAATCCAACTTTCACATGCTAACTTAACTTTTAATGTTACCTTCCAGATAAGTTACATTTATCCAGTAGTTCATCCACCTTGATACTGGATAATGCTGAGATCCCTGCAATCAAAGCATTAAAATCAGATACCTGGTATGAAGATGTATGAATTTAGTGTTTATTATTGAAAAGTTCATAGAATGCAGAAACTTACCAACATTGTTTACCTGTTTCTTAGCAGTGTTGAGTCTTCAAAAGCAGTTTCACGTGCAGATAATTCCGAACCAAGGCCAAGGGCAATCGAGAATATCCTCATTTGGGCCCGCAATCGAAAAAATGATGTAAGTATTGTTTTGCATCCTTCATGTCTCTAGACTCATTTCCTGTATAATATTGAAATACCTTATTCCTGCACAGTCGGCAACTTTCCTCAGTAAGGCCCGGATTGAAAATGTGCGGACTAGGAAGGGATGGAATTTTCCATCATGTGGATATGAAACATGCAAAAAAGGTGCAACTAGAAAGGATGGGCGCTTTTGGTGTGATGCGTGTGACAAGCCAATCGAATACCCAGTAATAAGGTAATGTTATGTTTACCACCTATAGTGTCTGCATTCATATTAAATAAATAAATTGACTCATATTGATACATACCATTTGCAACATGCCCTCTCCAGGTATCGCCTAGAGCTTGATGTTGCCGATGATACTGAACATACCGTGGTGGTGCTTTTTGATGAGCCTGCAACCGAATTGGTAAAGTTCCTAGTAGAATCAATATTGGAAGAGGATGACGAGGTATATTTATAAATTCCATGTCCAATTTTAATCTCCATTACTCACGCCTTACCTTGCAGACTTTGGAAGAGCACGCAAACTTACCACCTGCTATAGCCAACCTCATTGGCACAACACATGTTTTTGAAATCAAGAGTCACACCTACTATGAGTATGCAAGCTTTGAAAGTTTTACCTGCTCGACGGTAGACCCGCCTCAACCTTCGGTTGAAACAACAAGGTTAACCACCGTTGTTGATGGAACCGTCGTTGCATGCTCACCATCCAAACCACATACCAAAGCCCCATCAGTTGTTATACCAGCCAAGCCTAGAGAGGATATGAAAAAAAAGGTTAGCACAACAACTAATATTTGCCTACCAAACAATGCAAAACACCAATCAAGTGAACATGGTAACCATGTTTCCATTGTTTGTAGGCCGGATATTGAAGATTCGGATGCCGAAAGTGATGATTCCTGCCGATGATGTCAACCCTACAGAGGATAAGAAAAAGAAGAGGTAAGCAAATGAAATAATATTTTCCTACCAAACAATGAAAAACAACAATAAAGTCAACCAAACAACCATATTTCCCTTGTTTCTAGGCCGGATATTGAAGATTTGGATGCCGAAATTGAGATGACTCCTGCTGATGATGATCAAGGAGAAGCCAGCGCCCCAATTGTCAAGAAGAAGACAATTTTCAGGAAGAAGACACGACGGTGAGCACATGTTCCGCACACCCTTTGCTCTCCAATTATTTAAGACTTGTCCACACTTTAACATTGTTTCCTTTCTATATTTTTTTGTCAGGTTGGTCGTAGCAAATTCAAGCTGAGTTTTAACACCCTGCACACTAACAAGCCTTTTTTAGAATAAATACTTAGGACATGAATAATATGTTGGATTAAAACTGTTTTGGGGATTGTTTGTTATTGTCGTTTTCATCAGATTACATTTTATTTTTGTTTATGTTTGATGATTTATTCCACATACCCAACTTGGAACTGGTGTTTCACAATGAACCAGTGTGTCTTTTGTATTTATCTTTATTTCAGGTACGTTAAAGATGGATCTACTATGGTTGGAACACTTGCTACATCTCATCAAATGCATGCAAAAAGCATTTTTCTTGGATTTTGTTACTAAGTTTAATGGGTAAATGTTCTGTATTAACGAGTGTCTACATATGGTTTAAAGAATGTTCTATATATAATGTATAAGTATGTCCTATTTTCAAGAATCAATGATTCAAAAGATGATGTATGTATACTATTTCCTAGGGTACTAGATGTCTACTGTAACTAAATTTCTAATGAATGAAATTCATTTATGTATAATTTTAAAATTTTTGGCTTTTAATTAATACTTTCATGATCTTATTGAACCCTTTCAAATATCAACCAATCTGTTTAAACCCTTACCATGTTGTGTACACACCACTACATATGTGTTGGGAATTATACGTTTGAGTTGATAAGAAAAAAAAGAATGAAACAAGAGGGACTTAATACAACAAGAAGGAAACCTACAAAAAGATGGAAGGACTTGCTTGCCAAAGAAGTTTTATTTATTAGTCTGTTGTAGTCTTTTGTAAACCCTAATCCTCTAGTATATAAAGAGGACATAGGTGCAGGTTATATACATGTCTTCCATAATGTAGTCGACTAAAGGTGTGTGTGTGTCCTAGGTATAGTCTTGTAAACGCCTAGGTTATTAGATTAGTTAGTGTTAGTTATCTCCAAGATCAAAGAAGGCTTTGATCCCTATTATAGTTAGTTAGTTAGGTAATGGTGATGAAAACCTTGTTTAATAACAAAGAATTGATTAGTTTATTCCTCTGTGCATGTTATTAGTCTTTGTTATTATTATCCCTAGCTGAGGTCATAAACGATCTTCACAATTGGTATCAGAGCGGGGAGCTCTTGATATAGGGATCTACAAGGTTTTTCGAAGAAAAGATACAAAATTCGAAGCTGTTAAAAATTTTCGTAAGGTTACTACAACACTATT
This sequence comes from Chrysanthemum seticuspe, assembly GCA_019973895.1. Taxonomy (NCBI): domain Eukaryota; kingdom Viridiplantae; phylum Streptophyta; class Magnoliopsida; order Asterales; family Asteraceae; genus Chrysanthemum; species Chrysanthemum seticuspe. Next base: position 185,212,165 of record BPTQ01000001.1, on the reverse strand, counting down.
TTGAAACGATCATAACTTTTTCGTTAACCGTTAGATCGTGACGAAATTTTAGGTGGACATTCTCTATATGATAATCTAACTTTTCACCGGAGGGATTGTCGATTTGAGCTTTTATGTGAAAGATATATGCTGTCGAAGTTGGCTGCCAAGAGAGGTTTCAAAGTATTGCTGTGTGTTTCAAAGTACTGTTAGGGTTTATGCAAAGTACTGCCACGACAGATGCAAAGTACTGCCATGAATGCAAAGTACTACTCTATCCAAGTTGAAAGTACTGCTCGTCATTGTAAAAGTACTGCTCTGCCCGTATAAGTTGAAAGTACTGCTCGTTGTTTCAAAGTGCTGCTAGTTTTGATCGATATCGGATAGAACGAATTGTTTTTGGTTCTAGTATGGTTCTGAATTTGAGGGGAAGTTCAGATGGTTTGAAGGACATCGAATGACACACACAAGATTATTGGTTCACACACACAAGGAGTTTGGTTTTTGGATTTTTGTTCGTAAAGGTTTAAAAAAAAAGCTCGAATTTGGAGATTTATTGAAGAATTGATTACGAAGAAGGTTAAATATCATTTATTTGATGTTGTAGTTGAGTTTCACAGGTTTGTGTTCTTATCATATCTCAAAGTGGGTGTTACACTTTGGAGATAACTTGTTCGTGCTTCAATAATTATGACAACGAATTGACGAATAGTAGATGAAGGTTTTCGTCAAGGGATTGCGGTCTCCCTATACATAGGATGTATATGTTCGATGTCATCTATAGTGCAAGACATAAGATACAAGTTTGGGTTATTTTACTTCTTCATCAAATTCGTTATATTTGGTTTTCTTCACAAGTGATCATTATAAGGAGCTTACAGATTTGAAGAATCATTTGATGTTCAAGCACCACTCAAGGGGAAGCGTTTGATTTTTACTACTGTTGATCATTATTAATACTGCTAGTTGGAGTTTTCTACTGTTTTGGATTCATTTTTAGTAAGCATTTTGGTGTTCTTTATGGAGGGCAATTCGAAACATTGGACGGCTTAGATTGGAAGTATGATATTGGTTCGTGGTGGTCAAGATCATTATTTGCATACGTTCCCTATTTGGATAATAACAAAAAGGGGAAGAGATGTTTGAGTGGCATGGCATGGATTAAGGGGAAGACAAAGGAAGACATACTTGTTTCATTCATGGTGAGATCCCTGATCTCAATTTCTCTACTTCGTCTAGGGAAGTTCGTTCAAGAATGGTTTTGTCATTATCAACTAGGGGAAGATTGTTGGGAATTATACATTTGAGTTGATAAGACAAAAAGAATGAAACAAGAGGGACTTAATACGACAAGAAGGAAACCTACAAAAAGATGGAAGGACTTGCTTGCAAAAGAAGTTTTATTTATTAGTCATTTGTAGTCTTTTGTAAACCCTAATTCTCTAGTATATAAAGAGGACATAGGTGCATGTTATATACATGTCTTCCATAATATAGTCGACTAAAGGTGTGTGTGTGTCCTAGGCGTATAGTCTTGTAAACGCCTAGGTTATTAGATTAGTTAGTGTTAGTTATCTTTAAGATCAAAGAAGGCTTTGATCCCTATTATAGTTAGTTAGTTAGGTAATGGTGATGAAAACCTTGTTTAATAACAAAGAATTGATTAGTTTATTCCGCTGTGCATGTTATTAGGGAAAATGACACAAATAGACCGCGCGCCCTGATGCATATCACTTTATGGACCACTTTTATTTTAAATTTGAAAATAGACCGAGGGCAACCGCTGTTATTGGGCAACTCAACCACAGTGCGACAAGTGTCCCGTATGTGTAAGGTATTGTTTTTTGGGCAACCAAAAGTCTCTGGGCAACCGTATTTTTTAAAAAGGGTTTTTTGGTCATTTTACGTTACATAAAAAGTACACATTTGAATAGTGAAAGTACAGTGAATTTAAATTCAAAATCCAATACTCACTCGTCTTCATCATTCGTCTTCTTCACTCTCGATGTTTTTTTCTTATCGCATAAAAGCATTCCTAGTTAATTTTTTCACAAATGAAACAGTCTGCTGCGTCGGCACCTCTCTTGCTCCTAACGTACAATGTTCATAGCAACCGATTATTTCCGTTCGTTACATTTTTGTACAACAAGAAAACCACCTTCAATTGCTCAATCTTTTTGTTCCAATAATGTGGCAAAGTATGGTACGTTTTAATTCGATTATTGTTATTCGATCCATGTTATAATGAATCGTTGTTGTTATTCGATTATTGCCTATGTTACACACGTTTTAATTCCATTCTACAATCCATTGTTCTTTTTTATTGTTATAGATTCCTTCTATGGTCGCCTTAATTTTGTTTATTGTTATAAAAAATGTCCTGTTAAAAATGTCATGTTTGGTGGGTTAAACATCCAAACCTGAACCTTTTTTCAAAGGTAATCCTGTTAAACTTTGTGGTTATTTATTACTTGTTTATAGGTAAAAAAGTAAACATACACAGAAAAGTGAATTTTCCATTTCCACCTATTTAACTCAAGGCATATGCATAAATACTAAAAAGATCTGCACAAATAGTCACAGCAGATTTCAGGTGCACATATTATAGATTAAACAGATAACAACCATTCCAGTTGTTTTAGTACATTAAGAAACCAGTAGATAAGGTAACCAGATGTTACTTGTAAGCCATTTTTCTTTTCCCTTTGCCTTTGCCTTTGTCAGCCGCTCCTGCGACTGTGGAGGGATTATTTATGCTAAATTTCTTCTCTTTAATATCAGCCCATGTTTGTTTATTTGCAAGTCCTATTACCTGAATCCTTTTACCCGGGAGGTTCTGACTTTCGGCATCACTAACTGAAGCCTTTTTTTCCTCGAAACTCATAAACGTTGCCCTTTTCAACAGACTGTTGCGGTAAGCTACCACATCGGGTCTGTCAGAATAGTCACTTGAGCTGTAGGTAGACAAATAGCTGGATATAGAGCTTGAATCACTTTCAGAGGTTTCAGCATTTGGGAAATATGAAGCCCATGGATTACATGGCTGCATTGTATCTGAACTGCTTGAGGACACTGTTATGCTTGAATCAGAAGAGATTGTTATGATATCTGCAAAATAAACAAAGTCTTTAAAGATGCGTGAAACCAAGATTAGCATTAGAAAAATAAGATTTACAGAAACAAAAAACCCACTACCTTTTTTTTAGTCATTTTTATTAGGGTTTTGCTGATATGTGTGTGTAAAAGCAGTGTTAATGTGCGTCTGTTTATGACTGCCTGTCACTATAAAAGAAAGTCTCTACCTAACCGCATTCAAAAGCATTAACTGCCTAATAAATGCTAGGTTGTTGACTTTATCCCTTAACTTTGAACTTATAACTACAGATTATGCTAAAGCTTAGTTTTGCCCCATCCTATACATCCTAACATATTTACAATAAAACTTTTGTGACCGTCATACAAGCATTTGTAACACTGCTAAGCACTGTTTACTTAAAATCAGCATTGTACATGCATCTGTAACCTTTTATTGCTTGGTCTTCATGACTGGTAGTATCAACTTCCACTTTCAGTTTATCACTTTAATTACATATCCCTTAAAAAATGGTGTCTTATCTCACTATGTGTTGTTTTTTTATGATACGCAGTATTTTAAATATTTCACACGATCGTATTTAAACTGTTGTTTTTCAACACATTATCAGCCAATGTTGCATCCTTATATGTTTCTGGTTGTTTTTTTTTATTTTTATTTTTTTATTTATTTTTATTTTTTTTTCAATACAATCTACTAAAACATAAGCATCAGTTATCAATAACTCTAGTATTTGTCAAACTCCAGCAGTATTCTAGATGATCCTAACAACCATCACCAGTTCTAGAATATTACAACTTAACCCGACCTACAGAATAGTACCAGTTGTTCAAACATACTAGCAGTAGTTCCAATCTTATACTAGCAGTGGTATACCTTGAGCAGTCACTCTATCCTCATAACCATAACCAAAAACCCAACAATCCTCCCGCAAACTTGATATCTTCGTTCAAAAAACATCCAGTAACAATCTTCAATCTTCATCTTCTGAAAGGATTTGGGGAATTCTTTCGAACACTTCATCTTCTTCTCAATGCTTGAATAGCTATTGAACATTGATCTTGAAGTCTGAGTAACAATGCTCTGACTTTCTCACTATCTTCATGAACTCTGATGCTTGTACATAGCATCACAGTGAGAGTTCCAGCTCTGAGTGGATATTCTTTCTCAGCAAGCATGAATGCATCTACTCCATTTTTTGTAGAAACATGATGAACTTCACATGAATCATAATAATACCATTTAGTACCGGGACATGAACATGAGAATTTCCAGAAATCATCACTTGTATCTGGTTCATAGAGCCTTCTAAGATTAACCCACAACTGCATCTCCTTCATATCTTTGAGATCTTCAACATTAAACCTTTCTTGAACTAACCTCCATAGTGTGTCAAGATCATCTCTATCAAAAGCTTTTATGAGATCTTCAAACTGAATGAATGATGAAGTTTCACCACCCAGCCTTGTAATCTTCCATGTTGGAGCAAAATTGCTGGCAATAAATACTTCCCAATCAATGATAGGATGTCTGACTTGCAGTGGTTCAAGGTAGAAATCTTCTTCTTCTATCACAATCATCTCAGTCAGTTTTTCTTCAGTGAACTTCTCAGTTGGAACTTCTTGTTCTTCAGCAAACTTTGTCTTCTTAGATGTCTGAGATTCACTATCTTTGGTCTTTCTCTTCAAATTGGGATACCTTCTTGATTCTTCTTCAGAGTCCACTGGAATAATATCTTTATCTTTTCTTTGAACTCTGTAGTAGATACTTTCAACTTTATCATCAGACATTCCTTTGAATTGATGTCTTTTCCAACCACCAACCTTGCAACAATAATCTTTCATCATTGAAATTACTTGTGCCTTTGTTGGTTGTCTTGATTTCTTCTGGCATTTCTTGACTGAAGCAACAACATCTTGAAGTGCTTGATTGTTCTTCATCTGGATAAAGTCCTTTAACTGTGCAGTTCTTTGATCTTCAGTTAAAGTCTTATCCGCCACTAGGTCAATTGCTTTCTTCTTTATCACTGGATCATTTTTTATCAAGAACAAAATCTCTTCATCTATTGGTACATAGCTGAACTCTAGAGTCTTTTCTCTAAGTCTTGTAGGTTGAACAGTGGAAATTTGATCTCCCATCATATCCAGCATTTTAGCCTCCATAAAGCTTACAATCTCCAGTTCTTCTTGCTTTTTCTTTTCAGCAACTTCATCTTCATGGATCTTTCTTGCAAATTCAGCATCATGAGCAATCTGAATCTGTACCTTCTTTGAAACTTTTCTTCTTGTCTGCTCATGTCCAGCAGTGGGAATATTTGGCTCTGCAGTGGAAATTGGGTCAGTGGTAAAATCTGTTGTTGCATCTTCAAAAATGTCCTGCTCTAGTTGCTCTTGCTCTTCTTGAGTATCAGCTCCCTCTGATCCTTGGAACACTTGTTCTTCATTTTTCAATGTTTCAATCAGTTTCTGAGAAGCTTTGTCATCTTCTTGCTTTTTCTTTTCCCTATTAATTACATCAGCATTTAGTTCCAGATGTACTCTTCGAGCTGCTTCTGCATCATAAGCCTCCTGCTCATCTATACTATTAAACGTCAAAACTGTTTCTGCAATTCCTTTACCCTTTTCAATATCTGGTTGACCAACAACTGACTTCACAGGCTCACCAATCTTCAAACTTCCCAAGGGTTTAGGTGCATAAGGTTTAATTGTAGCAGGAATGGGTGCAATGATAGGTTCAGGGATTGGTAAAGATTGCTTTTGGTTTAGCAGTTGAATGGCAACCTCCTTTTTAGCTTCTTTTGACTTTGGTGGTGATGTAACAGTGGTTGTGATTGTAGTAGCAGTGGTTGTGATAGCAATGGGAATATCTGAAGTAACAGTTGTTATAATTACCTTACAGGTGGTTCCAACAGTGGCATCTTCTTTAGAAGCAGTGGATGCAGCAACATAGGCAGTGGTTGTTGCCTGCACCACTTCTTTCTCTTTTTCTGCACAAGTAGCTTTCAAAGCATCATTTATCGCTGCAGCTTTTCCTTCCATGTCAGTCACCAGATAACCATCCCGATTAGCACAACTATCCAAGTCCAAAACCACATCGAAATTCACATCCTCCCCTGAATCTATGCTTTTACTCCTCCCCTGTTTGGATGCATCCTCTAACCTCTGATCCTTTGAGGAGCTAGCCTTCTTTCCCATCCTTTTGACTCTTCTATATGCAGCAATCCCTGGTCTCCTCATTCTCTCCAAAACATTCAGCCTGTGCTTCAACCTTTTAATAGTTCCAGCTAGAGAGGTTGTCAATTCTTGAAGACCAGACATTTTAGACTCCATGTTGCTACATTTATCCGTCAATTCCTTTAAAAGTTCCATTCTATCCTCACAACTTTGACATGTGTTAACTGGTCCGAGAGGTGTACACTAGGAATTGTCATTATGCACAAAAGTATCATTACCCGTCAATTCATGTTCTGTTGTTCCCTATTCACTATCGCTTAAAAACAATAAAGTACTTAAAAACAATTTAATAGTGAATAATGACTGAGATTAACTTAAGTAAAACTCACTAAGTAATTTTCAACATCATATTCTTATTAGAAATAAATCAAAAGAATACGTTACCCAAGTACTTGCGGAATAGTACTTGGGATTGAAATGACAAAGTTTGGGTGACTCCTCTCTAAGCTCAGGCTAAGTCTGAGCAAAACTCTTAGAACCCACTGAGCTAGCTCAAGGATAAAGTTGTATTTGGAGGAGTGAAAAGTTGGCTTGTGTGTATGTGTGTTTTTACAATTCACAAGCTTAAACTTTTCACTCATTCTCTTATGCTATTTATACAAGTATGATTTTAACTTTAACCTAGAATACAAATACATTGATCACAGTAATCACGAATATAGATATATTCGATTACTGTTTACTTTGCTATTAGTAGTCAGGCGGCGAAGCTTCTTTCCTTAACAGAGAAACCTTTAGTATCGCCGCTTACTATAAATGGGAAGATATGGCTTTAGTAGATAGGGACTTAGTTTTATCTGGATAAAGCACTTGGGGACTTAGTTTTATCTGGGTAAACTTTTCCCGCCTAGTCCCGCTCATTCTTCAGTCTTCAAAGCCTTCCGTCTCTTCCTTCAGTTTGTCTTCAGTGCTAAGAGTTGGAGAGGAGTCTTAGGGATTCAGTGAGTTATTGTCATCACTCACTGAATCCACCATCTTCTTCTTGACTTAGTCTTCACCCATTAAGTTCCGCCTTGCTGAGTGGAGAGGCTTCTTCTTCGCCTCGTACTGAGTATCCTGAAGATGGCTCACTGAGAGTCTGTGCACTCAGTGACCTGATAGTGTTTAACGGATTGAACACTTAGGTTATTTTCTATTCAAATCCTAGATTAAGGGGTTTGGGTATTTACTGAACCCAACAGTCTCCCCCTATTTGGATATACAAATAGCCTAAGTGTTTGATCAGTGTAAGTGAGCAAATGGCTTCTCCTTACACTGAATGTACTAATGAATACAATAAGGAACTTTGAGTAATTTAACAAAACATACATCTTTTATTGATCAGATTACATAGCTCCTATCACTAGTACAAGAAGGATAATATGATGTCAGTCTAGATGGATACCCAGTGCTTCGAGCTTCACTTTCTTGGTGATGAGTGTTTCCCTGCCAGGATGGTCTCTTATCTTTGCATTCAGGTCTTGACAGAACCTGATGTTTGCTGGGGATTGGATCTGAGAGGCCACTGGAATATAGCTGATCATTGCAGCCACACCAGCCTGATCAATATCACTCCATCTTTGAAATGCTGGGTTTTCATAGACATCAATGTGAAATAGCCCTCTTTCAGGCTCTTCAATTACCAAACAGTTCACAAATTTTACACCCTCAGGCAGCTCTCTGTTGCATTCTAAGCCAGGCACTTTGATCTCAGGTTGGAACTCAACTCTTTTCCTTTTGCCAGTGGATGCTTGTGGTTGAGATCCTTGTGGTGCAGTCAAGGCAAGCTGAATTCCCAGTTGGGCTGGTGCATATCTCAGCCTTTCATATCTTTTGCTGAGCATCTTCATCAGGTCCTTGACCACCTTATTTTGCTTCTTTTCAATGATTGGACCAAGCTCATCGAGTTCAGTGATCCCAAAATCAACAAAAGTTAAGGGATCATGAATCTCGAAATGTCTCTTATCACCCCCTGTAGACATTCATTGCTAGTGGTTTGGAGTTAGGGATGATTTTGACATCAGTGATTTTCTCAGGCTTCCTTCGGCTTGTCATTGTCCAGTTGTAATGATCAATTCGTTCTTGCCTGACAGCTTCAGCTTTCTTTTTCTTTGCATCAAACTAATTTTTCATTGCAGCCATCTGAGCAGCCTGAGCTTCCTTGAACTTTTTTCCTGCCTGACCCTTTTGAAGTTTGCTTGGATCTAATCCCATGTTCTCAGCTTCTTCGGCGACAACCTTTTCCAGTGCTTTTCTGTTCCTTTTCTCTTCCTCAGCTAGTTTCAATCTTTTTTCTTCTTTAGCAAGGTGTTTACTCAGCTGTTGTGGTGTGAGCAGGTATTCAGTGTCGCCGATTTTATAAGGAATCTTCTCAGGCTCAGTAGTTGTCATTTTGCCTTTGCCTTTGTCCTGGCCTGAGGAAGATGATGCAACTAAGGGTGGTGTTGTTGTTGTGACCGTTAGTGTTGTTGTTGTTGATGTTTATGGTGGTAGTGAGGATATGGGTATTGCTGAGACTGGTGCAGATGATGTGGGGGCTACTGATACTGGAGGTGTTTGCTCCCCCTCAGTGTGAAGAGGAGTCTCTTTAGCAGTATTCTCCCCCTCAACTATTGCCGGAACTTCAGTGAGGGTAAGAGTTGGAGTTGGTGCTGAGGGGGACAGAGCTGCCTGACCCTTGAAGGCCTGATATATTTCAGTGATCATAGCCTTAATCTCTGAAGTATCTGCTTGAAGACCAGTGACCTTTGTATCCAAGTTAGCCTGAGAAAGCTCCAAAGCAGTCATCCGGGGACCAAGATTCCAGGCCATGGAAGACGAGGCCTGAGCCATAGCAGCTACCTGGGTGTTTAATGAGTCCACTGAGGTCTGAAGACACTGAACCGAAGATTGGAGACCCTGAACATTGGCAGATTGGAGCATTTCAATCAGTTCAGTGAGTCGAGATGAGTTCTTCACATACACCTCAGTGGCTTCCAGTACTTTGGCATTTGTTGCTGGGTCTTCTTTAACAGCATCCCTGATTTCATCAATTGTAACTCCACATGACTGAAGATGCTTGAGAAACTTAACCAGGTTTTCATCCAGTCTGATAAGGTGTTGGTACATGAGATCTCTGTGCTCATGAACATTTTCATTGAAGGTGAGCACATCAGATCGAAGATCAGCGTAGCTGGCTGCCGCTTCAGTGTGTTGATCCCAAAATTGTTCAGTAACCCCAGTGTACAGTCTCCTTGAGGCTTTAGTGATCCACTGAACCAGCTGTCTTTCAGTGACTGGAAGAATGTTGTCAAAACGGTTAAATTCCCCAGAGCTGGATGATGAGGAGTCTGAGTCATTATCTTCTGGATGAAATGGTGACTCAGTATGCTCCTTTGGATCAGGCTGAGGCTCTTGTTCAGATTGAACCTCAGCGTCCATTTCTTCTCCAGCTGATAAAATTTCATCTTCAGTTTCAGCAAGTTCATCCTCCGACAATAGAATACCAGTGACATCAGCAATAGTGAGCAAGGGGTTGGTGATGGGTTCCATATCAGCGGGTGGTATATATCCCTCTGAGTCTTTGTCCCCCGTTGACCCCTCAGACACTGGTGGGAGTTTCCCAGTGCCTTCTTCGGAGTCAGGATTGGTTTTGGGTTCCGTATCGGCGGGTTGTTTCTTTCCCTCCGAGTCTTTCCCCCTGAGACACTGGTGGGTGTTTCCTAGTGCCTTTGGCGGAGTCAATGATTGTTGTATCCCTATCAGTGGGTTGTTTGTTTCCCCCTGAGTCTTTGGGATCGATCAGTGTGCCCTCAGACAAAGACTTGGATTTGTTAATGTCATCATCAGGCGTAGTGGAAGGCGCTCCCCTACCAGCGGGTTGTTTGTTTCCCTCTGGATCTTGGGGAGTAGTAGGTGTGACCAAGGGCACTGACTGTGATGTATCAGTGTCCTTCGTTGTCACGGGGGTGGTTGTTGCCTGGTCAGTGGGTGTCTGTTTAGTCTCGGGCTTTTTGTGCCTCTTAGGCTGTGCTCCTGAAGCCTCAGGGCCCTGAGACTTTGGTTTAGTCTTAGTCCCAGTCTGAGACTTCCCCTTTTTCTTTTTAGGAGCAGGGTTTGGAGACACTGATCCACTTTGATTGTTTAAAGCAATCATGTGGGCCGTCAATTCAATGGGAGTGACAAGGGATGGGTCTTTTTGAAAATTTGATGGGCTCAGGATGCCAGGTAAATTTCCAAATTTTTCATCCTGAGTATAATTTGAACCCAGTAACGATTGCAAAGCACAAGAGACAAACCTAGGATACGAAACGTACTTCGTCCTAGTTTTGCTCTGTAGCTTCGTTACGAGATCACTGTAAACGATCTCCCCTATTTCGACAGTGACCCCATTCATCAAGCAGTATGCCATCATCAACTGAATAGAGTTAACTTGTTAAGTGGATGAGTGGTTCCCGCCGAGGACCTGAATCACAAAAGTGAAGAGGATCCTCCAAGCCACGGGGAATGAGCTTTTAGTGACTGGGGTCTTGTCCAAAAAAGTTGGATCTAAAACGATTTGTTTTAACCCATCATTCCATGTGGAGGGTTCAGGATGGGCGACATAAGTACCTTTGTTATAATCTAACCCTGTTGAAGTGCAAAACGTTTTGTAATCCAGAGTGTATTGTTGCCCCCCATTAAGACTGAACCTGATGAGATACTCCCTGAGTGGTCTAAGGTTATTCTCATCAGTAGAAGGTGTCGGGTCAAAGGCTTTAGCTGTAGCCCAAAACTCCCTGAGGTAGTTTGGGTACAGTACTGAGGGACATTTTACAAAGGCCGTTTTGAGTGGGCAGTTGAATAAAAATTTTATAATGTCTTTATAGGTTGGGACATTTTCAGGGTATTCAAAATTTCCTATGACATTATTTGTTTTAAATTCAACGTTAGTAAGATCCCCTACCCACTGAGAAGCAAACTGGAGAGATTGTGTTCTAGCCATTTCTATTAAAGAAGATTTTAGGGTTAAAATTTTTTTTTGACTAGAACAATCAAAGTATTTGGATCTCTCAAGTTTGTGATGAAAAACTTTTGCAAATGTTTACAAGGAGGGTTTTCCAAAAGATGTTTTAAAGATTTTGAGAACACACAAATTTTTCTGGATTTGAGAAGGGATTTTGACAGAGTTTAGTTGCAGAAAATAATTTGTGTATGTTTTGTGGTTTTTGAAGAGGGTATTTATAGAGTAGTGAGAGGGGTGGTTTTTGTATAAACGTGGATATGTAAAGACCATTTTTGAAATCGTTTGATATTCCACATTTAATGCCACCCACCACTTCACGTAGTAAAATCCCGTCTTTCAAGGAAAACAGTTGCAATGCACAGTAAAAGTGCACTTTAGCAGTAATAAAATATCCATAGGATATTTTATGTGAGAGAAGGCATTTAATACCAAGTGGGGTGAGGTAAATGATGATACTCCTGACAGTAAGACATGTATTCCTATATTAAATTGGTGGGATTACCAACCTAGGACATTTAAGTAACTAATACTTGGAGCATTTAGTTACTCATTCAATGCTTTCTGTCAGGGACCCTGAGTGAGTCTTACTCATTCAGTGAGAGGTTTGTTTTAGATGTTCAGGGAGAACGAACCATTTCAGAGAACTTACTGAGATTGGTTTTCAGATACCTGACTTTCAATGTCAAGCATTCCCAACTCAGCTTTCAGTCTCCTGAAGGTAGGTTCATCCAATGGTTTTGTGAAGATATCAGCCAGTTGATATTCAATAGGGATGAAATGAAGTTCAATGTCTCCCTTCATTATGTGATCCCTGATGAAGTGATATCTGATATCAATGTGTTTGGTTCTTTGGTGGAGGACAGGGTTGTTGGAGACTGCAATAGCACTGGTGTTATCACAGAAAATGGGCACCATTTTGTAATGGATGTCATAGTCACTGAGTTGACTTTTCATCCATAATACATTGGCACAACATCCTGCTGCAGCTACATATTCAGCTTCAGCTGAGGACATAGCTACTGATTGCTGCTTTTTAGCACTCCAACAAACCAGTTTTCCTCCAAGAAATTGACAGGACCCTGAGGTGCTTTTTCTGTCCATGTTGCAGCCAGCATAATCAGAATCAGAGTAACCCTTGAGATCAAACCCTGAGCATTTTGGATAATAGAGTCCAAGGTTTGGGGTTCCCTTCAGGTACCTGAGTATTCTTTTGGCTGCAGTGAGATGGGATTCTTTAGGATTGGACTGATATCTTGCTATTAGACAGACTGAGAATTGGATGTCTGGTCTAGAAGCAGTTAGATACATCATTGAGCCTACAATCCCTCTGAAATGAGTTTGATTGACTGATTTGCCAGTGAGATCAGGTCCAAGGTTGTTGGGAGGGACCATTGGAGTCTTCACTGAGGCACAGTCAGATATCTCATATTTCTTCAAGAGATTTCTGGTGTATTTCTCTTGACTGATGGATATTCCTTTATCAGTTTGCCTGATTTGTAGTCTAAGAAAGTATGTGAGTTCCCCCATCATGCTCATTTCAAACTTCTTTGTCATCAGTTTTTCAAACTGTTTGCAAAGTTTGTAGTTTGTTGAGCCAAAGATGATGTCATCAACATACACTTGGACTAGAATCAGGAGCAAATGTTTCATCATAGTCAATGCCTTCTTGTTGATTGTAACCTTTGGCAACAAGTCTGGCTTTGTTTTTAATGACAGTGCCGTTTTCATGAGTTTTGTTCCTGAAAACCCACTTCATTCCTATGACTACTACATCCTGAGGACATTTGATCAAGGTCATGACCTTGTTTTGATCAAACTGTTGCAGTTCTTCTTGCATAGCCTGAACCCAGCTTGGGTATTTTAGAGCCTCAGTGACACTTTTGGGTTCTATCTCTGATAGGTAATCAGCATATAGACATTCATTGGCTGAAGCTGCAGTTAAGTTAGCAGCCATGCTTCTAGTGAGCATGCCCTCAGTGGGTTCACCAATGATGTTTACAAGCTCAATGTCCTGAGATCTTGTCCACTTACTTTGTGGTCTGGGATCTGAGCTTGAAGATGTCACTGGGAGTTCAGGTGCAAGAGCCACAGGATCATTTAGATCATCTGTTGAGGTGACTTTTTCTGGTAGAGGTTCTTGAGTTATAGGATCCTGATCATTTGGATCAGTGTTACCTATCCCAGTAGGGACTGACTGATTATCAATGAATTCACTGATAGTTGATTGTGACAGGTTGTGAGGCAAGACATAATATGAGATGTCAGCATCAGCTTGGTATGAGGAATTGGTTTCAGTGTTGTACTCATCAGGAGGATATCTTGATGAGTTATCAATTCCTATTTCTTCCACTGAAGTGTTGGTGAACCTGATGCTTTCTATACTTTCATCAAAGGTGACATGATAGGTTTCCTCAACTTGTTGTCTCCTTGTATTAAATACCCTGAAGGCTTTGGAGATCAGTGAGTAACCTAGAAAGTATCCATCATCAGCTTTAGCATCGAACTTTCCTAGATGATCCTTGTGGTTATGAATAAACAAAGGACATCCAAACACGTGGAAGTAGCTGACGTCTGGAAGTCTACCTTTGAATATCTCATATGGGGTTTTATTATGTCTTTTGACAATGATTGACCTGTTTTGAGTGTAACAGGCTGTTTTAACTGCTTCAGTCCAGAAATGCTTTGAAAGAGCTGAGCCATTTAACATGGTTCTTGCAGCCTCAATGAGAGTTCTGTTTTTCCTTTCAGCTACCCCATTTTGTTCAGGGGTATAAGGAGATGAGAAATTTTGGGAGATTCCCTTCTCATCACAGTAACTCTCAAGCTCAGCATTTCTAAATTCAGTACCATTGTCAGTTCTAATTTGTTTCACTGTAATGTCATTCTGGTTTTCAATGTTCCTGATAAATGACATTATAGTATCAACTGCCTGACTCTTTTTGGAAAGAAAGTATACCCAAGTGTATCTTGAATACTCATCAACAATGACAAGTGTATACTTCTCATGCTGGATTGATCTAGGACTGACTTGTCCAAAGAGATCCATATGCAAGAGGTGAAGGCAGCTTTTGATAGAGAAGTTTTGCTTGGTTTTGAAAGATGCTCTTTTATGTTTGCCTTTTTCACAGGCTGAGCATGGTTTATCTTTAGCAAAAACCAGTGATGGTAAGCCAAGGACCTTGTTTTGTTTTGCCAATTTATTGATGTTTTTGAAGTTTAAGTGTGAGAGTCTCTTGTGCCACAGCCAATTGATAGTTTCAGTGGCTTTGGCAAAGAGACATGTTCCATCTTTAGAGAGAGTTGACATGTCTAAGACATAAACATCGTCTCTCCTAGGAGCAATCAACACAAATTCCTTGTTGGCATTGAAAATGGTACCTTGTTTGTCATTGAATTGTACAATGTACTTAGCATCACATAGCTGACTGACACTGATGAGATTGTATTTGAGACCATTGACATAAGCAATCCTAGAGAAAACTATTCCATTGCAGTTTACTGAACCATAACCTTTTGTGGGACATGATGAGTTATCACCAAATACTACCTTGGGCCCTGGTTCCTTTACATACTTGTGCAGATATTCCTTCACACCAGTCATGCTTCTTGAGCATCCACTGTCTAGATGCCAGATAGGCTCCCTGGCATGTCTCTGCACAAGTAGTAAACTGAATTAGTTTCTCTTCGTGACCCACTTACTAGTGGGCTTGGGTATCATGGTCTCTTTGAATTGAGCAATCGATTCATGGTCAGTGGTGGAGTGCAATGAGCTACCACAGGTTTTGCATTTAGAGACTGAGGATGACTCTGTGGATTTTGGTTGTTTTGAACTTCTCCTTGCATGGATGACATTGTCATGATGAGATGTCTTATGAGCTGTGTTACCGCAAATATCACAACATATGTTCATAAGACAATCATCAGGGCGATGATCATTAAAGCCACAGTGTGGGCAAGGAGAAAAAGGCTTTGCTCTCAATTTTTGAGCTTTGGATGAAGAAGCATACTAATGACCAACTTTGGTGTAGTTTTCTTGACTGAGAGAGCTCACATATTGCAAGTGGTCAGCAATCCTGTGATCATCCTTTTTACACATCATGCAAAAGAGGATTCTATAACAGTTGTCAGTGGTATGACTGGTATAGTGGCACATATCACACTTCTGCTTGTTTTTGGTGGTGGCTTTTGACTTTGAGGAACTAGAGGAAGCTGACTTTGTCTCCTTGATTGGTTCAGGGGCCTTTTCAATAGATTCCATTTTGTCAGTTAGCTTCCTCACAAGTTTAGTCAGTTGCTGAATCTGATCAGCTTCAGTGGGGACTGAGGATGTAGAATTTTCAGTGGGGGTGGATTCTTGTTGAGTTGGTTTTGATGGTCTTTTCAAAATGGTTCTACCAAGTCCATACCTTTCTTTAGGAGAGTGTGGATTGTAATGCAATGGAGTAAGCTCAGAGCTAGGATCAGCACCCTGAAGAGGTTCCAAAGGTGGAAGTGGTGCTTGAGATTCATCTCCAGACTCAGAGATGTGTTCAGTGCTACTGGGCACATCTGGGAGTCCAAGCATGCTCTTTAGAGCTTGACTTTCAGGCTCTAGAATTCTTGCAGAGTCAAAGTTAGGAAGCTTACTATCAGGATTAAGTCTTTCAATCCAATCACTGGGCTTGGGAACAGACAACATGTTGGTAATCATGCCACCAGACACAAATGGTTTAGGACTTTGGTCTTTGTTGTGAGAGTCAGAAAGATGATGTTCACCTATGACTCTTTTTTTGCTACTGGGAGCACCCACAGCATCAAAGACTCTTGGATTCTTGTTGATCCAACTATGAATGATTTCTTTTTCTTTCTTAAGTTCGTCTTGAAGAGCCTGATTTCTTTTAACTAATTCAGTGTTTTGAATTTGTAAGGTGATAGCCTCAAGCTTGTTTTGTTTTAACACAAGTAACTCATCTCTACACTTATTCAATTCAAAACTTAGCTTGTTGTACTTAGAAAAAAGATTTAGTCTCTGCTCCTCTACAAACTTAAGATCAACATTGATATAGTTCATATAGGACTACCAATCAGAATCATCATCCATAGAAAGTATAATATTTACCTTATTCATTGTGATGTTGACCCATTCTCCATTTCTGGCATGATTCTTTCCAACAGCTAGCTTGTCTTCCTCTGAGAGGGTCATCTGTGCGCTGAAATGAACCATTTCATCATCTGATGAGACTGGCTCTTCATCCCAGTCGAAGGTTTCAGCAACAAGACCTTTGTTTTTACCCTGCACAGATTGAACACTTTTTGGTTCTGACGGACTGGCCTCAAGTAATGCAAGCTTAGCTTTGATCTTCCTATACTTGGCTTCAAAATCTATTGTTTTGTTCTGGTCAGATTTATTCTGAAAGTTTTGATGAGACTGATAGATTTTAGGTTGAAATTTGCTAAAGCTTGAGGACTGATTTGACCCTGATGGTCTGTAAGAGGGTTCAGAAATTGTTTTTGAAAAACAGTCCTTTGCAAAATGGCCTCTTTTGTGACACTTAAAGCATTTAGTGTCCTCATTTGCTTTATCAGTTGAAAAACCTTTTTTTTCTTTTAATAAACCTTCGAGAGTTTGCAAGGAGTTCCCTTTCCTGAAATTCAACGTTCAGGTCATTTAGGTACTCTTCACTTGATCTCTCATCAGGCTCATCATCTGAATTTTCTTGAAAATCTTGAACCACATTGTTAGAAAGAAGGCAGTTGATATAGGTGAGGTGATGGTCAGGGACTTCTTGACTTCCTGAGACTTCTTTAAGTCAGGGTATCGTCTGTTGATGAGGTTTTCCTCATAGACAAATTTCCCATAAATTTCAGGAAGTTCAAGAGTTTGGATGTGATTTGCATTTCTAAGTCCCTGAGAGAAGTTCAACCATTTCTCAGGGAGACAATTAACAAAACCAACATTTATCTCATGTTTGGATAACTTAACACCATCATTAGCCAGTTCATTTAAAAGAGTTTTGTAACGGGTGTAAGTTTGAGAGAGTGTTTCAGAATCCCTAGCCCTGAAGGTATTATACTCAAGTTTCAGGTCCATTATCTTGTTTTCCTTGGTATCAGATGGACCTTCATGGCTATGGACCAGGTCATCCCAGGTTTGTTTTGCCGTGTTACAGCTTATAACTGACTCCATTATATCATCAGGAAGACATGATATGATGATACTTTTGAGTCTTTGGTCCTGGTTGACCACTCTCCTTTCATCCTGAGTCCACTGAGCTTCAGGTTTGGGCAAACCTTCAGCAGTCTTTGGAACAATGGACCCTCATTAATACACTTGATATAATAAGGTTCCATCCCAATCAAATAGCAAAGCATACGCTTTTTCCATTTGTTGAATTTGCCAACTTCAAGTCTAGGGGCAACAGCTGAATAAGCTCCACCCTTTTTATCGACTAGTTGGGGTACATCAATTTCAGCCATAGGAATCCTGATTTAAAAACGTTTTAGAGCGGCTTAAAAGGTTTTATAATCAGCTTTGCTCTGATACCACTTGTTGTTCCCTATTCACTATCGTTTAAAAGCAATAAAGTACTTAAGAACAATTTAATAGTGAATAATGACTGAGATTAACTTAAGTAAAACACACTAAGTAATTTTCAACATCATATTCTTATTAGAAATAAATCAAAAGAATACGTTACCCAAGTACTTGCAGAATAGTACTTGGGATTGAAATGACAAAGTTTGGGTGACTCCTCTCTAAGCTCAGGCTAAGTCTGAGCACAACTCTTAGAACCCACTGAGCTAGCTCAAGGATAAAGTTGTATTTGGAGGAGTGAAAAGTTGGCTTGTGTGTATGTGTGTTTTTACAATTCACAAGCTTAAACTTTTCACTCATTCTCTTATGCTATTTATACAAGTATGATTTTTACTTTAACCTAGAAGACAAATACATTGATCACAGTAATCACGAATATAGATATATTCGATTACTGTTTACTTTGCTATTAGTAGTCAGGCGGCGAAGCTTCTTTCCTTAACAGAGAATCCTTTAGTATCGCCGCTTACTATAAATGGGAAGATATGGCTTTAGTAGATAGGGACTTAGTTTTATCTAGATAAAGCACTTGGGGACTTAGTTTTATCTGGGTAAACTTTTCCCGCCTAGTCCCGCTCATTCTTCAGTCTTCAAAGCCTTCAGTCTCTTCCTTCAGTTTGTCTTCAGTGCTAACAGTTGGAGAGGAGTCTTAGGGATTCAGTGAGTTATTGTCATCACTCACTGAATCCACCATCTTCTTCTTGACTTAGTCTTCACCCATTAAGTTCCGCCTTGCTGAGTGGAGAGGCTTCTTCTTCGCCTCGTACTGAGTATCCTGAAGATGGCTCACTGAGAGTCTGTGCACTCAGTGACCTGATAGTGTTTAACGGATTGAACACTTAGGTTATTTTCTATTCAAATCCTAGATTAAGGGGTTTGGGTATTTACTGAACCCAACATGTTCAGTTTCACGTCTTTCCTCATCACTCCGATCTGTGTGACCTGGTCCGAGAGGTGAATCATAGGATGTGAGTACCATGGCATCCGGCGAGCCTCCGTATCCATGGACCCCAAGTTAGCCAGTTACCTGGGGATTCCTCCACCTGTGTTGAGCTCTAGCGAACTCTCCACATTAGGAGTTGCCAGTGGTTGGGTCTTACTTAGGTTTTCACTTACCTGGTCAGCGCCTATGCCTGAAACAATATTTACACCCTCATGTCCTTCACCCCTTCCACTCATGTCACCTCCTACACCTGTTACACCCTCATGTCCTTCACCACTACCACCAGCCTCAGGTAGCTGAGTGCCCTTCTTCCTCCTTCTAGTAACTAAAATATGTTGGGGTTCAGATGTTGAAGGTAAGGGTTTGGAATTGGTTTTGGAAGTGGTAGCAGGGGGTTCATCAGTGGTACATTGGGTTGTGGATTTTCCTCCTCTATATGTTGTGGCCGATTTAGCATGTGAGGAAACAAAGGTGTTATGGTTCCTGTAAAATTTGGACTCTTTTTCCTCATATGGGCAAACACCCTAGGAACCATATGTAAAACGTCATATTTTTTCTTATGGGGAATGGGTTCTGTTATTTGACTTTCTGCTATCAATTGAACAAACCTAGGATAGAGGTAGTATTTGCCCTTTTCTTTAATGTTCTTTTGAAAACCCTCAAAAATCATTCTAGACCAGTTAAAAACCCTTTTTTGAGATAAATAGATGACAGCAGTTGCAATCTTTGAGGGAAACTCATCAAATCTAGTTGTTTTATTGCTTACACACTTGAGCAAGGTATGGATTAAAAACTTCCATTGCGGAGAAAACATACCTTTGTGAAACTTTATACGATCCCCTTTTCTCTCATAACCCATTCTTTCTAAACCTTCAAATATTTCAGCATCAGATAGATTAACAACTCCTTCAGCATCCTGAAGCTTCAAAACACCTCTAATCACCTCCTCTATGATCAGAATCTCTGTTTCATCAACAACCGCCCTAATAACCTCTTTTCCACCTCTTTCTTGAATTTCAGTAGTCCTCCAAAACTGCCGTATATAAGCTTTAACAATGACGGGTTCTGCAGTTAATGCATAGTGTATGGGACTATGTTTGATGAAATCAATCATCTCATGAAAACCTTCAGAATGGTAGTTCTTGACTAGGTATGCGACTAAGTTGTGGGTTGTGGAATATTCAGTTGCCATTGTACGTTGAAAGTGAATGTGATGTGGGATTTGTGAAAATTATAGTTGGGAGCGGTTAGGGTTTCTGTTCAGCGCCAATTGGGAGTGTTTAAAAGATCAATTAATTGATCTGCAGTGAATTGGGGAATAAGTACGGTACAAGCAAAATGCTTCACAAAAGCCCCTGTTGTTTCCATATTCAGCACAACTGCACTAGCAGTGTATTTACCATTACTGGCAGTGGATAGCGCAAACCAGCAGTGGCAACATCACTGACACTCCCATCATTTGACCAAGGCTACGGCTGCAAAGTCGTTGTTAACTGAATGTGATGATGCATAGATTTGAAGGATTACAAACTTACACTAAAGCAATGTTCTGTGTAGATGTTGATGAACATGCAATGTTGTTTTCAGAGTCATAGACATTCAAGTTGTTCTAGAGATTATCCAAGGTCATCTTTTCAAACTCATCTTCGTTCTAGTAACTTGTTAGACACATGTTTAATTCCACCTTTTATGGGAATACGTAAACTTTATAATTAATGGACATAAACAGTTCAAGTACATGAAACTGGGCAGCACCATCATTTCAGTATGTCTTTTTCTCATTATTAAAGTTTGTCCTACTTTTGTGCATCCCCGATTTGGGTTATTTCAAAATATCCATGCAATACTGAAGAAACCACAGGCAACTGCACACATACTTGGAGTTCATGACATAAATTGTTAGTTATATTATAATTGTATATTGTTACAGAAAAATATAAAGTAAATGTACACCTAATAATACCATTTGTATGTTAACAACAAGGGTAAATAATATTTTTTCTAAGGCATACACATCATAATGTTATGGACCACGTGGCATACCTTACTAAAACATTTGTTTGAATTGCAAGTAAACAACAAGCTAACTAGTTTAGTTGCCCCCAAATGGTTTAGTTGCCCAAAAATTGTTATCTTTGGGCCAGGAAGCGTATGAGTACTACAGAAGCTTCATTAATTGCATTTGGATTAATGTGCAATTCTAATTACTTGACAAGACGCAACTATTGACCAGTTGACTATCCACATTTACTTATATTGACTTTAATTGAAAATAAAATCCATGTCACCCCACACACCCCATTTTTCTTATATAAACGGACACCATCTAATTTATTTTCAAACTACTTTTGTGAAGTGACACACACTACCCACAACAGCATTTACTACAACAGAAATGGATAACTATATTTACGACATGGCTAACACTGTCTTTGTGAGTGACAATGGACGTGACTTAAAGTTCATTAGTGACATGCATGCAACGGTGATGGAGCTAACTGGTCGATGCAGTGTGCGGGGTGAGCAGATCAAGCAGTTGGAGTGTTTGGTTGGGTCCACTGTTGCCAGTGCTTGTATGGAAATGCTGTGTGAAATCCAGGATGAGGAGCTAGAGAAAAACAGGACGCTGATGAGGCTCATCACTGAGACGCAACTGCAAGTTCTCAATAAAAACTCCTTTCTGGCCATGATGCGCAAAAAATATTAAACCTATACTCCTAGCTTGTTATGTGCTCTCTCTCAAGTTCTGTCATTGTCATCTTTTTTTTTGTTTTGGACTCATCATCAATGTTGTTGCTTCGTTACTCTCTTTTTTTATCGCTTAATGTAATGAAATGAAATGTATTATAAAAATTAATTGCAAAGCAATTGTCAAATGGTCGAATTTATACGTATCACGCATAACAAACATATAATACTTTTGGAAAAATCTTCAGTTAACAACACTATATATACTACGTATTATTTTTAATCCTTCTTGAACAAACAACTGTAGTTTATGTATAACTTACTTATTTCGAGTATACAATATTAACATTTTTGACAACCCTCCAACAAGATCAACCCTGTATGTATTTTAACAATCTCGGTTATTGTACAGGCCAAACTACCAGTTGTTCTAGAGTAAGCAAACGTTTTTTGATAAGACTGGAATACGTCCGAACGACTATAAGATTACATGTAGTGAAGGGTGTATTTTTGGTGATTGTGGTGTGTGGGTTTGTATATTTTTATGTCGATTGGCACATTGTCAATGGTTGCAAGTTGATGATCCTGCTGACGTTGCGCTAGCTTATCGCGAGAAGATGCTTCGGTTTTTTTATAGAGTTAGATTTTATCCTTTGTGTCAACAGTTTTTAACTTATCTCCAACAGCACTTTCGTTGTTTTATCATGCACTATCGGTTTTCAATATACGATATTCTATCAAATACATTTTACAATCAAACATATATCATGCCTCATCCATTGACATATTCATTCACACATTAACACCCACATTATTACACAAACAGCTAGACATAAAAACGTTTAACGAAATAAAATACAATTTACCCCATTACTATTTCCGTATCAAAATCAATGGATCATAAGTCTCATATAATATATAAGTACATTGTTAATAGTAAAACAATACTACCTTTGCTAATATATAGCAAATGTTCATCAAGATCACATTTGTACACTAGTCAGGATGCCTTTCTCCAAACAATCTCTTTCATAAAAAAAATGCTTCTAAGCCTTCAATTGCCTTATTTGATCTCAAACTAAGGTATGAATACCATCACCCTTCCTAAAAATGTTTATATGTTACCTCGTGGTTCTCACTTGCCTTGACTATATTTTTTACCATACTTGCTATTCTTATTTATGTACATTTATATACCTTTATTACAGGACGCCAGGGTCTGTAGCTGCGTATCCTGTTTTTGAGATTCTCTACGATGGTACCTTCATTCGGTTGCCCAATTTAAGTTATGCGTTTGGCCGAACCCTTTCGCTAAGGTTTAGTAACTCCACAAGGATGAAATTTAAGCAAATGCTTGACTTGTTGGCCTACAAGCTTGAGTGTGAGATACGGGCTTTATATTTTTGCACGCCAAGATTTGTTCTTTCAACTGGTTTGACAATTGTTGAATGTGATAATGATGTTAAAAGGATGTATGAACTTGCCGAGGAATATGGATTAATCGGCTTGTACGTTTCACATAAACCTGCTAACTTAGCATGTTTCTATTATCCTAACCTAACTTTTAATCTTCTTGATAAAGAAACGCATGCAAAGCTTGCGATACATGATAAACTTGTGCAACTTGCTACATCTAAGTCTTACTATAATATTCTTGCATTGGAGGAGGAAGAAGGGTGTTCACCTCCCCTCGAACCCCTCCTTCCCAACCTAGACGTAAAGGAATTGAATTCCAAGGAAAGAATCTTTTCATGGATTTTTTGCATAGCGAAAGTGTTGATGACGCCATTGAGTTCAGTGACGATGAATGGTACTATAGGGGATTTGTGGGTTGTGTAGCAATGGATGTTGGGTGGTCTACTTCCCCACTATATAAACGGGTGCAACGGGTTATCGAATACGATGATGCCACTTTAACGAATGTACCGACAAATTCTCTTCCAAATCAGGTTTTGTTGGATGCAGGATCTTCTTCCGTTCCACGTCAAGTAGGGAGCTGTGTCAAGCCCAGGTATGGACATAAGGTTTCGAGGAAACCGTATGCAAGGAGGCTATGCTTTGAAACACTAAGAACGGGTTTACGGAAGATCAAGATGTTGAGGCATTTGAAGGCTCTAACAAGAGATCGGCGTCGAGGATGTTCGGGATTAAAACCAACTTGGTATTTAAGGAAAGGAAGGTTGGAGTGTAGGTATTGTTATGCAGCATGCTAATTGTGTTGTTAACGATTACAGGCACTTGTGTTAACATTACTTTAAAGTCGAAAAAGATAGTCTAGTCTAGGATTTTTTGTAAGGCAACATCTATGCATTGGCCACGTGCATTGTAACTATCTCTTCATGGTATAGTGCTCTATCCAGACTTGTTTGTGTTTACCCACTCTGACTTTAAAGAAAGGCACCCAAAAAATGTATTTGACAGTTTTACAGCTTGATTATACATTTTTTTCATATTGTTTATCAAGTGTGTGCATTTACCCACTATTTACTAACAACATGTTTATGTTACTTGGTCTTCAGCACTAGCAGTACTATTGTGCAATAGCAGTTTTAAGTATTCATTCTCACGGCCTAATATACGTGTAATATGTTTTGCATTATATTGCATCACCATGACTACCTTTATAAACAGCAGCAGCAACCAACGAGAGCAGCAATTACAACATTATTATGAATTTGTGCTATTCGCAACACTCGTGATCATATTCAATTAAACCCTTTGTATACTTACAGAAAAAACTATAACAAATCACAAAATTTGGGAAACTAGTTTAAGATTGTTTCTACTTTATGAAATGCAACACTATATAGTCTTGATTATGTATTCAAAAGATCTACACATGAATCTGTTACTCTAGGGGTATCCATTTTATGTGATCTATGTTGTTGCTTACATTATGTAAAGGTAATTTGTACCATATATATATTTTGCTGTTCCGGTGGGCTTTACAATTTAACACTGAACATAAAAACTTGCAACTTCTCCAAGAGTAAATTACATATATAATTAAACGTTTATATCTATTCCATTACATTACTTGCCTATTAACATACCAAGTCCAACACAAGTAACCGACAAAGATCCTAACATAATGAAAAACAACCTATCATACAGCTTCAACTTTGACTTTGCATCAGTCAACTCTTTGTCCAAGATTGACTTGTCCAAAGCAAGAGTATCAACCAAGTGTTCAATATCCACCGACTTCTTCGATCTTTTCTCCTTTTCAAAGAACCCATACACCAGATCTTTATAGTATTCACTAGGCAGATCATCATCCAAAAACTGATACACATCACAAATAGAGCATTTTATGAAACGCTTCCCAGGGTTTGCCCTTGTTGTTGACGTCTTGACTGGTAGATGAAGACTGCATCTGCAAAAGTATTCAACTTTGCCACCAATTAGTCGGGTTGTAGCTAAAGTTCTGGAACTCATGATAAACATGTTTTTAATTAACAAGTTTGTGGAAATGTAGAAAAATGTTGACCGACAAATTAGGTGGTGGGGAGTTTATAAAAGTTGCAAAAAGTACCTTTTAGGCTTTTATAACTATATCGTGTTTTGCCCAAACAAAACTTTGTAAAGACATATATACAGCTTATCTTTGTTGTAAGAAGTAGAGGGACCTACCATGACAAACACTTAAACTTTTTTACCTCACACATCACTTATCCTTATGGTCCCGACCATCAAAATCCCAACATTCCTGCTTTATACCCTAGGTCACTTTCATTGAACATTACAAAAAATAATCGGTGTCCTTTTCATCTTATTTTAGGAAAAACTCCAGGTTTTTTGTACTATCCAGTATCTACTTTGTTACCTTATTCGTTCATATTGGTTGATATATTTATATATGAATATAAATAACTGTGCAGCTTTATATTTTGTATTCTATTATTAAATTATTATTTAATTCAAAGTTATTGAATTTGTTATTAGGGTTTATGTTTTATAGGTATGGTCAGTATACCCCTTTAAGTCTAGTAGTTGCTTCTAATTTTTATTAGTATTTATGTTTTATAGGACATGGCGGAAACCAAAGAAGTCATATTTAAAGTTCACCACAACGGGAAGTTTCAATTTCAGCTACTCCGCTATGTAGGTGGTCGCCTTGCTGATGTCTGGTGTTTTAGCTCCAGCAGGGGTGCATTTACAAGGGTGTTTGATCATGTTTTCGCTGATATTGGGGGGGAAAATGGGCTTTATTTTATGGTGCACCAAACAAGTCACTCGAAGATGGTTTAACTTTGTTGCACACAGACAATGACGTTCGGCGAATGTATGACATTGCGGATGAGACTCGATCAATGGACCTCTACGTTCTGCACATGCAACAGCCTTTGTCACAATTTTATTTAAAAAACATGGTTTTTCAAGAAGAGGACGCTGGCATGCGATGCGGTAGTGCAACACCGTTCAAAAGAAGGAAGCTAACAACCCGTGTGTCTATAAGGAAAACTGATACAGGGTTCGAGATCAGAGAAAAAGGGGGTAGTGCACAACAAACTGAAAGATGGTTGCAAGAGGAAGGTGTGGAACTCCGAGCTGGAAATGCTACCGAGAAGGGAAAAGAGATACCCTTTTATGAGGATGTACATGAAAGTAAGCCAGGTCATGGGACTGCCAAGGGAAAAGAACCAGTTGTTGAGCAAGAGGGTGTGTCAAGATGTGACACACGGTAAATTTCCACCAAAATTTAACTGATAATTAATAATTTATTATTGCTAAGCATAAGTCATTAAGCATGCATAAGCTTTGCTTGATCATTTGGGTAGATAACTCGCATACAGTAGATAATTTCACCGCCTTTACATTCATATCATTTTATGAATATTTCATTTCATTTTGTCTTATGATTAAATTGTAAGACGAGAGGTTATCTCGTTTACCCTAGTAACCGACACTGCACGCGTACCGACACTATGATAAGGACTTGATAAAACAAGCGACAAAAGTCCGTGAGATGGGATATTTCACAAATCAAAAATATTTCAGACACGCAACAATAAAATACTACGTTATAAAAGTTATCAAACAATGATACTTCGGTCACAATTTAATATCGCGGGACACAAAACATTTAACACACTATCACTTAAATTAAACTTCTATAATACTCAAACACAATTAAAATATAAGTGTAGCACAAGTACATGTAAACAAATAAATCCTAAGTATACATTACATATACATATACTCTTACTTACATTATTTTTCTTTTACATATATTACTTTTAAAAGATAAAACTTTATAAAACATGAGATATCACCCTTTGTCTTTCTCTCCCCACTCACGACAAGAACAAGCAAAAGCAGATAAGAATAAGATTTGAAGATCTCATCTTCAACCTCCCTCTATCTCTAGACCTGCGCCCACCTAGATCAAATCTTCCAAATAGAGAAAACCCAACATGTTATCCATCATATCTTTCTCTATCTTACCCAAAACCAAGTAAGTTTTGTCCTTAAAATCTCCTCCTTTGATGCGTCGGATCATGATTCGAATAAGCCAAGGAGAATCAAGATAAAATCCTCCAAGAAAAACATATCTTCCATTGTATCTACCTTGAGCCTAGGTCCAAGATATGCTAGGATTTGGAAGTTAACTAAATTTGGCTTCAATCCAAATACCCAAGAGGAGAGAGTGAGTCAAAAATTACTTGGGTTCTTCTCTTTTATTCCGGTCGAGACAACCCCAAGAGGCATCACACCTCCAATATCACCACGATAGAAGTTTAAGAATATTGAAGGATCTTGCTGGGGTTTTGATTAAGACCGACTGGGATTTTGGTGGAGATAGGTTCTCGGGTTGGCCTCGACTTCATCGTCATCATACTCTAATTGTAAGCCCTTGTCTTAACTCTACCTTGTAAAAATTCATGACTTGTTTAATCAAGAGTTGTCGATGTTGTATGAAAGTAAGGTTGTCTTGGTTGGAATTGTTTCTGTCGAAAAGTATGAACCAAAGATTTTGAAAGTTAAGCAAGTTCTGTTGGAATGAAAGTATGTTGTAGCTGTTGAGAACTAATTTGTTCAGTACTTAAAAATGTTCCATCTCAATTCTGTTCCCGAATGTTAATCTCATACTACTGCTACTTCAGCTCCGGTTGGGCTCTTGGATAGAGGTGGTTTTAGGGTCAGCCAGAATTAGTTTTGGGGTCGTTCTAGGAAGTTATAAGAATTTGAAGATAGCACCACTATAACCTCCACACTACGGAGAACCCCAACAGAGCTGGCCTTATTTTCTCTTCTTGGGTTCATTAAAAACTGAGTGAGAGAGGAGAACCCATAAACCTAACTTCGGTTTAAATCAATTGAAGGTTTAGGATCGTATAGAACCTGGATCCGAGTT
>BPTQ01000001.1:185126561-185177619 GCA_019973895.1 Chrysanthemum seticuspe | reverse complement strand
GTACTAATTGATCATCTCCTCAAATTCACCTATCCCTACCAAACAAAGAGAACAACAACATGAACAAACTTTCAAGGATTTCTCAAAGCAAAGCGCTACAAGTCATAGCATTTCAATTCTCTCCATCCCAATTAGCGACAACCAGTCACATCGAACTTTCGAAGACCACTCCAAAAGTTCTTGGGAAATTATCTCGAAATAAGTACCACCTACCGTCTTTCGACCGCTAGGCTGAATGAAAGTACCATTCAATCTATAGAAACTATACTTCGGACATGAGTAACTTGTTTGAGAACTGAATGGAGCAGGAAAATTTCCTTAACTGAATCCCTTTGCAACGAAAGACCACCTCATAAGACACCGTAGGGTCTAGAGCGCAAATCAATCGTGTACAGGATTGAGACTAGCAAGGAACCAGTCCAATGGCTCCCAGCTTCTATCAAGGACCATTGATAATAGCATGCGTATCAGAGGTTGAGTACAAGCGACTCTGATCGTCAAAGTCAATAAAAATAGGACTAAATGACACATAAGGTTTGAGTCGACGAAAAGGATTGAGGTGTCGACTCAGAAGAGCGTAAACCATTTTGACCAAACGTAAAAGGCTATACCTTGTTTCGTAAGATTTATCGGATCCTCTCCAAGACCAAGCTGGTAGTTACCAACTCGGATTTCCATTAGGACTATACGTTATGCCCACACATTCTAGAACGCACAACTTCGAGAAAGCCAACTCACTGGCCCAGAACTAATTCAAGAAACTACTGAGAAAATTGTGCTAACCCAGAACCGTCTGCAAACAACATGTAATCGTTAAAAGAGATACACGGACAGAAGACGAAAGCCACTTGAGTTTCAAGTGGGAGATAGAGTCATGATAAGATTTTTGCCACGGAAAGGCAAAGTCCGTTTTGAAAAAAAAAATAAAAAAATGGAAAGTTGAATCTTCGTTACATTGGACCTTTCAAAATTTTCGCAAAAATAGGACCGGTAACCTACCAACCCGAAATTTCCACAAAAACCCAACTCTTTGCATAACATGTTCCACATGTGAAACTCGAAGAATTGCCTTACAACGAAACTCTCGCCGTACCAATGAAAGGAATTCAAACAGACAAAAGATCTAAATTTTGTCAAGAAACCTAATCGAAATATTG
Organism: Chrysanthemum seticuspe; assembly: GCA_019973895.1. Taxonomy (NCBI): domain Eukaryota; kingdom Viridiplantae; phylum Streptophyta; class Magnoliopsida; order Asterales; family Asteraceae; genus Chrysanthemum; species Chrysanthemum seticuspe. The sequence goes on along the minus strand of BPTQ01000001.1, from coordinate 185,176,462 downwards.
AGTCGAGAAATCAAACGGCTTATATAAGGTCGCGCTCCTATCGTTAAGATCTGTTGGAACTCTCAAGGAGGTCCAGAAATACGCGTGAACACGCGAAGACCAATTCAAGCATAGATACCCGCACATTTTCTCTACCTCATCAAGTAATTCTAACTGAAAACCGAGGACGGTTTTCCCTTCTAAGGCGGGGAGGATGTGACACACGGTAAATTTCCACCAAAATTTAACTGATAATTAATAATTTATTATTGCTAAGCATAAGTCATTAAGCATGCATAAGCTTTGCTTGATCATTTGGGTAGATAACTCGCATACAGTAGATAATTTCACCGCCTTTGCATTCATATCATTTTATGAATATTTCATTTCATTTTGTCTTATGATTAAATTGTAAGACGAGAGGTTATCTCGTTTACCCTAGTAACCGACACTGCACGCGTACCGACACTATGATAAGGACTTGATAAAACAAGCGACAAAAGTTCGTGAGATGGGATATTACACAAATCAAAAATATTTCAGACACGCAACAATAAGATACTACGTTATAAAAGTTATCAAACAATGATACTTCGGTCACAATTTAATATCGCGGGACACAAAACATTTAACACACTATCACTTAAATTAAACTTCTATAATACTCAAACACAATTAAAATATAAGTGTAGCACAAGTACATGTAAACAAATAAATCCTAAGTATACATTACATATACATATACTCTTACTTACATTATTTTTCTTTTACATATATTACTTTTAAAAGATAAAACTTTATAAAACATGAGATATCACCCTTTGTCTTTCTCTCCCCACTCACGACAAGAACAAGCAAAAGCAGAGAAGAATAAGATTTGAAGATCTCATCTTCAACCTCCCTCTATCTCTAGACCTGCGCCCACCTAGATCAAATCTTCCAAATAGAGAAAACCCAACATGTTATCCATCATATCTTTCTCTATCTTACCCAAAACCAAGTAAGTTTTGTCCTTAAAATCTCCTCCTTTGATGCGTCGGATCATGATTCGAATAAGCCAAGGAGAATCAAGATAAAATCCTCCAAGAAAAACATATCTTCCATTGTATCTACCTTGAGCCTAGGTCCAAGATATGCTAGGATTTGGAAGTTAACTAAATTTGGCTTCAATCCAAATACCCAAGAGGAGAGAGTGAGTCAAAAATTACTTGGGTTCTTCTCTTTTATTCCGGTCGAGACAACCCCAAGAGGCATCACACCTCCAATCTCACCACGATAGAAGTTTAAGAATATTGAAGGATCTTGCTGGGGTTTTGATTAAGACCGACTGGGATTTTGGTGGAGATAGGTTCTCGGGTTGGCCTCGACTTCATCGTCATCATACTCTAATTGTAAGCCCTTGTCTTAACTCTACCTTGTAAAAATTCATGACTTGTTTAATCAAGAGTTGTCGATGTTGTATGAAAGTAAGGTTGTCTTGGTTGGAATTGTTTCTGTCGAAAAGTATGAACCAAAGATTTTGAAAGTTAAGAAATTGTAAATTCTACTAGTAAACAATGTATTGAATCTGGAAATCTGATGTTGGACGTAACACTTGATTTATTCTTCAACAAACTTGCGTAAGTAGTGTTAAGTCGAGTATCTTGTAACAAGTTACCTTGTGGCAATCGGTTGTGTACTTGTCGTTATCCTTATTGCTAAATTGTTTGGCTCGACTGTGAACCCACATTGCTACTCGTGGGACTTACCAATCGACACTCATGATGTTCATATTTTGTTAATATAAGTCTTGTGTTAAAGAAACCATTTTTTTTCTTCTTTCGTTATAATAAATTAATAACATGAGGGGTAGATTTTCATAACCACAACGTTTTGTGTCTAAAAATTTAGTCGCCCTCATGTAAGTCGTGTTTAATCCTCATTAGAAGTCAAAGATCTCGCTATGGTTGTACCACAGTGACTCGAAAAGAGGTACTAACTTGTGAATCTTAGACTAGTCAAGACCCCAACTCGAATAAACCATAGTTGGTTTTCCTTCAAACCATACGTGGCTATCAAGCTCGATAAAAAGGATCTTATGAGTACTAGTAGTATGTATAAGTTCTACTACGAGTCGTAAAGGAAAACACCCACAAAGGGTGTTTACTACCTGTTGATTTACACCAGATCACAAGGGTGGTCTTGATTATCTATCATGTACCCATTTTGCTTGTATTGGACTCATGCTAGGAAACCCGAGTGGCTGTCAAGAGTCTACAAATCAAAACAAATTCATTTATCATATTTTGACCAACGGTGTCTCACAAGGTGGTACAATCAACTCCTTTGTGTCATTACTCTGTGTCATGAGACTTGGCTAAACTAAGCCATGATCTGAGTAGTCGAGATGTGCTTCGAGCACATCCGTCGTGACATCTTTAGTTTGAGTTCAACCCCGAGTTAATGGTACTTTGCCTGAAACTCCTCTTCACCCCGAGTATATCCTTGGCAGCACACCATCTTGGGGTCGAGTCGTATGAAAGTTTCGCGTCGACTGTTGGATAGTTGTGAAGTCACGACTGAAATTATGTTGGTGTCAAGTTAAGTAACATGTGTAGCGCTTGAATTATGATTCATACGCCTAAAAGCAAACTACAAATTCTTGTGTTTCAAATCATTCTCCCAACATCACAGCAACAAGCTTTCTAATCCTGTTATTTGTGTCTTTGGGCCACACAACCCACGTGATCAATGAGAATCCACGAGGTACTAAGCAAAACCAGCAAATAAAAACCCGAGTTGTATAGTCGAGAGCCAAGTCAAACCAAACTCGTCGTCCGCGAAATTCATAACCTCCCACTTCCATACATATGTGCCGTCGTGTAAACTAGTGCAAAGATTTTTAAAACAAGTAAACTCAAATGCGGAACTAGAGACTAAAAGCTTGATCTATTAAACAAGTCTCATATCAAAATATAAAGCAACAATGTATTTGGTTAGTCGCAGTCATGCTAAGTAAGACTTTGGACATGAAATTCTAATGCTACAAACCAATTCTTGCCAAACTAATATTGTCAAACCGTGACATTTTAACATAAAATAAATTTGAAGGTCTTCAAATTTAAAATGAGTATACCCTAAAACGAGAGACATTAGAAAATGAATTAATTACATTTGATTGTGACAATACTATTATTTGTCAACTTAAATAAGTGTATATACAATTATATACTTACAAATAGAATATGGGAGTATTTTACAAACCAAGTTTTGGATTTTAATACCATTATAGCGTCAACATGAAAAGTATATATATACTTTCGTACACTTACTAGTAAAACCATTTAATCATTTTTACAAACTAAAGTTTAGTTTTATTACAAATATAAAAACAATTGGACTACTTTAAGTAAGTAATACTTAAGACAATGAACTAAAACAATGCCCTCCTTATCTAGGTCGCGTGTCGGTGCCGCTTCACAACTATCACTAATCCCACTTTTGGATTGCACATTGCAAAGGTGAGTTTTCATAGCCCCACTTTTACTTGATAAATTGTTTTATACACTTTGGGGTGAGAAATATGCAAAACATTTTATGGAACAAAACTATTACATGATTACTATTACGTGGTTTAGCCTAAGCCCTTATGTCCCTAGAGAATGCCCTTTTTCATGAACCGTCAATTCCCCATTGGGAAACGCGAATGTTATAAATAGATCTATTGAGGGTGACTCCTCCGTTCGGTTGGCCATGCTTAGGCCAAGGCAAAACGCATACCATGTCGGAATCAAGTGTTGAGGGACAAAACACTTGCTATGGGCCCCTATAATGTATGACATCTTTTAGCATACAAAAACTGTCGTAGTATCGGTTGCATGAACTTAGAGCTAACGTAATAGACTTCCATCTATATATCATTATACTCATTATAATGATTATATGACTTGACTTATGGTCCAAACTTACTGTTTTAACTTAAACCTATGAACTCACCAACTTTTAGCTGACCCCTTTTAGCATATTTTCTCAGGTGTTTAAGATTTATTCATGAAGGCTAGGCAAGAGGCGGATATATGGTCGTAGTAGTATTAAAGAAGTGTTTTTACACAAAAATGATGTTTTTACTCTGGGACTACCAAAACTAATGGGATGTACCCATTTATTTAAATTTTGTTGTAAGACAATGTTTTAAAACTATTTTACGAAATCAAACGAAGTATGTATTCCGTTCTATATTACTTGTGTTATGATTCACCAATTTTGTAACGCTCCCGAATAACACGTATGCTTCCGCTAAACAAATTTGGGGGTGTTACACAAGAAGTGGGAAAAGGGTTTCTATAACCACTTACAGGCGGGCCATACAGAACGGGAAAGTGATTATGATGGAGGTCCTGGATGCCTGAATGATGGTTTTGGTACGTTTATAGACTTTGTTTTTATATTCAATGAACATGTTCATACCACACAGATGCGCGACCCCTATTAGCTAGCCACCGCATGACACAAATAAGTAATACTTTAAGATCCATCCGTTATTACAAAGCCAAATACACACAAACGTTTACCTTACACAAAACACACTATAGTAGGACTTAGGCAGTGAATGCATTATTAAAAACCATGTTCCCGCTTACTTTAAAAAGCTCTTTGGAGTAGGGAAATCGGATAGAAGACTGATGTGTGGAGCGGACGAGCTTAGTTGTTCAGTGGTTTGACTTGAGTTGATGTGATTCGCTGCATTAATCACCCCATGATTAGGGTCTCCGTTTGCCTCGCTTTGGCTGTTGCTAGTTAAATGAGATGATTCACCCATCTTACGAGCCTTTTTTTTGCACCTGTTGTACCTGGCTTAGCCTTTCGTTTGTAGCCAACTAGTCTTTGTACAAGTGTGCCAATACAGGTTAGTTGCCAGTTAACAACATAACCTTAAAGTTTTTTGTAAAGCTGAACAAATACTTACTTTTCTTTTCACCAAAGGTACTCTACATGTTACGCGGTTGTGGGTTTTTGTGCCACACCTTCCACAATAGTTGCTCTTAGGCGCCTCACCTTGAGATGGTATTCAGTCTTTATTTTTAGGCCTGCCTGAATTACGCTTACCGATAACAGGGGGCAATACAACCTCTAAGTTCACTTCAGTGTCCCACAGCGTCATATCTTTTAATGGGTAGATGATGTCTTGGTACGTCGCTTTAATAGTTGTATTATAAAACCAAGCTTTTGCCAATTTCTTAACACTGGTCAGGCCTGCAAATCTACCTACAGCACAAACATGTCCGCACGGCAAGCCTGAAAGCTGCCATTTGCGACAACTGCATTCACCGTTTACCAAATCAACAACATGCTGTTTTTTTTTGTCGTGTACTTCATACACTTTGTCCTTTAGTATTCCCAAAACCTTCTAGTTTGCACTTTTTTCCATTCTGTCTTTCACTTTGGCGGTCGCCCAGTCTGTAAGTTCGTCATCCGGTGCATCTAGCATTTACACATATTAACACATTACTGAATACGACTGCTTAATTATTGCTCAATAAACTATCTAATAATAACAAAATATGCTATACCTGCATGTTTTTCTCGCCGTTCGTAATACCATTTTTGAAGAAGACCTCTAAACCATTCCATCAACATCGTTATTGGGATCTTGCGCACATCCTTTGTTAAAGCATTGATCGATTCCACACTGTTTGAGGTCAGGTAGTTGTACCTGTTTGCAGGGCAATGTGCCCTCGACCATTTTTCAATACCTGCTGCAACTAGTTTTCTGTGAGCTATCGGTCGTGCTGCAAGAATCTCACACATTAGGTGTGCAAATTCCTCCGCTGTGTAAGCTTTGCACGTCTTCCAATATAAACACTTTAGGCTATCGCTTTACATACGTGTATTCAACATCAAATGGCGACAAAAATACCCGTGAAAGGCATTTGGAAAAACATTTTTACATGCTAAGGCTATTGCATGACGTCTGTCAGATATAATTGCTAAATTAGCAACTTCCCCTATGGATTCTTTCAGGTTTGTCAAAAACCATGTCCATGATTCACCACTCTCACCTTGAGAAACACCGGTGGCAATCGGTATAATTTGATTGTTTCCGTCCATTCCCACGGCTACCAGGTTTGTCCCTACGTAGGGCCCTTTAAGATGTGCCGCGTCGATTATGATCAGGGGTCGCATATAGCATAGGAAACTCTTAATCTGTAAAATATAAATGCAATTACATACTGGATAACAAACACATTGTATATCAAGGTAAAATCATCATAAACCATGTATTTAAGTGAACTTTGTATACTATTGTAATGCATTGGTAAGTAAATTAATGTCAAATAATTTTTTTTATGTTTCTACTGACAGGTGTGCTGTGAAACAAACAATAGTATCAGCATGAGTAGATCCAATTCCGAATGTTTTTGTGCTTATCTGACATAAATTGTTAGATACTTTGCTAGGATGCTTAACTTTTATAAGACAAGTAAAAACTAGTTGTATGTAACTATTTTCTGGTTTTATGTATGTATAGTTTTTTATATTCCATTTTGTGTTGATGTTGCAGATATACTACTAAACAGCCGCATGCTAAACTAAAAACAATGCCTATTCACCAACACACTTGTATGAAAACTATATCATATATTAGACAAGATTTATTTAAAAACATTCAAGGCAATTAGCTTACTGTAGCACCGAAAGATATAAAAAGGTTCTTAAAATGTCTTTGATCGTATGTCTCAATGTGTGTAACAGTCCCCTCGTTTGCGAGCTTTAGGTTGCGACAGTAGTATGGTAACTGCGCAAACGATGCCTTTGGACAGCCCTGGGTTGATTCAACTCCATATTCAGATCATGGATAATGTCCCTTGGCTTATAAACGCGTGTAGCATTTGTGATTTTCGGACGTAGTAATTTAGACAGGGTTTTTGCTGTAGCATTTCGATGATTTGGATTGAACTGGATTTTGGAACATGTATGACGGTCATTAATTGCAGTGATTCTAAACTGGATACAGTTTGGAATCCTACGACAGTTTATGTGCCAATCACATTTTGGCTGCACGCATTTTACTGCGTACCTAATAGTGTACGATTTATGAACATAAAATTCATACCCTTCTTTTAGGCACTTCAAAGATACCTCATATATGCACTCTGCCTTATCATCAAATCTATCATTCACTTTCATAACACCTCTATCTTTACTTTCAAGTTTGCTATCAATATGTGGTGGTTGGGGTGTGGGCGGTATATGAGTTAATTTGTTTCGTTGCCATGTATTCGCATCTTGCTCAGGTAACAACGTATCATTAAGATCCACATGTAAGTGTGGGGAACAAGAAGACTGGGTTACCACAACGGTTCTTTAACTTGGTTGATGCATATGGTTTGCACCTCTGACTGCGACCCATCAACCATACTTTTGAAAAAATCCAAGTCATCATCGTCAAGTATGTTCGTTGTGGTTGAGGCGATGTTGTATGTTAGAGTTATCCCGTTTACATCATTAACTTTGAACTTCTTCTTGATGTACCGCACAAGACTCGAAAAATTAATGTCAACTGGGAGTAAAACACCACACACAAGATCTTCATACTGCATAAACACCTTGCATTTTGCAACAGAGTTCATTTTTTTTAGTGATGTTATTTTGTTTTGATAAAACTTTTCTGCCGTTATGTGTTGAGTCAAGTAAATAAGCACATGGAAACTAGGGTGTGGTTATATTTGGTGAAAAGCTATAAACACACTAATAGTGTGTCGCAAGGTAGCCCCTTAGATCAGTTGTACCTCTACGTAACACTGTCAAAGAACTTTGGGAAGAGTTGAAGGAGCGTTATGGCATTGGAAATGCTCCTAAGATGATATGCATATGATTTAAGGTTGGCCAACGTACAAGACATATTGACCAAGTATGTCCTATAGTTGCCCAGATTGCGTCTAGAAGGTTAGCCTGAGGTACAAATTAAGTTCCCACATGACACTGAAAGTTGTTGCCCAGAGTACATCTAAAGGTGTGGGCCAAAGTACCAATAAATTCTAAGGACCCATTGTACAATATATTTTTTAAATATGTAAAGGTTGCCTAAAGTACTAACTTGGTAGCCCAAATACAAATTTAGTTGCCCAGATTACATCTAAAAGTGTGGACTGACGATATACCAAAACAAATTCATCAGTGCCATGTGTCGAATAGTCCATTAGGCCTCGCTTGTTCCTTTTTGTATCCAAAAATTGTGGCACGAACACTTATAAACTACTTATACCGTCATTAACAAAATATAACAAGAATTGTTTTTAAAAGTAGTAATTCGACAATTGTTATACTTTTTTTAAACTTTAAGTTGCTCCAAGTCGAGTGAATATCTAGTCGCAACAAAAGAGGTACTATTTATTATCGAGCAACGGGCAAACAATTATTCCCTCGACTCAAAATTAATGAACCCGATTGTTTACCCTCGTGTTCAGTTTATTATCAATTCAAACCATAATCACCAATCCAATAATAATGTTTACTTTTTCAGTTTATTTTGGCCACAAATCATGCGTACAACTAGTTCTTTCATCAAGTATTTGCAAGCTTTTGGATGAAGCTTTATTCCTGTCTTAATGTTTTTTGGCGGCTTTAGTCCGTTTTCCCGCCCAAAGTCTGGGAAACCATCCATCTGCATACAATACTTTGGGTAACCCTTAACCCAAAAAATAAACTACAAAAAATTAAAATAAAAAAAAAACCATCCATTTACATCTACAACCTCGTTATAGCATCGATTGTATACCAAAAAACAGGACAGACATAACACGTATTCCCTTACAAAAATTACCACATCAATGGCTGCAAATGGTTACTTTGAAAATGATGCAGAAGAGTACGCGTTTGTGTTAAACAACTATTTGTTGTTTGACGCGGTTATTGATGCTTTTGGGGAGGAACCCATTTCAGAATTTGGGTCCTATAAGGAGGTAGATACGAGGATGAGGAAAATTATTTTGAACTGGCTCCATACAAAAGACTTTTACTGGGATGAGGTTTATGGAATGAATGATATGGAGGAGGACGACGAATATGAAGATGACGAGGAGGCTGGAGATGAGGAGGATGATCAACAGGATGCAGAGGTGGTTCAAAGTCAGGTGGTGGATCAGCAGGAAAATCGGGTGGAGCAGACAAATGTGGTAGTGCAGCAAAACCAGGGGGAGCAACAACATGGGTTTGAAGCCCCTTATGATCTGGAAAACAGGATTAGCCGGCTTGAAATTTTGTTTCAACAACTCAAAGCCAGGAAGGAAATGAAGGAAAATAGGGAAGAGAGTTGTGGTTCTAACAACTTGGTTTGAAATGGGGTGGGTGGAGCAGTTCACGATGATGGTGGTTTGTTTTTTGTGTGTGTTTTATTATTATTATTATTATTATTATTTATTTATTTTATTTTTTGGGGTTTTTCGTTGTTTTACTTGTTTTTGATTTTTCATCTTTTGTTTTTAGGTCGGATAATTAGATGTATGGTTGCACTGTTATGAATGTTTGTTGGGTTTAAAAAAATATGAATGAAAAACTAGCAGTTGCAATTGAGTTTCTGGTGCCAACCATGAGATAGTGCTTCTAAGCGTAACTAAGATGTTAGATTTATGTTGTTACGTCTAGAATTTATAGTGGAATGGTTAAGAATTATGGTTGCCCGATAGTACATGACATATTGCCCAAATATGGCATTTAGATGCCCATATTGCATATTGCAAATTAGAGGGTGACCTTAAAGTCCAAAAGAAACTGCCCAATTACATCATTATTACAATATAAAAAGGTTGCCTGAGGAACGAAACAGAATGGCCAATTAACTAAAACTGTGGCCCACTAAACAAGTGGCTCTACTTTTACAAAAAGCATGACCTACTAGCAGTTCTGCAGTTGTAGTAAAGTACAAATGTTGGTGTAAAGTGGAAAATTTACTCTTAAAAACGTGTCATCATTTCGTTCTTGTCTTCTATCACTAGCAGTAGTTAATATAACCAGCAGTTGTAAGTATACAACCAACTCAGTTTTAGTATTTAAAATAACTAGCGGTAGTAAAAATAACTAGCAGTTGTATGTATACAACCATTTCATTTTATAATTTCAGATATTTTATTTAAGTAATCGAGCATAAAAGTAGTGTCGTATTTTTTTTAACGTTTAGGAATGTCACATAAAGTTCGAAATAATAAACTCAAATCAATGTAACTCTACACATCTGATAACCTGAAGCCGTTATGTGTTTACGTCAAACTCAACATGTTGATGATTTTAGAATAAGTGATGGTCTATAAAATAGTTTTGTTCCATCATAGAATAAATGTCGTCGAAGGTAATAACAACTATGCAATTATATTGACTTAGTTATAACCACTTTTAATTTATCGTTTTATTAACCAAGGCAGCATTTACTTTGAATATTTACGCCGTTAAAATTATTAAAGTAAACACTCACATATGCACAAGGTACAACATTAAGTGCACTACAATATTACAGTTGGCCATTGTAGAAAGAATTGTACATGTCGAATGTAAAATATTAGTTGGCCTGTGTGCCACAAATATTTGGCCAGCTAACTAAAAAAATTGCCCAACGTTTGTAACTAGTTGCCCAAAAAAACTGTTTGCGTTGTAACTTGTTGCCCAATAAAACTGTTTGCGTATGAGACAAACCTCAGTAACTCAATATTTAATAAATTCAACTAGTCACCACTTGAGTACACCTATTACTAATTTTTATTTGACTGAATGCAAATAAAAAACATTCAACCACCTGCCATTTTGCATACATCACCGCTGTACTATATGTACTGTAGCAGTTGCCATTTGTACAATATTTTAGTTGCCCAAAGTACCATTTTCTAGCTAAGAGTTAGCAAACTCGTCATAAAAATAGTTTAAAAATTAAACGAAGGTACTGTGAAAAACAGATTGTGGGTGGGTACCTATTTGGGGTTGTGATCCACTTGTCCATGGGAAACAGACAAATGTCATAACTTATTTGTCAGAATTTTTTGTGTCTCGATAATGTATGACGCTAACGGTTGCTTTTGCTGATTATATATGTAACTAAAAGACTTATTATTATTTATTTTTTTATCTCTATTAGTGAGAGTCTTAGAAAAACAAACATAACAAGTGTCCCAAAATTGTTTAGTCTAAGTGTCTAACAATGTCTACTGCCATGGTTATATGTGATGAATTACTAAAAGAGATTACGATCGCGTACTATAGGGATGAATTGGATGTTGCTTTACGTGAAGAAGTAGATCAAATGAGGAAAGCTGTTGAAATTAGGGCCCGTGTCAACCGTAGACAGCTAATGATAGCGGAAGTCGAGCTTCTATGCGGTTTGGATTGTTCGTTGGCAACTATTAATCACCTCCTAAGGATGCAAAATGAGGATCTGGCTGAGAGTTCCAAACTACTTCTTTCTTTGTTTAAGAAACATGACCGTGTTAAAGACCTGAATGGTTTCATCCAAAAGTTGGAGTCAATGGAGATTTGATGTGCTATGTATTGCTTAGTTTGGAGCTGGTGGCTTTTGTTTGTTAGGGGATCGTTGTTATATTTTTGAGTCACTTATCTCATCTTCTATAGTCTGTCTATGTTATGTTAACCTATGGATTTGATCCCTTTTATGTTAGTTGTATATATTTGTGGACTGTTACTGGTATGTATTCTGTTGCGTAGTTGTTCAATTGTGTGCGATATAGTAAGTCATGTTACAAAAAAAAAAAAATTAAAAAAAAAAAAAAAAAAAAAACTTACTGCTAAAGCAAAGACCGATTTACATGTACCAAAAAAAACGTATTTAGTTAAAAAAGTCATAATGTGGGTGTGTACTTGTTTGGGCTTCTTACCAAGTTGTCGATGCGTGGATAGAGAGATAACTCTTCTAATAATGTGTGTAGTCTGACATTTTGTGTCTCGATAATAGAAAGAAGATGACGTGTTGAGTTACATGCTTATTTATGTATTATGTATTAAAATAATAATCCTTATTATATCATTAAAAAAAAGAGAGCGATAACTACGCAAAGAAATTGTAACAATTGCTACAAGTGTTACAACTGCTTGGTCATGACATAGTTTAGACCCACAAAGAGGGTAATTCGGAAACCCCTAACATTCAGTTGCAATCAAGTTCGAGATAAACAAGAATGGGGCCGGAGTTTTTTGCTAGAAGTCACAACATGATTGCGTTTTTGAAAAAACCAAAGGAGGCTACAGGGTTTGAACAAATTATTGATTTCCTGAATGCACACCCGCTTAGGTTTGCACTCACTGCCAAACCTGTTATCTACGTTTGTTGTGTGAAGCAGTTTTGGTCTACTGCAAAGACTAAAACTATTGGTGAGGAAGTACAAATCCATGGTAGCGTACATGGCATGCAGATAATTATTACTGAGGCATCAATTAGGAGAGATCTTCTCCTAGATGATGCTGACGGTGTTGTGTGTTTGGATAATGATACCATTTTTGAAACACTACCGCTTTTGGGGTATGGAGGTGAATTAGGACCAAAATTAAATTTTTTTAAACCACTATTCTCCCCACAATGGAAATTCTTGATCCATACCATATTGTAGTGTCTAAGTCCAAAGACAACTTCCTGGAATGAGTTTAGTACAAACATAGCATCTTTTGTGATTTATGTAGCTCTTAATAAGAAATTCAATTTATCCAAAATGATATTTGATGTTTTAGTCAAGAACTTGTTGGATACACATGCAAAATATTATATTTATCCAAGGTTTTTACAACTGCTATTTGACAACCGTTTTGAGACACCACCCAAACATTCAAAAACTTGGCCTGTCCGTTGTCACACTCAAAAACTTATGAGTCACATGAGAAGACTGGGCAATAATTTTGATGGGATACTAACACCATTGTTCCCACATATGGTGCTGCTGCCTCAGAATTTGGGGGAAGGATCAGGAAGTCCATCTGAATCCCAAAACACACCCGGACGTTTCCCTTCTACATCCCAAACCAATGAAACTTCAGCTGAATCAATTTCCAGTGGAACAAGTTCTGCTGATGAACCCACCCAAGCGGAAAATATGGAGGATCTTTCTGTTCATGGTAGGCAAGAGATGAGGTCTGCACACCTCGAAGATTCACCTCAGTCAGGAGTTAACACAATTGGAAGACAGGACAGCGGTCTGATATTAAAAAACTGGTGGAAAAGTGTGATCAACTATGTAAACAGGTATGTGAATTAACAAAGAAAACTTCAGCACAACATGCAGATTTAAAATATTTGAATAGGAAGTTTAAGCGGTTGGAGAAGAAAAAGGCAGGTACCACAAAAATAAAACGTTTGGTGAAGGTTCGAAAACATCAGGTAGTTGAGTCATCTCTGGAAGAAGCAAGTTGTGATCATGTGGAGGATACTACCAAGCAGGGGAGGCGTACCGAAAAGAATGAAGATGGTTCAGGGGAGGCTGCTGTTGCAGTTGAGAAGTTCATCGAAAATACAAGTGATCACGATGTTGGTGCCTCATTTGAGCCACAACAAAGGTATGCGTGTCAATACATTTCTTAAGCATGTTCATATGTAAATGCATAGTTGTCGCTTGCCTTGACTAGTCAGTAATTGCACAGAACGGCCGTGAAGGATGTGGATGGTTCAGGGGAGGCGCCGAATGTAGTGGAGAAGACCGTGGAAACTAATAAGACTGATCACGCCGTCGGTGCCTCATTTGACACCGAACAAAGGTATGCGTGTCATCAACTCTGCTAAGTATTTGTCGTATGTAAAAGCTTTGTTGTCGGTTGCTGTGACTAGTCAGTACTTGTACAGCACGAGCGTGATGAATGAGGATGCTTCATGGGAGGCTGCGACTGGAATGGAGGAGACATTTGAAAGTAGTAAAACTGTTGAAGATGTAAGCGTCTCTTTTGATTCAAAACGAAGGTATGCGTGTCCTTACACTTCTTAAGTATGTTCATATGTAAATGCGTGGTTGTCGCTTGCCTGGACCACTCAGTAATTGCACAGAACGGCCGTGAAGGATGTGGATGGTTCAGCGGAGGCGCCTGATGTAGTGGAGAAGACCGTCGAAACTAATACAACTGTTCATGACGTCGGTGCCTCATTTGAGTCAGAACAAAGGTATGCGTGTCATCAACTCTGCTAAGTATGTTCGTATGTAAAAGATTTGTTGTCGGTCGCTGTGACTAGTCAGTACTTGTACAGCACGCGCATGATGAATGAGGATGCTTCAGGTGAGGCTACGACTGGACTGGAGGAGACATTTGAAAGTAGTAAAACTATTGAAGATGTAAGAGTCTCTTTTGATTCAAAACGAAGGTATGCGTGTCCTTACAATTCTTAAGTATGTTCATATGTAAATGCATGGTTGTCACTTGCGTTGACTAGTCCGTAATTGTACAGAAAGATCAGGGTGGATGTGGATGTTTCAGCGGATGATGCTACTGCAGCGGAGAACAGAGTTCGAACTAAAAAGACTGCTGATGATGCCGTTGCCTATTTTGGTTCCAAAATAAGGTATTAATGTCATTACTCTTCTTTATTATGTTGATGTGTACATGCATGGTTATCACTTGGCTTGACTAGTCCGTAATTACACCATTTCCATCGCAGTTGGGAGGATGTTTTTGCTGTCAATGTTAAACAGTCTAGCGGACGTACAAACTGGCATCCTGTATCTGCTGCCGGTACAGATAATTCTGCTGCTTGTTCAACAAAACCAAAGATTTTGTCAGAAGTAACTGATGCTTGTATATCTGTTTATGACGTTGCAGCAGGAACAGAAAAAGCAACAGTTGAACATGACGATATTAATGCAGATGTTACTGCTGTGATTAATAAATATTTCACCTCAAGTGGAAATGAGGAGTCTCCTCCAAGTGAAAATAGTGAACCTCAATTTGTTACTAATGATACTCATGTGACTAGAAGCAGTGAATTGCCATTCAGTAATGATGCTGCAAAAGATCTTGTTGGGCATATGACTGATGTGACAACAGAAAACACAACGGTGAAAGAGACTGCGGATGCAGGTGGAAATGGTCAACCTGAAACCGCTGCTAGTGTCGCTGCAACCACCTCTGCAACAAATGGTGCAACCACTTCCATTACAACTCAAACAAATGTCACTCAAAGAAACGCTGTCAATGAGCAAGGTAATGATGCACCAACAACAATTTTGAACAAAGGTACTGCTACTTGCGCATATGTTTATGCTGGTGCTACAGTTGAAAGCGAATTACTTAGTGTGGAAACTATGGAAGCTGGAGATGTTAGTAACGCTACTGACGTGCATACAAGTGTTGAAGTAGCAGTAATGATAGACGGAGGTGACGAAACGAAAAACCTTGGGACTGCAGAACTTGGGCTAGCATGTTTGAAGAGCGCAAGTGATATGCAAGCTATTATTTCTACTGATTCAAATGTCGTTGCTTCTGCTCTAGGAAAGCATCCGTTGGTTAAAGGAACCAACGCAAACGCTTTATCTAAAGAAAACAAAACGAAGTCTGATAACGACATAGCTGGTAAGTTGCAGGATTACTTTTTTACAGAAAAAAATAAAGATGACAAAGTCTTTCAAACCGATGCATAATTAGCTGATAAGATTGCTGCTGACAATGAAACTGAAAAAGCAACAGCTGAAAAAACCCCGGTAGATTCTCGCAATGCAAAAGACAGAGCAAGAGTTAAAAGGAAAAGAAAGGCGGATGTTGTAGCTAGACAGGAAGCTGCGTTGGAACATTGGCATTACATTAGGTCAACAGCTGAAGCCGATGAGATACTAGCATTTAGGATGCAGAACAAAGAAATTGAAATCCTAACATGTGAACAGGCAAAAGAAGCTCTTGATCAAATAGTGATAGAAAAGCAAAAATTCTACATTAAAAAAAGAGCAGAAGAAAGGATCCGAAAGCCACCAACGAAGAAAGAACAGAAAATCTTCATGTGTGAGTACTTGGAGAAGATGGGGGGGCATAAAGTAAATGTCTTGCGGAGGCTAACTTATGATAAAGTGAAAGAACTGTTTGAAAAGTGTAGAATGAGGCCTGATAAGTTAACTCCTATGAACAAAGGTACATGTGAGAGAGATGAAGGAAGTTCCAAAAGAGCTGTTGATGATTTAGAGCAGGATCAGTCAAAGAGGCAGAGGATTGATCCAAAACAAAGGATTGAAAGGTTAAACCGTTTGATTGTGCTTGATACGACGGGGCAAAGACTGGGTGCACTTTAGCCGACAATAACATATCGTGCACGTAACTTTTACTTGAAAAATGGTGGCACTGTAATTACCATCAAGAGGTCTGACGGGCTCGAAACTACATTTAACAGCTTGGGTCAGTTGCTACATACTATAGACAGAGAAGATTTAGAAACTGTTTGGCAGTGCGTTAAAATTGGCTTTCGGACAGGTCGGGACGCAGGTTGCCTAGGAGTTGATAAGTGTTATGGGTTGAAGTGCATGTTTGAGCCCGATATAGAGGAAGTTGAATGGAAAGAAACACTGGTCACGAGTTGGAGATTGTATGAACAGTATGGAGTTCATGTGGTTACTATGCCGACAAGTTATCTGTACATGCTGGATGATGCGGATTACCCTCTAACACCAACTCTAGCTTGTAACATGTTGTTTAAGAAGCTGACGACAAATAGAATAAGTGAAGTGGCATATGTGCTTGTTGAAAAGATAGAAGGAATAGCGCGTATGTAAACTTTAATAATGTATCCGTTTTTTAATGAAAAGTTGCATATTTTGGACGCAAAAATCAGGTTTGTGTGTGTGGTTTAATAAGATATTCAAAGAGTCCCTAAGGTACAAAGAAATTGGTATTTGCGAATTAAAAGGTCGAGTAGTTAAATTCAAAGTGTTTATAATTGTGGATAAGCGTTATCCAAATACCAAAAAGGCTAGAAAATCTGCTAGTACAACTATGTTAACTACTGCTAGTAGTAAAATAAAAACTGCTAGCTATGTTAACTACTGCTAGTAGTAAAATAAGAACTGCTAGCTATGTTAACTACTGCTAGTGATAGAAGAAATCAACGAAATGATGCCACAGTCGTATTAAGTCAAACCGAGTTGGTTGTATTGTTACAACTGCTAGTAGTAAAATAAGAACTAATAGATATGTTAACTACTGCTAGTGATAGAAGAAATCAAGGAAATGATGCCACAGTCGTATTAAACTGACAACTGCTAGATAAATTGTACTAGTGTTAAGTGTTAAATATGTTTTTGTCAAGTGTGTAGGTATTAGTGTGGAGTGTTTATGTCAGTAGCTTGTAGGTATTAGTAGATTGTAGAATACGAATTGTACGACTAAAAGGACTACTTCGTTTATAAAAGCCGTTGCTAGGGAAACGAAGTTACCCTACGTACAACTGCTGGTTGCCAAGATTACATAAACGCAGGAAATAGTAAATAAGTTGACTTACAACGTTTCATACACACAACCTACAACATATTAAGCGTACTACATAATTATAAGTTTAATGGTTACATAGTTATAGAACCACGTGATTTATAACTTTCAGCGACTACGAAAAAGATAAGCACTCCATGCTTCCTCCCCATAGACAGCGTACTAAAACCACAAAGCCTCATTCCCATTAATCATGATCGATAACTTCAGGCCGACGTACCTGTTGAAAATGCCCTTCATATATCATTAACCAAGTAAAGTGATAATCTTTTAAAGGAATATGAATAGAATGTTAAGTTACAAAAAAAAAAAAAGAAAGACAAAAAAAACATACTATACACAGCAAGATCTGTGTGATTTAACAAAAGAAGAGATTCTTTGTATGGGGCGATGTAGAAAGTTCCAGCATCTCCTAACATTCCCATGGTAACGAATAATTCAAGTTCTTGGTTGTACACAAATATAGAGTGATGCAAATGATTGCCGCTGTAGGCTTCCACTATTGGAGCATGATGCTTTGTAAAGCCAAGCAAATGAACCGAAACTAGGCTAGGGATGGCGAATAGGCTTCTGAATGATCTTATGGAACAACCATTCACGTCCAATAACCATCCACAAAACAATGGCATACCTTCACCAATGACCATACCAGAAATGACAAGAGAAGTTCCAAGATCCGTAACATAGAATGGGACTGGGAGTTCATTTTTGAAAATATGCGGTATGTCGATAACTTTGAATTCGCTGGTTACCAAATCAAAAGAAATCAACATATAAATCTTGTAGGTAACATCGTCCTCATTAGTTAACTTTTCACTCCCAGTCCAATAGATAAAACGACCTACAACTGCCTGAGTTTTACGTTTCAATTTGATTGTTTCACGAGGGGGTGGAAATTTTCAAGGCGTGTCCACCGTGAAGAGTTCAAAGAAAAGACAGACACATACCAGAAACCGCTTTGGAAAACAGGATAGGAGACCTTCACGATCGTCGGGTCAAGAGTGTCAGGACGGACGCCAAAACCAAAACAAATCTTTTGAGATTCAATTTGATGCGTGTAAAATGGGAAAAATATTGCAAGTGATTTTTTGATTGCCGGGTTCCAAATAACAGACATTAGATTAGAACCATAAACAAAACACGAAAGACCATTAGAATTGCCAACTGCAATCAAAGATGAAAGCCTTAAATCTGTACGAAGTGGCGTAGCGATTAGCTTTTCATCTAAACCTAACATAAACCCTTGGTGACCCAGATCGAATGTTAGCGTAAAAAAACACGCATCATTACGACAAACACCATAATTAAAGATGAAGCTTCCACAATCTATACTAGCCTTCCATAACTTGCAAACAGTACGTAGCTGGAGTATAGACTTAAGAGGTAGCCTACAGATGATATCTAGTTGAACATCCAGTGAGATATTGTCAGACATTTTGTTAAAAAAAGCAGAAAGATTGAGATAAAGATGTGAAGTGACCAAAAGAAGAAAGAAAAATTTTGTTAAAGAAAATTAGAAAGATTTGTATTGAAGAAAGAGATTGGGAACAGAGGCATTAAAGGACATGTAGCATGATGTACTTTAGGGCAACCAAATAAAATTTAATTCAGGTGTATACCAAATATTAATAACATATACATAACCAATATAGAATTGGTTTACAAACCATACGCCTTATTGTGTATGTGCACTGATATTAAAAAAAAAAGGAAATGCAGTTGAGCTTATAAAAAGATATTCAAAGAGTCCCTAAGGTACAATAAAAAATGGTATTTGCGAATTAAAAGGTCGAGTAGTTAAATTCAAAGTGTTTATAATTGTGGATAAGCGTTATCCAAATACCAAAAAGGATAGAAAATCTGCTAGTACAACTGGTAGTAGTATATTATCATGTACTTGTTAATTTTACTAGTACCACTGATAGAAGACCTCAACGAAATGATGTGTACAATTAAATTCATTTGAGATGATTATTTTAAGCTATATGCGATATTTGTAAACGTAAAAAAAAGCTGCACTGCTTTTATGCTCGATTACTTAGATTAGGAATCTCAAAACATAAAACGAATTGCTTGTATACTTACAACTGGTAGTTACTTTTACAACTGGTAGGTAGTCAAACCGAGTTGGTTGTATTGTTACAACTGCTAGTAGTAAAATAAGAACTGCTAGCTATGTTAACTACTGCTAGTGATAGAAAAATCATGCACAAGTCAACATGTGACAATAATTATGGGTCAAAAGGACATTAAGGATGGTACCTTGAGAGACCGATGACAATTTTTGTATTCAACCTTGTGCTTCTAGAAGTATTCAAGCATCCGTTCACGGTAAGCTAACACTGTTTGAAGAGGGTCGTCTACTTCGAGAGGCTGGTTACGGAGCAATCTGTACAATATAATGCACACCCATACTCCGCAATCGCCATACAAGTCTGATTGTTGTGGGATTTTTGGAAACTTGTATGTGATTTTATAATCCTCGGGTGATATGCCCTTACTATGCAGTACCCCAGCATTTGTTAGGTAAAGTTGAAGCTATGTTTGTAAATCTCTCTTCAAACCTCGCCACCACCGTGAACCTCTTCCGACTGACCCAAGAGAGTCATAAACGTAAACAACTCCAGTGCGGATATGGAGCACACTGAGTACCCAGTGGTTTTCAGTTTCATTCACAGGAAAATACACATGATATATAAACCAATTGAAGAATATTATAAGCTGTTTATAACAGTAGTGCTAGATGTACGGTAAGAGGCTGCCAAACTGACCTTTTCAACATCTCGCCAAGCGACAGGGTATGTTGTGCCATCTGAATAAGTGGTAGGTAGTTTGCCATCTAGGATTTGACTGCAGAAATTACACCCTGCCAAAGCCCAATCTGCATCGGCTGGTCTAAACAACCACATCAAATCAAGCCATACATCCAAGTGCTGCGGACATATAAAGCAAACCAAAACTGTTAACATTCGGTTCCAATTTAACAAAACGAAATAATAAACATGTGTAGGAGACAAGATAAAAATCTGGTTTACTCATTAAGTCAGTAAGCCACCCGTGGGTGCAATCCTCAACACATGCCAAGGCTACCCAAAAACCCCTGTAAACAACAACGGCACCGGAGCCCCAAGGGAACGTATAAAGTAATGGTTTTTTAAGCTTAAAATAGGTGCGAAGGTAATCAGGCACAGTAACCTTCTCCTTGTTGCATTTCGGGTGTCGTAAAAGTTCCTAAAAAAATTATATTTTGAATAACATTAACCATATGATAATGATGTTAATGGATTAACAAACAGAAGATACCTCTACAAACGGTTCAATTCTGGGCGAATACAAGTGACTAACGCGACGCGTTTTGGGGTTTCCTGAATTTTCCTGAAAACACACTTGAAAAATAAGCAGACAAACATAAAATATTCATTTCCGTTAGAATTTAATATGGTGCTTTACATCGGAACCGGCAGCCGAGATAAAAGCCTCGTTAATGACACCTTGCGATCTTGTAAGACAGCGGCAAGGAGTAGCTGATGTTTTTGATAGGTCAGTTGGCGAGTTGACAGAATCAGCCATTTTATTATAATGTTTTACAATGCTGTTTTTTTTACTGAGGTTGTCGTTCAATTTTACTCTCTTTCTTTTGTTTGTATTAGTATGGGAGAAAAGTTCTTCCAATGGAGGTTTGTCATTAGGACCTACCACATTTGCAAATGACAATTTGTTGGATTTAACCTGAGATTTAGGGGCTTCAGGGTCTTTCTTTGTTGGTGTTTCTTCTTGGGTAACAGCAGCGACATCATTGTTACCGGCTCAGAGGCCAACAAACGAGTTTTCCTCAACCACATTCAATTCTTGCTCATCAAAATCTATTAAATCTAAAGACGGAACAAACAATGTTTTATCGAGGCCTTTGTTGAAATTATCTCCGGAGGAAACACGTCCCAACATAGGTGTGTCATTTTCGCCAACCACATTTACATTTGACAGGTTATTGTCTTTGAACTGCGATTTGAAAATATAGTATGTTAAAAACAACACATTAAAATCTTTTATTTATCAGCGTTGTTTTACTTATAATGTAGATACCTCAAGAGCTTTGTTGCTTGGTGCTCCTTCTTCTGTCTGCACACCAACAATATTGTTAACGGGTTCAGGTCCCCAGGAAATTGTTTCTGAACCACATCTTGGTGTTCATTATCATAATCCATTGCATCTACAGAATTATCACACGAAAGTTTATCATCGTTTATGTACGACGACCAATCGATACCACAATCCGGTTCCTGATGAATTTTAATTATATATACATAAGTATGGACATATGTTATACTTGATATGTAAAGTCTAAATGAAAGATAACACACACTAATGCGGTCACCGGATGTTTTTTTTCATCGTTTGGTGCAAGTGGTTGAAGTTGAGTAGTACGATCACCTCCATATTCCATAGCAGGACCTTTTTGGGTCATGGCACAAGCTTGTACAAGAATCCCAAGGTTACATGGTTGCGTTTCTTTAAGCCCATCATCATTGTTAATGTCCGTTGCATCTTCCGCATCGACGACCTTATCCCCGTTAGGGCCTAGAGTATGACACGACGTGGCCTGTAGCGCCCAAGGTTTGATATAAGTGTACACACGAAGGATTATTTGGGTTTGGTATAACATTGGAGGCAACCTTAAAAGTAAATACAAACCTTCGGATCATCAGGATTAACGTCAGAGTCATTTGTATTGGCACAACTTTTAGATTTTTCAGGAACGAAGGCCGCATCATTTTTAAGACCCAAAAGTTGCTGTACTTTTGAAATTATGCTTTTGACATTCGTAAACACATCAAGTACGACCGGTGTGTTTCTGACCGAATGAATGACATTTTCTATCATCAAAAGTTTTTGATCCAAATCCACTAACTCACGAATTACAGCCCCTGTTGAAAGAGTGGTCCCCGTTTGTGCACCATTTAAAGAATATTGTTGCTCAATGTTGAGTTGCAATGCGTTTTCAGGTAACCCCTGTAGTTGACTTTCCATGACAGTGTGTAAATTGAAAGCGTCCACGAATTGATTAGAGTGCTGTGCAGTCTTCTCACAACCGTCTGTGTCTGGCACAGACAAACCATCTATATATTGGGCACTGTAAATACACCACGGTTGCTTCATTTAAGCTTGTGTTGCAGAAATTTCAACAATGGGAGTTGAGTCCTAAGAAGAAAAAAGAGTTACAATTACTGATATTGTGAACAAATTTAGGTACAAGTTAGTATAGTCTGCATCATAAGACTGTGTGATGCCTACCGGTCCAAAGAGATTACAACAGTGTGCGTTCCGAAACTTTGCAAGTTCTGACCAAGCAAGACCACGTGGAATCACCTTGTTGTCTTTCACCCAGCAAAGTGAGCTTCTAGGAAAACTCTCCAAAATCCAAATCTGTAATAGGCACACCCGTCATCGTTAAAAATGTCTAGCTATACAGTTATCATTTTTTAATTTGTTTAAAGTTTTAACAAGCTAAATGTAATCTGTTTACGATGAAACAATACGTTTATGATGACAATTACAAAAAAAATCGCAAACTAAAAAGTGTTATAACATTGCTGTTATCTAAATTACGGGTTTATATTATGTGTATACACAACAAAGACAAGCATTGCATAACAATTAAAAACATCATTATTTATAGGTAATTTTTGATTGAACGAAATAGAATCAAAAGCTTTTAATAACCTGTTTTCTAAAACAAACGTGTTATCAAACAAAGACATACATACATTAGTACAAACTACAGAGAATTCAAACCTTGAAAGCCCAAGCGAACCCGTATAGATTGTATGTGGCACTGAACTTTGGGTTTTTTTTCAATTTTAACAGATGATGTTTTCTGTGAATATGAACAATATTGATAGTCCTTTCATAAAATTTATGCCACATATATTCACCCCAAGGAAATACATTCCAGGCTTCAAAATCATCAACCAAGGACAATAAGTGATTATGGATGCAATTCCTGTCTTTTTTTCCCATAAACACCAGCTCTGCAGCTACCAACAGACACACCCTAACAGCATCCTCATCAGAAAGCGATAACCACCTTTTTCCATCCTTTTTTGAATCATTAACAAGTTCCAAAAGATCAATGGCATGTACATTTGTTATACCATTACTCTTTTTTTCAGGAAATACACGATCACAGAAAGCGCTAGATCGTTTTTTCGCTTTTGAAACTTTGCCAGGTTTGTGTTCACAGGTTTGTGTTCTTATCATGTCTCAAAGTGGGTGTTACACTTTGGAGATAACTTGTTCGTGCTTCAATAATTATGACAACGAATTGACGAATAGTAGACGAAGGTTTTCGTCAAGGGATTGTGGTCTCCCTATACATAGGATGTATATGTTCGATGTCATCTATAGTGCAAGACATAAGATACAAGTTTGGGTTATTTTACTTCTTCATCAAATTCGTTATATTTGGTTTTCTTCACAAGTGATCATTATAAGGAGCTTACAGATTTGAAGAATCATTGATGTTCATGCACCACTCAAGGGGAAGTGTTTGATTTTTACTACTGTTGATCATTATTACTACTGCTAGTTGGAGTTTTCTACTGTTTTGGATTCATTTTTAGTAAGCATTTTGGTGTTCTTTATGGAGGGCAAATCGAAACATTGGACGGCTTAGATTGGAAGTATGATATTGGTTCGTGGTGGTCAAGATCATTATTTACATACGTTCCCTATTTGGATAATAACAAAAAGGGGAAGAGATGTTTGAGTTGCATGGCATGGATTAAGAGGAAGACAAAGGAAGACATACTTGTTTCATTCATGGTGAGATCCCTGATCTCAATTTCTCTACTTCGTCTAGGGAAGTTCGTTCAAGAATGGTTTTGTCATTATCAACTAGGGGAAGATTGTTGGGAATTATACGTTTGAGTTGATAAGACAAAAAGAATGAAACAAGAGGGACTTAATACGACAAGAAGGAAACCTACAAAAAGATGGAAGGACTTGCTTGCAAAAGAAGTTTTATTTATTAGTCATTTGTAGTCTTTTGTAAACCCTAATCCTCTAGTATATAAAGAGGACATAGGTGCAGGTTATATACATGTCTTCCATAATGTAGTCGACTAAAGGTGTGTGTGTGTGTCCTAGGCGTATAGTCTTGTAAACGCTTAGGTTATTAGATTAGTTAGTGTTAGTTATCTCCAAGATCAAAGAAGGCTTTGATCCCTATTATAGTTAGTTAGTTAGGTAATGGTGATGAAAACCTTGTTTAATAACAAAGAATTGATTAGTTTATTCCGCTGTGCATGTTATTAGTCTTTGTTATTATTATCCCTAGCTGAGCTCATAAACGATCTTCACAATATGTATTGTATAATGAAACTTCCGCTCTGATTTGCTTAGCGTTTGCTGCTCATGACACTTTCATGTGAAAATGTATTTGCCACAATAACAGAGATATTGACATAACTTTATATCACTTAGCCATAAAACTTAATAATTCATATCAACATCTTACTTAAATTGACCAATCTGTTTAACCAATCTATTTAAAACCTAACCATGATAAACCATCAAACATAACCATCAAAACTGGAATCTATCTGCCACATACTAACATAAACATTTATCCACTTACATAAATCTACAAATTGCTTAGACAAATGGTCAACAAAAAGTATAACTCATACACAACTGTCATACATGAAGGGTCACAAAACTGCATAAAGTCAGTTACAAAATATATTTTGAATATCTAATAAATAGTGTTTATGGATGAATATGAGTTACAAAACCTGTTAAACAACATACAAAGGCCTTTAAAATTCATATTATACCCTCTTTCCCAACTTACTCAATTGTTATTCATATTCCAAAGTCATGGCATTCACTAGAGAAATTATAGCACAATACTACTACATGCCAATAGCAAAAGCTGCAAAAAAGTTCAATATTGGTATAACTATTTTCAAAAAACACTGTCGAGAACTGGGTATTCAGCGCTGGCCCTATCGTAAGCTGACGAGTATACAACTATTAATTAACACTATCCAGGATAGAATAAAACTGAATTTAACATTTTTTTTATGTTACTCACAAAGTTATATTGCATTATAGACTGAGAATGGAGGGGAAAAGGTTGATGGAAACACCTAAGAAATCATAACAAGGCTTCAAGAAGAAAAGAAAAGTGTAGAAGAAAATCTTGATTTAGAATTTACCAAAAGTACCAAATGGTTGAGACAGTTTTATTTCAAATCCATATACAAAAGAAGGAAAATCATTAGTTTGATATTGTCATTAACTAACCAACCAACCACAAGTGTGGCTACACTGTTGCAGTATTCGTCTGAAAGCAGTAGCGCAGAGCATGAAAATATTGAAGATGGTTATGATTCTGACTGTACTCAGCACAATCAGCTGAAAATTGCCTTTTAAAGAACTCAATTTAATGAAATGTTGAAAATAAAGTATGAATCATTAAGTTTGATGGTTATGTTGCTGAGTGTAGTTGGCAAGTTTATGTAAGAATTGGCTTGAAAGATCCCAGTTTAATTAAATGTTCCAAACTAAATTATGAATATTTAGGTTTCATATTTCATCCAAATCTCCTCCATCTATTTATATTGTTTTACATCATATTATACCTTGGTTTAAGTTATGCACTGGAAATTAATGTTTTAAATGACATTTTGTCCTACTTGATAATATATAAACATGTGCAAGAATGCAAAGTACTTGACTTACTTCCAATGCTATATCATTACAGTTTCCACTAAATTGTTGATGTTGCGACTCATTTGATACCAAACTTTGATATATATACCTGAACCATTTTGTTAAATAAAACGCATTAGTGTGCAATTATTGAGAAACTTGAAATCTCTATTTAAAAAAATAATAAGAGTATTAAAAAAATAAGGACACTTATCATGCTATACAGATGGCTGCCTTTTCATTGGTTATCACACTTATTGCATCAGTTTACCAGCAGAATTCCAACAGATGCTTTATTGGACATCTTGAGTATATATGCTGCCAAATCTGCAAGGATATGTATTACAAAAGTGCATCAGATCCTCCAAATAAAAAATGAATAAAAGTACAATCCAATCTTACAAGTTTCCATACATTGCATTTATTTATCTGATTAAAGCCAATTTTGTATGTGTGTTATAGGATCACGGGCCGAAGATGCTGAAGTTCCATCCCTGTCAGGCATATTGCACAAATCTTTGGTCATTCATTCAAAAATAATTGTCAGCAAAGATGACAGAATACAAAGCTATTGTGGTTTAAAACTGACAGATATTATTGAACCATTTACAGGTAAACATCAAGACTAAACCTTTACATGAATTACGCAAATACAAAGATATTGAAAAATTGCATACATGATTCATTAATGTTGCATTTACAACATTGTTTGTTAGGTCAAGAGTCACATACAATGAGCACTTCAACACATCTGCAACTGAGCCAAATGGCTTCCACTTCCAAAAGTCCATTCATGTACAAAAAAAGAAGATCATCTGGTGATTAATTCACCAAATGATAGCAAAACTGAATACCTCTTAAGAAATGTTTTACATTTGACATACCTTTAATTTCATCCATTTATTTATTACCATTACACTGTTTTTTACAGGACCAGTTTATCTGCGTGCAACTAAAAATAAACCAAAAGGAGCTGCATCTGCAAGTAATTACACATGTTACAAATCTTGACGCCTGTTATTTGATTCATGATTTTTTTTCGCAATAATCTTTAACTATTTTGGCAAGGTATTCCTATGGTTTACCATAATATTGGCCCTCCAACATTTGAATGTCGAAATTGCAAGGCGGTTATGTGGTATGAAGAGAGAAGCTTGAAAGGATTTAGCACTAGCAACCCAATATTCTCCCTTTGCTGCCAAGATGAAAAATCCTTCTTCCCAGATTTAACGAAGCACCTTCGCCTCTTAAAAACCTAATGGATTATAACAATCCTGCATCTTTAAGATTCAAAGAACCGATTAGAGTATATAATGGCATGTTTTGCTACACATCTTTTGGGGAGAAAATAGATAATTCAATTAACACAGGCAGGGGACCATATACATTTAGAATAAATGGCCAAAGCTATCATATAATAGGTTATCTGCTCCCTACACAGGGTATTCAACCCAAATATGCACAACTATACTTTTTTGATACTGGAAATGAAGTAAAGAACCGGAAATGAGCTTTTATAGATAAGGAGAGTGGCGAAGTGGTGGATGAAAAGATAGTAGCAAGCCTGATTCAAAGTTTCAATCAATCAAGCTCTATTTCCAAGGCAATTCGAATGGCCAGGGATTGGTGTGACTCCCAAAACTCAGCAAAGTTTGAACTACGCCTGATAAGTGGTCGGAGTACATCACGACAATACAATGCCCCAACTGTGCCCAAAATAGCAGCTCTGATTACTAATGACTTTGGTGATGGCATTCCTACGAGTGATATTGTTTTAAGGAACAAGGATGAAGGACTGAAGCGTATTTCTGAGTTGCATTCAGAATACATGGCCCTCCAATATCCATTATTATTCCCGTATGGAGAGGGAGGATTTCATGAAAAAATACCTTATCTTAAGAGCATAGGTGTCCGCAAGACCAAAAGGGGTTGTCTGACAATGAAAGAGTACTACACATACATAATACAACAGCGAAATAACCAAGGTACTACCTTGCTTAGAGGTGGGCGATTATTCCACCAATACCTGGTGGATGCATACACGACTGTTGAGGAGCAAAGACTTAAATGGACAAGGAAAAATCAGCATACGTTACGTGTGGATCTATATCATAACCTTTGTGACGCTGTAACAAGGGGTGATACAAGTGCAACAGGGATCGGGAAACGAATCGTTCTACCAAGCAGTTTTACCGGCAGCCCAAGGTATATGATGGCAAACTACCAAGATGCTATGGCTATACGTCAAAATTATGGAAATCCAGACCTGTTCATCACTTTCACCGCCAATCCAAAATTGCCCGAGATTGCTGAAATGTTAACGCACATCCCGGGACAAAAAGGTAATGACCGTCCAGAAGTGGCAAACTATGTATTCAATTTTAAACTAACTGAAATGTTGGACGATCTTACGAAACACCATATTTTTAGAAAGTCATAGGCAAGTAATTGAACTTGGCGCTTAATTCAATATATCTATTGTTCTAACAAATTTATGCATCAACTTATGTTTTTCTTCCATTTCATTTCAGACGTATATGTCATAGAATTTCAAAAGCGTGTCCTGCCTCATGCTCATATCCTACTTTGGCTAGAAGAAGTCTTGAAATGCAAAACTCCAGTCGAGATAGATGACATGATTACAGCAGAGATACCATGTAAAACAAGTGATCCAGAAGGGTATAAAGTAGTAACTGAATTTATGTTACATTGACCTTGCGAAAAAGATGCTAAGCACGCCCCATGTATAGTTGAGGGTAAGTGCTCAAAATATTTCTCTAAACCTTTTGTGGGAGAAACAATAGTTGATGGTGATGGGTATGTTATTTATCGTCGAAGGGATAATAAAGCTCACCATGTTAAAGGAAAGGTCAAATACGATAAGAGATATGTGGTTCCTCACAACCGTTATCTCCTCCTAAAGTACCAGACCCACATTAATGTGGAATGGTGCAACAGATCAAACGCAATTAAGTACTTATTTAAGTACTTAAATAAAGGGCCTGATAGAGCTACAATTGTTATACAAGAGATGTTAGGAACAATGGTGATTTGGCAAATGTCCAGGTTTTGGAGGTCGATGAAACAAAGAATTATTTGAATTGTCGCTTCTTAGCTCCATGTGAGGCGGTGTGGCGTTTGTTTTCCTATGACATACAATATTCATACCCATCAGTAATGAGACCGAGTTATCACTTGCCAAATCAGAACGCAATCACACTTCGTGACTCAAAAAGTCTACCGGCCCTAATTGAAAGGGAAGGTATTGACATAACTATGTTCACTGATTGGTTTGAATTAAACAAGTGTGATACAACAACGAGGGCATACACGTATGTTGAGATACCTATACATTATGTGTGGCATGAGAAAGACAAAATGTAGAAACAAAGGAAACGTAGAAAGTGCATTGGGAGGATTATTTACTCGCACCCATATTCTAGAGAATGATATTATCTTAGAATGTTGTTGAACATTGTTAGAGGTCCTGAAGCTTTTGAAAAACTCATGACTGTTAATAAGAAATTATGTTCCACATTTAAGGAAGCCTGTTTTGCATATGGCCTCTTAAATGATGACACAAAGTGGAAGCATGCTATATCCGAAGCAAGTGTCTGGGCATTCGGACCACAACTACGTGACATGTTTGTGACAATTTTGTTGTTTTGCAATGTCTGCGGGCCTTTAAAGTTATGGGAAGAAAACTGGAAGTGCTTATCAGAGGATATCCTACATAAGAAAAGGAAAATTTTTAAATATCTTGACTTGGAGTTGACGGATGAACAAATCCAAAACTATTGTTTGGTAGAAATCCAAGAGTAGTTAAATAGGAATTGGAGATCTTTATCAGAGTTTCAAGATCTACCACTGCCTAACCCAAAGTTACTAACCAATTTGGACAATCGTCTCATTAGTGAAGCGTTGGATTATGACATGAATAAGAGTATGCTTGAACATCAACAACTTCATTCACTGCTAAATCCCGAACATCGCTTAATCTTTGAAGAAGTCATTGAATCTGTGAATAAAAAAAGGGAAATTTTACTTTCTTTACGGACCAGGAGGAACCGAGAAGAATTTTTTATACAAAACTATCATTCAAGGTTAAGATCAGAACGTATGATAGTGCTTGCTATCGCATCTTCAGGTACAAATGAATACTAAACTAAAATAATCAACTAGATTATAAACTTAAAAAGTACATGTTGAACTAACTATCTCGATTTCTGTAGGAATTTCTTCATTATTACTACCAGGAGGTAGAATCGCGCATAGCCGTTTTGTTATACAGCTTGAATTATTGGAGAACAGTACATGCAGCAAGTAAGGCTATTTATCTAGGATGAAGCTCCAATGACTAAAAAATATGCATTTGAGGCATTAGACAAGACGCCAAAGGATATTTTAGGATTTCACGATCCGAAGTGTAGGAGTCGAATATTTGGGGGTGTCACGGTGTTACTGGGAGGTGACTTCCGACAAGTTCTTCCAGTTATCCCAAAAGGGAGCAGGGCGGACATTGTACAATCTTGCATAAACCAATCTGAGTTATGGAAGCTTTGCAAGGTCTTCACCCTTACACGCATCACGCGTTTCAAAGAATATAGTGAGAATGAATAGGTTGATACTCGAAAACAGGATTTCAATAGATGGGTTTTGGCTGTGGGGGATGGAACGTTGCCAGCAAAATGCAAAGAAGGGGACGATGAACCAACTTGGATTGACATCCTGGAAACCTTTCTAATTTAATCATGGGATTCTCCTATTCAGAAAATTGTTGCAGACACATACCCTGATTTTACAACAAGACAAACTGACGATGTGTACCTCAAAGAAAGGGCAATTCTAACTCCTCGGAATGATGATGCTGATGCCATCAACGAGTACATGTTTAAACAGTTAGAAGGGGAAACTTTTACATACAACAATCTAGAACATCACGACCTCTATCCGATTGAATTCCTAAATTCCTTAAATTTCCCTGGGATGCCGCCACATGCACTTCACTTAAAAAAGGAACTGCCCATTATGATCTTGCGTAATATCAATCCAACCAAAGGAGTATGCAATGGAACAAGGTTGTTTATCACAGATCTAGGCCAATTTGTTATTCATGCTAAGATACTAACAGGTTCAAATATAGGTGACAATGTGGTAATACACAGGATTATACTCACATCAACACAATCCAAGTGGCCGTTTGTCCTCAAACGGAGACAATTTCCTGTAAGAGCATGTTATGCAATGACCTTTAACAAAAGTCAGGGCCAGTCACTTAATTACATTGGACTCTATTTGCCTACTCCCGTATTCAGTCATGGACAACTTTATGTGGAATTATCTAGAGTTACCAGCCCCGATGGCCTTAAAATACTAATGATCGAAGGCAAGGACCAGGAGCTTGCAAACTGCATGTGTAACATTGTTTTTAAGGAAAATTTCAGCAACCTATCTTAGCATAATTATGTAATGTTCCCACATGATATATAATTATGTATTGAATCGTTGTATTTCCCCTCAAATTGTGAACATGCATACAAACATCTAACAAACACTTGTAATGCTAGATAAAAACTTGCACATTACACTTAAAAAAATTATATACGGCTGGCATAACACACATAACCTCCTGAAATACATTGACTCAAAGAGTGTAGTACCTTGAACACTTTTCTTACGGAGGCCGAAATGAAGGTCTAAAAACCAAAACTTCAACAAAAAGGATATCATGTCATATGCAAACACTTCACACAAATAAAATTTAACCACACATGATACCCACTCATCTCAAGGTTAACACCATCACTGGAAAATGTCATAAGGTTTTCAAACTATCACGTGCGCTTGATGATGAGTCAATTTTCATGATTACCATCCACATGTGATAGTGCAAAATCTTAATCCACCATAACAATGCTTTCCGATTTTAATAGTTCAAAGGTGGAAGCTGTATATCTCTAAAAAACATGGTGATATTTGTAATTAGTAACTTGTTACAGCAAACATGAGAAATCAATTACAAAATGACACCTCTGATACAAACATGTGGATAACATATGTATTCATCGCTTCACAATTCAACCCCAACACAACCATACGATTATCAACCTAGATGATCATTTCATAAAAATTGAATCAACAATTTCAATACACAAACACCACATGCCTTAAATTATGTTTTAATTTGATTAATATGTTGTATAATAGAAAACCCTAATTTCATTTGGAGACCCTATTTTGTTTTTCCAGATTTCATGACTGTGTCTTTGACTCATGTGTGTGTGAGAGAAAACTACACATCCTTTATAGTATAAACTAGAAAAGGAAAAAAATGAAAAAAATTAAATAAATATAAGCATATAAATATAAAATATAACTTATTATTATTATTATTATTAACAGTTCCATTGTCGTTGTCATTTGCTACATCATCCTAACAACATGCTCCATAACTATCTGCAACATCAAACAAAATACTACCCACAAAAGACATCCACAACATACTAACAACATGATAAACCAAACTACACAGACATCCGCAACATAAACATAAAGACATGACCTAATCATAGAAATCCATGATGTCCATATGCTCCTCCTTCTCAGTCAAACCTTCACGGACTTCAACCAACAAACCCCTCAAAACCTCCAACCTCCTGCGCAACCTGATCATCTGCAAACACAAGCACTCATAGACATCCCCACCAGCTTCTTCATCATCGTGGTTAAGTGACCACACCTCAGCCATCCTCTCAGTTTGCTTATCAATCTTCCTCTGCAACTCATTGCAGCGCTCCCCAAGATACCTGAGCAATGCTTCATCTTCTGTGTGATCTTGAATAAAAAGAAACTTGAAGCTTTGGTGTAGCTATTCTGATCCGGACATGTCTTTCAATTCATTGATGAAAGGAGTGTCAACCATTGAAATTATTGGTGGGTGAAAGTCTTGGTTTTGATTGTCAAAAATTAAGTGAGATTAATAACTATATATTCTAAATATATGTAACTAAACCAATATGTAACTAAAATGATAAGGAACCCAACAGGTTTCATCATTGCAAACCTTAATTAGACTATTAATTCACAACGTTTGTTTTCCCATACAGAAATATCAAATAGGTTTTTGACAATATAAGCTTTGCAATAACACATAAAACACATCCAGTAATGATAAAAATATTTTCAAAATTTGCACATGAATTTGGTAATATTACATAACTAACCCTGAACGTTTGCCAATTATGATAAAAATAGCCCAAATACACTTACAAAAATATTATCATACCAAAACAACTTAGTTATTAAATAAGTATATAAAAAAAACTGAAAAAATCCTAATAAAAATGAAAACGTCATTGCCTCCAACTTCTCGATAAAACATTCATCAAAACGAAAAAGAAACTATATATATATATATATATATATATATATATATATATATATATATATATATATATATATATATATATATATATATATATATATATATATATATATATATATAAAAGACAAATATCTGTAAAAAGAATAAAAAGATTTATTTATTGTTTTAAAATTCTTCAAAAATTCCAAAAGATCGGGTATGTTGGTGCATAAAACTTTTGTAAAAATATTTTTTTATAATTTTGAGTTTTGATACGTTTTTTTAATGCACAAAAAACGTATTTTGATGCGCAAAAAAATTTTGATGCACAAAATTTTCAACTTCTTTTAGTTAGATGAGCAATGTTATTTTGATGAAAAAAGTCAAAAGAAGTTGGGTGCAAAAACCGATTTTTGATGCACAAAAAAACGATTTAATGCGCAAACGTATTTTTTCATAATTTTTTTTCGGAAAAAATATCCACTTTTAGAAAACAAAATCCTATATATATATATATATATACACACACACATATATATATATATATATATATATATATATATATATATATATATATATATATATATATATATATATATAGAATCTAGATCAAATAAGATCAAACTTAAAGTTGTTAAAATGAGATCGAACTAAAATTTGACAAGAGATACTCTCTTTACAATAAAAATAATTTTTTAATTTACTACAACTAAAATTATTAAATTTTTGATAGATTTCTTTTTAAAATTTACGAAACCTAGGTGATACACTTTGATTAGAAGTTTAATATGTATCAGGTTTTTATATGTGTATCAGGTTTTGGAATATTTATTAGTGTAATGTGTATCAGGTGTATCACTAATCCAAACTCATGTATCATTTGGTTATTAGTTGCTAAAATGTTAATTTGTATTAAAATAATATTTTTTTGTGTATGATTGCTAAAATTGTTATTTTTAAATGTTTTAGTGATTTTTTTAGATTTGATCTTATTTTTACAACTTTAAGTTTGATCTCACATTAACCCTCCCCTATATATATATATATATATATATATATATATATATATATATATATATATATATATATATATATATATATATATATATATATATATATATATATACTAGATTTCGAAGCCCGCCCAATGGGCGGGCATGACTTGTAAGCACTCCCGGGCATATATTGCTCAAGTATTGGATGAAGTTACCAAATTTCAACCAATTCTCAATGCTGATGTTCCTGATATTACGTCATATATCTTTTGTATTTATATGGTAAATAAAAATGTGTTGATGTTAATACTTTTTATTAGAGTATAAGCGGAGGATTTTGTTCAAAAAATTCAATTGTCATATATTGCTCAAGTATTGGATGAAGGATTTTTTTTTATATTATTACAGTTCATGTGAAGTTATATTACTTGAAAATTTAGAATTAGTGCTAACCAACTTGAATAGTTAAAAGTTCATATCCCTCACAAATGTTGGACCAATACCTTCGCAGAGAGCCAATACTACTTCATCTGTTGTAATCCTATACAAAGCATGGAATGCATATAGGTAGTTATAACGATAGGAATCAGGTAAGGTTGCATAAGCCTAAATATGGATCAGTGCCAAATCAACATGGCTTCTCACACAGGCTCCAATGGCTTTACCAATCAACCCACACAAAGCTTTCTGATAGAGAGGCAGGGTCTTTCAATCATTGGCCTCAAATTCCTTGTTTGTCAGAATCCTAACACGTAATATGAAAAAGTCACATGAATACCCAAATGAGGAGCTAACAGTGTTTATAACCAAATCCTTTAATTCGGTTATCAGATGCCAAAGTATGATAAAGATACACGTAAATAAAAAGTGAATGTACCAGTATGGCAGTTGTATATGTTGCTTGCCTGAGTAATCCAACAAATATTTCCTGCTCAAAACAACATACTTAACACATTATCACATGTATGACGGTAAAGAATACTAAAGAAAAAAAGAGAAAGGCACTTGGCGCATTTGTAAACATATAATGGTGATGAATGATAAAGAAACAAAAGAATAAGAATCTTAACAATCCAATTAGTGTGAACTTGCATAAAATATAATATCAAATGTATCTGGTTGTCTTCTGTTACGTTCATCAACCATATTGACTATATCATTAGCTCAAAGATGATTTGACTTGTCATTAGAATAAGGCTAATACAATTTTATCAACCATATTGACTATATGCATTTGAACTTTCCATATAAATTAAGGGTAAATGTCAAAAATTAGTAACAACTTATTTAGAACTATACATTTTGTACATTGCATCAGGCGTTTGCTTTTATCATTGTGATTCAAGAAGCTAAATAATGTGACATCGCATCATTCCACATGTAATTAACACTTCTTAAACTTGTTATTGATTAAATTATTACAACCAATATGTGACTTATCCTCTTCAAGCTGCATATCCACTCTTATATGCCTTCATCTTAAATAAGCTGTGTCATCAAAGGCGGAGTCACCATCTTGTAACCACTACCGTCGACGTGCGTGGGCAGTGATGATTTTGGATAGAGGGCTATTTAGTAAGAAGAGGAAGGTTGTTTATTCGTGTGAAGTCAAATCGACTAAGAGAGTGAATTGGTTGTAATATTGTCGTTGGAGTGACACAAGATCAGAAAAAGTATAGCGACTAATGAAAATGAGCCAATTTTTTAGAAAGCAATTATAGATGCATAAAAATTAGGTGCAACACCTGCTGCAATTGTAGTTGGCAGGACACCTGTACCGGCTGATATACGACAAATTGATGGTGAGACACCTATGGGCCAGAAAGCGAGGGTAAATACAGATATACACTCAAAGATATATAAGCGCAAAAAGGAATGTGAGCACCCAAATAAAGAAGTAAACATACTGCACCTTTTTTTGTTATTCTTATGAGGTGTATGTCGGTTTTTTCAATTCTCACAGACCCTTGTAAACAGAAAGTCTTCAAGAAAAACGAAACCTAATTTAAAAAAGGCTGATGTGACAAATACCTTCACGACGTGCCCGCGTATCAGCGGAAGACGTTGACGCCTTCGCTGCACCAAAATGAGCACCATTGGTGTGGCAGCAATGTGTGTAACTAATTACAACGTATCCCAAAAGTATAGCGACTAATGTAAATGAGCCAATTTTTTAGAAAGCAATTATAGATGCATAAAAATTAGGTGCAACACCTGCTGCAATTGTAGTTGGCAGGACACCTGTACCGGCTGATATACGGCACATTGATGGTGAGACACCTGTGGGCCAGAAAGCGAGGGTAAATACAGAAATACACTCAAAGATATATAAGCGTAAAAAGGAATGTGAGCACCCAAATAAGGAAGTAAACATACTGCACCTTTTTTTGTTATTCTTATGAGGTGTATGTCGGTTTTTTCAATTTGATTGGCATCTTAGTATTGAATTAAAGTTGCAAGAAACTCAAAATTTGTACTCTTTACAGATTTGGATCTGAAATATTAATATAGAAACTTAGACATCTGAAAATTTAAGTGAATACCTGATGGGATATGGTGATATAGAAACTTTCGGATACTTGACGATTATACGATTACTCCGAGATGTCCACCTGTCACACCCCCAATTTACCTGTTTTGCAGCGGAATGGAATTCCTGGGGGATTGACTGTCATAGCACCACAATCACAGTTATATTGAACGACCTAAAGTGTCGTTTTAAAAACACATCGTTGGATATTAAATAAAAGCATTCAGAGTTACAACATCGGTCCCAAAAGTTATCAAGTTTGCGGAAATACAAATATAATACAAGTCCAAACGATGTTTTTGAAATAAAGTGCCATAATGTACAATAATGTAAGTCGACGCCGCGACTCAAAAGGTAGGTCCCTAAACCATGTCATGATGATAATGCCTCAGTTACCTGAAAATACATTGCTAAAACGGGTCAACAATAATGTTGGTGAGAAATCATAGGTTTAAGTAAATGTTTTATACGACTACACAAGTATAGATCAGGCATGACAATCCAGTCACGTAAAAATGTTACAATTGCAATAAGTCCATGACACCGAAACTAGACAATTCATAATGTATGCCCCTGCAGAGTGTTTGCCAGACAACTCCGTAATGTTATTAAATGAAATGCATCCGTATGACAAGTTGGGATTCACCAACTCGGATGGAGGCGTCACCCTCGATAGATCTATCCACTCATCCTCGCTTCAAAGATTAACGGTTCATGTTCAGGTAATGGGGACTTTCAATTGGCAAATGCGGTAACTTAAGCAATGTAAATGAATTTAACATACTTGGTATCGTAATAAAAATGTTGTGCAATGTATTCTCCCCCGTAGGTTTGAAAATAATTAAAAGTGTATACGACGGGGCTATGAAAACTCACTTGGTAAACTGGCGTGACGACAAGAGTGAGTACACTGAGGTATAATGTGATGCTTTAACCGGGACCTATTACGAATGATATGGTATGTAATGAGTTGCAATGTAATGTTATGCATGCATTTCGTATGTTATTTATACCATTTGTGAGTTTTGAAAATATTACTTATCGTCGAAAAATACTCTTTTGACGTCTTGACCCTTCAAAAATGACTTTACAAGTTTTTACGTCAAAATGTCATCCTACAATGGTTTTATAATGGTTTATGGTGAAATTTTCACTTTTCGACGTAAAACAATGTCGTCGGAATTTTTATAAAAGTAACAAAAATGGCTTTGGAAAACTAGTCGTAAAATGGTGTGCATCGATCGTTAGGAAACGAACTCGACGGTTTTGGAAAGTTTGTATCGAAATCTAAAAGTTTCAGTTCAGGAGTTTTCGTCATAAAGGTCTCGAACATAAAGATAATAAGGGTTAAAGATGGTGATTTTGTCTAATTGTTGTGTAAAAAGTGAGTTTCGGCCAATTTTAAACATCCGTAATTAATTTATTAAAACTCCGCTATACAAACGGTCGATTGTTTTGAAAAATATGCTCGGTGATCTTGATTTTATTAGAAGACATTTCGTTCCAAAAAGTTCCACATCATGGTTAAAAACAGCCTCCAACATGGTCGTTTCAGCTACCGTAACACTTGTATCGTAAAAATAATATAGTTTTTTCAGAAAATAATAGTTACGGCAATTTCATGAAAAAGTGCATATCTTCGTCGTTTCAAATCCGTTTTCTACGTATAATACGTCCTTAGCTTCGTATCAAAGTATACTAATATATTTTTTATAAGTCGAAATAATTTGTAAAGCTTAATGCTCGTTTTTGACTCGAATAAACCAAAAATAGTGTGCTGAAATTTCTGAAAATTATATATTTCGTCGTCAAACTTTAAAAATTCATAACTTCTTCGTTATAACTCCGTTTTTATCCGTTCAAGCGGCCACGGATTCGTTTTAAAGTATATTTTCTAAATATCAAGGCCAAAATGTCGTGCCTACTGTCGGTTTTTCTAGAAAATTAAAACAAGGACAGAACATATATTATACTTATCGAAAATAGTTTTTCTCGGACAAAACCTATTCTAATCCCTTCAAATCAACTCCAAAGCTAATCTAATCCTACCATACACCTTCTTAGGGTGTCATGGGTTCCTAATCATCATCAAGACCAAAGTATACCATGGGGATAATTATAGGATGACCATAATATATATAACTCTAAAATCATGTAAAAATGGTATAAATCACATATGTCTTGCATGTTTGTACCAAAAATGAAAAGATACATATGAAATGAAAAGGAAACATGAAAAATGAAAGAAACATGCTTACTAGTTAATATGATGAGGTGCAAAGAACAAGGTTAAACTTAAACACTCTTGGTTTTTATTTCAAAACCTTATAAAGAATGTTATCTAGATTGTAATGAACTTGAACTTGATAAATTTTTTTGATCCCTTGTGAGCTCTTGAATGTGGCCGGTTAGGAAGGACCCAAAGAAGAGAGAAAACCAATTTTTACTAACACTTGTGAAGTATGAAATGAATGTATGAGAAAAATAATAGAAGTAAGACTTTTAAGTATAAGTGATAATCAATACAATCAAGAGGCCATTCCATCATTTATTAACACCCTCCCCCTTGGTCGGCCAAGGGGGGAGGAATGTATAGATATTATTTTTTTTTATAAAATGTAAGTATATATATATTTGTATAATTTGTAAGGAAAAAGGTAAATTATGTGTAGTTAAATGTATAAGTAGAGGTAAAATGGAAATTTTTAGGTAAAAGAGATGTTTAATAGATCAAAGTAGGATGTAATGAGATAATAAAAATTGTAAAAATACATTCCTTGTGAAATTTGAGTGATAAAATAATTATCGAGAAATTTTTTAAGAAAAACGTCGTAATAATTTAACTTTAACGATTAATATACCAAATAAATTTAAAACACTAGTTAAACTCAAAATATAGTTTTTATAACTAAATGTAAGTATAAAAATACATCGGGATCATTTTTGAAAGTAACGGATTAAATATTTAAAATAATAACTCACGCGATAACGTTTATTTAATATAAAAATTACGCGTTGAATGTGAAATGAAATGTCGTGAATGAACTAACGTGATGCAAATGATGCTAATGAAATGTAGACTAATCTTAGTCCATATGAAATGTACGTGATGTTATGATCATGAATTCGCCGCTAAACCATAAAGGTTACGCGAATTTGGAACACGTAAACCTAGTTTACGATAAATGTTGAAATAGTGAGGCATAAATTGTTTCGAGAAATGACCTGAAAGTACGGGTTGTCACATTCGCCCATCCAAAAAGGAATTCAGTCCCTGAATTCAATCGTTGTTAGGTCTAACGGTGTCGGTGAAAAGATGAGGATACTTGCGGCGCATTTGGTCTTCCCGTTCCCAAGTAAACTCAGGACCTCTTCGAGAATTCCAACGAACTTTCACGATAGGAATACGACTCTGTTTCAACTGCTTGACCTCGCGGTCCATAATTTCTACAGGTTCCTCCACAAAATTGAGTTTATCGTCAAGCTGAACTTCGTCCAATGGAATAACGAGTGATTCGTCCGAAAGACACTTCTTCAGGTTTGAAACGTGAAACGTGTTGTGTACATGACTGAGTTCTGGTGGAAGATCAAGTCGATAAGCTACCGGACCAACTCTGCTCAAAATCTTGAATGGTCCAATGTACCTCGGGTTTAACTTCCCGCGCTTTCCAAATCGTACCACGCCCTTCCAAGGCGATACTTTCAACATTACCTTGTCACCCACTTGAAATTCCAATGGTTTGCGTCTAACATCCGCGTAACTTTTCTGTCGGCTTCTGGCAGTTCTGAGTCTATCTCGAATTTGAACTATCTTTTCGGTCGTTTCCCGTACCATTTCTGGGCCAGTGAGTTGTGCGTCTCCTACCTCGGCCCAACAAACAGGTGATCGGCACTTTCGACCATAGAGTGCCTCGAATGGTGCCATCTTTATACTGGTGTGATAACTATTGTTGTACGAGAATTCTATCAATGGCAAATGGTTAGCCCAACCATTTCCAAAATCAATTACACATGCCCTCAGCATATCTTCTAACGTTTGAATGGTCCTTTCACTTTGACCATCGGTTTGTGGGTGATATGCTGTGCTCATCTCTAATCTGGTTCCGAATGAATCTTGCAATGAATTCCAGAAGTTTGAAGTGAATCGACTATCTCTGTCGAAAATGATAGAAATTGGTGCACCGTGCCTCGAGACTATTTCCTTGACATAAAGTCTAGTGAGTTGCTCCATGGAATAAGTCTCTCTAATCGGTATGAAATGGGCTGATTTGGTAAGGCGATCAACAATTACCCAAATAGCGTCGTAACCTCCCGATGTCTTAGGAAGTTTCGTAACAAAGTCCATCGTAATACGTTCCCATTTCCATTGAGGAATTTCTGGTTGTTGGAGTAAACCTGAAGGCTTCTGATATTCGACTTTTACCTTAGAGCAGGTAAGGCATTTGCTAACGTACGTGGCAATCTCTGCTTTCATGTTCGGCCACCAATAAAGCTTCTTAAGATCTTGATACATCTTATCCGATCCCGGGTGAATGGAATACTTTGACTTATGCGACTCATGCATAATCAATTCTCGTATTCCGCCATACAATGGAACCCACATTCTATCCTTGAAACATAATACTCCATCTGCTCTTTTCACAAAACCGTTTGCGTTCTCGGGCATGCCATAAAGCTTTTCACTTGGTCGGTTTTCCTCCTTAAGTGCCTCGATCTGTGCTTCGTGGATTTTCGATGGTAAAGGCGAATTAATCGTCATTCCCAATGATCGAACTCTTAAAGGTTTGGGCCTCTCTTTCCGGCTAAGAGCATCAGCCACAACATTGGCTTTTCCCGGGTGATACTTGATTTCACAATCATAGTCGCTGAGTAACTCCAACCAACGACGTTGCCTCATATTAAGCTCTTTTTGATCAAGAATATATTGCAAACTCTTGTGGTCAGTAAACTCTGTGCACTTTGTACCGTAAAGGTAGTATCTCCAAATCTTGAGTGCAAAAACTACGGCCCCTAACTCGAGATCATGAGTGGTGTAATTCTTCTCATGAGTCTTAAGTTGTCGAGAAGCATACGCTATCACCTTTTCATTTTGCATTAAAATAGCCCCAAGTCCTTTATGCGAAGCATCACAATATACAACAAAGTTCTCAATCCCTTCGGGTAGTGCTAAAATTGGCGC
The DNA here is from genome assembly GCA_019973895.1 of Chrysanthemum seticuspe. Taxonomy (NCBI): domain Eukaryota; kingdom Viridiplantae; phylum Streptophyta; class Magnoliopsida; order Asterales; family Asteraceae; genus Chrysanthemum; species Chrysanthemum seticuspe. The sequence goes on along the minus strand of BPTQ01000001.1, from coordinate 185,134,286 downwards.
ACTGCAAAGCTTGTGCTTCAACAACTGAAAAGCAGCTTCTTGTTTCTTTCCCCACTCGTACTTCTTGTTTTTCTGTGTTAACTTGGTCAAAGGTCTTGCTATTTTTGAAAAACCTTCGATGAACCTTCGGTAATACCCGGCTAGTCCTAGAAATTGTCGGATTTCTGTAGGATTTGTTGGAGTAGCCCAATCTTTCACGGCTTCAATCTTTGCGGGATCAACTTGTAGTCCTTGACTATCAATGACGTGACCAAGAAATTGCACTTTGTGATTCCAAAAATCACACTTCGAAAACTTGGCATACAACTTCTCATTCTTGAGTAGCCTTAAAATCGTCCTTAAATGCTCTTCGTGCTCTTCTTTGCTCTTTGAATAGATCAATATGTCGTCGATGAACACTATAACAAACTTGTCCAAATACGGTTTACAAACTCTATTCATGAGATCCATGAATACCGCAGGTGCATTAGTCAATCCGAATGGCATCACTTGAAACTCGTAGTGACCGTAACGTTTTCTAAACGCTGTTTTCGGAATATCCTCTTCCCGAACTCGAAGTTGATGATAACCCGACCGGAGATCAATCTTGGAGTAGATACTAGAACCTTGCAACTGATCGAATAAATCGTCGATTCTGGGGAGTGGGTAACGATTCTTCACCGTTAACTTGTTCAATTCTCGATAATCTATGCACATTCGGAAGGATCCATCTTTCTTCTTCACAAACAAGACCGGTGCTCCCCAAGGCGAGGAACTCGGCCTAATGAATCCTTTGTCTAGAAGCTCTTGCAATTGATTAGACAACTCTTGCATTTCGGATGGTGCTAGACGGTACGGTGCTCACGCAATCGGTGCAGCTCCGGGCACCAAGTCAATATGAAATTCTACTTGTCGTGCCGGTGGAAGTCCCGGTAAATCCTCGGGAAAGACCTCAGAAAATTCACGGACAATAAGTACATCTTCAAGTCGCTTCTCCTCCGACTTTTTCTCAGTTACATGGGCTAAGAAAGCAAGACAACCTTTCTTAATGTACTTCTCCGTTTTGATGCACGATATGATACTAAGTCTAGTTCCACTTCGTTCCCCACGAATAATCAAAGTTTCGCCGTTATAAGGAAGATGAACAACTTTTTCGTCACAAATAATCTTTGCACGATGTTTGGATAGCCAATCCATGCCTATGACGACGTCAAAACTACCAAGTTCTACAGGCATGAGGTCTATGTTGAAGGGATGATTAAGAAAATTGAATGTGCAACCGCGGACAATGGTGTTGGTGCTAACTAAGTTACCATTAGCTAATTCGACAATGTATGATATGTCTAAGGTGGTTGGTTTAATGTTGAGCAAAGGTGCAAATGCATTGGACACAAAACTTTTATCGGCACCCGAATCAAATAAAACTGAAGCGTAATGATTATTGAGAAGGAACGTACCCGTGATAACGTTCGGGTCCTCCCTATCTTCTCCGCCTCCTATAACGTAAACCCTTCCTTGTGCCGTGCCTCCTTGATTCTGATTTCCTTGGTTCTTTCCCTTTTTACATTCATACTTGTAGTGTCCACGTTCCCCGCAACCAAAACATGTAACTTGTAGCGACTTGCAATCCTTAGTTCGGTGACCAACTTTCTTACAATTTTCACATGGATCAGGACATCGACCCGGGTTATGATGACTCGAACACTTACCACATTTCGGCAAAACCCCCGAATACCCTTTTCCTTCCTTCGGATCCGCAGCATATGCCTTTACAACCTCTTGCCTTTTGGGTGGTTGTTGGGTAGCATTTCTACCTCTAGTGTTGTCCCACTTCCGTTTGTTGTTGTTGCTATTATTGTTGTTGTAGTTGGATCGGTTATTGTTGTTATTGAAGCGGTTATTGGGGTTGTTGTTGTTGTTTCGGTTGGTGTACTTACCTCTTTTCACCACTTGTGCCATCAACTTCTGAGTCACTCGAATAGCTTCCTCAATTGTTTGTGGATCAAACGAAGTCACATCTCCTTGAATCACCTCGGGAAGTCCCCCGATGAAAGCCTCTAGCTACTTCTCGTTATCAGAAACCATGGACGGGCATAACGCGGCCAATTCTTGGAATCTCCGAATGTAAGTGTCAATATCGTACCCAATGGTTACTAGTTCATAGAACTCTGTCTCCAACTTTTTCACTTCCGTTCGAGGACAAAACTTCTTAGTCACTAAACCCTTAAATTGCTCCCAAGTAAGCTTGAAAGCATTCTCCATTCCAATCGGTTGAGCATATGAATTCCACCACGACAAAGCTCCATCGAGTAATGTACTTGTAGCAAATTTGACCTTACTATCATCCGGACAGTTACAAAGCAAAAACACGGATTCCAACTTTTCAAACCATCGCACCATGGCAGTAGCTCCCTCGGTACCCCTAAACTTCGTGGGTTCACCACTTTTGAAATCCTTGTACGAACATTTCTTAACTCCGGATCCTCCGGCATTTCCAGTAGCAGCAGCTAGCCTAGCGGCTTCAGCAGCAGCCGCGGCCTTAGCAGCAGCAGCAGCCACTGTTTCCCTTTCAACTCTTAAAGCGTCAGCTATGCTATTATTCAATAACTTTTGAATAGCCGCTTGGGTCATTTCAACTGTAGCTTTCTTCGGTGCCATAACTCTTCAAAATCACAAGATGAAACAATCATGAGAACTCGTAAGTAGAAACAACCATCATACAAATATATCCACAACCACAACATGCATAAAGTAAATGGAATCACAACGGAACAATAACGAAATATCACAAATATAATCACAACACACGTGGATAATATACATGAAAATTTCGGCCTACATGGACCGATATCATACATAATAAAAACCATTCCTACATAGTAGAGTCAATACTTGATATATTTGTTTGTACAACAATCAAAAGACAACAAGTTCTTTAAACTACGTCACACACCTCGTGACTAGGATAATAATGGTCAAAACTATACATGACAAAAGTCTACATAAGGCACCTCATGGTGCTCCGCCGGCTCGATCCTGAAGATCACGAACCTGAGTAGTCAAGCTGGCAACCAAACTCCTCAACTCTCCAATCTGACCCTGCAAAGTAGCAATACTCTCCCTGTCCTCTAACTGCCTATTCTGAATACTCTGATGTGACAAATCAATAGAAACCCTGCCTAACACTAGGCCCTCGACCTCCTCCGCAATGATCTCAACCCTATCTACCGACAGTTCCTCCAACTGTCGCGATAACCTATCTATCTGAATCTGCTGACTATCAATACGGGCTCCTAACGCCTCGGTAGAAGGCTGTCGAGCAGCTGCAGCCTTAGAGCTCTCGCCTAACTCGAACCTAACAGGTGGCTCGGGTTCTGTAGATGGTGGTGTAGGGATGTCAAAACGAGCACGCTTTTTGAGCGGCAAGTCTGATGCAGGTAAAGGATCCCTAAGAAAATATGATGAGGATGGTGATGATGATGGTGCTAGTAGTGGTGATGTTGGGTGTAACGGGTCATGAGCTGGGCTAACATGAGGAGTGGGTGCGACTTCACCCTCCTCGAAGGGTTCAGTCTCAGTGTCAGTCAGAATAGGTGGAAAGGCTGGTGTAGAGCCAATGGAAGATACGATCTCAGTGGAGTGTGATGAAACATCATCCATGATAGGGTTAGCTGGAACATCATCCGTACTAGAGTCCGATGATATGGTGATGGGATGTGAATCTGAAGACATCTCTGTGACAACCGATGTGAAATGAAAATAAATAATCTCGAATAAAGTGTAAATGAACCCGCATGATAAAAATGAATATGCACTATGATGAAATGATGAGATGCTATGATAATGTAGCTATAGTCTAGGGTCAATGATGCAACCTAGTTCTCTATAACTGTAGCTCTGGTACCAATCTGTCACACCCCCAATTTACCTGTTTTGCAGCGGAATGGAATTCCTGGGGGATTGACTGTCATAGCACCACAATCACAGTTATATTGAACGACCTAAAGTGTCGTTTTAAAAACACATCGTTGGATATTAAATAAAAGCATTCAGAGTTACAACATCGGTCCCAAAAGTTATCAAGTTTGCGGAAATACAAATATAATACAAGTCCAAACGATGTTTTTGAAATAAAGTGCCATAATGTACAATAATGTAAGTCGACGCCGCGACTCAAAAGGTAGGTCCCTAAACCATGTCATGATGATAATGCCTCAGTTACCTGAAAATACATTGCTAAAACGGGTCAACAATAATGTTGGTGAGAAATCATAGCTTTAAGTAAATGTTTTATACGACTACACAAGTATAGATCAGGCATGACAATCCAGTCACGTAAAATGTTACAATTGCAATAAGTCCATGACACCGAAACTAGACAATTCATAATGTATGCCCCTGCAGAGTGTTTGCCAGACAACTCCGTAATGTTATTAAATGAAATGCATCCGTATGACAAGTTGGGATTCACCAACTCGGATGGAGGCGTCACCCTCGATAGATCTATCCACTCATCCTCGCTTCAAAGATTAACGGTTCATGTTCAGGTAATGGGGACTTTCAATTGGCAAATGCGGTAACTTAAGCAATGTAAATGAATTTAACATACTTGGTATCGTAATAAAAATGTTGTGCAATGTATTCTCCCCCGTAGGTTTGAAAATAATTAAAAGTGTATACGACGGGGCTATGAAAACTCACTTGGTAAACTGGCGTGACGACAAGAGTGAGTACACTGAGGTATAATGTGATGCTTTAACCGGGACCTATTACGAATGATATGGTATGTAATGAGTTGCAATGTAATGTTATGCATGCATTTCGTATGTTATTTATACCATTTGTGAGTTTTGAAAATATTACTTATCGTCGAAAAATACTCTTTTGACGTCTTGACCCTTCAAAAATGACTTTACAAGTTTTTACGTCAAAATGTCATCCTACAATGGTTTTATAATGGTTTATGGTGAAATTTTCACTTTTCGACGTAAAACAATGTCGTCGGAATTTTTATAAAAGTAACAAAAATGGCTTTGGAAAACTAGTCGTAAAATGGTGTGCGTCGATCGTTAGGAAACGAACTCGACGGTTTTGGAAAGTTTGTATCGAAATCTAAAAGTTTCAATTCAGGATTTTTCGTCATAAAGGTCTCGAACATAAAGATAATAAGGGTTAAAGATGGTGATTTTGTCTAATTGTTGTGTAAAAAGTGAGTTTCGGCCAATTTTAAACATCCGTAATTAATTTATTAAAACTCCGCTATACAAACGGTCGATTGTTTTGAAAAATATGCTCGGTGATCTTGATTTTATTAGAAGACATTTCGTTCCAAAAAGTTCCACATCATGGTTAAAAACAGCCTCCAACATGGTCGTTTCAGCTACCGTAACACTTGTATCGTAAAAATAATATAGTTTTTCAGAAAATAATAGTTACGGCAATTTCATGAAAAAGTGCATATCTTCGTCGTTTCAAATCCGTTTTCTACGTATAATACGTCCTTAGCTTCGTATCAAAGTATACTAATATATTTTTGATAAGTCGAAATAATTTGTAAAGCTTAAGGCTCGTTTTTGACTCGAATAAACCAAAAATAGTGTGCTGAAATTTCTGAAAATTATATATTTCGTCGTCAAACTTTAAAAATTCATAACTTCTTCGTTATAACTCCGTTTTTATCCGTTCAAGCGGCCACGGATTCGTTTTAAAGTATATTTTCTAAATATCAAGGCCAAAATGTCGTGCCTACTGTCGGTTTTTCCAGAAAATTAAAACAAGGACAGAACATATATTATACTTATCGAAAATAGTTTTTCTCGGACAAAACCTATTCTAATCCCTTCAAATCAACTCCAAAGCTAATCTAATCCTACCATACACCTTCTTAGGGTGTCATGGGTTCCTAATCATCATCAAGACCAAAGTATACCATGGGGATAATTATAGGATGACCATAATATATATATAACTCTAAAATCATGTAAAAATGGTATAAATCACATATGTCTTGCATGTTTGTACCAAAAATGAAAAGATACATATGAAATGAAAAGGAAACATGAAAAATGAAAGAAACATGCTTACTAGTTAATATGATGAGGTGCAAAGAACAAGGTTAAACTTAAACACTCTTGGTTTTTATTTCAAAACCTTATAAAGAATGTTATCTAGATTGTAATGAACTTGAACTTGATAAAAATTTTTGATCCCTTGTGAGCTCTTGAATGTGGCCGGTTAGGAAGGACCCAAAGAAGAGAGAAAACCAATTTTTACTAACACTTGTGAAGTATGAAATGAATGTATGAGAAAAATAATAGAAGTAAGACTTTTAAGTATAAGTGATAATCAATACAATCAAGAGGCCATTCCATCATTTATTAACACCCTCCCCCTTGGTCGGCCAAGGGGGGAGGAATGTATAGATATTATTTTTTTTTTATAAAATGTAAGTATATATATATTTGTATAATTTGTAAGGAAAAAGGTAAATTATGTGTAGTTAAATGTATAAGTAGAGGTAAAATGGAAATTTTTAGGTAAAAGAGATGTTTAATAGATCAAAGTAGGATGTAATGAGATAATAAAAATTGTAAAAATACATTCCTTGTGAAATTTGAGTGATAAAATAATTATCGAGAAATTTTTTAAGAAAAACGTCGTAATAATTTAACTTTAACGATTAATATACCAAATAAATTTAAAACACTAGTTAAACTCAAAATATAGTTTTTATAACTAAATGTAAGTATAAAAATACATCGGGATCATTTTTGAAAGTAACGGATTAAATATTTAAAATAATAACTCACGCGATAACGTTTATTTAATATAAAAATTACGCGTTGAATGTGAAATGAAATGTCGTGAATGAACTAACGTGATGCAAATGATGCTAATGAAATGTAGACTAATCTTAGTCCATATGAAATGTACGTGATGTTATGATCATGAATTCGCCGCTAAACCATAAAGGTTACGCGAATTTGGAACACGTAAACCTAGTTTACGATAAATGTTGAAATAGTGAGGCATAAATTGTTTCGAGAAATGACCTGAAAGTACGGGTTGTCACACCACCACTATAATCTTCTGGTGATGAGTGAACATAGTCGATATTTGGAGATCCTGAATGAAACTTCCACCATCATCGGTAGTCCAAGGACATGCTTATTTTCATTTGTCTTTTAGATTTCACATTCCTTTTCACAAAATTACTTAAGCACACTATGAAAATGGTTAGTTTCTACTCTAAAGGCATTTTTCTAAATGCTACTTCAAGGGCATAATGAAAATCAAACACTACAGTGTATTCTGTAAAATACATTACTAAATAGTGGCCGTATATGATGTAATAAAAATAGTAAAAAACGTGTCCATAAAACACATACTTGTATAGGTAATCCAAGTGGCCTTTTTCAACAGCAAGTTGACCATTCTTTTTTTCTGACAATATAACAACAGCCTTGAATATCCTTCCATACAGCAATCTCCATTCAAGGGCCGAGCGTTCAACAGGTCCATTACAAAACATAATAAGCACAACATTCCCGAAATTCTTTCTCCACCTAATCAAATTTCCAATTTCATAATTAACTGTTCCCGTTTCTTCAACTCCAAGATGAAGAGTTGGTAGCTTCTGAGGTACAAAATCCTTTCGATCTCCATGACCAATCGTTGCTCTTGTCCTATGCAATTCAAGTGTCATCAACTGTGGCTGCAGATAACCAACTGCAATCAAATCTTGTA
>BPTQ01000001.1:185019061-185121561 GCA_019973895.1 Chrysanthemum seticuspe | reverse complement strand
CAACATAGCAGGTATGGCACTCATAGTAAGACCCTTGATATAGATAGTATAATCATCTGCTGCCAAAGCCAATAAAGGTTGCCACTTTTTATATGTGTTCAGTATATAAAAAAAGAAAAGGAATTGACACGTTAATATACTCAACACTGCATCCATTGATAAAGAAATTATGAGATGCAGGCATGCAGCTAGGGGTGTAAAAAATACCTGAAACTCGACTACCCCGACACACCCTAACCCAAATAAGCTTATCAGGCCATCGCCGTCACTAACACTGACAAAAAGAAGCATGTTATGACTTGTTTCTTTCAACAAATTTCAAGATATAAACACTTATAAATTTATAATATCAATTATGTTTAGAAATTTCTTCCAATGTAGTAAGTCACATGGAACTCACCTCACTTTAGATGTCGATCTTTAGAATAATATCCTCCTGTGAATGTCAATTACTTGAATCAGATTTTGCATGTTATATATGATATATCCAAAGTATTCTAACTGGATTATTTGAATTTCTAATGTTTTTATGTTCCCAAACACATTTCTAAGTATGAGAAATTCAAGAATAAGAAACACTCTAATAGCAAAAACATTGAATTAGTATAAACCTAAGATGACAAATTAAAAGAGATGGAGAAGAAAGAGATGAAGAAGGAGATAGGAGTATGTTTATTAAACAATGAAATGTAGATCAGAGCCACACATTATCATTTGATAGTTGGTCTTAAAACCATGTCAAAATTAATTACAAGAATGATGTACAGAAATAAGAGCAAATCAATGTATTTGTATTAGAAACTTTTAGAGCAAAATATTGCATTGTATTTATAACTCACAACGTCCATGTTGTATGTCAATTCTACAATTAACAGTCAAATTCTTTTCCTAAATGTAAAAACAAAAAAGACCTACGATTATACATGTTTTTTGTTTCTCCAAGTTGACAAATTTGCGGTGAACCTTTTCACCTACATCTTCATCTTCAAGTTCCATCTTCATTTCTTTGTCACAATCTGGTGACACCATGAGGTCGTCTAAACCGCATGTAAATCCATGGAACTGAAAAATGATAAAAAACAATATTATTAAGTATTTACATCCTATAACACTTATGATAGGTTAGCACGTAAAACATCCTTATATTATAATACCTGTAAGAATGAAGTGAATAATCAGCTAAAAGCTCCAAGCAGTAGTCCAACAACATCAGGTCCGTATAGCTCTTCAACTGTGTGAACCAAGCCATACTTTCGAAACTGAGCTTCATCTATCACACCACACATCTCGTTTTTCCAAATCAGCAACTTGGTTTCATCAACCTCGTTTAGATTCTCACTATTAAATGCCGCTAGCTCTTTCTTTAGACGTCTATTTACTTTACTTTTTTCTTGTTTGGCCTCCCTTCCTTCAACATACTTCTCAGGAATCTTCACTTTGTTATCAACAATACAAGGTTTGTGACCTCTAGTCAGATGATTTAATATTGCTGTTATGTATGACCTATAAGCGCAAAAATACATATATTTAGAAACAAGCATACATCTGGTGTAATAGAATAACAAAATAATATAGCTGTACCTGTTTTCTTATCCAAAAAGGCTTTGGATTTAATAATGCTGGAAGAATCAGCTCCACAAAACACCCTCTATCAGCTATGGATATTTTGCCACATTGTGAACCGCCGCTATTAAACATATCGGAAGCGTATAGAAGTTGATTAAAATCCTTACGGTTTAAAAATGTGCCCTTCATCGTAAGAAGTACATAACTGTCAATATGATCCTGCAAATGAAGTCAAGAACTTAAAATTCAATCTATACTTGGTATTTTCCAGCAAGTAGCACCTATTAAAGCTAGTCATATTGTAGAGTTGAATACCTAAAAAGAACAAATAAATAATGAAAAAAATAGCAAAAAGAAATATTCCGTAGATAACATTTTGGTACTTAATGTTGGCTAGATGTATCCCTAAGATAAAAAAAACAGAATTATGTCTAATTGCTGCATGTTTTCATGAGGGTCACAAATCCCTTCACGTGAATCATCGATACCATCCACAAACATTATTGTGAATCCCGTCTTGACAATTTTCCTAGTTTACCTACCATGTTAATATCCTTTTGTTTATGTTCTAAGCCCTCCTTACAGAGTGTACAACATTGACCATGAGCCTAGTTTTCATATCCACAATGATGTCAACCAACTTCCACATATTTATTATTTATATATGTGGTTTTAAGGGTGTTTTAGTTACAAAATGACCCAAATGGGATATGACTATATTATAAATTGACTAAAGCAGGTCAATGAAATATTATGTTGCTAATTCATGTAAATAATCAGTATTGACATATATCAACTATGCTTACAATTGTTTTCCTATTAACAGGTTGTTTCAGCGTGGGCATGCCTGCTTGTTTACGGGACCTTCAAAATCTTAAGATGGTCTAATCTTTTCTCATCATGGAAAGGTCTAGCAACCACATCAGTTTGTTTGACTATTGTTACCGTATTAATGCAAGTCTTAATTCAGTATTCACAATCTGAACGTTCCACACCTGCAAAGGTGGCACCCTGAAAGATCATCAGTGATGGAGAATCATCTCGTAATTTACATGACAAGAAGCAGTGAGTAAAAGTGGAACATCTTCTTGGATAAAATGTATATTACCATATTTACTGAACATATTTATATGGAAAAATACCTCAAATCGTCACTATACCTCAATAACATTATAACAAATCAATCAAATCCTGTAACCAACATCAACTTCCAACAACGGTTCAGTTTGCATAATTCAAAGCGTTTTAGAACGTCATAAAAAGTAATAGATGATTATATTCAATATAACACACGTATATACATATGAATCAACAAAGTTCATTTTCGTTTGGTAGCAGGAACGAAAACAAAATTTCACGTAACCTCTGGCCTGCGGCGTGCGCCAAAATCCAAAACATGATTTTTTTTTTATCAAAAATGTTAAAATAGCTAGTCAAATATGTTACTCAGCAGCTTGGTCATTCCAACCCCGCTATCAACAATGGTCAAGGTGTTGGTAGCCTTGTCGGGGATGATGTGGATAAAAATTTAGGTTGTCCATCTAGCTTGCTCTTGTCAGTCAAGCTCTCAAATCTGAAACAACATAAATAAAAATATTAGAACATGATGGCTTCCATGAACTCCTTGGTTTCGGATCTACCAATGGTACCAAGTTGTACACCAAATCTGAAACATATGCATTGGCGCTTAGTCTGCGGAAACATTGAGCAAAAAACTGTTAGTGTAATAAATTCCATATGTTTATCCAGTCGCAGAGCAGAAGGCAAAGATATCAGAATTTATATGATATTGGAAATAAAAATTATGTGATGAAACTTACAACCAAATAGCTTTTCAGTAACTGTGCTGTTACATATTGGTTTTCACAAACACATAATCAAACACACAATAGGGTCGAATGAGTTAGTTTCTAGAGAGAGAAAGTGAAGAGAGTTGGGAACTTTAGTGAGACAAAGAAAAATGCATTATGAAAGCTCCAAACCTTTGCCTTGCTAGGCAAAGGGTATTTATAGTTAGTTACATGAGACGCCTCCTACGGGCTGTGGATCAGGCATACACTAGGTAAAGACCCGTCCGTCCTCCACGGTGTTACTTAACTAACTACTATCAATAAATGACTACTACTACGAGCTTTCTAACGAATACATATACTTGAGGTGACCAAGTCTTTAACTACCGGATTTTATAAATCCTAACAATCTCCCCCTAAGGGAGGTCACCACAATTACAAAAAGATATTACATTTTGATGTTCTTGAAGTCTTGATTAAGTTCTTTGCTCTGTAGCTCGTAGCCTTTGATTCTTCATATTCTTCATGTATTGTATTTCAAGTGGAGGTCTTTAACTGATCCACGTGTTGGTGATTCTTTGAGCAAGCTTTGAGATCATCCAGCCACAACAAATCTCTGACTCATCCTTTGTTGTATCGCCATTATGTGAAGTTGTAACTTTCGGACCGACATGCTCATATTTTGGATCATGATATCTTCTCATCAGAGTAGCGGAAGCTTTGTTGATTCATGATATTTGAAGCAGTGTAGCAGAAGCATGGATTGAAAATATCAGAGCCAGTTGATGAAGATATGCACTTATCATGATTTCTTTAGAAGTGAATGTGATGTGTGAGCATTCGGTTATGGATTGACTCCTCAATTCTGATCAGTTGCAACCGTCGGGTGTCCCTGCAAGCAACAGTTAGCAATAAAGCACACGAATGTGTCTTTGATCACTTTCGTTGATTGGGGTTGCAAGAACCACGGTTCCCCCCGTTGATCAGTACAAGTACTGCCTGTGATCAGGTAGAATTCCGAAGAATCTCCTTGACTGGGTTTCGCAGCTAATTAAGCCGTTCTCAAACCGGAACGTCTCAAAGAAGACAGCACGGAGTGAGGGAACCAGCGAATTGAGATTCACTGATTGATGAAAAATGATTTGAAAAACAATCGTGTATTGCTTAATAGAAAGGGTTTTGCAATACAATGAAGGTTTTATGGAAAACATCAATTTTCAATCATAAATACCCTTTTATTTTTGAAAACTTAATACACAGTCGATGTGCTGGAGAAAAGAGTTGTTGAGCATAACGACCAGTTTTTCAAAGGTATCCGTCAATCTATTTCATGGACCAAGGTTGATTCGAAAGTGAATTGCCCCATTGTTTCTATCCAGTTGTCACAAGTTTGATCTTTTCGAGAAGATCTCACATGTCACCCACCAAGAGCTTGTTTGATGTTGGCTCTATAAGGATTTCCATCTTCACCATGAATATTTTTACATATCACTCGAATGTTCTGGCAATAACGCAAGGATGATGCGTAGGACTCTCAAAATATATTCTCATTCCACATTGTGTGAAACTGTGAGTCTTCATTAATTGTGTCCTAATGAGACTTATTGATGATCTCTTGGCTCTAGATTCAATAGTGCACATTTGGTTTCCTATGCCGGAGACTAGGGAGAGGGTCTCCTTCTTCAATATCAACATCTCTAAGAGAAAGTCGATAGATTATATAGGTTCCCCGTGAGAATGAAACAAGTCCTTTTAAGAGGAACTTGAGTAGCTTGGGAAGTTTAGTGCAGTGTGTCACTGGGTCCATGACGTCTAGTCTTCAATACCGATGTTACCTTGGTAACAACCTGTAGCATATGAATTGAACCCGGTTTCTGCCCTAAGATTGAATTAATGGAGGGCTATTTCTTTTCACCTTTTCTCATTCAATTCTTTTTCATTCTTCAACCCCTTCAGTGCTTACCGAGACTTCATTACTAGAACCTTGTTGGGTTTATTCCAGTTCTAGCTTAATCTCAGTCCGCACTCTTCCCATATTCTCATTTTTCTCCTTTTTTCATCATACCTAAGGACTTCTACACTATCTGGTGGATTGTCCCTAGGTAGATCCCTCCGGCTCTTGCGGGATCGTGGGAACGAATACTTAACCTAACCATCCTTATAACTCCAACGCATAAAGTAAATTGGTCGGTCTTTTTGGTATTGTTCTTCCGCCTTTGAAACCAATTGAAAACCATTTGAAAAATCAATCAAGGTACTTGTGATATAAAATCAAAGCATTTTGTACCTTAATTGTTTTTTATCCTTTTTAGAAAAGCTCCCTCTCAGCATGTGCTTCAAGTATTAGAAATCATTTAGCACATGGAGGCAAGAGGTCTTTGAAATCTTAGATTAAGAATGAAAGATCCAATTCTTGATTAACATTTCCTAAAATAATCATCATCACTTCCCCGATAAATCTAGTATTTTAAATACTTTGGATAAAACATTTTGGGAATGATGTTGTTTTCTTTTTATTGCTCCCTCTTAATATGTGCATCGAGATTCGAAAGAGTTTTGCACATATTATAGGGAACTTGCACTTTGAGACAAATCAATCACGTTTCAATCCTTTTTGGTTTAAGATAAATGTTCCCCCTTAACATGTGCATGGAAAATTTGAAATCGTTTGGCACATGTAGGGAGGAGTGCTTGTTATTATATTTCTAAAACCACTTATCGAATTATCAATTTATATCCAATTTAAATCACAAATTCTCCCCCGATCACAATTTTCAAACCCTTTGAGATTTGTGATCTCAATTGATTTAAATTATTCTTGAAAGTTTTTAGAGGAGAAAATGTGACTTGCTTTTAAAACATTAACTGATAAGGATCAGATTTTGAAATTTTAATCTCCAATGATCAAACATGCTTAGGTATCTTATGAAAACACAACATTAGCCTTGGTCTTGATCCAATTGTAAAAAGAAAATGTTCTTTTTGATTATCCAAATGTAGACCTTGCTCATTTTAGTACCAATTGTTTGAGAAATAACCTTTTTGATATGTTTGAAATCATTCTCCCCCTCAATCAATGACCTAAGTTGTTGATTGAGAGATGAAGATTTTGATAAATAATAAGTCCATATGATTTTCAAAAATTAAGTTCGAGTTATTTCCAAAGCAATTTAGTTTTCATTAGATGATAAATATTTTTCAGAAGAATATTTAGAAGGAAAAATATTTGTGAGAACACATTTGCCTTTTTGGTGACAAACGTTTCTTATGAACTTTTGTTCTTCGGATCAAAGCATGAGGTTTTAAAATAAGATTAAGCATGGCTCTGTCCTTTCTTTAAAAAACGGGCTACTGCCTGAAATGACAATAAACCAACATTTTTCTCCATCTCAATTTTTTTATTTTTTATTTTATTTTTTTTATTTTTTTCTATGTAAGAATATTAAAAAACTTATAACATCTGTTCGAACTACATCTAAAGACCCGTGCCATTTTTTAATGACAGATCAAAGTCCGTAGATGTTATCGAAACCAGATAAGATGATATGAAAAACAATATATATATATATATATATATATATATATATATATATATATATATATATATATATATATATATATTGGACTTTTTCAAAATTTTCTGATTTTTATGGGTGTTGAAAATTTTATATTTTTCTATTTTCTTTTTGTTGGTTTTATAATTTTGTATTTTGGTTTTTGATAGATTATATACAAAGGATAGATGAAGAAACACCTTTACTCCTCGTCTTCCTCCTGAAGACGTTTGAGTGTCTCAGGTTGTAGGCTCTTCAAGCCAAGTCGTGGAACGATAAACTCAAAACGTTCTCTAGGAAGAGCTTTAATGAAGATGTCTGCCAGCTGATATTCAGTCCTTACAAAATATAGTTCAACCACACCTTTCTCCACTTGTTCCCTGATGAAGTGATGTCGAATGTCAATGTGCTTTGCTCTTGAGTGTTGAAGATTGTTGCAGCAGAGAGCAATGGCACTTTTGTCATCACAATACAAAGGAACTTTGTTGAATACAAAGCCATAGTCAGATAATTGGGATCTCATCCATAGGATCTGAGCACAACAAGATGACATGGCTATGTATTCAGCCTCTGTAGAGGATATAGACGTACTCATTTGTTTCTTTGAAGACCGGCTTACTAACTTATCTCCCAAAATCTGAGCACCTCCTGATGTGCTTCGACATGTATCTTGACACCCTGCATGGTCTGCATCTGCATATGCTGTTAGTGACATATCGGTGTCTTTCGGATACCAAAGTCCCATGTTAATGGTTCCTTGGAGATACCTAAATACCCGTTTAACCGCTTCAAGGTGCTTTTTGGTAGGATTAGCCTGGTATCTAGCACACATGCATACAACAAACAGAATATCAGGTCTACTGGCTGTGAGGTACATCAAGGATCCAATCATACTTTGATATTTTGTTTGATCAACCATGATCCCTAAGTGGTCCTCATCCAGTTTTGTGCGCTCCACCATGGGAGTGTCAACAGGGTCACTAAATTGAAATCCGAATTTCTTTACAATTTCATTTGCATACTTAGACTGATTAATAAAAATGCCTCCGGGACTTTGTGAAATTTGTAATCCCAAGAAAAATGACATTTGTCCCATCATAGACATTTGAAATTTGGAGCCCATATCCTTTGAAAATCGGTCACATTCATTAGGGTCGGTCGAGGCAAAAATAATATCATCAACATAAATTTGAACGTGAATTAAGTGACTGCCTGACTTTCTGGTGAACAATGTGGGATCAACTGCTCCTTTGCTGAATCCATTTGTCAAAAGAAACTTTGACAACGTATCATACCATGCCCTTGGAGCTTGCTTCAAACCGTAAAGGGCCTTCTTCAAGCGATAGACATGGGTAGGATGCTCTGGATTTACAAAACCTCTGGGTTGACTGACGTAAACCACTTCTTTGAGATCTCCATTAAGAAAAGCAGTCTTTACATCCATCTGATAAACCACCATGTTCTTGCTAGCAGCATTAGCCAGGAAGATTCTGATAGCCTCAATTCGTGCAATTGGAGCAAATGATTCCTCAAAGTCAATACCCTCCTCTTTTAGGTATCCTTTAGCCACTAGCCTTGCCTTATTCTTCAGAACATCACTGTGCTCATCAAGCTTTACTTTGAAGATCCACTTGAGAGTAATAATCATAGCACAATCTGGAGCAGGTACTAATTCCCATACATCAAGACGATCAAACTCATGGATTTCTTCTTGCATAGCACTAAACCAGCTGTCCTCAGACATTGTTGTTTTGACATTTTTAGGTTCGATCTTTGATAATACAGAATTGTAGAAGCACTATAAGGCATCAGTAACAAGTTTTTTATGAGTGGATACTGGGCGAGAAGGGTTCCCAATGATTTTTTCCAGTGGATGATCATGTGTCCATTTTATGAGATGTTCATGTGGTTGATGATGAGGAACTGATGTAGCAGAGTTTGGATCCCCTGATGAAGATGGTTCAGGTGTTGGTTCAGGGGAAAATATGTTTTCAAACGGAGCATCTTCGGGGGTAGCAAAGGGGTTATCTCCATCATAATTAGCAGTTACATTTCCATGATGTACAACCGAAGATTGAGGATTCGAAGATGATGATGAGTGATCGACAACTGGCGCTTCTTGAGATAAAGACATTAAAATGGATGGACCATTCGTCTTGGTTGGATAAGAAGCAGCTACAGTTGGTGGTACAAAATTTTCATTAGCCTAAGGTTCATAATATTCATCAAACATCGGATCAAATAATTTCTTTAAATCTTCTTCTGATGGGCGTACATAAGGATCTACAAGGAAGTGATTCTGTACAAGAGAAGAACTGATGGGACTACTTGACAAAAATTGATGTGCGGGTCCAGAACTGGATTGTCCAGGAGCTATTTGCTCAAACAGCTCATCGAATGTGACGTGAATAGATTTCATGATGTCTCGGGTTCTTTTATTATAGATTCGGTAACCCTTCCGGTTTGGAGCACAACCAAAGAAAACTCCAATGTCCGCCTTAGCTTTTAATTTACCCAAATCTTGACCTTCATTAGTAGGATAGCATAAGGCACCGAACACACGTAGAAAAGACAGATTCGGTTTTCGGTTGTAGACAAGTTCGTAAGGATTTTTTCCATGAGTTGTATGAATTAGGGAACGGTTTTGGGTGTAGCATGCAGTGGCAATGGCTTCCGCCCAGAGAAACATTGGAGCCTTTGAATAGATCAGCATTGTCCTTGCAGCTTCTACAAGAGTTCGATTTCGTTTTTCAACTACACCGTTTTGTTGAGGAGTACGTGGAACACTTATTTGATGGCTGATTCCAATGCTTTCATAAAACTGACTTAGTTCTTTATTTACAAACTCAGTTCCATTGTCTGTTCGGATGATTCTGACTGTTTTATTAAGCCGAACCTGCAGCTGTTTAATTAGTTTGATGATGACGTCGGGAGTTTCATCCTTTGACCTCAAAAACTTAACCCAAGTAAACCGAGAGTAGTCATCAACCACGACTAGCACATATTTCTTCCCGTTTATAGTTTGCACCCTCATTGGACTGCACAAATCTATATGAAGGGTATGAAGAACTTCCATAATTGAGTTTGCAGATTTGGATTTATGGGCATATTTCTTGCTCTTTCCCAATTGGCAAGCTGAACAAAGATGATCTTTTTCATATTTTAATCTGGGAAGCCACTTACGAGGTCCTTTTTAGAAAGATCATTTATGGTACCGAAGTTCAAGTGATTGAGATGACGATGCCATAACCATGACTTTGTTTTAGAAGCCTTTGACAACAAGCAGATTGGAGAAGACTTCATCATGTCTTCGATAGAGATGGTGTACAAATTAGTGCCACGAGTTCCCTTTAAAAGCTCAACACCGTCCAATTCTCTAACGAAGCAAGTGTGTTTTCTGAAGGCCACTTCAAGATCAGAGTCGCAGAATTGACCAACAGAGAACAGATTATGACCAAGTCCTTCTACATAATATACCCGAGAGATTACACTGTCACCAAATACATAATCTCCGTAACCCATAATTTCCCCAAAGTGGTCGTTCCCAAATCTAACAGTCCCGATGAATTTATTCACAAAGTTCTTGAGCCATGAGCAATCTCCTATCATATGCTTTGAACAGCCTGAGTCTAAATACCACAGAACGATTTGTACGACCTGCAGTTAAACACAGACAAGTATGGATGACTAGATAATTTGGATCCCCATGAGAGAATGGGTTCCATTTGGTTAGTGAACAAGATTGGAACACCCACATCAGTAATAGAAGCTATGACATCAATAGTGGTGGATGCAAGACTAGTAGAAGCACTTGGCCTATGTGAAGTATGACTATTTCTTAAGGGGATGATATTACCAGTAGGTTTCGATTCCTTAGTGGGCATAGATCTATTCCTATTAGGACATAATTCATTAACTTTGAATGTGCGGCCAGTGGATTTTCATTGATAACCCACATTATTGAATTTTCTCCCTGTAGGTTTCCAATAATTCCTAACCCTTTTCCAAATTGGCTTTCTGGCATCCTTAACCTGTTTAGCATTTCTTACATTTTTGACTAGGGATTTAACAACATTTTTAACTCATTCACAGCACATTCATGATAAATACCAGAAACCACACATTCATTACATGTTTTGCAAATAGTAGCAGAATTCGAATTAATTACAATACGCTTATAGCTAATACTAGAATCAACATGATTCGTCTTATTCAACTCAAACTTACTAGGGTGGTCTTTTACTTTCTTCCCTTGATCACTCATGGATCGCGAGGTTCTATCTTGCTTTGTATTGCCTGGAGGCTTTGACCCGCTTACTTTAGTGTCACTGATTACTCCTGTAGAAGGAACGATGGGAACATTAGTTGGTTTCACTACTTTCTGCATTCCTGGTCTAGAAGTGCTGGGAACTGAGATTCTAGGAGGCTCATCAAAGGTCACATGCTTGACTTTAGGCATAGAATAAGGCATAACTACACTATCTTTCCTAGTACCAGATTTAGGACATATTGCTATTAAGCATTCTAAAAGTTCCTGAGATCGTTTGGCATATAAGCGTGCATGCCCAATCACATTATCAAGTGGTTTCTCTATCTTATCCTCTTCTACAATCTCCGGAGACATTCTAGACTATCCTTAAGGTACGAAAAATATGTTTGACATGCAAGTTCATTATTCCTAAGATGAGGGGGAATATACTTCACAGACATAGCATATTTAGTACAAGCAGGCACCTTTGGTGCAACATTCTCACCACTGGTGATTGGCATTTTCCCTTTTACCTGACTCTTCAGATTCTCAATCTCTTTTTGCAAAGAAGTTATCTTTTCATTGTTCTTGTCACGAGTGACCTTAATTGATTCATATAACTCTTTGAAATGCAGTTTAACCTTTTCATTTTCTGCTAGAAAACACTCATTTTCATGTTGTACTACATTAATGATGTTTTGAAGATGAAAATTCTGAGAATTCTGAGAATCTAAAGGAAGAGGCATATGGGAGCCAATCACTTCATTGTTTTCCCCTTTCAATTAGGAAATTTGGGCTTTCAACCTTTTGATCGTGTTACAATGAGCTCGAATCTGTTCATCATGATTGTTGATTTCAAAAACTGCATCAAACTCAGGAGCATCCAAAGATGTCTTGGCATTTGAGGTTTTAGCATTTTCTTTGAGATAAAGATATTTTAATTGTAAATCAAGATATTCAACTTCCAATTTAGAAAAATGTCTGACTATGTTATCATAATCATCCCTTTCGATTTTATCATGCAATTTTGAATTCTTGGTCTCAAGCTCAATGACACGATCGTGGGAGACTTTCAAAGCAACAGATAATTTATGAAATTGAGAAGCAGGAATGGAGTAATTAGTAATAGTGTAAAACACATCTTGAGTAATACATCTAGAAATCAAATTATCATTTAGGATGTGAAGATTCTTCCTCTCAATCTCATTACTTTTGAGCTCACATTCATAATCTTTAACCTCGTTTTCCATTTCATTAAACATTCTTTTCATATGTTTAACCTCAGTATCTATGGCTTTTTGAAGACTCTCAAATTGTTCTTTTAGTTGTTTAAAGAAAGGCATGACCTTAGTAGATAACATACTTTTGTTTGCTCAAAACTCCTTTCCCCTTCAGTGATTCCCGTTGGAGTGGTTCTCTTCTTACATGTTTTCTCAAAGTCAACAAATAGTTGGTAAACTACATATAGGCTGACTAAGGTTTTGCTTTGAGTGGGAAGAGTTCTAGGCAATAAATGCATTGGTGTATTAGGTGGATACACAGTAGCTGGAGGCAATTTCCTAAGGGGATGATTCTTTTCAACAAGTTCATCAATTTTATTCTTGTCCATATCTTTCTTCCAAAACACTTGTTCAGGGGTCAATTGAGTTTGAGGTCTAAACTTATTGAAGGCAATCCAGTTTTCCTTAGCATAATTCGGAGTTTTAAATGTATTATTATATTATTTACACCAAGGATCTTTTAGTTTCTTTTCCATTTTTTCTCTAAAGGAATCTTCTAATTTTCTATCCTCTTCAGTGCTCTCTACACAAGTAGGATTTTGTCTAGGCTTAAGGATTTCATTGCCATCATAGATCACCTTTTGATCAGCTTTTGCTTTCTTACCATACTTAGGATTGGGTTTCTCTACAAGGCTAGTACTATGTTCATCGCTTAACACTCTATGCTTAGTGATCATGTGAGCAGTCTGAAGGGTGTTACCTTGTACGTACAACTTGTTTTCAAGTTTGTTTTTCAAAGTTTGTAGGTTGGAAAAATCATTTAAATGTTTTGATTCCTTAGCATTGAATTCCTGCTTAAGCACTTTTACATTTTCATGAAGTTCTTGCTTTTGCTTAACAGTTTTATTAAGTTTTTCTTGTAAGGAATTTAACTCTTGTTTTAATATTTCTTCCCTAAAATTACTTTTTCTGATAAGTGTACGCATTTGGTTATCCATCTCCTGCTCACGAGTAGTCAACTCAAACTTAGCACGTTGTTCATATATAGCAACTTGTTCCTTATAGGCATTTAGTTCAGTGGTCATGGAATCATCAGGTGCATATTCAGTGTATTCATCAAAAATATAGTCATCATTGACAGCAGAAGATGCATCACTTGGTACAATTATACTTTCATCTTGCTTCACATATTGCTCATATGGGACAACATTGCTATTATCCATATTTTCAATATCTGATTCAATGACTTCCGTTGATTGTACTTTGTTGTGAATCTTTTGCTCATCAACCACATCATATATTTTTAATACCTCTGATATGATGGATTCCTTAGAGGGACCGGCTTGCTGAGGTGGAGATACCATTGGTATGATGTTAGCCATAAAGATGGTTTGTGATGTTGGTTCATCATCAACATCATAGTCAAATGCATCACAATCTGCAACTTGAAAGACGTTGGGATTGTTCTGGGCCACACCATGCACCGGTTGTTCATCCACATGTGCATCATAAGTTTTGGCATTTCCCTTAGCAAGAAACAACAACTCTTTCTCATCCAACACTGCTCCATTGTCTTGAGCTTGCACCAGTAGCATCTTAACCCTGAAGTACTCTGCATTTTGTGGACATTTTGGTTGAGTGTAGTTCCAAGCAATGTGTCTTTCCCCTCCACAACTGTAACACTTGATTGGCTTCCCTTGACCTTGAGCCGCAATCCTTCCTCGATTTTGATTTCCTACATAACCTGCATCGGCTCCTGTATTCCCATAACACGTTCCAACACCAACATTTCCTTGCTCATTATGTGGTAGATAAGCATTTTTCCTTCCTTGCACGTTTTGCACTACTACCCTTCCATCTTTAACAGTAGCATGATTGTGTAGATTAGATGCAGTTCTGAGATGATTGTTGGTGTGTGGAGTAAGATTCAAGTTTTGCTCAACCATTAGAGCCAGTTGATTTGCAAAGTGTTCCATGAATGAGTCTGAAGGCTTATACCCTGAATCCGGAATGAGTTTGTGATTACCATCCCCAGTAGGTATGACTTATGATGCTTTGGTACTTATTCCCACATTTGTGAAGAATGCAGTTGAATCATTTGAAGAACTAGCTCCATCATTGGTATTGAACTTTTCCATGATCATTCGTTCAAATGCAGCATGCTTCTCATGTTGGAGCAAGTAAGCATACAGTTGCTCATAATTGGTGTGCCTAAGTCCTTTGTTCAATTTGACAGCAGTGACAAATTTGTTCCATTCAGGATTAATGTTGTTCACGAACTTGGAATTAAGCTGGATATTTGGCATTATCATCTTGATATTTGATACGCGTACAACGCGCGTTCGGGGTCAAAGAAAACTTCCTTTTCTTCGAGCAAGTTTTTCAATCACCTAGTGTTAGCCTCGCTTTTTCTTAAGATAACGTCACTTACGTGAATTGGACTAGATGCATAGTATACTTTGCCCTTAGGGACTAGTATCGTGTAAGTGGCAAAGTTAGGGCCTATATATACCCCTCATGACTCTCCATGAGGGGTGAGGTGAAGCATTAGGTGTGTGTTTATTTTGTTCTTATCAATAATATTCTTGTGTTTTCTCCTCCCTCTCTCTAGTTTCTCTCTCAAGAAAGGATGATGTTCTTCATCTGCTTTCACCAACCAAGACCTCCAAACCACATAAATCATATAGTATTCGGTCCTGACAATTGGTATCAGAGACAGGTTGTTGTTTGTTGATTTATGTTGGTTTTACACATGGTTTTAACTGTTTTTATGCTTATTTGGTGGCTCGGAAATTTTTTTTTCCGTGTTATGTGGAAAACAGTTTATTCATGTTTATTGGTATCCTATGTTGGTCTAAACACAAAAAAGTCTCAATCTTTCTTGAATATATCTGTCTTGAGTATATCTTATCCAAACAGTACTTTTTATGTTTTTTTACCAAATATTCGTGAATCAAAAGTGGTCAACCGTCAGTTTTCTTGGTCAAAACAGTCAACAGAAGCCGTTTTTATGTGTTTCTGGGTAACGTATGAAGACTGAACGGAATAACATGGTCGGAAAACCTCACCGGAAAAATTCAAATGGTCAAAACCCTTTTTTTACGCGTAAGGGGAATCTACAGTTGAGATACGCGTAGCTGTGAAGTTACGCGTAAGAAAAAGCTACGCGTAAGGTCTTTTACGCTTAAGCCTTGGCTTACGCTTAAGAAATGACCTACGCATATGGTTACGCGTATGTTTACGCATAACTACGCCTGGTTACGCGTAAAATGACCATGACCACAAACGACACATACCATATACCATTTACAACATCAAGACCTCAGCCATAACATCATTAGTCCGTGTGTTCCAAAATCAAAACCCAACAAATATCCTACTCTAGACTCACTCCAAAGGACCCTCACATCACTCCCCATATCTCAATCTAGACTCGAAAAGATTGATGATAGATCTCTGATTGAGTTAACTTTATTTAGTTCAACTCTATTCATCACTGATCTTTGTGAAGTCGAAGCTTCAAATTATTTTCGAATCATCAAAGAAATAAATTATAACAAGTCTGTTATTTTTATCTCTTTAATTCGTTCATTGACAAAACTAAAAACGCAATACACATCATAAACAATAACCTTACCCGAGACCCCTTCAGGATCTTGAAGCCCTAATAGACGCGTTCTTGATTCGTATTATAATGAAAATACCAAGGTAACGGTTTGGTTGAGATGTGCTTGTGAGATGCGATTCGGATTGTTGATTGAGATTAATGGTTTGATGGGAGGTAGATGAAAAGAAGATTCGGTTCTTTTTTTTTCCCAGATCTATTGTGATAAAACGTTTGGGAAAGTAAGATAAGAAAGAGGCGTTTTTTTATCCAAGTGTGTGAGATTTTTTAGGTTTAGGATTATATGACCTAATCGTTAGGTATATAACATCCTGTTTCATAACTGGACTATTATAGTGTTACTTGGAATGGACTTGGGCTTTGTGCAGCAAATTCGTGTATGGGCCTTGAGTTATTTAGTTGGGCTGATGGAGTTGACCGGATTTGGAAGTGATATCCGGGCTAAGCTTAAAGGGATATATGAAAAATTGTCATCCGAATTTTGAAAATTGTTTCAAAATTGTGATACAATTTTTTCTATGAAAGTGGTATGTTGGTATGGTAATTTTCACGGAGGGATACATATATTCACGGCTTGAGGAAAATTTGAAAAAAATGGCTACGGAGTTTTTGTACGGTATTATTGATGCGGAATTGACGTGACATTTCACGGGTGGACTTCTTTATCTCTGAGACGATGGTTGGTTGGATGCATGTCTCAAGATAACTTGTCTGGGCACATTATGAAATTTGAAAATCTGGTTATAACTGGTAAGGAGTTACGTTGTAGTGCTCACAGTGTTTAACCATCACTTTAAGGAGTTACGTTGTTGTGCTCAGTGTCACATGAAGTTGTGGATTGTTCAAAAATTTAGAACAAGCAGCAAGTCACAAGTTGGGATGCTTACTTCCTTTTCAAGTTAGTCGTACCGGGCTATCTCCATATGTGGTCATTACATTTAGCCGGTGAATTCAAAGGAGGTTCGTTTAAAGGTTGGTTTGAGAGAAGTAATATTGAGAGTATTTTTCGACATATTCTCACGGAAATTATGATCAAGCTATGATGTTTGTAAATTGCAACAAGAAGGTAATACGGTATGTACGCAACATTATGATGATTCCGATAGCTCGCAACCATCAGGAGGGAGAAGTTGGTATTTCATCTTCCGTGATTGGATTACGAAGGGATTTTTGCTTAAGACTGAAGAAGGAGAAGTAGTGTGGTGTACATCGGGGTTTTTTACCAAATTGGATGCAATACTAAGTGAGTTATGTTGATGTATTGATGTTCCCAGAACGACAACCGTTGTGCGTCAAGAGTTTACTTTCTCCGCTGCGTGTCTGAAGATTAAAGACGTGTTGGAAGAGTGTTGTCGGTTCAGGAGGGAGCAGAAAAAGAAAAAAGGCTCACTAGTTAGGAGGGAGTAATAACCTAACTAGACCGTTACAGTTGAAGTTCAGAGCTACAAGAAGATCATTTGCCGAGGTCATCGGAAGGGAGAACTTCAAGTTTGCCTCAGTATCTAGACTACAGAGACTCTGCACTTCAAGAAAGTCAACATTGTTCATTACTATTGTAATTTACTTTGTTTTGTATTTATAGGTCTCATTGTAACCATTCACGTGTGACGCTATCTTGGAGGGAGATTGTTAGCCTCGCTTTTTCTTAAGATAACGTCACTTACGTGAATTGGACTAGATGCGTAGTATACTTTGCCCTTAGGGACTAGTATCGTGTAAGTGGCAAAGTTAGGGCCTATATATACCCCTCATGACTCTCCATGAGGGGTGAGGTGAAGCATTAGGTGTGTGTTTATTTTGTTCTTATCAATAATATTCTTGTGTTTTCTCCTCCCTCTTTCTAGTTTCTCTCTCAAGAAAGGATGATGTTCTTCATCTGCTTTCACCAACCAAGACCTCCAAACCACATAAATCATATAGTATTCGGTCCTGACACCTAGGCAGTGAACCTAATTGTTGTAGTGTAGTATTACGGTAAGCCTCGGGATTGATATCGTTCTCTAGGGGAATAGGAATGCTAGTGAGAAATTACTACGCTAAGGTTGGGGTTGAGGAAGATTATTTTTTTATCTTTTTTATTTATTTATATTTTTTAGAAAATTGAAAGGTACGATCTTGGGGTTTGAATTTGGGGGGTGGTACTTCTACCAATTACTCTACTATTCTAATTATCTAATTAACTAAGCTAAGGAGTAGTCTATGTCTATTGATGTGTGCTCGTATGATGATTAAAAATGTGCTTACCTAGATATTATTACTCCCTAGTTATCTTTTATTGATGGTTGAATTGTCATGTCCTTATTCTTAATGTGTTGTGTGTCTTCTAAGGTCGTAGGGTATGCTTTTCTCCCTAACTCTTTGAGAATACCTTAAGGTTATTGCCTACAAAATCTCTAGGATTCATAAACTAACTCTAAGGTTATCTTTGGATATTTAGCCTACAATTACTCTAGGTGATCATAAACTAAGGTTCACAAATATTACTCAAGCATTAAAAAGACAACGATGGCCTATTGCAATCCTAAGCCAATTACAATCAAGATAAGAGACAACCAATCAATAATAAATAACTAGGTTTCATGGATCTAGGCAAACACACAAGTAAATTAGTCGGACATGGTAAACATGCAAGCATACACACATACAATCGAAGACATAATGAAATCAATGAAGTAAATAACTTATCTTGATGTAAAATAGGGTATTAGAACCCTAAGATACTGCCCAAACCGGACAAAAGTCGTTTTAGGTTTTTACTCCACAAATCTACCTCTCTAAAAGTCTGAAAATCGAATTCTATATATAGAGTTACAACTAGGGCTTTTTGTATATTTTTTTTTTATATTTTTTTTAATTTTTTTTTGCATACACTTTTACTCTACCATCCTCTACGATAACATCAAAATATAAGCGATTTATAGGCACATCCCTACACTTGAGATTTTATTACTCTTACACTAATTTGACCCGAATTTAAAAGATCAAAACACTTGGAGTACATTATTACGTAGATAAAGGGAATTTGAATTTAACGTTCTTTCCCGTCACTCCATAAAATTTAACTTTACCCATGAGTCCCAATCGTCCCAAAACTGTATAAAAAGGATATGACTCGGCTTAGCAACTTATGCAACTAAGTAGATAATTGAACTAAGGGTTAAGTATGATAACAATAATGCACTAAAAGTGAGTGCATACAAGGTAGGCTAAGCGATTTGGGTGTACATTTGGGGGTGGATTGTAAACAATGCTCTTCATTTATATTTCAGAAAACCGAAACATCACGAGAACCGCGAAAAGGATAGGCTCTGAGGGGTTAACTAGGGGTATCGTGTACTAAAGATGAGTACACAAGTGTAGTCTCACTAGCGATCTCGGGATGCATCACAAAACAAGTTCTAGAGTCTATTATACTACCGGTACACTCTCAAAGCATTAAAGGTGAATGATTTAATTCCTACAAATCTAGGGGCGAACCTCACATTTTTGTGTGGAATTTGAGTGGTAAAGGGTTTTTTTGTGCTAGTCATATAACTTCCTATCCATGAGACGCTTTATTAAGACTAATGGCCCACTCCTACATGTCATGAAAAATTTTAAATTTAGTGCCAAAATTACCCTAACCGATATTTCTCATGATTTATTACACAAATGAAATTGGACAAGACAAATAATCAAGGATAAGCATAGTTTCAAAGTTCCCATTTTATTCTCCCTCCCTACACTTAAACTGAACATTGTCCCCAATGTTCCCCGAAAGTATCAAAGTTATGATAATGAAAGGTAATTAATAGAGAAAGAAACTAATACTCCCCTGATTAGCTCGGTAGGATCCGTGTGAAGTAGTGGTTAAATTCTTCTTCAAGAAGAATGTATGCGTGAAAAGCTCATACAATCTGATGATTCTTCTTCTTGATAAATAAAACCTGCACACTTTAAGAAAACAAACCAAACCTTCGCGTAAAATTGGCGGTAAAACTATATATGACTCTACTAAACTAGAATATAATGCTTGTGCAATGGATGTTTACAGGTTTTCTGGAAAATTAAGACCTGAGAAATTCCAAAAATTTATAAGTAGCACATAAAGCGAGAGAAAGTTAGATAAGTGGTTTCTGCTTCTCCTGACGCCGTTAGGTAGCAATCCTGACGCCGTCAGATTATCCTGACAGAAACTGGTCTGCTGCGATTTTCTGGAAAAATTATGGAAAAATTACACCTTTAAAATCTGGAAAAATTTCTGCAAAACATCCATTATGACTCGATACAAGCATTTGACTCTAACAAACACACATATATATCATTTTCAATAATCGTAGTTCTCATGTTCACGTTCTTTTAAAAACGTGTGTAATCTTCTCTACATTTATCCATTTTGTAAAATACATTTATATGTAATTAAGATGAGGTTAAAGACAAAATAAAGCATTTTCACAATTTTAAACATGAGAACATACAATAATGAAAAGATATATGACACATAAATAAAAAAGAAAAAAGAAAAACACATGGGTTGCCTCCCAAGAAGTGCTTGTTTTTGTTCGAGTCACGAGCTTGACTCTACCCTTATTTAACGAATAAAGGAGAAGTTTTTTCTACACTTAAGCTTAAGTGCGGGTGATAGTAGCGATACAGACCCTTAGGGTGGAAATTTGCTACGTGAGGAGAGGATGATGGGTGAATTATATGCTCAAAGGGGTGTGCTCCATTCATTATAACCTTACCTAATTCTATGGGTGTAGCGGGTGAATCAAGTCTTTCTCCTAGAAATGGATCATCTTCTATCAACTTCAAGAGATTCTTAGTTAAGGATCCATCTTGACCTAATAAACCCGGTTTAAACCCATAATGTTTTTTGTTATCAACCATGAATGGGTGATGTAAGTGTGTAAGGTCATGGGTTACTCCTATATTAGCTTCCACTCTACATGGCCTAGAGTCTACCACCTTTATCAAGAAACTACCCAGACTATTTATTTTGATGGGTGGATTCGGGCCTAATTAAATTCCTAGATTCACATCTAAAGACGGAAAATTGGGTAAGGTTTTTGGTTGAGGCTCCGGTTCATCAAAATTAGGAACTTCCCTAGGACTAAGAGAGAGGTCATGACAACAAGCATCTAAACCTACATTCTCTAGTGGTGTTTGGTCCAAAGGTTCTATATCAATCGGGGTTCCTATAGTCTCTTCTACTTCTTCCGGGTAAGTTATAAGCGATGTGTGTTCCTCAAGTGATGGTAGGGCTTGTGGGCTTGGAGTTTCCACCTCATTCTCCATTATATCTATATCTCCTAAATTTTCATCATGTGTTTTAGTATGATCTAACCCAAATACACTCCTAAGTATCTCAAATCCTTATTTAGCCATTTCAAATTCTTGGTCCGATTCATAAGAATCATTCTCAAAAATTTGATCCCTATGTTCTATTTGCCTAAAGGATTCGTCATGCGTGTCATATGTTTTGAAATCTGTCCCACACATGCAACTAGGTAGTTCAACTCTAACCATCTCACAATCTTGTTCGGGTTTAGGTTCCATGTTCCTAAAAACTAGGTCTTTTTGATCATGGTGCCTAAGATCATTCAACTGATGGTTTATGCTTAAGAGGCTTTTCTTAAAATTTTTCCAGTGGGTCTCATTAAAAGGAGTTGATTCTAACAATGATCGTTGAATAGAAGCCACATAAGCACAAAATTTATCAAATCCATCCAACCTTACACCCGTATCATTTTGTATATCTCTAAGATCACTCACAAATTCATTAGAACAATAAAAAGCAATCCTAATTGTTCCTCATTTGTTGATGATTCAAATGCAACTTCACTTGCCATAGCGACAAATGAAAAGGGTTTTACGAACACAAACACAAAGAAGGGGGATAGACTACAAGGAAGCTAAAATGAGAAAAGAATCTTACTTGATAGGAATCAAGCAAGGGACCTAAACGAGATAGAAATCTAACAAGTTATTCTATTCCCCGGCAGCGGCACCAAAAACTTGATACGCGTACAACGCGCGTTCGGGGTCAAAGGAAACTTGCTTTTCTTCGAGCAAGTTTTTCAACCACCTAGGCAGTGAACCTAATCATTGTAGTGTAGTATTAGGGTAAGCCTCGGGATTGATATCGTTCTCTAGGGGAATAGGAATGCTAGTGAGAAATTACTACGCTAAGGTTGGGGTTGAGCAAGATTATTTTTTTATCTTTTATTTTTTTACATTTTTTAGAAATTGAAAGGTACGATCTCGGGGTTTGGATTTGGGGGGTGGTACTTCTACCAATTACTCTACTATTCTAATTATCTAATTAACTAAGCTAAGGAGTAGTCTATGTTTATTGATGTATGCTCGTATGATGATTAAAAATGAGTTTACCTAGATACTATTACTCCCTAGCTATCTTTTATTGATGGTTGAATTGTCACGTCCTTATTCTTAACGCGTTGTGTCTTCTATGGTCGCAGGGTATGCTTTTCTCCCTAACTCTTTGAGAATACCTTAGGTTATTGCCTACAAAATCTCTAGGATTCATAAACTAACTCTAAGGTTATCTTTGGATTTTTAGCCTACAATTACTCTAGGTGATCATAAACTAATGTTCACAAAGATTACTCAAGCATTAAAAACACAACGATGGCCTATTGCAATCCTAAGCCAATTACAATTAAGATAAGAGACAACAAATCAATAATTAATAACTAGGTTTCATGGATCTAGGCAAACACACAAGTCAATTAGCCGGACATGGTAAACATGCAAGCATACACACTTACAATCGAAGACATAATGAAATCAATGAAGTAAAAAACTTATCTTGATGTAAAATAGATTATTAGAACCCTAAGATACTGCCCAAACTGGACAAAAGTTGTTTTAGGTTTTTACTCCACAAATCTACCTCTCTATTGAAAATCAAATTCTATATATAGAGTTACAACTGCGACGGCGTCACCTTTTAATTGTGACGCCATCAGATCGCCGCCATTAGGGTTTCGTCTTGGCCAATTCAACATTGGGACGGTGTCACGTTGTGGTTGTGACGACGTCAGCTTCAACTTCCGACGCCGTCTGAATCTGGATCTAGGCCGTCTTTGGGAAAAGGTCTTCGTGACTCCCTACTCTTCAAAGCCTGACGCCGTCAGGTGCAAAATAGGAAATTCACTCCAGAGCTGTCACAAATATAGGGACAACGTCGCTCTTTGTTTGTGACGCCGTCAGGTGTACTTCCAGCAGCTTGAGTGTCTTGATCTTGACTTTAGCCATTTTCTTCACATATTCACGCCTTTTCGTCCAAATAAGCATCATTCCAGCATTTTTCCTTAAAGAGACCTAAAAAGTGAAAAGGAACGAAATTAAGCAGTAACGGATATAAAAGTGGGCAATAAGGGCTTAAATGACCCCTCAAAAGCGTACCTTTTAAATCCTTATCAATATTCCTCATATCATTCACAAGCTTGTGGAATCTCACATAATATTCAGTAACTCTTTCCCCTGGATTCATCTTAAATTTCTCAAAGTCATCATACAACTGAGATTATCTATCTTCCTTAGTTAGTTCCGAACCAGAGAGAAGCATCTTGACATTATCCCAGACAACCTTAGCTTCAGTGTTGTGATTGATCAACTTGTAGATGTCTTTGGGCAAACCTTGAAGTATGATGTTTGAAGCTCTAATGTCAGCATCATATCTCTTCTTATCCTTATCATCAAGCTCATCATACATTCTTGGTCTATCCAACCCTAACACAACATTTCCATTAGTTCCAGTTTCGAGAATATCCTGGTAGTTCCAATTTGAAATGGTCCTTCATCAATTGACTTAAGGATGTTAACCCCATTCTCTTTTCCTAAGCAATACAATATGATTCTTTGAGCCCAAGATTCATAACCGATTCTATCAAGCATGGGAGGACGAGTATCAGATCCTGCAGCTTGAACGTCATCAGAAATAGAAGACATGATTCCTAATTCCACGGGATTTTGCTACTCTTTGATTAAACCGGGAAATAGATTCTTTCACGGGATTTTACTAAATCAAGAGAAAACCGTAAAACGTATCACAAAGAAATGACTAGTCTCAAGAGACAAATTGCACAACTGATAAACCGCTTAACTCAAATCGCAGTGGTGACAAACTGCTTCTGTCAAATCGCTGTCAATACAAATCGCTTAACTGTCAAATCGCTTAAATGTCAAAACGCTTAAGTGTCAAACCGTAGTCGATACAAACCGCTTCTGTTAAAACGCTTTGTGACTAGTCGCTTAAGTGACAAACCGCTTAAGTGTCAAATCGCTTAAGTGACAAACCAATGGGGAACACAAGTACTTCCACTACTTCCTCTACTTTGTCCTTTTTTGTCTCTTTGTCTCAACACACAAACCGCTTTGGTGACAAACCGCTTCCACAAAACAAGTCAAACCGCATAAAACACTTATCAAACCACTTAAATGTCTGATCAAACTGCTTCAAAGAAATCAACACCGAGAGACAAACCGCTTCTTTGAAAACCTTCAAAAACTAAACTTTTTCAATCCAAAACACTAAAACCAAGATGATTGAGGCCTTCCAATCCAAAACCTAAACACTTATGATGATTCTAAACACAAAAAGTACTATTAAAATTCAAACTTTAACACTAAAAATGATCCAAATGATGAAAACTACTCAAAGCTCATTCAAACCCAAAAACCTATGAAAACTACTAAAAATCCAAGAACATGTAAGTTAGATGATCAAACCATGGCTCTTGATACCAATTGTTACATATTGCTTTTCACAAACACATAATCAAACACACAATAGGGTCGAATGAGTTAGGTTCTAGAGAGAGAAAGTGAAGAGAGTTGGGAACTTTAGTGAGACAAAGAAAAATGTATTATGAAAGCTCCAACCCTTTGCCTTGCTAGGAAAGGGTATTTATAGTTAGTTACATGAGACGCCTCCAACGGGCTGTGAATCAGGCATACAGTGGGTAAAGACCCGTCCGTCCTCCAAGGTGTTACTTAACTAACCACTAACTATCACTAAATGACTACGACTACGAGCTTTCTAATGAATACATATACTTGAGGTGACCGAGTCTTTAACTACCAGATTTTTTAAATCCTAACATGTGCTAATAATATATACAGTCTTATGCTAAGGAACTTTGGATAGCTGAAATAGATCGTCTGCCATGATAAAACACCTTGTCTTTCTAGGTTCCATTGGGTTTAATCGAAGAAGAACATGTGAAACACAATGCAAAACAGAAGGATCACGAGCGAATATTCCTGAAAGAATTTCATCATCATAGATACATGATTAGCATAGGCTACCGGAAAAGGTGGAAACGAATCTCGAAATAAAAAGAAATGTAAAAAGAAATAATAGAGTTAAAAGAAATGGCCTAAAAAACTCTAGTTTGTCCCATTTCACACAAACTAAGAGATCAATACTCTATATAAGTTGGGAGTTGGGTTGTATGCTAAACAGATCATTGTGAAACAATGTGTGTCATATACATGAAAAGGTAAAGAATTATTTATACAATTGAAGACCTCTACCAGCATGTAGTTTGACAAAAAACAAAAAAAAAATGAAAAAATAGACATATCAAAGACTACATACCAACATTGTCTAAACTCTCTGCATTTGGTAGAATCTCAAGAGTAGATCACCTCCATGTGATGGTCGAAAACCAAGAATGCCACAAAATGAGGCTGGAATTTTCACTCCCCCAATTGTATCAGTACCTGAGAAGTCAATAAAAGGATATATCAAACTTAATTCACCAAATTAAAGTCATGATGATGTGTCATATGGAACAACAAAGGCTGTTACTTTTATACGCATGACCACAACAATGATTACATCCTATTGGTCACAGTTTAAGAATATCTCTATCCCACTGCAAACTCAGCCAGCTTGAATCTCATTCACCCGTGACCGTATCTCACATTGAGACCGCTAGGCCAAGCTAACCCGACTCAGATATGTTGAAAGTTGGTTAGCCTAACTTTTTGATGACACTCTTACTCTCTTAGTTTGACATCTCTTGACATCAACATGTATCCTAGACTTCTAAGTATCCTACATATGTTTGTAACTTTGAAATATCAAATTCCAAACCCTTATTTGTGAGGGGAAGTAGATGGTGATAAAGAGAACTAAACAAAAACTTATCCTTCGATTACCATAACTGTTTCCTCATTCTGTTTTTGTCACTTTAATATACAAATAAAGAAAAGTACCTATAGCAAAAACAAGTAGCTCTATTGCAATAGCAACGGCTGAACCACTCGAGGATCCATCAGGAATATAAGATGGCATTGCTGGATTTGTTAGTGTCCCATAATGTGAATTTTAGTCAGGAATTTCTTAACACTCTGAAGCACATCCAAACATTATTTTTACTGCAACCTTATACATCTAAAGTAAATCCAAACACTATTTTTACAGCTTGTGACATACAACTGATAATCTGATTCTAATAACATCAGGAAAAAAAATATTGATTATGAACATAAAGATATGAGTTAAATAACGCTTACTTTGTTTATTTGATTGTTACATGATATTCATACCATATTCTTATCATTAGCTTCTGCATAATTGATAACGCTACACGCGTCGTTCGGGGTCAAAGGAACTTCCTTTTCATCGAGCAAGTTTTTCAACACCCTAGGCAGTGAACCTAATCGTTGTAGTGTAGTATTAGGGTAAGCCACGGGAATTGATATCGTTCTCTAGGGGAATAGGAATGATAGTGAGAAGTTACTACGCTAAGGTTGGGGTTGAGGAAGATTATTTTTTATCTTTTTATGTTTTTTAGGAAATGGAAAGGTACGAATCTCGGGGTTTGGATTTGGGGGTTGGTATTTCTACCGATTACTCTACTTATCTAATTATCTAATCTAGTGGTGTATGTAGTCGATGTCTAATTATTGTGTGCTCGTATGATGATTTAAAGATGTGTTCACTTAGGTTTTATTACTCCTTAATTATCTCCTATTGATGGTTGAATTGTCACGTCCTTATTCTTAATCGCGTTGTGTGTCTAAGGTCGTAGGGTATGCGTTTATCCCTAACTCTTTGAAACTACCAAAGGTTATTGCCTACAAAATCTCTAGGATTTATAAACTTAACGCTAAGGTACTCTTCAGATGGTTTAGCCTACAATGACTCTAGGTACTATAAGCTAAGGTTCAACAAAGATTAATCAAGCATTAACTACACAACGGATGACCTATCGCAATACTAGATCATTAACAATTAAGATAAGAGACAACCAATCAATATTCAATAATTAAGTTTCATATTCCCTAAGCAAACACACAAGTAAATTAGCCGGACATGGGGAACATGCAAGCATACACACAATTAATTGAAGACATACTTGAATTAATGAAGTAAAACACTTATCTTGATGTAAGATAGGGTATGGAACCCTAAAATACTATACAAGACAGCCTTGGTTCGGTTTAGGTTTTTACTCCAAAAGTCTACACACTGAAAACTAAAAAATTCGGATTCTATATATTAGATTACAAATGCGACGGCGTCACCCTTTGATTCGTGACGCCGTCGGGTCGCCGTCATTAGGGTTTCGTCTTGGCCACGTTAGTCTTGCGACGGCGTCACCTTATGCTTGTGACGTCGTCCTCTTCAGTCTCTGACGTCGTCTGGATCAAATATAGGTCATCTGAGTTGCGACGCCCTACTCTTTTAAAACCTGAAGCCGTCACTTGTAAATGAGCAATTTGGCTTCTGAGCTATCACAAAAGTTGTCCGACGGCGTCGCTATTTTGTGCCTGACGCCGTCCCCTTCAGTTCCAGCAGCCTGAGTGTCTCGATTCTTGACTTTGGCCATTTTCTTCGTATATTCGCGCCTTTTCGTCCGAATAAGTGTCATTCCAGCATTTTGCCTTCAAGATACCTAAAAAGTGAAAAGGAACGATATTAAGTAATAACGGATACAAAAGTGATCAAATAAGGGCTTAAACGACCCCTCAAAAAGGTACATTTTAAAACCTTATCAATACTCTCCACTGCAATCCTTTTTTGTTGATTGTATAGAACTCAAGAGTGGATAACTTTTTAAGTTTCATTCAATTAAGAAGAAAAGGCATAGTGTTACAGAATATTTACATTTAGCCATGCAAGATTAGGTGTTATCTAATGATCGTCAATATATATATATATATATATATATATATATATATATATATATATATATATATATATATATATATAAGATCTAGTCTAGAAAACAACTAAAACATTTATAAATAATAATTTTAGCAATAATACACAAAAAATTATATATATATTTTTCCACGTGGCATTATCATCCCAGAATGCCACGTCATAAATTCATGTCATCATTGAATACATGTGGCATTTTTTTTAATACATGTGGCAAAATTCGGCCTTAATTATCTCAAAAAATAATGAAGCTAGGTTCGAACATGGGTCTGTGAGTAACACTGCCATATATCTTTACCAATGCACCAACACAATTGTTGGGAATTAGTTTGCAGCTTATTATTAATAAAGGTATGTAATTAAATAACCCTTAAAATATATTACTCCTGATCTAATTTCAATTGATTGTAATCCATATATTTACTTTAATCTGGGCTAACTCATCACATATCATTACCCTAAAACAAATCAATTCTATGAGAATTTCAATTTTGCCGTCATCACTTATCTACCAAAGGTAACAAACCGTTTTTGCTTTTACTGAATATGTTCATCCAAGCTTTCGCATATGAATGTTCTTTTACACTCACTAAAGATGGTGGCCAGCAGTCGTAGTATCTTGAATATTGCATTTTGTGAGAATTTAGATGTGGCCACAACATGCACAACTGATTATAATGCATTGATTCATACATGGCATGTTTTATATATATATATATATATATATATATATATATATATATATATATATATATATATATATATATATATATATATATATATATATATATATACTAGTGTCAAAACCCGTCCGATGGACGGGTATGACTTTAAATGAAACGGTTAAGATCTATATCTGATGTTAACATAATCCATACTAAAAGCAGGTAAGTATTTTGATTTTTGGTTTTTATTTTTAAGATTTAGTAGAATAATTATATATTAAAAAGTAACATAAAATTTCACAAAATCAATAATATTTCATCCGATATGCTTCTTCGGTGACAGGTTTGGTTACTTCTCATGATGGAGGCATTATGGAGTTTTCAAACACTTCTTCATTCACTTCTTTTGCAGGCTCGCCTTCTTCTGATGAGGACACTTTTGGTATTTTGCATGCTTCTTCATTGACCTCTTTTGCACTTTCTTCTTCTTGCTTATTTGGCTTGCCAAGATCTGCGTTGACTACATAAACCTGCTTAGGTACTTTTTCAGAGGGTAGTTATGTGATTTCATGCACTTCCTCATCAATATCTTTCTTTGACTCATCAGTGACCTCATTCGCTGGCTTGACTACTTCCTCGAAGGGTACATCTGAAATTTCTAACTTCTCACAAGCCTCTTCTTTTAGCTTATCATCATCCTTCCCAGTTTTTTCTACTCACTGCATTTCTTCATCTTTCTCTTTAGGGAAGTATTCTTTCTCTTTCTTATTTTTCTTTTCAGATGTTGACTACCTGGATCGTTTCTTGACCGGCTCCGGGTTCTTCTGTTGGTGGATATTAAGCCTGCAACTAATATCCATAGTTATGAACTTGCATAATCATATTATTAAGTACCTTCA
Source organism: Chrysanthemum seticuspe (assembly GCA_019973895.1). Classification (NCBI taxonomy): domain Eukaryota; kingdom Viridiplantae; phylum Streptophyta; class Magnoliopsida; order Asterales; family Asteraceae; genus Chrysanthemum; species Chrysanthemum seticuspe. The sequence continues at coordinate 185,091,809 of BPTQ01000001.1, read as the reverse complement.
TTCATGCCATGCTCGTGAATCTCGTCTACAATAAAATGCGTAACACCCTTTAAGTTCCTATCAATCAGTGATCTTCTCAACAAAATTCCTGTGGTGCAGATTAGTAAATGTGTATCTCTTCCTTTTATACTCTCTAATCGAACTTTATATCCAACCTTTAAGACAAAAGAACAACTTTACAAATACAACTAAAAGATTGGTGCAAAAAAAGGTTTAGAGGGTAAAGTTGCTTATAGTTTCACCTAATTTCTCACCTCTTTCAGTGGCAATTTTTTCGAGGGTAATCTTGTAGATTCGAGGGTAAGCCTTGTAGATTCGGATCAACCATCTCCTGCAACTCTGTTTGTTAATCTTGGAAGATCTTATAGAGGTAAAAGCAAACAATATAAGCCAAACAAATGCAAAGGAAAAAATCCAATGTACAAAAACTATCTATCGTCATATCTGATAGGCTTGCATATGAGATACACATAAAAACATATGATTGTAGTTACCCTAGAGACAAGGATATGTTCTCCGGGTGGGCGCTTAGTGTCAATAGGTGCACGAATGCCTTGGATAACCATGGATATATGAGATATCTGGAAACTCGACCCCTGGTGCTACTTCTAGCTGCTTAGAGTTCCAATAACTGTTCTCTGATTTTAAAGTGAACAATCTCAAATCATAGGTTCTATATCAGATAACAGTTTTCGTAGAAATTTGCTTATGGTTTTGTCTCATTATGTATATGGTTAGTACTATAGGTATTTTTATACCAGCTTACTTATGAATGGGCTGATTTGGGTTACAGTTTATCCTTAGCGGGTCAAATTAAAAAGATTTAGCTACATGAAACGGGTTAAACGGGTTGAAAGTAGCCCAAAATGTTATTTTAATGCTAAAAACTCTTATATACCGGATCATTTTTGTGTTAACGTTGTTTTTGTAATCATATTTAATGCATCAACTATTTCTAATAAAATATTGATAAATGAGCAAAAAAAATGTCACATCTAGTGAGGGTCATAAGAATACTTACTTGTCATGCTATATTAAGGGAGTGTTTGGATGTACGTTTAATTTACCAGGGTAAAAACCCTTTACCCAAAAAAAAAGTTATATCTACCTCCAACGTTTTACCATCAGGGGCAATGTCTCTATCATGTAAACACCACCTATCGATTCCAAGCTTTTCTAGACACTCAAAGTTCGCCTTCACTACATCAAGTAAACTCAGCAAGTACAATCTAGCTAGGCAACTAACTAAATACATTACAGGTAGTGTTAAGTGGTCTAAAGACCACTGAGCTTACTTCTTCGAGTTCGGGTTGCAGGTTCAGGTTCAGCTGAAGGTTCAGGTTGCAATTGAGAACCGCAAGAATAAGATTTTTCAAGCCTTTAATTACGTATTCAGATCCTGTAAACTTGACCGAAATTATCAAAGAATTTTACTTGTGCTTCGAGACTGGTTTAGTTTCCTCACTGGTAACAACACTTGCTGCATATAACCTCATCTTCTTCGTCTGAAAAATGTGAGTTGCAGTGCTTAAATTGCCTTCGAGCATACCATTATGATCAAGACCAACTTTAGTGACATAATAAATACCTCCAGTTTATCTTCCTTGGAATGATGGACTTTAGGAAGTAAGTGGAACTCTTCTGTTAAGGGGATGCGGCCTTCAACATTATCGGGTGACACAAAATCTTCCATGAGCAGAAAAAAAGGCACCACATCAAAACTATAATAGTTGCTACTATCACCAAAGGAAACGCTAGATCATTTCAAAATCAAGCCTACATCCCACGGGATGTCGGTGAATTAGATGGTCCGTCATCAGTTTAGTGGCGAAATCAAATGCACCGAGAGTATCCATGATAAGGTTTACCCAAAAAAGCTGCACATAAAAAAAAATAAAAATAAAAATAAAAATAAAAATAAAAAGAGAACATTCTAATTATTGACAAAATTTACACATGACTACATGATAGGGAACATGAGAAAGACCTGCGTTTATGGGTGTTGTCTCGTGAAGAGATCATTGCCACAACATTGATGATAAGGGCTGCAACATTAACTGTGAGGTGGAATTATATGAAATTCTGTGTGTTTGCATAAACAGATCTTCCACAACTAACAACCTGGTATGTTGCAGAAACAAATGAATGGTCAACTATCACCGTTGTATATATAGTTTAGTTACTGTTATCATTTTTGTTTATGCAATTCAACCTTAAGTTAAGAAATGAAATTAATCACCTTTACAACAGAAGCAAAGTTATCATCCAAAATAATGGTATCACTGCTCTCGTTTGAAACCTCTGTTCCTACTATCGCCATTACAGGCCTAATATCAGCCTCCAATGAATACAGATTGTTATTTTGTAAATTGATCATTAGATACAATTAAAAATACATATATTTGTTGTTTAGGAGGGTGATGATAATTAAACTGCTGTAGTTAATGCCATCTCAAAGACTTTACGTAACACATGAAATATATTATACCAACCTGGATTTTCTTTAAGTGAGCGTTCAAGTCTGTATTAAAGCAGATAATGCAAGTGATTTTTCAAATTTCAAGAACATGGATTGCAACTAACATGAAACCATTTATGTAATTGATATTCAAATTAGTTTTGCATGATGTAGAACATCAAATATTCTTCTTTGACCATAACTCGCAACTCTTTGCCATTATAAAATAAACATATCACCAGCCCTAGTCCTCAGTTCCATTATGTTACGATCAATGTCTGGTTCATGCTTTGAAATGTAGGGTCTGAAGAAGGAATCGTAAACATAAGTTGTTCCCTGAAAAGATTGAGCAAAACAAATAAGATATATATTGTTTTCAGAAGATCATGAAGTAGGGTCACAATTACGACCCACTTATTTACGAATGGGTCAATTCGGGTAACGTTTAGCACTAACACGTCAAATTTCAAAAACGTAAAAAAGATAGCTTATAAAAGAAAAACGCATAAAGTCGCCCAAAGTATTTTTGTAGTTAGATTATTTTTAAAATAGTATATTTTTAAATTTCTTATTCACGCCAATTGTTTATAAGAGATTTATAAATACTTGAAAAGAGTTGACCCAACCTGTTTCGACCCATACCAAAAATTACATGTTTTGACCCTTTACTCCACCCTCCAATTTACCACTTCTATGAAGAATGAAACTTTCTTTTGGAACTACAAAATTCATTTGATCGCAGAGAAATATTACCTTTGTTTTAGGGAACCACAAGTATATATAAAATGCCAACTTTGCTTCACTGTACATCGGGAACCTTCAAAAGTAAAACAGCCAATAACTCAGAAAAAGAGCAAAATATACAACGGCATTTAAGAAGCTGCCATAGATTTCCAACGTAAAGGTTATGGTCTTACCATGAAACAAATGTGTCACCAATACGCTCACAAACAGTCAGTCCAGCAACTAAGGTCCTGAAAACATCATGATACAGATTTAGATCTAACCCTCTGATATCGCTTATCTTTACATGGATAACATGTATAGTACCAGTATTGGCACCAAAAGAAAAGTTCCTCGATATCAGGTTTATTCAATTCTTTTCCACTGATTTGAAACACTCATAGGCTGGATACGCATATCCAAACACAATTCTGCATGCAATTAAGTAATCCCATAGTTAGAAATATCCGGTTGTGATTCTCCATTAACGGAAAAAACAAATTTAAAGATCAACATACATGAGGCCTCTGGTAAGAAAAGATCCAATCATCCTGTAACCCTGTCAAAGCACTAAACACAACAGGAAACTTATATAAATAAGCTATAAATACATGATAATAGCATGAAGAAAACGGATAATAAATACTTTCAGAAACATCAATGCAATGTACAGGTATCCAGCCAATGGAATGTTTTAAATAATAATAAATACAATACAACGATAATAAATTCAATCAGAAACATCATGTTTATGACAGATATACAACCAATGCAAAGCTATAAAAACAATGTGGGTTCAAACGCATGACCTATAGCTAGTATGCTACTACATCATAATGCTCTAGCACTTCCATCACCGGCAGGGGCGGACGCATAATTACCGGAAGTAAATATGTTAATTCATTTTGAATCAAAAACTTTTTGTATACCATTATTTAGAAGACTATTTATATCGCAGTAACCTTTAAGATTTGATTAACTTTGTAGGTATGAATGACCCGTTGCTGAATTTGCTGGATAACTTGTTTCTACAAAATAAACGGCGACAATCATCAGTCAGTGGTAAGCCAACCGGTATGTGACGGAACTATATACTGATATCTACGCAATTCCAAGAGTTCTTGCTCCAATGCCTGAAAAGGTTAAATAACGCAACTTCTTAAAGTCTTATATAAATATGTTAGTGGCGGCAATTATTTGACAAGTTACCTCTAAATGTATTTTGGAGGTGAATTGAAAAAATTAGCTAAGAGTGTAAGGTGTACGGGTTTAGAATGAGCAATAGTCAGCTTCTCTGAATTCAATTATCTTATTTTAGGGGTGTCAAATTTCTAAATATTTATTAATACCTTGAAGAAGGGCATGCTTTACTTGTCAGATTGCAAGGTTGAAACGTTGTTTTTGGCATAACTGCTCTCTTCTCCATTTCAGCAAGCGAAACAACTGCTACTTCATATTTTTCTGAAATCATGCAAATTTGAAAATCAATATTTAGCTACTTTTGATTGACTAATTACCAAATATTCGGGAAAAAGCATGATTCACATATTTGAATAATAGTTATGTAAAAGTATAATCTAGAAATTAACCTGAAGCACTTCAGTGGCGTGTTTATGAGCTGCAAGCATATCTGCGAGCATCTTCTTTTACCTTTAAAACTCCCCTTTTTGCATACGCCATACAGGTACAATTCTTCAAACATTTCACTTCACATCCATCCAAACTCATACTCATGTTAAACCAAGTACTCTCATATCAGATTACATAACACTGATTTAAATGCCTGGTCAATGGTTATGTGCCATTTAACAGTCTTATTATAACTTGTCTCCTTAGGCCACATGGGTCTGTATTCTAATTTTTAGTGGAAATGTTAAAATATATTAATCACCAATGAAAAACAAAACTTAAAACAAAAGCACTTCTGACTGCTAAGACAGACCAAAGTATCAGCAAGGCTTTTGTAAGATTCATTAAAAGAAACATATAGAACAAATGGAAATACAGAACAAAAACCTTATACAGCAACACCAGACATGGAGGTTCTGCCATTCAGCAACTATATTTCCAGCAGCTGTCATAGGTGTTATACCAATCTATAGCTTCTCCACACCTTACAGCTCGATATAAATCACACTATAACTGGCCTCATAACTGAATGCCTCTCCCATCCAGTCTCACAAATCTCATAGTCCAGCCCAGATTGACCATATTTGTGATCATATAAGTAAAGATTCCAGCTCTGCAAGATAGTTTGTGTTGCACGACACTCACCAAAACTACATGGAGGTAGCTTATTATGATCACTTATAAGGATCACTGAGATATTATTTTTGATACTTAATTTCCTTACAACTACGTTTCTCTTAACTGATGTTAAATACCAATTTATCAGTGAGTATCATTCCTCTCTAAGACTCGTACCCCTAATAAAAGGTATATAACATAGAAAGGCTTCATTAGACTCTGGTCTTATTCAAATGGTCAACCCTCTTATAAGATTCCAAAGAATTAATTTTCTTATTCCAGCTATTCCAAATAATCAATTGCCGATGTCATCTTTTCTTTTATAGCCGCACTAATAACATAAGTAGGTTCCCCGAATGTTACTTATAATTTCACATTACTACTTGTTTTGTTTTTCAGATGGAGTTTGTGACTTACATTGTTGCCCAAGTTTTGCACCAAACACCTATTAGCATAACATCATTTGAACTCATAGGCGATCCAAGTAGCGAGCATCTTCTTTTACCTTTAAAACTCCCCTTTTTGCATACGCCATACAGGTACAATTCTTCAAACATTTCACTTCACATCCATCCAAACTCATACTCATGTTAAACCAAGTACACTCATATCAGATTACATAACACTGATTTAAATGTCTGGTCAATGGTTATGTGCCATTTAACAGTCTTGTCATAAGCTTGGCAGCAACTATTATGGACACTAAAGTTGTTTCAAAGCTTGGAAACAGCAGTAAGTGGTACACTATTCGTTTGAAATGCTACAGGCCCATGTGTGAACATTGTGTGAGGAATTTTTTTTTGCATGCTCTGGTTACTGCTTGCAACCTAGGAGGTACTTTGCCAGTGAATATTTCTGTACAGATAAAAGGCATACATAAGTCAACAAAGTAACATTGTAATAGGACTTTTGAGCCTCATGATTTGCTTGGATAATAAAGGTAGTATGATCGTTACCTGTGAATGGCTTTTCACGTGATAAATTGTTAGCCCTTGAACACCCATAACTCTGAGCAAGCCTTTTGGCATAGCACCTGTATAAGGATGTCAAAATTCTCAAGTCAGTCATCGAACAAACATAGAAAAGCATAGTCCTTAACTAATTAAGTTTCTTTCTAAGATGATTTAACTATGTATAAGTTCCGGTTTCGATTAAACTACTAATTCAGTTGTTCTTACTTCTACTGAATACGGCGTCTTTACTTTCAAATGAGCCATGAAATACAACTTGGTGGTTAATATGACGATAACAAAGATATGCCAGTGTACAACTGTGAATTAAAATTAACCAAAGCCTCACAAACTCAAGTCATTTTGCTCAACATTACATGTAAATCTGAATGTCTAGTCAACTAACGAACTGATGTCACTAAGACTCATCAGAAATACATCTTAGCAATAAAGCATAGACAATGATAACTGTGTTAAATTTCTCGTAGGTTTATTAACAGGACCTACCCATTTGAAAACTCTAACTATGGAATAATAAACCGTTCATGCAAGCTGACAGCGATTAGTTTGACATAACAAAGTACATACGCTTATTTTGCATGCGTCAGAAATGGAGCTACTGAAAATACAATACTTTATTCTAAAACTGAGATTGGCTTGCGAGGTACAATTATCTTTGTTTCGAATCACGTTTTTCATAACAGGACAAAAAAAAGCTAAATTTAAATACAGGTCATAAAATTAATGTTTACCATGTTGGCTAACACTTCTGTTATCTTGATCGACAATATTAACAAACTTAGCCCTCTAATCATCCAATTAGTTCTCTAATCATCAAGTGCCATGTTGAAATGGGACACTTTTTCTGCCAGCATTTTGCTTCTAAAACATAATGACACACAAATGCAATAACAAACCTTTAAAAATGCATCTCAGCTGAGTTGTCCAACCATATGAATTGCTTGTTACTTTTCCTCGTCAATGGCCAATGTAACAGATTCAGCCTGCAACAGAATCAGTAAACACCAAAGGCACAGATCAGCTTAAGTAATCGGTTAAAATGCATATTCATCATGATTCAGTTTTACCTTAGTAGTTACATACGATGGATTATAACAAAAAATACAAAATAAAAGATACTTAAAAAAGTTAAAAATAAACCTTGGTTTGTAGTGGTTTTATTCTCGCTCTCCTCTTCTACCTTTTGAGCTGTGATTTTATCTAACATTACACCCAAAGCTGATCATCCATCGAGCTAGACCTGCCTGAAAGAATTGTGATAACGCATGTGGCAGTTTTGATGTGCTATTTATAAACGGGTTAATTCAGGTAATGTTATATAACCGGCGGGTCGAATAGATGAAAATAGATATATAACTAAAAAAGAAAACGGGTCAGAAGAGTTGAAAAAACGAATGAAATCAATCAACTAACATAACTGAATCAACTATGGTTTCAAGCTGATTTGAAAGGCTGTGTCAGCATAAGTGTTTGGGTTCAGGTGCGATGTTGAATAAATGATTAACCTATTCGGCCATCTATGGTGGCGATGTTGAATAAACATGCTTATGTAACGCGCCTAACCTAATTTATTTTGAATTAAATCAGACCATACTACATCACCAAATAGGACCGTCTCAGTGTCTTCTCGAATCTTGCTTAAATATAATAGCTCCAGTGAGGGGCCAAAAAAATCAATATTAAGTGCCTAATTCAGTTCAAATTCTATGCATCTTCTTTTGGGCTCTCCATCTCAACTCTTAAGTCTACAATGCATTATTAAAGCTTCACAAAAGTTAGGAACTTGCTCTTCTTCATGGTAGCCACCTGTCTCATATTTATGGGTTAAATGATCAACACACTATTACTGGTAATAGTGTTGACCTTTAGCATGCTCATTAGATGATTAACAATCTATTAATAGTATCAGTAATTTATTAATCACACATTTAAATTATATAAGACTCCGCCATGCTCATATAGATGATTAACAATATAGTATATTGACCTTTAAGCATGTTTTCATAGTCATATAACCGAGCATAAGCAATCATCTGTGTTTCCACATAGAACGTACTATTACTCAGTCTTTTCTGCATAGAACCATTACTAATCAGCACAATCACATTCTTGACATTTGGCCTTCCTGTAGCAAAATCAGAGGGCTATCGAGTGTAATCAGGATAACTACTGAATGTTGCAAAAGTCTGAAGCATGTATAAGAAAGGTTATTGATAGTTAACTGTTAAGGGTTAATTAAAGGATATATAAGCTGCAGTACTATTCCTGATATTGACATTACAATCAACAGCATTGTAGATGGGCTTATATACACTTTAATTAATTCCGTAACTGATATTAGTTTCCTTAAAAGGGAATGCATCTATAACAAAATCTCCTTTCAACATGTGAAGAGGTTGAGTCATGTTCACTTGTAGCTACAACATCACATACGTGGGCACGTTCCTATAAAGAAAAAAGCTTAATGTTTCTGCCATCATTCTACAAAGAAGTGTGATATAACCTTTTTAAGGTTTGTAATGGTTATGAAAAACCATCAAAATGTAAAAATTTAATAACCGGTTCCATGTTAAATAGCAAAAGATGTAAAATTATTTGGTAATCACCTTATTATATGTTATCATGACGGCAAAGAAATTCAGCATGAAGTGCATACAACGTTTAGACTCCTTTATAAGCTAGATACTGATAACGGGCTATGATTCTTTACCCATAGGATTGTTTGTCAGATAGGTATTCATCAAAGGTGGCAAATTGGGCAGCTTGAGTAGCGGGTCAAAAGTGGTTGGGTGACCCACATGCAGTTTTTTCTCCAGTACAATTTATTAAAGCAAGTTGGCATGCTGCCTAAAGAGTCGATGTATTCATAAGGAACAAAGTTTATATACCTTATTAGATCTAATGAGTGCAATATATTACCCTTATTGCCATTAATTACAGATGGTGTTTTGCGTCTAATACATACAATTCTTGATAAATTTCTAATTTCGTAAAATGGGTCCTCAAACCAGGCGAAAAAAGTATACGTAAAAGATATTTGAAGTGTGGTTTTTATCCATAATTTCAAAATTTAAAGTTACATATCTAAGAAAAACTATAACAATGAATCTGCAAATGTCACTAAATGCTAATCGTTGAATTAAACTTTAAGGGACTTCTTGGCATCGTATTTTAAGAATGATTACATGACATCGAATACACAGGGACACAAAATAGCTGAACAAACCACTTCTGGACGAATGAGTGTTTGGATGTGCTTATGGCGTTTCAGTCTTTGACGATTTTTATAATATATGAATTTACATGTAAAATGACCCCTATATTATAAGCATAATCAGTTTTTAATGCAACTACACCTAAACAAATTATCCAAAACCAATAATGTGACTACTAATTAAAAAAAATGACATGTAATAGAACATACCTGTAATAGCCCTTAAGTCTTACTCTAACCCATGATATACTCGACTGCATGGATGTCACCATAACCTGTAGAAGAAGGTTCACATTAATTTAGCATTCCGATTAACTAATATGTTATAACGATTAACTACAAATGTCAAGGAACTTACCGACTGTTGCCATAGTAACAATTGCAAAATATAATGATGTTATGGTTCCAAAGATCAATCTCTCTGAAATTTGGGTAGCTATAATCACCAAGTTTTAGGCTGCCAATCCATGTTTGTTCTTCATTTGAAACTGGTAAGGTTGTGGCCAAATAATAGAATATGCATGCTGCATTATGTGTGCAATAGAGTTCAATAGCAATAAGTTTTATGATCCTTGAAAACAAATATTTGACTCGTATGTCCTTTTCCAATCTGGAGAAAAAGTCGAGAATCTTTCGTGCCCGCACCAATCTAATTAATAACAGGTATCTCACTTCTTCTTTTCTTCCAGAAGCCTGTTAATACGATCCTATCAGTATTATCAACTAAATAATGTGGGTTGGTTTTTAGATGGTGTATAGAGTGGTACCGTATAGATAAAATCCCAAGGCATGCAGGCAAGTAAATCAAATATGAAATGAGATTTTAAGTATCTGCAGTAAGAAAGTCATAGCATGAAATATGAAACAACAATAAGATTGAATGTTAATTTTGGTTTTATGGGCTCCACATTCTATATATATATATATATATATATATATATATATATATATATATATATAAAATTAAAAAAAAAAGAAAAAAGAAAACTAACCTATTGGCAATGAGTTCTCGACTAAATACCATCTTATAGGTCTGACTGTCTCTAAAAGCAACAAAGTATTGAAGGAAAATGTCGATGAAGAAAGCCACTTGGCCAAAAATTTCTAACAAATACAGGTTATCTGGCAATCCCCTAAAAAATCCAAATTCCATGGGTGTGAAGAAAGAAGAGTAAATTGCCCATAATAATCTCAATTTTTCCCAGGCCCGGTACCATCTGCATCAACGAAAATCGCTTAACGCATGTTCAGAACTTATCAAAACTTGGAGTATACGAAACAAAACACTAAAATAAAGTATGAATCTTCACAATATAGTAGGACATGGCATAAAACCATAGAAAAAGGCATGAACAATATGAACTAATACAAAGTAGCATATAAACTGATAATATATGGTGTTACATACCTGGAAGTATGTTCATGTTTGCTGAACGGATTACACGTGATTTCTACCTTTGTTGTATTTTCTTAGTGTAGCGTGCTCTAACACGTGATGAAGCAACCCTAACGTATATTTTCACAAACAGGGATGCAGAAATCAAAAGAAATAAAAAAGTTTACACCTGAACTCACCAACAACTGCCTTTGCCAACAATGTGTTTTCCAGTCCAGGTGGTTCATAAAACAGAATACCACATGTAGAACATACAACATAAATGACGCAAACAATAGGCAAATAACTGAATATTCCTGCATCAAAGACTGAAACAACATGCAAATATATTCATTCTATATAGCCAAAAAAACATCAAGTTGTAATGATCTAATGTTAACTGAGCAATACCTTCATTGAATCTGAATGTATCCGACCTAGTTTAGATCTGCGTTACAAATGTGATTTGTGATATATTATCAAATGCGACGCACTGAATATATAGATGCAAATTAGGTCTACCTGCAAAATTATAACATAGACAAAATAAACAAAACAAAGCATGCATCCAACGTACCTGCAAAATTATTATGAGCTCTTAAGAGACTTACATGTTGTTTTAAGAATCATCACAGCAACATGCGTTAAAAGAAGATGACTAACCTTCAAAGAATACATCTAAGCTGCAAAAAGTTGCAAAGAAACCAGCATACGCATATACACAACAATGAAGTTTCATTATTAGGTTTTTGAGTCAATCAAACAAAAACCATAAAACGTGATACAAAGATTCATATTATATCCAAAAGGACACACGAAACGTTATGATATCAAAAATTATTGATAAAAAAACATCATAACAACTATGATGTTATACAGCAGCTAACCTGATGTTTTGTATTTTTGGTCGAGCAATGAAGTAGAGAGGGGGCGGCAAAGATGAAAACGTTTATATCATCATCAAAATCATCATCATCATCATCATCGATCTTTGCTAGTTCTCGGTTTAGAGTGGGGAAGAGGAGAAGAAAAATAAAGTGGCGGTTTTGTGGTTCATAGACTGAGAAATAGATTAATTAGGTTAAAAATAAAATGGACAATAATTAGTTGCATAGGTTTATAGATTTGGACTTGCAAAATATAATCCAAAAAGTGTGTTGGTCTAGTGGTTATCATGTGTGTAAATGTTACAAACACCCCAAGCTCGATTCTTACTAATGTTGTTTTTAATCATCCGAATTTTTATGCATTTAATCTATGCTTACTTGGACAAATTGTGATGACATGGAAATATGACATGGCATTATGGGATGCCAAGTGGCATTATGACGTGGCATGCCTCCTCTTATATATAATGTATAGATATATACACACACACAGAGAGAGAGAGAGAGAGAGTAAGGATCAAGTAAGAAGTAAATTAAAATAAGAAGTGGTGAGAAGTGACCAAAACCACGCGTTTGAGATGCAACGACTTGCATTAGATGCATTTCTATTCATATAGATGCAACATCTTGAGTTTCGAAAGTTAATTTGATGTATAGATGGTGCAAATTGATTTTCATGATTTCGGCACGTGTAGAGGAACAAAAACAAGAGAAATCATGAAATGCATCTAATATACATATATGCATCTTATTAAAAGCTAGAAAACACACAATGGTGCGTTATAATGCATCTAAGATTATAGGAATGTATCTAATTTAGGTCGGTGCATCTTGAATTTGCGGTTATAGTTTTCTTATTCCTTTTTATTTGAAGTAATCTTGTTATTTGATCCTAACTATATATATATATATATATATATATATATATATATATATATATATATATATATATATATATATATATATATATATATAATTATATATATATATATATATATATATATATATATATATATATATGGGAGAGTTAATGTGAGATCAAACTTAAAGTTGTAAAAATAAGATCTAGTCTAAAAAACCACTAAAGCATTTATAAATAACAATTTTAGCAATAATACAAAATTTTTTTTTTAATATAAATTAATATTTTAGCAACTAACAACCGAATGATACATGAGTTTGGATTAGTGATACACCTGATACACATTGCACTAATAAATATTCCAAAACCTGATACACATTATACTTCAAATCAAAGTGTATCACCTAGGTTTCGTAAATTTTAAAAAGAAATCTATCGAAACTTTATCAATTTTAGTTGTAGTTAATAAAATTTTTACTTTTGTTGTAAGGAGAGTGTCACTTGTCAAATTTTAGTTGGATCTCATTTTAACAACTTTAATTTTGATCTTATTTGATCTAGATTCTCTCTCTCTCTCTCTCTCTCTCTCTCTCTCTCTCTATATATATATATATATATATATATATATATATATATATATATATATATATATATATATATATATATATATATATATATTGTTGAGCAATAACACTATGAACATTTATATCGAGTCCGTGTGCAACAACAGAATCGATACTTATATTTATTTCAAATATCATCAACACAAAAAACAAACAAAACATTGAAATTATTAGAACCAACAAAAGTATCTAAAACCAAACAACTACTTAAACTCATTCATCTTAATAGCATTAGCTTCTTGCTCACGGCCACCACCTTTCCCTTTATCTAACAAATGATTTAACTCTCCAAGCAATAACCGATGCCTCTCTTGAGTTTTTCTTAAAGCTTCGAGTGACTCCAAAGAAACCTCATTAGCCGCCTCAAATGCTGGCAACAACCAAAAAATAATTTGGATAATGCATCATCTTCACTTGCCTGTTGCACAAACCATAAACGCATACAATTATGCAATTTTGAAGAACCAACAACATTCATTAAATTCTCTAACAACTCGAAATTTGCCATTCAAAAGAAAATATATGAAAAAGCAAATGGTTCTATAACTGACTATGACAAAAGTACCAAATTAAAATGGAACAAAAATAATTTATGTAACTTACTAATATTAAAATATTACATATGAAAAGTCTCATTTAAATATAACATCTTCCAAAAAACTTCTTCACATGTACTCTTTTAAGGTTAAGTAACTATCTAAATAATAGGAACCTAATTACCAAACATTTAGTTATGAAATATTAGACACATTCAGTGCATCGCACGGGTTGAATAAAGCCTCGTATTATGTCCAAAAGTGAAACATCTGTTACGGGTTTGTTCTATTATTTCTAACTCTATTAGTATGACTATGTTTGGCCGTTAAATATAAGGGTATTTATGTCTTTTTAAATACTACATCCGTGCCAAAATTTAAGTCTATTTGGACTTTTTGAATCTAACTTTGACCTTAAATATTTTTGTTTATATTATATAATACTTGATGCCTCCCAACTTCTTTCTCTCTCTAAAACTTCTATACATATTCGATCCATATAGTATTGTTCTAGTGTGTTTATGATAACCAATCTCTTACAATTATTTGTATCCCAAACAAATAACTTTGGACAATGCTTAAAATGTCTATGCAAATTGATAGTATAAGATAATCTTATTATGGTGATATTATATTTGTAATGTTACTAGTTTAAAAGCTACACACCAAATGATAAATGCTACACATGTAAAAAAAAAATAGTTATCACTGCCTAAATTACTGACAAAAAAAGAAAATGCGGTCACACACACGTTGGCTACACCTCTAAACTATAATATAATATTGTCAACTACATAATACCGTTGCTTTTTGTAATGCTTGAATCTATTATTACTAAAATCTTAATAACTTAAAACAATCCTATTAGAAATATACTCACACACTTAGATCGACTTCACATAATTTTCTTGAAAACTGCATATTTCTGATGCTATGCAACCACGCATCAGAATGATAGTTATTCGAAAATGATTCTCTAACGCTACAAATACAGTTTGTTGAAAGAAACTTATGGGTCGTCGAAATGTTACAGAAAACTAGACACCGCTGCAATTACATAGAATCTACTAGAAAACCTAGAAACCCTAACGGACTCAAAGCCCACAACCGGGCTTGGGCCATCTACGTCTAATACTCCCCCGCAATCGGAGCGGCGAAATCGCAAAAGCTCGGATTGGATTAAAAAATTAAAATAACATTAAAGAAATAAAAACACAATTTGTTTATGAAGAATTCCGACAACAAGCGAAAGTAATTCTTCGAGTAGCCGCAAAAGCAAATAAAAGCAAGATTAAATGCAAATAACATATTTGTTAATGAAGACATCCGACAGCATTAAGAGGAGACAAATCTTCATTTGAAGCAGCAATAAAAGCAAAGAAACAAAAATAAAAGCAAAGCGTAACATATTTTTATTTTTTTTGGAAAAAGGATAAATGGTGGCAGCTAGGGTTTTGTCGGGGTGCAAAAAAGGAGGCGGCTCAACTTAGCCACCTAGGCATGAGGATCAGACCCGCTCTGATACCATGTTAGATAATTTAAACCCCGTAAGAGATACTTTATTATTAATACGTTATTTATAATGAAATTACATAGAATCTACTAGAAAACCTTGAAACCCTAACGGACTCGAAGCCCACAATCGGGCTTGGCTATCTACGTCTAATATTTGTACCTTTTTTTTACATTGTTATACGTCTTCTTACGTTTTCATAAGTTTTCGTCTATTATTATACATTTTCGTCCGTTTTTAAATGTTTTCATCCGGTTTTCTGCGTTTTTATACGTTTTTGTCCGTTTCTATACGCAGGTATACGTTTTTACGTTTTCAACCATACGTTTCATCTGTTTCATACATTTTTATCCTTTTATATGTTTTTGTCCATTTTCTTACGTTTTTATACATATAAAAACGAACAAAAATGTATAAAAACGTAAAATAATGAACAAAAACGTATAAAAAAGGTCAACATGGATTAAAACGTATAAAAACAGGCAAAAACGTATAAAAACGGATGAAATCGTATAAAAACGGATGAAAACGTATAAAAATGGACGAAAATGTAAAAAAAACGGATGAAAACTTATAAAAACGGAAGAAAACATAAGAAAACGTATAAAAGCGGACGAAAACCTATAAAAAGGTACAAAAGTATATAAAACCGGATGAAAACGTATAAAAACGTAAGAAAACGTATTAAAACGGATGAAAATGTATAAAAACGGACAAGAATGTATAAAAATGGATGGAAGCGTATAAAAACGGACGAAAACGTATAAAGACAGATAAAAACGTAAGAAAGTGTAATAAAAATGGACGAAAACGTATTAAAACGGATAAAATGTTTGAAAACAGATAAAATGGCCGAAAACGTATAAAAACGGATAAAAACATATAAAAATGGACGAAAACGTATAAACATGGACGAAAACATATAAACACGAAAGAAAATGTGTGAAAAAGTAAAAAAACATATAAAAACAGATGAAAAGGTATACAAACAGATGAATAACCTGGCAAACCACAGGGACCATTTATGTAGTTAAAAAAGATGAAAATAAGGTTATTTTTGTCATTTTATTCAACTTAACAGCAAAAACTAACAGATTTGGGCAAAATGGACAGAATCCACAACATGTCAAAACCATAGTGACTGGATAGAATTTATATTCTTTTTAAAAAACCACATATCTGTTGTTGTTATTTGTAAATATTGCTATCATTTTATATTAAATTAATGTACATGAACGAAATTATCAATAACAAAATGAAAGCCCGAGTTACTTTGATATGTTATTCATCTTTATATGTTTAACACGAGCGTATACGGTTTAAAAATTAAATACGACCAAAATTATTATTTACATGAATATAAATATCAAAATGAATGCACGATCATGTGGGTTACTTTGAAATGAAAACATATATACGATATCATGCATTTAGAAACGACGCATGTAATTACTCTTTAAAGTCTAAGTAAAGATGTCCAAAAAAAATTTAAGGGTCGTTCTCGTGCTATTAAACAAGCATACTGTCTGAAAGATGATATTGTTAATACAAATAAACCATAAAAACGTTTATTTATATTTTAGGATCTTCTAATAATTTGTCGATAACAAACGTAAAATGATTTTAACGAAATAAATAAAATACGTAAAAGCTTTGAGCCAATAGTTTACTAACACACTTTTACTAAACATATTAAAACCATTAAAACATGTTTAGTTAAATAAGTTATGTATAACCAAAGCCATTTTTATAAAACACTTACAAGTAATATTTTTTACTTGCATTTTATAAAAATGTATATGTACTTTGTATATGTTGTAATGGGTAAATAATGGGTAAAAACCAAAGTCTATAACCCATGATCCATTGACTAGGCACAATGAATCTTGTTGGGTAAGAACCAAAGTCCATAACCCATACCTATGGAGCATTATCCATAACCCATGACCCATTGCATGACATCATGCATGAAGTCATGTTGGATATTATCCATGATCCATGACCCAAAGTCCATGACCAATGACCTAAGATCCATAACCCATTGACTAGGTACATTGTATCTTGTTGGGTATCCATGATCCAAAGTCCATGACCCATGGTCCATAACCCATAACCCATAACCCGATTTGCAACCCAAAATCCAGACTAAGCTGACCCAGCAGCCGGATCCCTGGAATTGCACTGGCCAGATCCCTTGGGTGAAGGATCCGTCGGAACCGTGGAACAGTAGGCTTGTTTTGCCTATAAATAGTGAGCCATTTCTCTCTTGCTTTTTTTGGGTAAAGGGGAATGATTACCCCGGTAAAATATATTAACCCAAAACAATGAAGTACAATGGAATATGGCTGAAGTACCATATTAACCTCAAGCACAAGCTTGAACAACCACAACTAATCCGAGTGACATGCCACACGGAAAACTATCCCTATTACAATGACTAAAACACCAATAGGGAAATACCATCTAAAACTACACAAAGAGAAACCACTTTTGATCACCCTCGAATTTGACTTGAGTTTAACTTCCATATCTTGCAAATATTGACAAAGGCCTTCGAAGACTTCCAATTACACGATGCAAGCTTAAGCCTTACCGTGTTAGTGATACAATCAACCACTTGTTCTTTAGATCGCTTCATCTTGCCAAACAAACGATTGTTTCTTTCTTGCCATATAAAATAAGCCGTAGCAGCCAACACTAATTTATAACTTACACTTTTGGTGCTTCTCCTCTTGGCAAACGGGATAATACCAAGAATAATATTATCAATAGATGAACTTGGACTTGGCAGTTTAGCATAATTAGTAACTTGATTCCAAACCTCTTTAGAAAAAGGGCATTCTAAAAAAAGATGCTCATGAGAATCCATACACCCATTACAAAAAGCACACGAGACCAGAGAAGCATCCACATTATCCCAAACTCGCAACATATCTTGGGTTTTCAGCCTCCTTTTGATAATAAGCCACAAAGTTAAAGCATGTCTTGGAATATTACCCGGGAACCAAACACAATACATCCAAGTCACCTTATCCCCCCTAGGCCTAATCGTATTAAACACATTACTAACAGAAAATGGTTTAATAACACCACTAGAATCCTTCCAAATAGCCTGGTCACGAAACCCTTGGCTAAGAATAGGAACATTAATCGAATTCAAAATAGGAAATTGCACATACCATTCATTTGGCCAAGTAAAATTTCCATCAGCCATAATATCATTAAGTTTCGATGCATGATCAAACCCAGCATTATAAATACTTCGGCTAGATATAACATTCGCTAGAGGACCTTGATCACACCAACGATCATGCCAAGCCGATATAGAAGAGCCATCACCAATCTTGTAATTGATAAACTCACGAATAAGCGGACGAAGACGCAAAATTTTCCTCCAACCACACGTCATATTACCACGAAAAGGCACATCCCAAAAATTTCGACCCATTAATTTATATTCGTGAATCCACTTAACCCAAAGAGACTCCTTATTATTAATCAATTTCCAAATATGCGAAATCATTAAAGCATTATTGAAAACGGATAATCTGCGAATACCAAGACCTCCCTCATTCCTTGGAAGGCAAATAGCCTCCCAAGCAACTTTCGCTTGGCCTCTTTTATACTTCCCTTGGCTCCATAGAAAACCTCTCATAATTTGCTCAATTTCGTTCAAAACTTGAGAAGGAAGAACAAAAACCGAAGCCCAAAAAACATGTAAAGACCCGATAACTGATTGAATAAGTTGAAGCCTACCTGCTGAAGAAAGGAACTTATTCTTCCAATTATCCACCCGAGCTTGAACCTTCTCAATTAACTCCTTGCAATCACGATGAATCAATCGAGAAGACACAAGAGGCACTCCCAAGTACTTAACCGGCAACCTATCCTCAACAAAGGGAAGAATTTGCAGGATTGAAAGCTTTACATGGTTAAGCACATTACAAAAATAAGCCGTACTCTTGGGAATGCTAGGCACCAATCCAGAAACTTTCTTAAACTCCTCCAAAGCTTCCATTATCACAGTCGTAGAATTCACATCCCCATGAGCAAAAAGAAAAAGGTCATCAGCAAAGCATAGATTGACCAGCTCCAATTTAGAACAATGATGATGATATGTAAACGATTCAGCATCTCGAACCTTACGCTTAATAATAAGCGATAAAATCTCCATAACCAATGTAAACAAATACGGTGAAATAGGGTCACCTTGATGAAGACCCCTCTTACCTTTGAAATACCCATGAAGCGAGCCATTGATACTTATAGAAAAGGATGTAGAAGTAACACATTCCATAATCCATCCAACCATCCGAGTGTGCAATCCAAAACCAATCAAAATACCTTTAAGGAAATTCCAATCCACCGTGTCGTAGGCCTTTTGAATGTCAACTTTAAAAGCACATCTAGCAACTCCACGATCCAAATGATAATTGTGCATGAGCTCTTGGGTAAGAAGAATATTATCAGCTATACTTCGTCCAGGAACAAACGCAGATTGGTTAGGACTTACCATATTTTCTCTCTTGCTAACTAACCCTTTTAGACATATTTTCTCTCTATGTTCTAACCTCTCTAACCACAGATCCGAATGATCATTCTATGTAATTTTATCTCTGTGTGATTCTCTAGGTTCCTCTTAAAGGCGAGATCACAACCTCTTGAAGACGTGTAAGCTCAAGGTCATGAGTTGCTAAGATTCGTCATCATCAAGATCACTGAAGTGCATATTGTTAATAGTTCTTTTCTCCCTCCATAGTGTGTCGTGTTGAAGGCATTGGTGTATGGTACCGAAGGTGTACATTTGACATGGTGCGTCGATGTACAAGTTGTGTAGATTGGGTTAAAGGATATTGATATCCTTTCTAGTATTTTAAAAAGGAGTGTGTCTCATTTGGGTAGTTGTGTTAGGTAGTAGTGTTGGGTAGTAGTTCCTCATTTTTAATAGAACTCGGTATCTAGCCTTGTACCGGATAAACTGTAGGTGACGTTGTGATAGGTTTGGTTCTACCTCATGGAAGAACTCGGTGTCTAGCCTTGTACCGGATAAAGTGTAGGCGATTTTGTGAAGGCTTATCTTCCACATTAAGGAGCTTGTGTTGTGTAGTGCTTAGAAACTCTCGAGTTGGGTACTCGGGGAGTGGAGTAGGGCAAGGAAGGTGTCCTTGTAGCCGAACCACTATAAATACTTGTGTTGTGGTTTTGTGTTCCTTTACTCTTTATCTCTTGCATTACTTATATATATATGTCTATCTATCAATATCCAACACACGATCTAAATGGATTGACATAAGTTAATCTAACTATTCAACCCCCTTCTAGTTTTCCACAATTGGTATCAGAGCTTCGTTACCAAGTTTCTTAGAGTATATTGTACTTTAAAAACTTGATACGATCAGTGTATGTTTGAAAACTACAAAGAAGTTAATTTCTTAAAAAAAAACTATGTTTCAAGAATTCTTTTATCGTTGGATGTTGATTAGATGGTAACACCAATTAATTTATTTTCTTATATCTTATTTTGTCTTACAAAATGCATTAAGCTTTCTTGTCATTTTGTTTAGTTAATCTCAAAATAAGCAGACCATCAAGATTCTTTGGTAATAAGATAACTTTCCCCAAAAAGTTGTCAAAACCTATTACCAAGTAGATCTCGAAGAACCCGAAGTTGTCCATTGATAAAACTCGTCAAAAAGGACACTCAAATTGCAATAGAGGTATGACTTTCATAAGAATTATCTCTAAGTAATATTAGTAAAACATGTGTATGCGTGCATGTCACTAAATGGGAAATTATGTGTTTATTTTTTTTTCTTTCATATAAATATCTAAAAATATTTATATGATATACGTGGTTTCTTTAGAAAACTTCGTGCCTACTTGTCATCATCCGTCTAAACCTAGGTGTATCAATATGTGTTGTCTAAACCTAATCTTTAAAAATATAATCCTTCTAAACACAAATAAAACAAAACACAAATTTCAAAAATTCCTCTTTCCTCATAAAAGTTATTTCGAACATCAAACCCCTCACCAATAAATCCCACTTTTCAAATCTTCCACTTTTAAAATTCTCACACACTTACAACTTCATCTTCTTCATCATCTCATTTCGAGAAATCCAAACCACGGAAAAACTTCGCCATCATGGTCTACATCGCTCTCGTGATCATCATCGTCTAGCTCATCGCTCTCGTTTATTCCATGATCAAATTCTCGCATGGAGACATGTTATTTGTTTTATTGCTCTACATCTGTATCATCTATCCGATCCTTTGTATTGCTTTAAGCATTGAAATGAAATTTAAATGATGTCTTAGTTTTCTCGTTTCATTCTCGCGTAATATGCATTCTTTTTATTTTTCGAGCATTTAAAATTCCAAAATTGTTTAAAACCATTAATATAAGTTCAAAAATTAACACTAGCTAAAATACATTTATTTCACAACACATGAGTATGAAAATAGAACCTACGTCAAACCAAACTTCTGTCCATTCTGCAGATCTCCCGGATCCCTGGATCTTAACTGGCCGGATTCTTTTTAAAAAGGAACCGACAAAACCAGAGGAACAGATGACAGAAACTCATGCATTATTTTCTTTTTTCCTACACAAACACCATAAAAATCATTTCATGAAAACTTACTATAAAAAGAAATTTCACTAGATGTAAAAAAGGTGTGAGTTAGAAATATATAGGAGTGTCGTTGTTAATAAAGTAAAACAGAAAATAAAAACGTTAAGAGATCCTATCACTTTACTATAGTTCAAAACTATGATTAAAATACTTAAAAGTGTCACTAATAAAAAACGCTCTCACTCTCGAAGTTTTACTATGTACTAACATACTCATGTAAAATATTCGTTCCATGTCTATAGGTCTCAACATGTCTCATGAGTATTACTTCGATCATCAACTTACTTATGTCTACATTCCAAACATATCTCTCGAACCAAACACCCCTGGCAATCATGTTCGTGGGTTCAATAATCTTGAAACTCGTTTCTTTCATGAAGGACGTGTTGTTGACTCACCTCTAGAAGGTCTTGAAACTCGTTTCTTTCATGAAGGTATCAATACTTCATTCCGCACCATAAGACTAGAAGGTCTTCTCGGTATCAACGAGAAAATTTATCCGTGGTTTGTTTTGGAATTCTTCCGTCAAGTTGAGCTCGTTCGTAACGAGGATCGTTCTCTATCACTATGGTTTTGGATCAAAAACCAAAAGTTTGTTTTGACTCATGAGCAATTTGCTCACATTCTCCGAATTCTAAATTATGGACAATGTGCTTTCACTGAAGATTGGTCTTTTGATTCTCTCTTTAACTATTGTGAAGAAAGCAGTCCATACTGTTCATACATACCTTCTCCTCAAGAAATAACTTGTTTTCTATGTACTCCTCAACGTTCCAACTACTCAAATCCAAACATAATTCATACATGTGAAATCCGGGATGATCTAAAACCTGTCGTAGTCATCCTACGTTAAAATGTTTGGAGTCTTACAGGAAATCGTGAGATATTTCTCGCATGTTGTGCTCACATGATTTACTATCTCTTAACTTAACAACCATATAATCTTGCCTATTTCATTGCGAGGCGAATTGTAAACCTCCAAGGCAACAAGAACAAACTTATACCCTATGGGATGTTCTTGACACACCTCTATCATCATATCATGTACTATCATCCACATTTTCAAAGCCCTCAATATTCACTTGTGAATAAAATGATGGAACCTTTGAATGCTTCTTTCATTACTTCATTCTTCATTCCTGAATCATCAACTGCACAAGACCCACTTGGCGATCCATCAAATGAAAAAAACGAATAATAAAAGTTAGCTTATGAATAAAAGATTTCCTTTAGAAAATCAATCCTTAGCTCTCTCTTAATTCACCAATGTAACTTGATCATGTCTATGAAATAATTTTTTGTTGATCATTTTCCTATATACTTGACCATTTGGTATTTCTACATGCTATACTTACTATGTTTTACTTGTATACATATATGCTTACTGTAGAGATCATTTGTTTCAAAATTTGATACTTGGAACAAAATCGTGCAATCTTACTGCTAAGGAACCTGTCTCAGATGCCAGATCCCTTGATTATAACTAGCCAGATCCCTCAAGGGAAGGATCCGTGGGATCCGGATGGACAAAAGTTCCTTTTTAGCTTCCTTGCATCAATCCAACCTTCCAGACCTTATTGGACTAGTTAAACATGCTACATTAGGACCACTTAAACTTTCCCTAGGCTTAGTTGATCTTACATTCACTCATGGATGACTTAGGATCACATTCAAGGTGTTTTTGATTTATCATTACTTCAAAACTCACCATCTTTTTGCTCTAATGTTTATACATTGTTTCTCTCAGCTCAAAACACCTAGTTTGATATTTCTTTCAATTTTAGCAAAATTGATTTTAGTCATCTTTACCTTGAAATGCTCTAAAAACTAGTTTTTTATTTCTTGTGATATTTAAGGAATTTTCTAAATTTTCCTTTGATCACCATCTGGTCTTTATGATCATTTGCCATCCTGAAAACTCTTAGTGTCATCCTTGATCACTCATTGGTGTTCATAAAAACTCTATTTCTTTCCATAAAAGTCATCATTGGCTATCCTCACTCATTATGCTTGATCATTTAAGTCTTATACCATTTAAGATACCTGAGTAGACTAAATCACTCAAGATATATAGGTACTAGACCTTGCTAGAATCCAATCACCCTTTTTCTTGGCTTCTGAGAGCCTGATTCAAAGCTAGTCGGATCCCTCAAGGGAGGGATCCGTGAGAATCGGTTGCACAAAATACTCAATCTCACTTAATACAATCATTTCAAACCCTCTTTGTTAATCCAAACACTCCACATTGTCTTAAATGACCCCCTAGGACAGAATAACACTATAGTTGACTTTTGTGCATGCAAATAATTGCAATTAGAAAAACCTTAGTGGTTTAGGCTTTAATTAAATTGCCTAATTTCTTCCTTTATAAGCCACTAGTGTTTATACTTCCAAATCACCATTCAAACATTCATTCTTAGTAGCTAAAAGTTCCTTCTACATCTCTCACTTCTACCATCTCACCATGAGGAAAGCAACTAGGGCAAACTCATCAACCAAAGGACCTCCCAAGAAAATTGCTCGTGTTGTTCATGAAATCTCCTTAACCGAGTCATCACCCATCAAAGCTCCAAACACTAGATCTCTTTGCCAACCAACTCTACCAATCAAACCAACTCCCAAAAGACTTGTTCCCACAAAACAACCTTTGCCAAACACTACCATACCTCCTAAACCAAACACTCCTATCTACACTAATGCAACCAAACACTCAACTCTAGAACCTAGAGCTCTCTCTTTTACCACACCTCTTTCATCTCTAAACCTTTACTCCCTAGAAGACTTGCCACCTAGGCCTTCTCATCCACCACCATTGCCCACATTCTCATCAATTGAGAAAATGGAACCACAACAACCTTCTCATCCAAACTTTGTTGGTGGAACTTCACTAGCACCCGTATCCTACTCTCCTTCACCCTCACATGCCCCATTTTGGATTATAAGGAATCACCAATCTCAACAACCGGACCATATGAAAGTAGATACTTCTTTACCTCCACCACCAACACACATATCACCACCTTCATCCTTAGTTGAACCACCTCCTACTTCATCAAACTTACCTCCACAAATCCGTCCATCCTTTATGGAACCTCCACCTTCCTCATCAAACTTACCTCCTCAAACCTCTCCATTCCTACCACCACCATTTCCTAGCCATGACAATGATTGCTTTCATTGTCAACAAGTCCAAGGGTTAGTTCATGAAGTACGTGATGAATTACGTTTCATGTTCTATCACCTTCTTGAACGATTTGATGAAGTCAACAAATCTAACCGTCCCTAAGTGGTGCTTCCTCTAGCATTAGGCGCAACTTAGATTGTTAGGAATTTTACTTTAATACATGTTTGTATCATTTTCTTAGTTTTAGAGATATGTGTATCATTTCTCTTATTTTATTAAATGAAACTACATGTTTGTATGCTATATAGTTAGGTGAATATGTTTGGTGCAACAATACATAACTTATTTGGATGTTTACGTCACTATGTATATCTACATTGCTGCCACTAAGTTACAGGTACATGGTTCCTAACTTTTTGCCTAGACGGATGCCTCACATGAAGGATCCGGCAGAACAGGTGGACAGAATACTATTTTTGAGCTAACTTGAAGCTCATTTGCAGAAAACAATGCACCATATACTTGTTTTCTAACCTTTGTTTTGTAGATTTTCAAAATACACATGAAGACTTTGACGCCCTCAACAAGGGGTAGCTTTTCATCAAAGCAAAGCATTGCAAAACACTTGCAATACATTCACTTAACCTTCCTAACTACTTGACGCCCTCATCAAAAGGAAGCACTCGTTAAGGGGGAGCATTTCATTGCAAAATACTTGCTATATCGTTTAATCTTCCTAATTACTTGATGCCCTCAACAAAGGGAAGCATCCGTCAAGGGGGAGCTAAGACGAGAACCTCCTTCTAACCTTACTACTTCTTCTCCTTACATTTCTTTCTTTAACTTTTTCTAATTTTATTTACTTTTCACAAGTTTTTCTTACAACTTTTTCCACTATGTGTTAGTTTCTTTTCGACGCTCTTTTTGTTTCGACAAAAAAGGGGGAGAAGAGAGTAAAAACTCCAATTCAAATTTTTGAGAATTTTATTTTTTTTAAGATAATCTTATGTTGTTATCAACAAAAAGGGGGAGATTGTTAATACAAACAAACCATAAAAACGTTTATTTATATTTTACGATCTTCTAATGTTTTGTGGATAATAAACATAAAATCATTTTAATGAAATAAATAAAATACGTAAAAGCTTTGAGTCAATAGTTTACTAACACACTTTTACTAAACATATTAAAACTATCGAATATACGGGGATGTTTATGAAAGTGACGAAACCTATTTAACTACATGACTTGGACCTAAAGGATATTTTTTTTAACTTATAAAACTCGAACATAAATGTGCCATGGTGATACAAGGTTTTGAAAACTCATTTGCCTTTTTATTTCATACACATTTATACCAAGTAAAACCCATACTTACTTAGGTTACCTTTCAAAGGAGTTATGTTTCATATCTGAATTTATTCATTACCGAGTTACTACTTTACTTAAGGTGAGTTTCATAGCCCCGTTTTTCTACATATTTGCAACTATTTTGAAACACTCGGGGTGAGAATACAATGCTTGATTTTTTCATACGGACACGATTACATAAACTTTGCTATTTGCCTAAGTTACCACATTAGCTACTAAGTCCCCACATATATCATGAATTGTTAGTTACTTATGAGCGCAAATGTCTTGAATAGATCTATTGGGTTGACACCCCCACCTGGGTTGGTAGCGCCAACTTGATCGGAGGTACCAGTCAAACGGATGCATAACATTTGAGGGCATATTAAGTGTTTTAGCTAGACACTTACCGGGGAATTATTCATTTAACTTATATGTGCTTTTATGCATACATGTCATGTTAAGGCTTTAGGGTCATTAGCTTAGTGCAATAGTGTTACTTTCCATTTGACATTGTATTATTATACTGTCATATGCTAAAATCTTGTGGTCGCAACTTACATTTCTTTTACTTAAACCTGTGAACTCACTCACTAACATTATTGTTGACATTTTAGCTTGTATTTCTCAGGTATTTGAGCGCATTATCCACATGGAGCATCATCGAGCCGCATGCATATCATTCCATCAAGAAGTGTTTTGCCACAACCAAGATTTTCAAATTAATGTTAAACTATTTCATATTTGGGACCATGTAAACTTATGATTTCTTAATGTTGAACTTGTTTTTATTTAATAAAATGTATCTTTAAAACAACTCATGTAGGTCGTTCGACATAACTATAACTTTGTTCCATAAATGTCACTCCCCAATTACTATTTCGCTGCGACCCATTTTGAGGGTGTGACATTTTCTTTGCCCGCTTCCTACTGATCTTCGAAATCAAGTGTGACTAAACATTAAGGTGGGTGGTATTGTGATTGTCAGGGAAAGTAGTGGAAGAAGTGTAAATGTATGGTTCAAATAAAATTTGTATAGCCATTATTTTATATGGTTCCATCAGTAAAGAAAGAACGAGGGGTTTTAATGGCCTGAAGAAGAGGAAGAAGTTTGTGCGGATTTATCCCATATTCAAGATGTGCCTGAAGAGTAAGAGGAAGTCTGTGCAAATGTTGATTCAAGATGTAAAAGATATGAATAAATCTTGGTATTTGAAAACTTGGTTACAGGAAGCATACAGTAAATTTAAGGTGGATAGAAACATGAGCTTTATTTGTATTTTCGTTGTTCATATCATTTTATGCAACACTTAAAGAGTTATTTTGTATAAATGTTTTATATATATTGTAAAATATTAAAATTTTGAGGAATTTATGCTATTAAATTACTCGATTTGTTTAGTTTCTTAAATTGTAAGTATCAATTGATGCAATGTGCTATATATCAACATCGTTCGCTAACTTTATTTGTTCGCTAACTTTATTGTTATTTGTGATTGATAATTTACAACAAATATATGACTTAAATTGCCTACACCACATGTACTTAATAATAAGATGAAGAAATAAATTGTTAGCTATAACTATTTGGTTTATTTAAGTAAATTTTCTGTTAGTTTTATGCAATAAAAAACGATGAATTTTATATTGAATGATTGATGCTTTAAAAAACAATTAATGGTATACCTCAACAAATCTGTTAGACAAAAATATTATAACGATTTTATTAGTTTATATCATAAATTGTTTGGAAACAAAGTTAGACTTAAACCGGCTCCGTCGCAACGTGTGACAGCCAGATTACTCGTTAAGTAACATATATAACTAGTAAACATATGATTACGGTAGTGGTATATAACTAGTAAATATATAAAAAGTTCAAAAAGATGTTTTGTTGCAAGCACATTAGAAAAACACCGATATATGATTACGGTAGTGGTACAGTGTAGCTAGACAAAAGTTTTATCATGATCGAGGGAAGTGGAACACACGAGGTCATGAGTATATTTTAAATGTGATCACACATACTTGTAAAATCTTTTTGTTCTTTTGGTGCTATATTTTCTAAACTTTTACGAATAAATAATGGTGATAAAATCAACAATACATAATATTGGCTAAAAGTTCCTATTTTTGTTGGTTCCTTTTAACAAAATGGATTAAACAACATGAATAATTAAATAACGTTCACTTTCTAGTTATAGCACTTATGTTGTATGTGATTTTTTGTCATCTCGTAGCTTTATTATTTAACTATTATGTCGAAGAGCAATGTTGGAACAAGTGACTAACACCTTTGTCTCTGGAGATAGAGGTCAAGGGTTTGATCCTTACTCCTTGCAAGGCCGAAGGTCATTTTCTATCTTTAGTAGAACCGGAAGCAGCCTCTCTACCTTAGGTATGGGTATGGTTGTCTACGTCTTAACCTCTTCCATATACAACGTGTAAGACGGTATTGAGATCAATAACCCGTAAAAGACGGTATTGGAAATTACTTTACTTTATGTCATATGTTTAGGCAACCCAAAAACTCTCATCATACAATTTTCACTTCTTTTGTCATAAATTATGAATCGAAAAAACAACATTGTCAAAAATTTAATCTATGTATCTTTATCGCTTATAAAATATTAAATTCTAAAAGTTTTAGTTGAACTTTAAGAGCATGGGGTATGGCAATGAGTATGCTCGCCAAATCCGATGTGGCAGCCTCGCCGTTGTCCGCCACCTCTCGCCACCACACCACATTCCCTCGCCACTTTCAACTTTGTCGCCCCCACAAAAAATAAAAATAATTACATAACCGTTATCCAATGGTTGGATTTTAAAAAAAAAAAGAAAAAGAAACTTTTTTTCAAATAAAATTTTTTATCCCCTTTATAAATAATACCTCATTTTTATAAAATCATTCATACACTTCTCTTTCAAACCTCTACATCTTAAGTAATAAAAACATGAGTGATTCAAATACGGATTCCTTACGATCCGATCTTGATGATATAGAAGATATCGAGATGATTCTCAAAGTTGCTGATTATGAGCAATCGTTGCGAGAACAAGAAGCTGAAAGTTCACACAGCCGTAATTACATCTACCGTGAGCGTGACGTTGCTGAAGAATGAATGATGTCCGACTATTTTGGTGATAATCCAAAATATCCGGATTACTATTTTAGACATCGATTTCGTATGAGCCGTAAACTATTTTTAGGAATAGTACAAGGTATTGAAAATCATATTCAAACTGTTGATCCTCTTCCACGGCATTTTGATTTCTTTAGAGTCCGACCCGATGCTACGGGTGTAATGAGTATGAGTGTTATTATGAAATGCACATCCGCAATACGCCAATTGGCATACGACGCTACACCTGATGCATTTGATGAATATTTGCAAATGGGGTCACACACGGCATGCGATTGTCTAGATTTTTTTACTATGTGTATAATTGAATTGTTTATGCCAAAGTTTTTATGAAAGCCTAATTTGAATGACATTAAAAATTTATACAACGCACATATGACGGTCCACGGGTTTCCGAAAATGATTGGAAGCATTGATTGTATGCCCTGGGAATGGAAAAACTGTCCCGTTGAGTGGCAGGGGCAATTTTATAGAGGTGATAAAAAATATCCAACTATTATGCTTGAAGTCGTTGCTTCATACGATTTATTGATTTGGCACGCATTTTTTGGGGTAGCGGGTGCGAATAATGATCTAACTGTTTTGTATAATTCACCGTTATTCGACGACCTTCTTGATGACATCGCCCCCAAGGTTCCGTTTCAAGTAAACGGAGTTACATTTCAAAACGGGTATTACCTAGCTGACGGGATTTACCCAACTTGGTCATCTTTTGTCAAATCATTCTCGACTGCATATTCGGAGAAAAATGCCTTATTTAAACAAAAACAAGAAAGTGCTCGCAAAGACATTGAAAGAGCTTTCGGGTCCTCCAAGGACGTTGGCATATTATAAGCCAACAGGCGCGTGCTTGGACTATCAACAAGCTACGAAGAGTCATGTACACGTGCATCATATTGCGTAACATGATTTTGAAAGATCAAAAGTTTCGATATCCGAAATGAACGAAATTTATGTTTGTCCGCGAGCAAATATATTACGGACATGGGTTGAGCGATGCGATTTACAAAGGAAGAATGCCAAAGAAGTCCGTGATAAACCAACTCACGCAAGACTTCAACGAAATATTATTGAGCATGTTTAGGAACTCCATCAGCAGAACAACATTAGTTTAAATTTTGTATCTTTTTTTATTTCGCAATGTATTTTAAATTTCGTATGTTTTTTTATTTTTACTGTTGTATTTTGTATTTTTATTTAAATGAAATGAATTTTATTGTGTTTGAAAAATATGGAAAATAAATAAAATAAGGGTGGGTGGGACCCAAGTAAAGAGGGTTGGGTTAGTTGTGAATGAGAGATATTTTTAAGTGGGTGTGTTGAAATAATGTGGCACATATAAAACCCAAGTGAAGAGAAGTGGCACCTCCACCATACCTCATGCTCTAAGTATAACAAAACTACATAATTACAATTTAAGCCATACTTATATATTTTGACTTCCATATATTGAGCCTGAGGCTATTGAGCCCAAGTAACTTGTTGTACGCCTCAGGCTCAATAGCCTGCAGAATTTGCATCTGACTATCAAATTCTTCAGGTGTATACGCTTTGCATATGCTCCAATATAGCCCCCCCCACCCCCCCCCCCCTTTTTTTTTTTTTTTTTTTAAAGAGATGTTCATCAAAAGATGACGACAACAAATACCAGGAAACGCCAATGGGTATTCATTGCGTACTGCTAACGCAATGGCAGGATGCCTATCAGATATTATAACCAAATCCTGGTTATCACCTATGCATTCTTTAAGTACGGAAAACCACCATGACCAACATTCACCAGTCTCCCCTCTGCATATACCGTAAGCAATTGGCACAATTTGGTTGTTTCCATCCATGCCTACTGCTAACAAGTTTGTACCTTTGTATAAACCCTTTAAATGAGCCCCGTCGACTATAAGCAGAGGGCGGAGATGTTGCACGAAAGTACGAATCTGCAAAAAAAATAATTATAAACACACGTTAGAATAAACTTACAATAATTCTTTCAGATTTATTTATTTTAAAAATATGCATGTGATAGTTGTAAGTACTTACTGAAACACCAATGGCAACGAATAACATCTCGAAAACTCCTTTTTCGTTTGTCTTGATACGTGTGATAGTGCTTGGGTTTTTTTTCTAGATTGTGACATTAGTACGGTAACCCCTTATCATTTGTAACCCATAATCCTTTCCTCTCCATGCTTGTTGATAAGATATATTTATTTTATACTGCGCCAAGATGTCTTTTTGTATATCTTTCGGTTTCAAATCACGGTTATTGTCTTTTAATTTATCTCTAAAAATGTGACCAATAACCTTTTTATTTGAATTTCGATGGCTAGGATATGTTTGAGTTTTGGGACACGTGTGAGTATCTACCATACCTGTAACTTGAAACACATTTGTTTTTTCCACGCGTTTAGCGCAAATTCTCCATTTTCATTCTTTAAAATGATAGCATTTACAAGAAAACCTATCTGGTTCCGACCTACTTACCAAAAACTGGTAACCTTCTTGTATACATTTCAACCTAATTGCAACGTCTAACTTTTCTCTTGTGTGAAAAAACTTTCCGACATAAACGTCAGCATCGCTATTATATTGATTTGAAATCATTGGTTTCGGGTGGTAAATAGGTGCTTCTGGAACCTCAGGGATCAATGAAAAAATATTCTTCCAGTCATGGTGAACTGGTTTTGGTTTATCATCTACACCAACAAAACAATCATTTTCTGCATCATCTGCATCATCATCTGACCCGAATGCAAATGATGATCCTGGTTTTTTGAAATTCGGCTCATCTTTATACCCGGACTCATTATTTTCATAATCATTTGATTCAAATTTTTGAGATGGGCCATCATTTAAAAAAGAAATATTGTTTTGAAAAGCAGATGACCCGATGTTTTGGTTAGGTGTTTCTAAAAAATTGTAAAACGTTGGGTTTTCTTGGGTTGACCTAAAATATGTAGTTTCTTCCAACTGTGTTGTTTTAGCCACATACAGATGAGACATTCCTGTATTCGCATAAGTGTAATCAGCAAAAAAAGTTACCTCGTCGTCGTCAGTGATATCCATTCGAAAATCAAATGAAGGGTGCTTAAATTTAAAATTAAGTTGAATATTGGGATCCAACTTGAATTTAGAACGCACAAACTCAACTAACCATGAGTATGTGATATTAGTGTACATGACCACACCTCGTTGGGTATTATCAAAATGTAATATACAGTTGAATTTATGAATTTCTGAAGTCATGGCTATGTATATATGAATTTTCTATGTTTGGATATACATTTCGGTATGTATATATATACATACAATGTTGTGTAAATTTTTACCCGAAATCGTGGATCAGATGTGACAAGTCTATGAAAATGATTTGACTACTCCATGACGATTTAGCAATGTGATTTTTAGCAACATGATTCTAATTTCTATATTGCTCTATAATAGTTAATGAATTATTGCTATATAAATGGTCAACTTTTTTGCTCTAGTTGTAGCATGTGTTGAATAGGCATTTATGACGCAGTTCATTTGCAGAATTAGCCATAAATTATTCAATTCGTATTCTGTACACTGACATAGATTTGACAATTCCATGACATTAACGTGTATGTGTAATTTATTACGCGAAATATGACAAGGATTTGACAGTTCGTTTTCTGTACACTGACATAGATTTGACAATTCCATGACATTAACGTGTATGTGTAATTTATTACGCGAAATATGACAAGAATATTTTCTTTATCCCGACATGATTTGACAACACCATAAAAATTTACCAATAAAACCTCATTTACTTCCATTTTTCTAAACACATACCAACATTATTGACATTTCTACTCTCTACAAAGAAGGTTACTCTCTACAATATGTCCCAACAAAACAAAACCGGAAACACCAAACGATACAACAACTCACCATTCGTTCCACCATCCTAAAGAAGGGACACAACATATGCACCCCAACATAACGTTGGGGGTTCTTCAACCTCTTCAAACAACCCGACTAGGATAATACCTGGTCCTGCTGGTATTCTTCAAGCGGCTATTCTCCGCAAAAATTCAGACATTAGGGAAGGTGGCCCCGAATATTGTGTAGTGCCAACACAAGAGTATGTAAGGAAAATAAATGAGGATGTCACGGAGGATGATCATTTTACCCGTGGGCCATGGCTAAGCGCGATTCATAAGCTTCTTAATGATGAAGATGTCATCATAACTGGTTGTCTTGGCGATATAAAAAACTATTGTGTGAAAGGGAAGCTTGAACTTGTTGTAGCTGTAATCAAGACTTGTACACCTAACGCGCTTGGTGAGCTAACAGTGACACTAAAAGATCCAACAGGGACAATGTCTGGTACAATTCATCACAAAGTCCTTACAGAAGAGGCAGGTTACAAAAAGTCTATCGAAGTCGGAGTTGTGTTGGTACTTCGTAATGTTTCGGTGTTTACCCCAAAATCAACACCCCCTTCTCTTAACATTACATTGAGGAACATGGTTGCTGTTTTCGACAAGGATACCATTTTTATTGGATGAATCTTTACATATTCATTTCCTACTTTTAGGTAATGTTATCTATGTAATGTTTATCTAACTCAACGTCATCTATATATAATGTTGATTTACTTGAATAAAAGTTTGAATTTACATCAAATATAAGTTAAACATAAAATATAAAAATATTTACAACTTCCATTAAAAATCACTGTCAATCATATCCACACATACTGGTCTCCTCGCAACGACAATCGTAAAAAATCTTAGACATGCTATATCTAACACTGTTGAAAAAGCCTTCAACATCAAAACCCCATCGTGGTGGAAACTTACCAGTAACAAACTCATGCATGAGCCAACAAGTGATGACTCCACAATCTCGAGTGTTAGTTTGGTGTGGGATCGGAAATTTTTGGTCGTTGTAACGGAATTTGAAATTGTAGTGCAGACGTCGGATTCTTGTGAAATGTCCTAGCTCTTCTAAACATTTGTTAAGAACTCCGGTCCATTCTAGAACATACCCTCGTAAATAATCACAACGCTCCCTGCTAGGCAAAGAGTCGAGAACCATAAAAGTGGATATCCTTAGATCAATAACTGCTGTGACCCAATGATTCCCTCCTGCATTCATTGGCATCACCACCTGCGTCGAAAATATATTCAAATATATACAGTTAAATAAACTAGTAAAGCGTAATTTTGTACAAAGTTATTAAACGTTGAAAGACATTTACTTACCCAGCTTACTTCATCCCATGAAGGGTACGGCTGCGTGCTACCATCTAATGTTCCCATAATCGAAGGAGCTATCGAAAGCATGGGTACACTACCACCATTATCTGTGGGGTAAGTGGATGATGTCCATGATGACGATATTGTCCATGGCGCGCCATCTGGCCTACTTCTTATTAATATCTCAACCCAACAATTCTTTTTCTGAGTCAAGAGATTAAACTAAATCATTTTACGTTTTTCAAACTAAAATAGTCTAAACGTTTAAAAAGATATAACAATATACTTACGTCGTCAGACAGCCAACCAATTTTACCAGGTACTCCTAGTAGGATCGAAAAGCTTAAGATTTATGTGGTTCGGGGGGTCAGGGAAGCTCAAAGAATGAGAAAGACATGGTATTATTTAGATTGAAGAAAAGGGAAGATGTGTGTGTTTCTAGAGAGAAGAAGAAGAAACCACACACACTTCTTTACAAAATGTGAACTTCCTACCCTCCTAGTTGGGACTAGGAGGTGTATTTATACATAGCAAAGCCTAACTTAGCACAATTGACTAAACTAGTCCTTGTGAATGAGTAAAAGAAGAAACTAATGCAATTCCCGTAATGACTTCACTTTAGCGAGGCTAACAATCTCTCCCCAAGTGATGTCATACGGGAGTTGCTTACAATGTTCCCTACAAGCAAAATCAAATACAAAACATAAGCGCAGCAGCTCCAAGAGTGTCTTTATAGTCTTCAAACTTCATGAATCTTCTCAGCTGCCATCTCTTTACTTGCAGAAGAACAATATGAGCAAATCTAATTAGGGATTAGATCTGACCTTTTTGCTCTCCCCTAATTAATGCTCTCCCCCAAACTGACAACCTTTCTGATGAATTTCCTGAATTCGAAGAAGTCTTTTGATAATTAAATTAGAACCGTCTTTAGTCTTCTAACACGCAGCGGAAAATGTAGAAAAGACTGTCGACTCGACCTTCTTCAAGATTGTCCATTCGGGGGAATAAGATATCAACATCTTTATCTCACCAAATGCATTCCAGTTATCTTTCATATATCAAATCATCCCATAATGTACATATTTCTCTCCCCTGAAGGTTACGATTTATCGGAATCATCATATAATTGTGTACATGAAGCATTAACGGGAAGCATTCTATCATAAATCAAATCAACCCGTGAGAAGATGTCGATGAACAATACCATTGGACATTGTCTAACTCATCTCAACCCCCTGTATCAAAATTCAACGGCTGTCTGTAGTAACCACATGTGAAGATAACCCAATATGACGAACTTGAGAAAGAAGTAAAATCTCTCGGAATAGTTACTTAAGCTTGTACTATCCTTGTGAAAAAGAACGGTGTACCCATTGTACAAAACCTCTTGACGTATCCTCAACTACGTGAGACACCGAAAGTGATAGCTACTTTGTGGGTTAAGAGAGATAGAATCACAAAAGTAACTAGATAGCAAGTCTTCATCACACTCAATATATTTGCCCAGACAAGTCATCTTCGAGGAAGGGAAGAAAGAAAGAAGACGAAATAAGTAAACTCGCCCGTCAAACTTCACTTCAAACCCAAATAAATAATAAATCATCATCTTCGTAGTCACATTTGAAATTCATTGAAGACTTTAGCCGTGAAAAATAACCTCGTGAAAATTCTCGTGAACCAAAATACCTCTCAATATTAGAAAAATTGTATCCAAAAAATTTTGTAAAAAAATATTCAGATAAATTTTTTCATTTACAATAACCTGAGCACCCATTTTTGTATCAAGCAGCCCAATGTCCGTTATCAAGTGCGCACCATAACAAATAGAGGCCCGGTCCAAATCCATACTTCCAAACTCATATACCAATAACCTATAACCGGATCCATCATAACACCAATAACTTTGGCCCAGTACGTAAAATCAAATACCCGGTCACAGATATTGGTTAAGATATATAACACGTTGACCTAACCCTAATCACAGATAACATAATCCGCCTCTCACCTCTCAATTCTCTCTCACCAAAGACGCTCCACACAAAAAAATTAGATCTAAAAATCATTTTCTCATCTCATCAAAATCATCAAACGAATCTCACTATCCGAGCACTTGATTCACAATCACAAATACACAAAGCTAATTCTCCATTAATCCACATGAAAAGCACGATTCCAAACAACCCTTTATAATCATTTCAGCCTATGAACCATTCGAATCATACAAGTCTTCGAAAAGAGAATGAATTGAAGGTTGTCTTCAAGATCTTAATGGTCTCGGGTAGGTTGTTTTGTATTGTTTTCATGTTATTGGTCAGAGAACGAATCAAGAAAAGGATTAACAGCCTTGTTAATGCTTTATCTTATATATTCGAATATTCAAATGAATCTAAGCTTCAATAATAAGAGTCGATGATGAGTTGTGTCTCTCAATTATAGACTTTTACAAGTCTAGATGTGTCGGAGTATACTTCGAGAGAATAATCTGAGATTCATTTGTATATTTCTTGTTGTACCGAGTCTTGATTGAGAGGGATAATGGAGTTGGAGGAGGTGAGATTAGGTTAGTATTGGATTTGGTTGAGGCTGTGGTAACTTCTTTTTTTCAACAGTCGATTAAGATTTTTTCTTTCTTTGAACTGGACTAATGATGTGATAAAACTTAAGTCGAGAGTATAGATGGTATTTGGTTATGTGGTCAAGGTTCAGTCAAGTTTACGCGTAACTTTTCTTTCATTTTCCTTATGTGTAAAAAATTATCAGTTACGCGTAACCTTTCTTCTTAAGCGTAGGCCAAAGCTCTTATGCGTAAACGAGGTCTAGGTTACGCGTAAGCATATGCTTAGGCGTAAAAAACCTTACGTGTATCAATTCCTACGCATAACTTCACAGTTATGCGTAATATTTATGTAGATTCTCCTTATGCGTAAGTTTAGGGTTTTGACCCGTTGACCACTTTTTCCGGCGAGTTTTTCCGACTGATTTCTCCGTTCATCTTCATACAGAACCCAGAAAAGCATAAAAACTACTTCTATGACCCTGTTTGACCACGAAACTGATGGTTTGACCACAAAAATTGTCACGAGTTTGGTACAAAAATAAGTCACAAAAACATATCTTACCAAGAACCTGAATCTTGGACAAGAAACAGAACCTTGAGACTGCTAATAAAATTTGTTGACTTTTTTTGTTTTGACCAATATGATACAAATACAAGTGAATAAACTGTTATCCTCAAAAGATGGAAAATTTTTCTTTTTCCGGCACATAAAAACTGGTTAAAAACAGTTTAAACAAACATTTGAAACCACACAAATCTATAAAAACAACAAACTGTCTCGTTATACAAATTGTAGGATCGAAAAGCTTAAGATTTATGTAGTTCGGGGGGTCGGGGAAGCTCAAAGAATGAGAAAGACATGGTATTATTTAGATTGAAGAAAAGGGAAGATGTGTGTGTTTCTAGAGAGAAGAAGAAGAAACCACACACACTTCTTTACAAAATGTGAACTTCCTACCCTCCTAGTTGGGACTAGGAGGTGTATTTATACATATTAAAGCCTAACTTAGCACAATTGACTAAACTAGTCCTTGTGAATGAGTAAAAGAAGAAACTAATGCAATTCCCGTAATGACTTCACTTTAGCGAGGCTAACACTCCTGGATCAGTACCGTTCTTGTATAATTCCGGAAGTAGTTGTTGAAAGAAGCTAAGATCTGCTACCCAACCCTTTGGATGGCAGTCAAGGTATATCGGGGATGGGTTTAATAGAAATTCCTCCAAACTAACATAACGCTCACGTCTCACCTGAAAAAACAAATGATAAATTACAATATCAAACATTGTTAATTATCAACTTCATGTTAATAAATTTAAAGGGTCCAGTATACCTTATTAGGGTCAACATTATAAACTGCAATAGGTCCGACACGACGACTACCAAAACAGGTAACACCACCATCATACTCTTTATACTCATCAACCGCTTTTTCTTCCAGATTAAACGATGGAATGTTCGAGGTACTCTTTTTTTGCATCTTCTTAACGGCACGTTTCTCAGGCAAGATTGTGGTTGGTCCATGTTCGGTGTAAGGATATTGCAGATATTTACCCAGACGACAATCCCTCTTTGGTCGCTCGATCGCATCCTTAAAAAAGAATAAACAATAAAAAATTTAAAAATCAATATAATTACTAGTAACAATAATAACCATGAAATATTTTATGTAATTAATAGGTTACCGGGACGTCGACACCAACGTCATAGGCATGAGATGGACCTGCCTGATAATCAACAGGCGTGGCAAAAGAGCCGAACCCAACTGGCGTACGGGAAGCAGTATGTCCGGTGGAGGGAAGCCAGGATGGACAAGTAGACTTTAACGGCGGTGTAGGTACATGAACACCGTCAAAGAACGAGTCGTTCGGTGGCTCGCCAAATGGACGGTCGGCCTTTGGTATTCCCTAAATGTAATATTATAATGTAGAGTTGGTTATTTACAAACATATTTAAATATAAAAAAGATAAAAGCACGTAAATATACTTACGTGTTTTGAATAACAATAAATAAATTAACGTAAGCTACATACCCGAAAATCGTCACCAAAAAATCGTGGATCAAGTTGTTTGAACTTCAAGTCATGTTCTTGTAACTTCGCCTCAAGTGCCTTCATCTGCTGTATAAATTCCGGTGTGATATAATCGTAAATAGGTTCGTTTAGTGGAGGCTTTTTCACTGGAATTGGGGTCAGATTCCCAGCAAAATACGCTCTACTTTGAGCCCACCACTCGGTATTTTGCTCATAGTCATCCGGCATAAGCCTCATCAAAGGTGGGTTTACCTTTAAAAAACATGGACAATATACACAACATTAATAAAAACCAACAAAAAATTATAATCATATTGTAAGAAATTAAGGTCATATTTCAAACTCACATTCAATTGGTCATCAAAAAATACGATCTCTAAATACAATGTTTCTATAGCTCCACGCAATTGATCGGGGATACAACTGTTTATGACAAAAAAACGTAGGGGTCGTACCATGAGGGAAACTCTCCAATATCCACGTCTGTAAAAGGCAAATTTGTTATAAATTTGTTAACGATATACATATACATGAACTTTATAAATTTATATATGACATACCTTGAAGGCCCATATAAAGTGATTGGTCCCAAACGGTCAAGCCAAATTAACCAGGTGAATGGTCAGCAAGAATTAATCACTTGAGAATGCAATGCAATTATCCAGGAGAGTTTAGTGTTTCCCCGGGTCGTTAAGTCCCAACGAGCTATACGATTGAATAGCTAAACGCGTAGTGATCGGGTGATATTGAACAGGAAAGGGGTTATGATTGATTATACTAAGGAAATTAAATCTAATAAAGATTTTTAAGTCATTTTAATTCTATATTTAAAATTGTTTAACGATTAAAACCTAAAACGCGTACGTTTACTGAATTTTACGTAAACGTAAAATTTAAAACGTAAATTTAAAAGAATAAAACACCTACGGATATGAAAATGATATTT
The DNA here is from genome assembly GCA_019973895.1 of Chrysanthemum seticuspe. Classification (NCBI taxonomy): domain Eukaryota; kingdom Viridiplantae; phylum Streptophyta; class Magnoliopsida; order Asterales; family Asteraceae; genus Chrysanthemum; species Chrysanthemum seticuspe. The sequence continues at coordinate 185,051,384 of BPTQ01000001.1, read as the reverse complement.
TTACAATCCTAATAATAAAAGAAAATTATTGGAAAAAGAAAATTATTTTTATGACTATTTATTTAATTATTATTAATTAAAAACTATTTAAACTAATTAAATTCTAGAAAATAGAAGATGAACAGTAAAAATTATGAAAAATTTCCTAAAGTTATTTTATATTATATAAAAGCTAGGAAAAATATAAAAACATGGTTTTACTTAATAAAAATTAATTTTACTATTTAATACTTTAATATTAAATAATTATTAATTAAACTATTATTAATTATTAAAAATACTATATGACAAAGGAAAAATCTGAGAAAATTCCTAAAAATACTTTAATATGACAGAAACTTAAAAAAAATATAAAAAACATATAAGTGCTTAATAATAAGCTGAAAAGAAAATTAAAAAGCTAAATTATATTAAATAAACGCTATCACTATTTTTAAAGTTGGATTTTCTTGATTTTTCTTTTATAAACCTACTTTACTGCTGAAAATGAGCAACTTTTATGAAAATTTACTTTTGTGAAAATGCCAAATAAGCAGTTTGAAGCTTATGAGCTTAACAGTTGAGCTTTTGGCTCAATTTGATGGTTTAAGCTCAAATAAGTGGCCAAATAAGCTAAACAAAAGGAAACAAAGGTACTTTAAGCTATGACCAAATGAGATGAACTTAGAATAAGCTAAAACAAACAAGAAAGTACCCTGAATAAGCTACAAATGGAAAATAAGCAAATCCAAATCCCACAATGACCAAACAGGCCTGCAGACAATTCTACAAGCAATTTAAGCTTATGAAATAAGCTGAAAAGCTCAAAATAAGGACTGGAGTATTGAGATGGCTTGCTGAGCTATTCAAAAAGCCAAAGCTTTCAAAATGGGGTCCACTGGTGAGCTTATGAAGTTGGCACAATTACACTGATTTCTCAGTGTATACTGACTCAGTGTATACTGAGAAATGGACAAAACTAAAAGCTAGTAGCAGCCCTATTAAATAAGCTGAAAAGTGGAAAATAAGCACTGGACTAAAGAGACAGCTATGAGAGCTTTCCAAAAAGCTAAGGGTCAAGCCCTGGATCCCACTAATAAGCTCTGTGTGAGCTTGTGAAATCAAGCAGATAACACAAACTCCCCTGGAGCAGGGGAGATTTTCAGAAAAATAGCTTAAAGAAAAACACAGAAAAGCAATTTATAAGCTGAATAAAAATAAACTAAAATTATTCTAGTGAATATAAGCAGCAAAATACTAATATCCTAAAAGATGATAAGCTAAAACTTAATATTAAGAGCACACTAAAATTCTCAAGTTTATTCAAAAACTGCAAATGAGAAATTTGACTTTTTAAGTTATACTAACAAGTTGACTTATATGAACTTTGATCCTTTCTAATCTACTGAATAGGCTATAATAAGCTTATGTGAAGCTAAATTAAGCAAGATAAACAACTTATACACTAATATGATGAGTTTGAACCTATAAATCCTAACAGACAACAAATTATTGAAAATTAAAAGCTATTTTGACTATTACACTAATAAGGACTGTATTTTATGACTGCACTGAGCTATATTGAGCTAATATGACATATAACAACAAGAAACAACAACAAGCATACACTGGAATGCTAATCTATCAGCAAATCCAAACAGCCCTGATATGAAACTGAATTTGTGATTTCCAAAGCAACCTAATGATTTAGACCCAAACTCTGTTTTTCAAAATTTATATTATCCTATCATAAGACCAAATAAGCATAAAATCAGTAAACTAATAGTGTAAAAAGCACAAGCACAGTAAATTGCTAAAAATCAAGAATTTAGCTTACAACTTGCATCCAAGCAACCTACTGAGAATCAAGGACCAAAGAAACACTCCTATAAGCTTACCACTAAGCCTCTAACCCAGGGCAATCCAGAATATACCCTGCTTCAGCCATCTTCAAGCATCTTCACTGAAATTTTTATTTGTTTTTCTATTTTCTTGATTTCTTTTTGGTATTTTCTTTTTTAAATGACTAAAGCTGTTTTTAATGTTTCTAAAAGCTTATAAGCTTTGTCAGGAGCTTATATGAGCTTAAGAGTCCTTAGTATCAACTACAATCATATATAAATAAAATTGAGATTTTGAATTTGAAATTTGCATAAACTGAATTTATGTAGATAACTAAAATGATGCAGATATCAGGGCTTCAAACATTGTTCTTCAAGGTCTTCCTAAAGACATCTACAAGCTGATCAATCATAACACTGAAGCAAAGGCAGTTTGGGATAATGTTAAGATGCTTCTCTCAGGTTCAGAACTAACTGTGGAAGACAGAGAATCCCAACTCTATGACGAATTTGAGCACTTCAAGATGAAACCAGATGAGAGTGTCTAGAGTACTATGTGAGATTTCATAAGTTAGTAATGACATGAGGAACATCAGAATGACTATGCCTAACATTCAGCTCAACTCAAAGTTTGTGAACAACATGAATCCCGAATGGCACAAGTTTGTCACAGCTGTGAAGCTTACTAAAGGATTGAAGAATACAAACTATGAGCAACTCTAGCCTTCCTCCTTCAGAATGAGAGGACATGCCATGTTTGAAAAATGATTCTCAATCAGTTCAAAACCAACCAGGGAGAGACAAGCTCGTCTAATGACTCAACAGCATTCTACTCAAACATCGGAATCACAACCAAAGCATCACAATACCCTTGGGGAATGGTAATCACAAACTCATTCCTGATCCCATGTTCAAACAAGCTGATGCTGATGCACACGTGGGTAACATCATCAATCAACTAGCTCTTCTCATTAGTCAAAACATGAATTCTCTCCCACAAACCAACAACAACCTCAGAACTGTATCTAACCCACATAATCAAGCCACTGTTAAAGATGGAAGGATCGTGGTGCAAACCAGTTCAGGAAAGACAGTATGATCAGGGAAGAGGTGGAGCTGGGAGAGGTTATGTTGGAAACCAGAATCGAGGAAGAAATGGTAACCAAGGTCAACCTAAGCCAATCAAATGCTATAACTGTGGTGGTGAAGGACACATTGCAAGGAACTGCACATCTCCAAAGCGTCCACAGAATGCTGATTACTTCAGAGATAAGATGTTGCTGGCACAAGCTCAGGACAATGGTGCTGCGTTGGATGAAGAGGAATTGCTGTTTCTTGCTGAGGGCAATGCCAAGACCTATGATGCAGATGTGGATGAGCAGCCTATTCAGGAGATAGGTCACAATCATCAGAACGCCTTTCAAGTCGCTGACTGTGATGCATACGACTCGGATGTAGATGATGGACCTACTGCACACACAATCTTTATGGCTAGCATCTCTCCAATGGTTTCTCCCAAGATCTCTTCTTCACCACAAGCTGGCCCATCCAAGGACAAACTCATCTCAGAGGTATTAAAGCTATACGATGATGCTGATGTGCAACAGATGCATGACAAAGTACAACCAACTGAAACTATTGAATCAAATATTGAAAATATGGGTAATATCAATATTGTCCCATACGATCAATACGTGAAACAAAGTGAAAGTGAAGTTGTACCAAGTGATGCATCTTCTGCAGTCAACAATGACTATGTCTTTGATGAATACACTGCATGTGCTCCTGATGATTCCATAATTTCTGGACTAAATGCCTATAAAGAACGTGTTGCTATTTATGAACAACGCGCTAAATTTGAGTTGACCACTCGTGAGCAGGAAATGGATGACCAAGTGCGTACAGTAATTAGAAAAAGTAATTTTAGAGAAGAAGTATTGAAACAAGAATTAAATTCTTTGCAAGAAAAACTTTCTAAAACAGCTAAGCAAAAACAAGAACTTCAAGAAAATGTGAAAATGCTTAAGCAAGAATTTAATGCAAAAGAATCAAAGCTCTTGAGAGATTTTTCTAATCTGAAAACTTTGAAAAACAAATCTGAAAACAAGTTGTACATGCAAGGAAACACCATTCAGACTGCTCACATGATCACTAAGCATAGAGTTCTAAGCGATAAGCATAGTGTTCCCATTATAGATAAACCCAACCCTGAGTATGGAAAGATAGCAAAAGCAGCTCAAAGTGTTATCTATGATGGTAATGAGATTCTTAAACCTAGACAAAAACCTAGTTGCATTGAGTGCACTGAGGATGACAAGAAAATAGATGAAGTCACTAGGGAGAAGATGAATAAGAAACTAAATGACCCTAAGTGCAAAGAGAAGAAAGTAATTATCACTCCCCATGACTACAAGAAGGAAAACTGGATTTCCTTGAACAAGTTTAAGACTCAGACATTGTTGACTCCCGAACAAGTCTTCTGGAAAATGGATTTAGATAAGCTGAAAGCTGAAAATATTGCAGTAACAAACCCTCCCCTTTGGAAAATGCCTAGAGCAACTGTGTATCCTCCTAACACACCAATGCATCTTTTTCCTAGAACAATTGCCACTAAAAGCAAGACCTTAATTAGCCAATACGTTATTTTTCAACTATTTGTTGATTTTGAGAAAACTTGCAAGAAAAGGATCACACCCACTGGCATAACTGAAGGAGAAAGGGGTTTTGAACAAATGAAAGAATGTTATTTAACTGAGGTCATGCCTTTCTTTAAACTTCTAAAAGATCACTTTGAGAGTCTTAAAAAGGGGATAGAAACAGACATTAAGGGAATGGAAAAGGAATTTGATGCAATAATAGTTGAAATTAGTGACTATGAGCGTGCACTAAAATATAATGAGATTGAGAGAAAGAACCTGCATACATTAAATGAGAATCTTATTACTGAATGTGTTGCTCAAGATGTCTTTTTCACTGCTTCAAATTGCTCTATTAATGCTTCCAAATTTCATGAACTATCTGTGGCCCTGAAAGTCTCCCATGATCGTGTCATTGAGCTTGAAAAAACTAATTCCAAACTAAATGAGAAAATTGAACTGGATGATCATGACAATTTGGTTAAACAATTTTCTAAACTAGAAGTTGAGTATTTTAATCTACAACTAAAATATCAACATCTCAAAGAAAATGTCAAAACTTCAAATATCAAGACATCTTCAGATGCTCCAGAGTTTGATGCAGTTTTTCAAATTAACAAACGAGATGAACAGATTCAAGCTCAGTGTAACACGATCAGAAAGTTGAAAACCCAAATCTCTCAATTAAAGGGTCAAACGAACAATATGACAGGCTCCCAAATGCCTCCTCATTTAGATTCTCAGAATTCTCAAACGTTTCATCTTCAAAACCTAGTAAATGCTTTACAAAAGGAAAACGAAAGTTTTCTAGAAGAAAATGAAAAGGTTAAACGTCATTTCAATGAGTTATTTGAATCAATTAAAGTCACACGTAACAAAAACAACGAACAAATAGCTTCATTGCAAAAAGAAATTGAGAATCTGAAGAGTCAGGTAAAAGGGAAAATGCCAATGATCAATGGGGAGAATGTTGTATCTAAGGTTCACTATAGTAATAAATATGCTTTATCTGTGACATATGTCCCCCCTCATCTAAGGAACAACAAACTTGCCATTCAAACATATTTCTCATCCCTTAAGGATTGCTTAGAATGCCTGCGTGAGATTGTTGAAGAGGATAAGCTAGAGAAACCTCATGATAATGCAATTGGACATGCATGCTTATATGCCAAACGATCTCAAGAAATCTTAGAATGTTTGATCACAATATGCCCAAAGACATTAGGTGAGAGAGTTAACCCTTTAATTCCATGCTCAATGCCTAAGGCCAAACATGATATGCAATCGATTCCCAAAGTTTTGAATGAGAGGAGTAGTGTACCATTGAGTAGTTCAGATTCTAGATCTGTCAATGCTAGGAAAGTGAACTCAAATGTGCCTTCTAGGAGTGCTAATCCCAGTACCTCTAGTGTTAAGAAAGTGAACCTTAGTGCACCTGCATGTAGCTCAGATCCCAGCACATCTAAACAGGTGGTGCAAAGAGTAGTAAAACAAACTAATGTTCCCATTCCCTCTACAGGAGTAATCAGTGACATTAAAGGGAGCAGGTCAAAGTCTCAAGACAATACAAGGAATGATAGGACCTCTCAAGCTAAGAATGTGCACTGGAAGAAAGTAGAAGAACAATCTAGGAACCTTAAGTTTGAATCGAATAAAATGAATCGTGTTAATTCTAGTATTAGCCATAGGCGTACTGTAATTAATTCGAATTCTGATACTATTTGCAAAACTTGTATTGATGATTGCTTGAATTCTGTTTCTAATCATGGATGTGATGTCAATGTTTTGCCTAATGATGTTAATTGTCCAGTTAATATTGTTAATGCTAAAATTCATGCTAAAAAGGCTAAAAGGCAAAAGCGAAACAAAGTTAGAAAACAATGGAAACCCACAGGAAGAACATTCAGCAGAATAGGTTTTTATTGGATACCTGTTGGTCATAAGACCAATCAGATAATGCCCACTAGAAAATGGATGCCTACTGGTAGAACTATTCCCTTAAGAAGTGGTGACACTGTAAACAGGGCTAATACAGACACTAGTATTGCATCTATTCACAATGATTCCATTGCCTCACTTTCTGATGTGAATGCTTCTATTTCTGATGTGGGTGGTCCATCCATTGTAACTAACCAAATGGAACCCATTCTTGCATGGGGATCCCAATTATCCAGTTATCCATTCTTGTCTGTGTTCAACTGCAGATCGTTCAAATCGTTCTGTGGTACCTGGACTCAGGCTGTTCCAAGCATATGACTGGAGACCGGTCACGGCTCATGAACTTCGTGAGCAAATTCATCGGGACTGTTAGATTTGGTAATGATCATTTTGGTGCTATTATGGGTTATGGAGATTATGTTGTTGGTGATAGTGTCATCTCCAGAGTGTATTATGTGGAAGGTTTAGGTCATAATCTGTTCTCTGTTGGTCAATTCTGTGACTCTGATCTAGAAGTAGCCTTCAGAAAACATACCTGCTTTGTTAGAGATCTTAATGGTAAGGAACTGTTGAAAGGAACTCGTGGCTCAAACCTTTACACCATCTCTATCGATGACATGATGAGAGCTTCACCAATCTGCTTGTTATCTAAGGCTTCAAAAACAAAGTCATGGTTATGGCATCGTCGTCTCAATCACTTGAACTTCGGCACCATCAACGATCTTTCCAGAAAGGACTTAGTTGTAGGTTTACCTAGACTAAAGTATGAAAAGGATCATCTTTGTTCAGCATGTCAACTGGGAAAAAGCAAGATGTTTGCCCATAAATCCAAACCTACTAACTCTGTCACAGAAGTTCTTCATATGATTCATATGGATTTATGTGGACCAATGAGGGTGCAGAATATCTTTGGGAAGAAATATGTGTTAGTTGTGGTTGATGATTACTCTAGATTCACCTGGGTCAAGTTCTTAAGGACAAAGGATGAAACTCCTAATATCATCATCAAACTCATCAAACAGCTGCAGGTTAGACTTAACAAAACTGTCAGAATTATCAGAACAGACAATGGAACTGAGTTTGTCAACAAACAACTTAGTGAATTCTATGAAAGCATTGGAATCAGCCATCAAAGAAGTGTTCCACGAACCCCTCAACAGAACGGTGTAGTTGAAAGACGAAATCGTACTCTTGTTGAAGCTGCTAGAACAATGCTGATCTACTCAAAGGTTCCAATGTTTCTCTGGGCTGAAGCTATTGCCACTGCATGCTACACACAAAATCGTTCCCTGATTCACACTATTCATGGAAAAACTCCATATGAACTTGTCCACAACAGAAAACCTAATCTATCTTCCCTTCGTGTGTTCGGTGCATTGTGCTATCCAACTAATGAGGGTCAAGACTTAGGCAAACTTAGGGCCAAAGCTGACATTGGAGTATTTGTAGGATATGCATCAAACAAAAAGGGATACCGAATCTACAACAAAAGAACCCGAAATATCATGGAAACAATTCACGTTATGTTTGATGAGCTGACCGGTCAAATGGCTCCTGGACACTCCAGCTCAGGACCCGCACTTCAAAACAGCCCCATTGGGTCATCCCTTGTTCCAAACTCCTCTCAAGAAACTCCATATGTACCTCCATCTGAAGATGATGTAAAGAAATTGTTTGATACCATGTTTGATGAACTGTATGAGTCTACTACTAATGAGGTGCTGATCCCTACAACAGAGGATGCTCATATTCCAGTGAATGAAGTCAATCCATCAGTCTCAATATCTGTAAGTCAAGAAGCACCTGCTGCTGATCCCTCAGTCTCATCAACTAATCATCATTCTTCAAATGTACATCATGGAAATGTTTCTGGCATCAATGATGAAGTTAATCCCTTTGCGACTCCTGAAGATGCTCCATTTGAAAACATATTTGCTACTCCTGAATCATCATCAGAACCATCTTCTTCAGGAGACATCGACTCAGCTACCTCAGTTCCTCAACAAATGCCACATGAACACCTCAGAAAATGGACTCACGATCATCCATTAGACAACATCATTGGAAATCCCTCTCGTCCTGTATCAACCCGGAAGCAACTCGCAACCGATGCCTTATGGTGCTTCTTCAACTCCGTACTATCTAAGATCGAACCAAAAGATGTTAAAACTGCTATGAATGAAGATAGCTGGTTCAATGCTATGCAAGATGAAATTCATGAGTTTGATCGCCTTGATGTATGGGAGTTAGTACCTGCTCCAGACTGTGCTATGATTATAGCTCTAAAATGGATCTTCAAAGTAAAACTTGATGAGCATGGTGATGTGTTGAAGAACAAGGCTCGGTTAGTTGCTAAAGGATATCGTCAAGAGGAGGGTATAGACTTTGAAGAATCTTTTGCTCCAGTTGCTCGAATCGAGGCAATCAGAATCTTTCAGGCTAATGCTGCTAGTAAGAACATGGTGGTATATCAGATGGATGTAAAGACGGCATTTCTAAACGGAGATCTTAAAGAAGTCGTCTACGTCAGCCAACCTGAAGGATTTGTGAATCAAGAGCATCCTACTCACGTTTATCGTTTGAAGAATGCTCTTTACGGTTTAAAGCAAGCTCCAAGGGCATGGTATGATACACTGTCAAAGTTTCTTCTATCAACCGGATTCATCAAAGGAGCAGTTGATCCTACATTGTTCACCAGGAAGTCAGGCAAACATTTGATTCATGTTCAAATTTATGTTGATGATATTATTTTTGCCTCGACTGACCCAATGGAATGTGATCGGTTTTCAAATGAAATGAGTTCAAAGTTTCAAATGTCAATGATGGGACAAATGTCATTTTTTGTTGGGATTACAAATTTCTCAAAGTCCCGGAGGCATTTTCATTAATCAATCTAAATATGCAACAGAGATTTTAAAGAAATTTGGATTTGATTCATGTGACCCTGTTGACACCCCCATGATTGACCGAACCAAACTAGATGAGGACCTCTCAGGGATCATGATTGACCAAACGAAATATCGAAGTATGATTGGATCCCTAATGTATCTCACTGCTAGTAGACCAGACATCTTGTTCGCTGTTTGCATGTGTGCTAAATACCAGGCTAAGCCTACTAAAAAGCACCTTGAAGCAGTTAAACGGGTCTTTCGGTATCTCCAAGGAACCATCAATATGGGACTATGGTACCCGAAGGACACCGGTATGTCACTAACGGCCTATGCAGATGCTGATCATGCAGGTTGTCAAGATACTCGTCGAAGTACGTCAGGAGGTGCTCAGTTTTTGGGTGATAAGCTTGTGAGCTGGTCTTCAAAGAAGCAAATGAGTACTTCTATTTCCTCTACAGAGGCTGAATACATAGCCATGTCATCTTGTTGTGCTCAAATCTTATGGATGAGATCTCAATTATCTGACTATGGCTTTGAATTCAACAAAATCCCTCTGTACTGTGATAATAAAAGTGCTATTGCTCTCTGATGCAACAACGTTCAACACTCAAGAGCAAATCATATCGACATTCGACATCATTTCATCAGGGAACAGGTGGAAAAAGGTGTGGTGGAACTATATTTTGTGAGGTCTGAATATCAGTTAGCGGACATCTTCACCAAAGCTCTTCCAAGAGAACGTTTTGAGTTTATTCTTCCACGTCTTGGTTTGAAAAGCCTTCAACCAGAAACTCTCAAACGTCTTCAGGAGGAAGACGAGGAGTAAAGGTCTATCTTCATCTATCTCTTGTAAATATTTAAAAAAAAAAAAAAAAAAAAAAAATATATATATATATATATATAAAACTTTCAAAATCCATAAAAATTTGAAAAATTCGAAAAAAAAAAAAAAAAAAAACTTCAAAAAATATTGTCATTTTTGTCATGTTTCTTCCGGTTCGATAATATCTACGGTCTTTGTGCTGTCATTCAAAGAATGACACGGGTCTTTAGATGTTGTTCGAATTCTTAAAAAAAAAAAAAAAAATAAAAATAAATAAATAAATAAATAAATTTGGGAGAAAGAGAAATGGTTTATTGTCATTTTCAGGCAATAACCCGGTTTTAAAAGAAAGAACAGAGCCATGTTTTAACATGTTTTCAAATTCCATGCTCTGATTCTATAAACATTTATCTGCTGAAAACTAAATGCTTTGAAAAATAACTCGATCTCTATTTTTGATAATCATCAGGACTTATTTGTCAAAATATCTATCTCTCAATCAACAACCTACGTCATTGATTGAGGGGGAGAATGATTTCAATTAAATTAAAAAGTTATTTGGTATTAAATTGTTTTCAAAGGATATACATGCATGTTTTATAAATGGAGTTTAAAGTCTTAAAATCAGATCATATCAGTTCAAACGCGTTCATAATCAAGTCACAATTCTCCTTAAAAGCTTTCAAAATCAATTTAAATCTATAAGAGATCACAAATCTCAAATGATTTGATAATTGTGATCGGGGGAGAATGTGTGATTTAAATTGGATTTAAACTGATAAATAGGTAAATGGTTTTATAAGGATGTACATGCTATCCTGCCCACATGTGACAAACGATTTCAAATTTTCCATGCACATGTTGAGGGGGAGCATCTATCTTAAACCTTTGTTATGAAACGTGATCATTCATCCTAATGTGCAGGTTCCCTCTAGTATGTGCAAAACTCTTTTCAAACCTCGAGGCACATATTGAGGGGGAGCAAATTCATGGAAACCTCATCCTTCCCGGAAATGCTATACCCACTTGATCTGTTGAGGGAAGTGATGTTGATATCTTTTAGAAAATGGTAATCAAAAGAAGTTAATTCTTTCTCTTGCCTCCGTGTGCAAAACATTTTCAAATACTTGATGCACATGTTGAGGGGGAGTTCTCGTTCCAAAAAAAATATATATATATATCAAAAACAATTCAGGTACAAAATGCTTTGATAATACATCACAAGTATCTGAATTGATTTTCAAATGGTTTCTATTGGATCCTATGGCAGACGAACAATACCAAATTGACCGACCAACTTTACTTTATGTACGGTGATATAAGGATGATAAGGTTAGGTATTGGTTCCCATGATCCGCCAGAACCGGAGGGATCTACCCAGGGACAATCCACTAGTTAGTGTAGAAGTCCTTAGGTATGATGATAAAAGGAGAAAAGTGAGATATGGGAAGAGTGCAGACTAAGACTGAGCTAGTACTGGAATAAACCCAACAAGGTAATAGCTATGAATTCTCGGTAAGCACTGAAGGGGTTGAAGAATTAAAAAGAATTGAATGAAAATAGGGTGAAAACAAATAGCCCTCCATTAATTCAACCTTAGGGCAGAAACCGGGTTCAATTCATATGCTACTGATGGTAACATCGGTATTGAAGACAAGACGTCATGGACCCAGTGACGCACTGCACTTCAAATTTCCAAACCACTCAAGTTCCTCTTAAAAGGACTTGTTTCATTCTCACGGGGAACCGACATTATCTATCGACTTTCTCTTAGAGATTGTTGATATTGAAGAAGGAGACCCTCTCCCTAGTCTCCGGCACAGGATCCAAATATGCACAAATTGAGTCTAGAGCCACGAGATCATCAATAAATCTCATTAGGACACTTTCAATGAAGACTCTCTGCTTCACACAATGTGGAAAGAGAGATTATATCTTGAGTCCTACGCTTTATCCTTGTGGTATTGCCAGAACATCTGAGTGATGTGTTTACATATTCACAATGAAGATGGAAAGCCTTCTGGAGCCAACATCAAACAAGCTCCTGGTAGGTGGCATGTGAGATCTATTATATAGATCAACCATGTGACAACTGAACAGAAACAATGGGGCGATTCAATCTCTTGAATCAATCCTGGTTCAGGTTATGGATTGACGGATGCCTTTGAAAAACCGGTCGTTGTGCTTAATAAACTCTTTTCTTTAGCACATCGACTGTGTACTCATTTTTCAAACCAAAAGGTATTTTTTATGATTGATAATTGATTTTCAATAAAACCTTCGTTGTATTGCAAAAACAATTTCTATTGAGCAATACACGATTGTTTTTCAAATCTCTTTTCATCAATCAGTGGACTTAAAATTCGCTGGTTCACTCACTCCGTGTTGTCTTCTTTGAGACGTTCCGGTTTGAGAACAGCTAGAACAGCTGCGAAACCCTGTCAAGGAGATTCTTAGGAATCCTACCTGATCACAGGCAGTACTTGTACTGATCAACGGGGAACCGTGGGCCGTGTACCTCAATTCAACGAAAGTGATCAAAGACACTTTCGTGCGATTTGTTGCTAACTGTTGTATGCAGGTACGCCCGACGTTTGCAGCTGATCAGAATGAAGCGGTCAATCCACAGCCGCATGCTCACTTAACACATTCATCTCAAAAGAAATCATGATGAGTGCATCAATGACTCTGATATTTTCACTCCATGCTTCTGCTACGCTGCTGCCAATATCATGAATCAACTAAAGCTTCCGCTACTCTGATGAGAAGATATCATGATCCAGAATGTGAGCATGTCGGTCCTAAAGTCACAACATCACATAATACCAACACCACAAAGGATGTCTCAGAGATTGTTGATAGCTGATGATCTCCAAAGATGGCTCAAACTCATCATCACGTGGATCAGTAAAAGACCTCCACTTGGAATAACCAAACATGCAATGTGAAGAATCACTGACTACGAGCTTAGGAGCAAAGGACTACAGCAAGAGTGCAAGATCAATTGTTAAATGTAATATCTATTTGTACTCAATGTAATTTTGGTACATGATTGAGGTGACCTCCCTTAGGGGGAGATTGTTAGGAATTAGAAATTCCCGGTATTAAAGAGTCGGTCACCTCAAGTATATGTAATCGTTAGAAAGCTCGTAGTCGTAGTTCTTTTAAGTTAAGTAGTAATTTAGTTAAGTAACACCGTGGAGGACGGACGGGTCTTTACCCACTGTATGCCTGATCCACAGCCCAAAGTGTGGCGAGTTATGTAAGACTATAAATACTCTCTACCTTCCAAGGTAGAGAGTTGGAGCTCATAATAATATCTTTCACTTTCTCTCACTAAGTTCCCTAAACCTCTAACTTTCTCTCTCTAGAATTCCATCTATATGCTACTTTGTGTTATGGTTTGATGTGCATGTGAAAAGTAATATCCTAACAAAATAAGCAAATCCAAATCCCACAATGACCAAACAGGACTGCAGACAATTCTACAAGCAATTTAAGCTTATGAAATAAGCTGAAAAGCTCAAAATAAGGACTGGAGTATTGAGATGGCTTGCTGAGCTATTCAAAAAGCCAAAGCTTTCAAAATGGGGTCCACTAGTGAGCTTATGATGAGCTTATGAAGTTGGCACAATTACACTAATTTCTCAGTGTATACTGACTCAGTGTATACTGAGAAATGGACAAAACTAAAAGCTAGTAGCAGCCCTATTAAATAAGCTGCAAAGTGGAAAATAAGCACTGGACTAAAGAGACAGCTATGAGAGCTTTCCAAAAAGCTAAGGGTCAAGCCCTGGATCCCACTAATAAGCTCTGTGTGAGCTTGTGAAATCAAGCAGATAACACCAACTCCCCTGGAGCAGGGGAGATTTTCAGAAAAATAGCTTAAAGAAAAACACAGAAAAGCAATTTATAAGCTGAATAAAAATAAACTAAAATTATTCTAGTGAATATAAGCAGCAAAATACTAATATCCTAAAAGATGATAAGCTAAAACTTAATATTAAGAGCACACTAAAATTCTCAAGTTTATTCAAAAACTGCAAATGAGAAATTTGACTTTTTAAGTTATACTAACAAGTTGACTTATATGAACTTTGATCCTTTCTAATCTACTGAATAGGCTATAATAAGCTTATGTGAAACTAAATTAAGCAAGATAAACAACTTATACACTAATATGATGAGTTTGAACCTATAAATCCTAACAGACAACAAATTATTGAAAATTAAAAGCTATTTTGACTATTACACTAATAAGGACTGTATTTTGTGACTGCACTGAGCTATATTGAACTAATATGACATATAACAACAACAAACAACAACAAGCATACACTGGAATGCTAATCTATCAGCAAATCCAAACAGCCCTGATATGAAACTGAATTTGTGATTTCCAAAGCAACCTAATGATTTAGACCCAAACTCTGTTTTCAAATTTTATATTATCCTATCATAAGACCAAATAAGCATAAAATCAGTAAACTAATAGTGTAAAAAGCACAAGCACAGTAAATTGCTAAAAATCAAGAATTTAGCTTACAACTTGCATCCAAACAACCTACTGAGAATCAAGGACCAAAGAAACACTCCTATAGGCTGACCACTAAGCCTCTAACCCAGGGCAATCCAGAATATACCCTGCTCCAGCCATCTTCAAGCATCTTTACTGAGTTTTTTATTTGTTTTTCTATTTTCTTGATTTCTTTTTGGTATTTTCTTTTATTAAATGACTAAAGATGTTTTTAATGTTTCTAAAAGCTTATAAGCTTTGTCAGGAGCTTATATGAGCTTAAGAGTCCTTAGTATCAACTACAATCATATATAAATAAAATTGAGATTTTGAACTTGAAATTTGCATAAACTGAATTTATGTAGATAAACTGAAATTGAAACTGAAAACAAGTTTGCAATACACTGAAATATCTTAACAATGTTTTTGAAAGTTGAAATTAACACTTGAAAATTAAAACAACATTAATTCGACATAAACTAATAAAATTACTCTAGACTATATCCACATTGCTCCATTCTTTCTTTATATTGATCTTTTAGAGTTCCTTGTCGACCTCTGAATATTTCCCACTTGATCTTGGCCATTGAATTCATCAATCTCATCAAAACCGTGCACTTGGCATTTTGGCGCCAAAATATCTATTTGAGTGGGAGCAGCTGGTTTTTTGCAATTAAAGAATTGTGGAAGGATGTGGAGGTGGAGGGGACAAAGTAAGGATAGGTTATGGGCTGGGGTTTGAGGTGTAAAGAAAAAACAGGTTTATGAGTAAGGATGGAGTGTAGATTGGTGAGGAAGCATTAAATGCTTAGTGGGTGTACAAGAGGAGGGGGAATGAGCTGGAGAATAGTATAGGTGGTGAGGTGGAAAGGTGGTGAGGTGGAAAAACCATGGTGGTTTTCGGTTTACAGGTGATGGTGAGGAAGAGAACAGGGAAGATGGTTTGTGGGAGGGAAGTGGGTTTGACTGGGGAGTTGACCCCGTTTTATATTAATTTGGTTTTGGACTGGGGGTCAAAATGGGGGGGGGTCAAGGGTTATTGATAGGGGTTCTTTTGGGTTGGCTGGGTAAATAATACAAAAGGGGTCCGTTTGGTTTTAGTTTATCACAAGGACCATTTTGTAATATTCTGAAAGTATAGGGACCTGATTTGACAAGTTTCCAAAGTATCTTCAAGGACCTATCCTGCCAAATATGATAAACCAAGGACCATATATGTAATTATTTTCCATTTTAAATTTCCAAGGACTATTTTTGCCAATTTTGAAACTTGAAGGACCAAACTTGTAAATTCTCCAAACTTTTTACCCAAGGATCATTTTTGATAAATTTTGATTTTAAAAGGACTTGGGTTGACTTTTATTCCAAAACAAATGCTCAGGGACTGATTTTGTCAAGATTTAAAAGTTGAGGGACTGAAATTGCCAATTATGCAAACTTTGTTCGTTTTTCATCTGTTTTTAAACATTTTGCATCTGAAACATATGAAATACAATCCTTGGATATATTTTGTATTTTGCTGCATATTTGAGTGTTTTTAAGTGTTTTGGCAGCTCAGATAAGACAAAAATGATGAGTATTTACACACTCATCAAAAGATCCCTTGGATATGTGGTTAGAGAGTTTACAACACTAAGAGAAAATGTATGTGAAAGGGGTGTGTTGCAATGAAGAAATTGCTCACTATTTATAGACAAAAATATGCTACTGTTCCACGGATCCCTTACTTGAGGGATTCGTCTACTGTAATACTAGGGATCCGTAGGACGCTCCGCATAAAGTTGGTTGTGGGTCATGGATCATGGATCATGGGTTGTAGGCTTTGATCCATGGGTATACAAATAGATACAATGTATCTAGAAGATGCAATGCATCTAGTCAATGGGTCATGGGTTAGCTCCATGGGTCATGGATAATACCCATTATGATTTATGCATGAAGTCATACAATGGGTTATGGGTTATGGATCATGCTCCATGGGTATGGGTCATGGATTTGGGTTTTACCCAACTACATTCAATGTATTTAGTCAATGGGTCAAATACTTATACTTCTACCCATTCTATTACCCATTATATATCTACCCATTATGTAAACACTAGTTGTTGTACATATGTATTACTATACCATGAAAACACTATTGCTTTGTTTAGTGTTTTATGAAAATGTAAGTGTTTTAGTAAACTATTGGCTCAAACTATTTACGTATTTTATTTGTTTCGTTAAAATTATTTTACGTTTGTTATCGACAAAACATTAGAAGATCGTAAAATATAAATAAACGTTTTTACGGCCTTTTTGTATTAAGAATCTCCCCCTTTTTGTTAATGACAAAACATAAGATTATTTTATGGAAAAATTAAAATTCGTAAAAGTTTGAATTGGACTTTTTACTCTCTTCCCCCCTTTTGGTCGAAACAAAAAGAGCGTCGAAAAGAAACTAACACATTGTTTAAAAAACACATGTGAAAAGGAAAAAAATGAAAAAATAGAGAGTAACGGAAGAGAAGTATTCTCGTCTTAGCTCCCCCTTGACGATTCCATCCCTTTGTGAGGGCGTCAAGTAAATAGGAATACTTAGCGAGTGCATTGCAATTACGTTTGCAAATGGTTTCGTCCTTTTTGACGAACATGCTCCCCCTTGACGAGTGCTCCTTTGTGAGGAGGACGTCAAGTAATGTAAACTAATTTGAAAGTATTGCAAATGAATTTGCAATGTTTTGCTTTGACAAGAAACTCCCCCTAGCTAAGAGTGTCAAAGTCTTCATGTGTATATTGAAAATCTACAAAACAAAGGTTAGAAAACAAGTATATAATGCATAATTTCCTTCAAATAAGACTCAAGTTAGTGATAAACAAGTCATCTATTGCACGAATCCCACGGTTCCTCCTTTGGAGGGATTCGTCTAAGCTAAACTGAGGGATCCGTTTGTCTGTAAGCTTAAGACAACAATGGTGATGTAAAATGTGATGTTAACATCAAAATGAGATATGTATTAAGGCACTAAACATATTCTCAAGACAATATGGCATATAGCATGTAATTTCATTCAATAAAATATGAGAAATGATCTACAAATCTCTAAAACTAAGAGAATGACTCAAACATGAAATATGATTCCTAAACTATCTAAGTTAAGCTTGAGACTAGGACACCACTTGAATCCTAAAGCTCAAGGTTGTTTAGGTTTGTTGACCTCGTCGAAATATTCGAGAAGGTGATAAAATATGAAACGTTAATGTTCACGTAATTCATGTATCAAGCTTTCAACATGTTGACAATGATAACAATCTTTGTCATGGCTCAGAAATGGTGGTGGTAGAAATGGAATGGTTTGATATGGAAGGTTTGGTTGAGGTTCCACAAAAAAGGGAGGGATTTGTGGAGGTATATTTGGAGGTGATTCAACCAAAGGTGGTGGTGGTGGAATATGTGTCAAAGATGGTGGTAGAGAGGTATCTACTTCCATGTGATCAGGTGGTTGTCTTTGATGATTCCTCATAATCCAAACGGGACTATTTGAGGGTGACGGTTAAAAGGATGCCGGTGCTAGTGTCGATTCAACACCTTAATTTTGTTGCGTTATTCTTTCTGTTGAGGAGAATGTTGGCAATGGTGGAGGATGAGATGGCCTTGGAGGCAAGTCCTCTAGATTGTAGAGGTGTGGTGATGAGAGTGGAGTGGTGAATGATATGGCTCTAGGAACTAATGGTGATGGTTTAGTGGATATAGGAGTGTTTGGTTTAGAAGGTATGATGGTGTTTGGTATTGGAAGTTTCGTGGGAACAACCCTTTTGGGGATTGGTTTGATTGGTGGAGGGGAAATTCTAGCATTTTTGGATTTAATGGGAGATGTTTCGGTTGAAGAAATTTCGAGAACAACACGAGCAAGTTTCTTGGGTGGTCCTTTGGTGGATGAGTTACCACTAAGAGCTTTTCTCATGATGAGATGACAGAAAGATTAGTGAGGTAGAGGCTTCTAGTTGCTGAGATTTAAGTTGTAGATGGCGACTAAGAAGTCCTACCAAGATGGTTTATAAAGAGAAGGATTTTGCAAGTGCATTTAAGACTTAAGCCACTAAGATCCTTTGAAATGTGATGATTTGCATGTACAACAGTCAACTTTAGAGTTGCACTGATCAAGGAGGTTAATTAAGACAATATGGAGTGTTCAAGTTAGCAAGGAGAGCTTGAAATGATTGTTTTAGCTAGAGTTAACTGAATCTGTCAGTCGGTTCCCACAGTTTCCTCCAATGAGGGATCCTTCTAGGCTAATCCTAGGGATCCGGCTCTCAGCAGCCAAGAAAAGAGGAAAATGATGTTTTGCAAGGCCTTGAACAATACATCTTGAGTGTTTTAGTCTTCTTAAGTGTCTTAAATGAAGGGGAACTTAAACGATCAAGGGCAATTAGTGATGGTAGCTAATGATAGCCTTTTATGGAAGAAAATGGACTTTATGAGCACCAATGGGAGATCAAAGCTGACACTGTCTAGTTGACTGGTTTGATGTGTGAAGGTCTGCAATTGCAATTCTGTCTCCCCGGATCCCACGGTTCCTTAAGTGGAGGGATCCGTCCAGTACAAAGTGAGGAATCCGTCTCCTGCTAAACAGTACCTTCACAGAAGGTATGCAAAATTTGCACAAGGTATCGTATTTCAAAGCCAGTTTTTTCTAAGGAATTTGAACAACTATATAAGCAAGACATCAAACGTTAAATGTTTTATTTAATGGGAATGATCACATTACAATGACAAAAGATGAAATCTAAGGATTGGACCTATTTGGAAAGGAAACTAAGTTTCTTGAGCGTTTTTGCTAGATGGATCGTCAAATGTATGAGGAGTATTTACCGATTCAGGGATGAAGAAAGACTTGATGTGAGATGTGTTTAGAGGTTCCATCATCTTATTCACAAGTACGTACAACGGACTTTGAAATTGAGGATGTAAGTACAAGATATGATGATAAAGGCTTTTCAGGAATATTCCATAAGGTATTATCTTGTTCTTGTTGCCTTGAAGGTTTACAATTCGTCTTGCGAATAAATAGGCGATATTATATGGTTGTTGGGTTAGCAAATAATACATTATGTGAGCACAACAAGCGGGAAGAATTTCTCGATTTCTCCTAAGACTCCAAAAGTTTTCACGTAGAATGACTGCGAGAGGTTTAAGATCATCTCGGATATCACGTGTATAGATTATGCTTAGATTAGATTAATAGGGTCGAGGTTTGCATAACATGCGAGTTAATTCTTGATGGGAAGGTATGTGTGAACAATATGGACTATTTTCTTCATGATGGTTGAAGAGAGAATCAAGAGACCAATCTTCAGTGAAGGCACGTTGTCCATGATTTGGAATTAGGAGGATGTGAGCAAATTGCCCAAGGGTTAAGACAAACTTTTTGTTTTTGATCCAAAACCAAAGTGATAGAGATCGATCCTCGTTATGAACGAGTTCGACTTAACGGAAGAATTCTAATACAAACCGTGGACAGATTTTCTCGTTAATTTCGAGAAGACCTTCTAGTCCTATGGTTTGGAAAGAGGTATTGATACCTTTTTCGTATAGTAGAGGTGTGTCAACAATACGTCCTTCATGGAAGTGGCGATTTTTGAGATTATTGAACCCATGGACATGATTGCCAGGTGTATTGGGCTCAAGGGAGATATTATGAATGTAGACATAAGTGAGCTGCAAGTCGAATTCATACCCATGAGTCATGACGAGACATATGGAAGTGAAAAGTTAATATGAAGAGATGCATCAAAGGAAAGGACATTTGATAGATGAAAAATGATCTCCTATTATTTTTACATGCTTTCTATTAACAATGACAATTAACTTACTTAGTACTTAATATTCTAGTGGGATTTTTCCTTTTATGGTAGATTTTTATGAAATGGTTTTTATGTTGTATGAGATTCTGTTTCCTAGTTCCACGGTTCTCACGGTTCCCTTCCAAGAGGGATCTGGCTAGTTGAACTTTAGGGATCCGTGGATCTGCAGTGACAGAAAAATGATCTTGACGTAAAAAACATTTTTAAAACTTTTAGGTTTATAAAAGGAGGTGGGCTTTAGCCAATATTTACTAGTTAAGCATGCATTGTAGGGTTCTAAGGTATGTCAAGACCAAAGGTACGAATGACAAGAATAAAGAAATGACAAACATATTTTGAGAAATAAACGAGATAAACTGTCACACCCCCAAATTACCTGTTTTGCAGCGGAATGGAATTCCTGGGGATTGACTGTCATAGCATCACAATCACAGTTATATTGAACGACCTAAAGTGTCGTTTGAAAAGAACATCGTTTGATATATTAAAAACATTCAGAGTTACAAAGATAGGTCCCAAATAAAAATCAACATGTGCGGAAAATAAGTTTGATACAAGTCAAACGATGTTTTTAAAGTATATAAGTCCCATGTGAGACGCGTCGTCACCGCGACTCTATGATATGTCCACATGTATGCCATGAAGTGAATGTCTTAGTTACCTGAAAATACATTGCTAAAAGTGTCAACACAATGGTTGAGTGAGTTCATAGAGTTTATGTAAATGTTAATACGACTACCACAAGTATAAATTATGTATGACAATGATGTCACAAAATGATACAATTGCTTAAGCACATGACACCGAAGCTTGACTGATTATGATGTTCGCCCCAACAGAGTGTTTTGCCAAACAACTCAAATAATGATTATGAAATGAAATGCATCCGTCCGGTTGGAATCCGCCAACCCGGATGGAGGTGTCACCCTCGATAGATCTATCCACTCACCCACGCTTCTATGAAATTAACGATTCATGTTTATGAAATGGGGACATTTAACTGGCAATGAGGTAACTTAAGCAATGTAATGAATTTGATATACTTGGTATCGTAATAAAAATGATGTGCAATGTATTCTCCCACGTAGGTTTGAAATAAGTAAAAACTTGAATAAATCGGGGCTATGAAAACTCACCTGTTGCAATGATAATGATGATATAAAGGCAATACTGAAATGAGGCGCAACCTCTAACCGTGACCTATTATGAATGATATGTTCTATGATAAGTTATGATGTAATGTTATGCATGCAATTCGTATGATATCTATACCACTTGTACATTTGAAAATAATGTTTATCGTCGAAATATATGTTTATGACATCTCGTCATGTTATAAAATACTTTACAAGTATTTACGTTGAAATGAGATCTTACGATAGTCATTTAATGATTTATTATGAAATTATAACTTTTCGTCGTAAAATAATGTCGTTGAAATTTCATGAAAGTGACAAAACGGCCTTTAAAAAAGCTAGTCGTAAAATGGTGCACGTCGAGTGTTAGGAAACGAACTCAACGGTTTTGGGAAGCTTGTATCATTATCTCAAAGTTTTGGCATTTAAGTTTTCATCCTAGAGGTCTCGATCATGGAGAGAAATGTAGTTAAAGTATGGTACTTGTGTCCAACATATTGTTTAAGGGTGGTTTTTGGGCAAAGTTTAAACGACCGTATATTATTCATTACAACTCCGTTTGACGAACGGTTGAACACTTTGAAAAATAGACCAGGCGAACTTACTTTACCAGAAGACATCATTTTATAAAACGTACTCCATCAATGTTAAAAACGACCCTCAACATGGTCACTTGTTTGCCGTAATACTTGTCTAATAGAAATATATTAGTTTTTCTTATATAATAAAGTTACGGCAACTTTGTTAAATCACGTGTAATTTAATCGTTACAAGTCCATTTTCTACGTTTTATATGTCCTCGGAATCGTGATAATATATACTAACATATTTTTGATAAGTCGACACATTTTATAACGCTTAAAACTCATTTTTGACTCGTAAAAAGGCGAGATTACAAGCTGAATTTTCTGTACCAAATATCTTTCGTCGTCAAACTTGAAAAATTCATAACTTCTTCGTTATAGCTCCGTTTTAATCCGTTCAAGCGGCCACGGTTTCGTTTTAAAGTATATTTTCTAAATATCTAGGCCAAAAATTTTTACCTACTGTCGGATTTTCCAGATTTTGAAAATAAGGACAGACCCTTTTGCAAACTTGTCGAAATGAGTTTTTCTCGCGCCAAACCTATTCTAACCCATTCAAAACAACTCCGAAGCTATTCTAATCCTACCATACACCTTCTTAGGGTGTCATGGGTTCCTAGACATCACCAAAAATAATATATAATAAGGAGTAATTATAGGATGAATTATTTATATATAACACTTAAAAAACCTTAAAAAGTGGTATAAACATCACACAACTTGCATGTTTTACTTGTGCATAATAAAAATGAACATAGAAATGAATATGGAAAATAATGATATGTATGAAATGCTTACTAGTAATTGATGAGGTTTATGAGAACAATGGATTTTTCCTAATCACTCTAGGTTTTTATTTCAAAACCTATACAAAGAGTGATACTAGTGTGTAATAATCTTGTCTTGAAAAATTTTGAAGCTTCCTTCTATGATCCTTGTGGTTGCCGGTTTGTGTAGAGAAAAGGAAGAGAGGAAAATGATTTTGCTTTGTAACTTGGATATGTATGTGTAAAATGAATGTATAATACATTTAATAGTGAGATATTTGTCAAATTTTGATGACTAACCCCCCTTGTGTCGACAAGGGGGTGTAATTGTTTAAGAATATAATTTTTTTTTTAACTAAGTATAGATGTAGAATAAATGTAAGTAGTTGTAAGTTATTTGAGGATAAGTAGTAACTTGTATACACATTTGAGTATTTAAGGTAGTGTTAACTAAAAATAAATTTTAACGGGTCAAAATAAAACATATTGATGTCATAAAAATTATAAAAATACATTTCTTGCAAAATTTGAGTGAAATAATAATTATCGTGTAATATTTAAGAAAACCGTCGTAATTATATAAATTTAACAATTTATATACAAAATAAATTTAAAACACTGGGTAAAGTCATAATATTATTTTTACAAACTTAATATGAGTATAAAAATATATCGGGATAATTTTTGGAAGTACTGGATCAATTGTTCAAAATAATTAATCACGCGATAACGTTTATTTAATATGAGAATTATACGTTTAATGTAAAATGCAAAACTATGCATGAACTAATATGATGACAAAGATGTTAATGAAATGTAGACTAAACTTAGTCTATATGAAATATCCTCGATAATTGGTTCATGAATTCACAGCTAAACCATTAAGGTTACGCGAATTTGATACTCGTAAACCTAGTTTACGATAAATGATAAATGATGAAGCATGAATAATGTTTTGAGAATGACCTGAAAATACGAATTGTCACATTCGCCCAACCAAAAAGGAATTCAGTCTTTGAATTCAGTCCATGTTAGGTTCTACGATGTTACTTGTGAAAAAGTGAGGATAATTGAGTCGCATTGGGTCGTCCAATGTTTTTCTGAATCGTACCACGCCTTTCCAAGACGGGACTTTGAACATAAATTTGTTGCCAACTTGAAATTCTAATGGTTTGCGACTTATGGAACATATTTCCAATATTTTGTGTCGTATATCGACGTAGCTTATCTAGCTATTTGTTGTTGCTTGTAACTGATTTTTGATCTGTACGATCACTTTGTTGTTTCATGAATGAGTCATTGACTAGTGAGTTGGACTTTTCTGATTTTTGCCCGTAAATAAGTGATTGACACCCAAATCAGAGAGTGCCTCAAATGGTGTCGTTAATATGTTTATGTAATTACTATTGTTGTAAAACAACTGGTTCGATGAAGTATGACTTGCCTAATAATTTCTAGAAAGTCACACATGCTTGAGCATATTATGTAATGTTTGAATTGTCCTTTCACTTTGACCATCGGTTTGTGGATGATATGCTGTGCTCATCTCTAATTTGGTCCCAAATGAATCTTGTAATGATTTCCAAAAGTTTGAAGTGAATCGACTATCTCTGTCGGAAATGATGGAAATTGGTGCTCCATGCCTCGAGACTATTTCCTTGACATAAAGTCTAGTGAGTTGTTCCATGGAATAAGTCTCTCTAATTGGTATGAAATGGGCTGATTTGGTAAGACGATCAACAATTACCCATATAGCGTCGTAACCTCCCGATGTCTTAGGAAGTTTCGTGACAAAGTTCATCGTAATGCGTTCCCATTTCCATTGGGGAATTTCTGGTTGTTGGAGTAATCCTGAAGGTTTTTGATATTCGAATTTTACCTTAGAGCAAATAAGGCATCTGCTAACGTACGTGGCAATTTCCGCTTTCATGTTCGGCCATCAATAATGTTTCTTGAGATCCTGATACATCTTATCAGAACCTGGGTGAATAGAATACTTTGACTTATGCGACTCATGCATAATCAATTCTTGTATCCTGCCATAAAATTGTACCCACATTATATCCTTGAAGCATAATACTCCATCTGCTCTCTTTACAAAGCCATTTGCATTTTCGGGCATACCATAAAGCTTTTCACTTGGTCGGTTTTCCTCCTTGAGTGCCTCGATCTGTGCCTCGAGTATTTTTTATGGTAAAGGTGAACTGATCGTCATTCCTAATGATCGTACTCTTAAAGGTTTGGCTCTTTCTTTCCGACTAAGAGCATCAGCCACAACATTCGCTTTTCCCGGGTGATACTTGATTTCACAATCATAGTCGCTGAGTAATTCCAACCAACGACGTTGCCTCATGTTAAGTTCCTTCTGATCAAGAACATATTGTAAACTCTTGTGGTCCGTAAACACTGTGCACTTTGTACCATAAAGGTAGTGTCTCCAAATCTTAAGTGCAAAAACTACGGCCCCCAACTCAAGATCATGTGTGGTGTAATTCTTCTCATGAACCTTAAGTTGTCGAGAAGCATAAGCTATCACCTTCTCGTTTTGCATTAATACAGTTCCAAGTCCTTTATGTGAAGCATCGCAGTATACAACGAAGTTGTCAACTCCTTCGGGTAGTGCCAAAATTGGCGCACTGCAAAGCTTTTGCTTCAACAACTGAAAAGCAGCTTCTTGTTTCTTTCCCCATTCGTACCTCTTGTTTTTCTGTGCCAACTTGGTCAAAGCTTTAGCTATCTTTGAAAAACCTTCGATGAATCTTCGGTAATACCCGGCAAGTCCTAGAAATTATCGAATTTCTGTAGGATTCGTTGGAGTAGCCCAATCTTTTACGGCTTCAATCTTTGCATGGTCTACTTGTAATCCTTGACTATCAATGACATGACCAAGGAATTGTACTTTACGGTTCCAAAAATCACACTTCGAAAATTTGGCATACAACTCCTCATTCTTGAGTAGTCCTAAAATCGTTCTTAAATGCCCTTCGTGCTCTTCTTTACTCTTTAAGTAAATCAATATGTCGTCGATAAACACTATAACAAACTTGTCCAAATACGGTTTACATACCCTATTCATGAGATCCATTAATACTGCAGGTGCATTAGTTAATCCTAACGGCATTACTTGAAACTCATAATGTCCATAACGTGTTCTAAACGCTGTTTTCGGGATGTCCTCCTCCCGCACTCTAAGTTGATGATAACCTGACCTTAAATCAATCTTTGAGTAGATACTAGAGCCTTGTAACCGATCAAACAAGTCGTCGATTCTGGGGAGTGGGTAACGATTCTTCACCGTTAACTTGTTCAGCTCTCTATAATCTATACACATTCTGAAAGATCCATCTTTCTTCTTCACAAACAAGACCGGTGCTCCCCAAGGCGAGGAACTTGGCCTAATGAATCCTTTGTCTAAAAGTTCTTGCAACTGATTAGACAACTCCTGCATTTCTGATGGTGCTAATCGGTACGGTGCTCGCGCAACTGGTGCAGCTTCGTGCACTAAGTCAATATGAAATTCTACTTGATGTGCCGGTGGAAGTCCTGGTAAGTCTTCAGGAAAGTCTTCAGGAAATACTCGAGCAATCGGTACATCCTCAAGTCGCTTCTCCTCCGACTTCTTCTCGGTTATATGTGCTAAGAAAGCAAAACAACCTTTCTTTATGTACTTCGCCATTGTAAGGAAGATGAACAACTTTTTCATCACAAATGATTCTTGCACGATGCTTGGATAACCAATCTATTCCGATGATGACGTCGAAACTACCAAGTTCTATGGGCATAAGGTCTATATTGAAGGGATGATTTAGAAAATTGAGTGTACAACCACGGAAAATGGTGTTGGTGCTAATTAAGTTATCATTAGCTAATTCAATGTTGTATAATGTGTCTAATGTGGGAATTGTTCTCTCGCTCTAACCATTGAGCTGAGGATAAATAAGCGGTAATCATGTACTAGTGAATTCCAAAGGAATCTTAAAATGGTTGTCATAAGTTTAAGGTGAATCGAATAGCTTGTAATAGGTACAACTGGACTTGATACCCCATGTCTCATGCCAAATTTCAAAATGTTAAACCTGTCGAAAAGGACCTTATAGAAAGGAATAGATTATGGGTAACAGTTGTGATTCCTCGCGTTTCTAGTTCTAGGGAATGTCATTACTTGAATCTTACTTGCCTAAGGTGTTTAGTCTCCATGACTAAAATGTTTATTGTTTGATTATCGAAGTGTTTCCATGCTATATGTTGTCAAGTCACAAAACCTTAAATGTTTAAGTGATGTGGTGTGGTGGTTGATTTTCAAGATTTGTCCCAATATTGAGTGCTTCTAAAATATTTCATCACTTAGATTTTTATCATGCTAGCCTAGACATAGATATCAGCTCGTACTATGTCGAAGAATGTTTGTTCTAATTTCACTTGTAGGTGGAGAGTCATTGATTGTCCGATATGTTCAAACCTGTTGCATCTCTTCATATAGAAGTAGATTATCCGTAATTTCTAGAGAACACAATGCCTTAGGGGAAGTTTATATCGATAACCTTAACTTAACCAAATTTTCCTTTAAGGGAAAACTCATTGTAGGGAAGTTCACATATTGTTGAGCCCATGTTTAATGAAATGTTCTGTAGTCTTGATTAGAAGACTTGGTTTCTCCCTATAGTGTTGCTTAGTGTGTATTCGCTTCGTACTAAATCTTGTATCTCAGTCCAACTGATGCTTTTGAAATGATATAATTGGGCTTCTAGTCCAAAATAGTGGTTCGGAATGTCTCGTGATGTCTTAAGATTTTTGTTGAGTTTTGAATCATCCTACTACCTAGTTCTAGTCATTGTTGGTAGTTCTGAAATCTTTTCATTGTTTTCTTGTATTGAGGAATCCTCCTCGTAGATGGTATAGGAAGCCTTTCCTAAGAAAAAGTAACTCGTCAAATTCTAACTTATCGGTTGAATGAGGGATGAATGGCGTAAGTATTTATAGAGTGTTATTAAAAAGATATGTTTATGAACAATTTATATGATTACAAAGCTTTGCTTTTGAATGAAGATTGTCTTAGGAAATTTGAAATGATACTTGTTTCTTTCATGACATAATTCTTCCTGAATTATACATAGGTGATCAGGCTATGTATAATCGAGGACAAATGATGTGATGCTTGGTTTTGTTGAAATGGTATTATGTTTCTCCGAAGTTTTAGATGGTATTCAACGTTTTGTTTTGTAAGACAATGGCTCAAACAATTTTTCAGAGTAACATGAAAATCGTTTCGCATGATGATATTAAATCGTTGATAAAATGACTGAAACCAATTGATAAGTTGGTAATAAAACAACTTGCTTTAAAACTTTATGAAACAACGTTTCTAAGATGGTGATAAAATAGTTAGAAATAAAATCAAGTGAAATAATTTCATGTAATAGTAGCAGAATAACTTGGAATAAAATTTGTGGAATGGTTCGTAGGATAAATGGAAGAACCTCATAGAGTGGTAATAGTCTCTTAATTTGTCAAGAAATAAAGTTGACCTAACCCCTAGTAAGATAGTGAGGTATCATTGCGAAATAATTGAAGAATTAGGCAATCAGAATAGGGAATGAAGTAAACAAAGGTTGTGATTATCGTGGAGATAATAAATGATACAGATTACATTAGCTAAAAAGGTACATATTATCTGCTCCAGTTGGTAGTCTAATCACGTCTCAAGTGTAGGAGTAGTAGGCGGTCTAGCAGCAATAGCCCTAGAACTCTCACAGTCCTCAAACCTATGAGATGGTGTAGTGTCTGTAGTCTTAGTGGTAGATGGTAGTGGTGTGTCAAATTATGCACGCTTCCCAAGCTGCAATTCATATGTATGAGTAGTGTATATGAGACGTGATGGTACAAATGATGCTCTAGATGATAATGATGACGATGATGATAATGGAAACCCTTGTGGTGAGTTAAGAAAATAGGTTCATTAGGACTAAGCCTATAAGTTCTACGAAATGGTATAATCTGTTCCAACAGAATGATAAAAATTGTCCTGATCCTACAGTGAATCAATGATGATCGTGATGGTGTAGGTGCAACTTCTCCCTTCTCAAAGGGTTCAGTGTCCACATCGGATAATATGTGTGGTAAGGCTGGTGTAAAGTCAACTGATGTTAAAATTGTGTTAGGGAATGACAGGGCATTCTCCACGTTAGAATCTAAAGAAAGGATAATGGAATGGGTATTTGAAGGCATCCATGTGACGATCGATGTGAAATGAAAGTAAATAACTCGAAAATTGTACGTATAAACCGCATGTAAAATGAATATGCACTTATGATGAAATGATGATATGCTATGATGATGTAGTTATAGTCTAGGGTCAATGATGCAACCTAGTTCTCTATAACTGAAGCTCTGATGCCAATCTGTCACACCCCCAAATTACCTGTTTTGCAGCGGAATGGAATTCCTGGGGATTGACTGTCATAGCATCACAATCACAGTTATATTGAACGACCTAAAGTGTCGTTTGAAAAGAACATCGTTTGATATATTAAAAACATTCAGAGTTACAAAGATAGGTCCCAAATAAAAATCAACATGTGCGGAAAATAAGTTTGATACAAGTCAAACGATGTTTTTAAAGTATATAAATCCCATGTGAGACGCGTCGTCACCGTGACTCTATGATATGTCCACATGTATGCCATGAAGTGAATGTCTTAGTTACCTGAAAATACATTGCTAAAAGTGTCAACACAATGGTTGAGTGAGTTCATAGAGTTTATGTAAATGTTAATACGACTACCACAAGTACAAATTATGTATGACAATGATGTCACAAAATGATACAATTGCTTAAGCACATGACACCGAAGCTTGACTGATTATGATGTTCGCCCCAACAGAGTGTTTTGCCAAACAACTCAAATAATGATTATGAAATGAAATGCATCCGTCCGGTTGGAATCCGCCAACCCGGATGGAGGTGTCACCCTCGATAGATCTATCCACTCACCCACGCTTCTATGAAATTAACGGTTCATGTTTATGAAATGGGGACATTTAACTGGCAATGAGGTAACTTAAGCAATGTAATGAATTTGATATACTTGGTATCGTAATAAAAATGATGTGCAATGTATTCTCCCCCGTAGGTTTGAAATAAGTAAAAACTTGAATAAATCGGGGCTATGAAAACTCACCTGTTGCAATGATAATGATGATATAAAGGCAATACTGAAATGAGGCGCAACCTCTAACCGTGACCTATTATGAATGATATGTTCTATGATAAGTTATGATGTAATGTTATGCATGCAATTCGTATGATATCTATACCACTTGTACATTTGAAAATAATGTTTATCGCCGAAATATATGTTTATGACATCTCGTCATGTTATAAAATACTTTACAAGTATTTACGTTGAAATGAGATCTTACGATAGTCATTTAATGATTTATTATGAAATTATAACTTTTCGTCGTAAAATAATGTCGTTGAAATTTCATGAAAGTGACAAAACGGCCTTTAAAAAAGCTAGTCGTAAATTGGTGCACGTCGAGTGTTAGGAAACGAACTCAACGGTTTTGGGAAGCTTGTATCATTATCTCAAAGTTTTGGCATTTAAGTTTTCATCCTAGAGGTCTCGATCATGGAGAGAAATGTAGTTAAAGTATGGTACTTGTGTCCAACATATTGTTTAAGGGTGGTTTTTCGGCAAAGTTTAAACGACCGTATATTATTCATTACAACTCCGTTTGACGAACGGTTGAACACTTTGGAAAATACACCAGGCGAACTTACTTTTACCAGAAGACATCATTTTATAAAAAGTATTCCATCAATGTTAAAAACGACCCTCAACATGGTCACTTGTTTGCCGTAATACTTGTCTAATAGAAATATATTAGTTTTTCTTATATAATAAAGTTACGGCAACTTTGTTAAATCACGTGTAATTTAATCGTTACAAGTCCGTTTTCTACGTTTTATATGTCCTCGAAATCGTGATAATATATACTAATATATTTTTGATAAGTCGACACATTTTACAACGCTGAAGACTCATTTTTGACTCGTAAAAAGGCGAGATTACAAGCTGAATTTTCTGTACCAAATATCTTTCGTCGTCAAACTTGAAAAATTCATAACTTCTTCGTTATAGCTCCGTTTTAATCCGTTCAAGCGGCCACGGTTTCGTTTTAAAGTATATTTTCTAAATATCTAGGCCAAAAATTTTTACCTACTGTCGGATTTTCCAGATTTTGAAAATAAGGACAGACCCTTTTGCAAACTTGTCGAAATGAGTTTTTCTCGCGCCAAACTTATTCTAACCCATTCAAAACAACTCCGAAGCTATTCTAATCCTACCATACACCTTCTTAGGGTGTCATGGGTTCCTAGACATCACCAAAAATAATATATAACAAGGAGTAATTATAGGATGAATTATTTATATATAACACTTAAAAAACCTTAAAAAGTGGTATAAACATCACACAACTTGCATGTTTTACTTGTGCATAATAAAAATGAACATAGAAATGAATATGGAAAATAATGATATGTATGAAATGATTACTAGTAATTGATGAGGTTTATGAGAACAATGGATTTTTCCTAATCGCTCTAGGTTTTTATTTCAAAACCTATACAAAGAGTGATACTAGTGTGTAATAATCTTGTCTTGAAAAATTTTGAAGCTTCCTTCTATGATCCTTGTGGTTGCCGGTTTGTGTAGAGAAAAGGAAGAGAGGAAAATGATTTTGCTTTGTAACTTGGATATGTATGTGTAAAATGAATGTATAATACATTTAATAGTGAGATATTTGTCAAATTTTGATGACTAACCCCCCTTGTGTCGACAAGGGGGTGTAATTGTTTAAGAATATATATATATTTTTTTAACTAAGTATAGATGTAGAATAAATGTAAGTAGTTGTAAGTTATTTGAGGATAAGTAGTAACTTGTATACACATTTGAGTATTTAAGGTAGCGTTAACTAAAAATAAATTTTAACGGGTCAAAATAAAACATATTGATGTCATAAAAATTATAAAAATACATTTCTTGCAAAATTTGAGTGAAATAATAATTATCGTGTAATATTTAAGAAAACCGTCGTAATTATATAAATTTAACAATTTATATACAAAATAAATTTAAAACACTGGGTAAACTCATAATATTATTTTTACAAACTTAATATGAGTATAAAAATATATCGGGATAATTTTTGGAAGTACTGGATCAATTGTTCAAAATAATTAATCACGCGATAACGTTTATTTAATATGAGAATTATACGTTTAATGTAAAATGCAAAACCATGCATGAACTAATATGATGACAAAGATGTTAATGAAATGTAGACTAAAATTAGTATAT